>JACSVZ010000006.1:32049847-32649847 GCA_014706295.1 Lycocorax pyrrhopterus obiensis
AAGCCCAGAGCTCAGGGACACTGACAATGCGAAAGGCATGTTTAGAGGAGTGCAACAATGCCCCAACCTTGCTCCCTTCTTTTTTTTCGCTATGGAACGCGCCTCAGCCCATGTATTCCACGTCCATATCGGGTTAGGTGTCGCTGCCTGGAAGGGGGTCGGCCTCAATGGGCAATCGTCCCAGAAGAGGCGACAGTGACCTTCCCGCAGGCACGCCCAATTGTGTCGGTTCTTGGCGGCCACGTGGCAGGGCAGCACTGGCTCTGAGGCAGCTGGTGTGCACAGTAGGAGGTGGCCCAGATGTTAAAGTCCCACAGGTGTCCCAGAGATAAAAGAGGCAAGGGATAGGACCACTTTGTGAGCCTTCCAAGAGTTTATTCACTCCGAAAGGAGGGCAAGAAATGGCCACTGAGGGAAGGGTGCTAGTGCCTTTTAAACAGGGGTGGCACCGGATAAGCGTCCAATGGGTGAACAGATAAGGGGAGGATCCCCAACACGTATGATCAATAACAGGGGTACAGAGGAGGGAACAACAAGGCAAACCAATGAATAATCAAACTTAACAGAACTTTCCAGAGAGATGGGGGGTCTTTAGACCTGGGCCTCGCCCACGGACAGCCCCTCACTCTCTGATTTGTCCGCCCATTGAATAGGCATGACGCCAGGGATAGGGGGTGGACCCCGAGTGGCCCAGTGAGCCCCAACAGTTAGGGTTACGCCTAGGGTTAGCGTTCAGAAAACCACAACGTCCAGATCCCAAGGGACACTAACAATGTGAAAAGCATGCCTAGAGGAGCGCAACAATGCACCAACCTTGCTCCCTCCTTTTCTTTCCCTATGGAACTCGCCTCAGCCCGTGTTCCTGTGGCAGCTAGGCTTAGGGTTAGGGTTACGCCTAGGGTTACCATTCAGAAGACCACAAAGCCCAGAGCTCCAGGGACACTGACAACGCGCAAGGCATGCCTGGAGGAGCGCAACAATGCCCCAACCGTGCTCCCTTCTTTTCTTTCGCTATGGAACTCGCCTCAGCCCAAGTATTTTACATCCATATAGGGTTAGGGTTAGGGTTACACCTAGGGTTAGCGTTCAGAAACCACAATGCCCAGAACTCCAGGGACACTGACAATGCGAAAAGCATGCCTAGTTGAGCGCAACAGTGCACCAACTTTGCTCCCGTCTTTTCTTTCACTATGGAACTCGCATCAGCCCAAGTGTTCCAGCTCTGTCTAGGCTTAGGGTTAGTGTTACGTCTAGGGTTACCATTCAGAAGACCACAAAGCCCAGAGCTCCAGGGACACTGACAAAGCAAATGGCATCCCACGAGTAGTACAAAAATGGCCCAACTTTCTGCCACCTTTTCTTCGGCTCAGAACTCACCTCAGCCTAATGCAGTATTCCAGCTCCCCGAGGCGTAGGGTCATGCTTATGCCTAGGGTTATGGTTATGCCTAGGGTTAGCGTTCAGAAAACCACAAAGCCCAGAGCTCCAGGGACACTGGCATGCGAAAAGCATGCCTAGAGGAGCGCAAAATGCACCTACCTTGCTCCCTGCTTTTCTTTCGCTATGGAACGCGCCTCAGACCATGAGTTCCAGCTCCGCCTAGGGTTAGGGTTAGGGTTATGCCTAGGGTTAGTGTTCAGAAAACACAAGCCCAGAGCTCCAGGGACACTGGCAATGCGAAAAGCATGCCTAGAGGAGCGCAACAATGCCCAACCTTGCTCCCTTCTTTTTTTCGCTATGGAACTCGCCTCAGCCCATGTATTCCACGTCCATATCGGGTTAGGTGTCGCTGCCCTGGAAGGGGGTCGGCCTCAATGGGCAATCGTCCCAGAAGAGGCGACAGTGACCTTCCCGCAGGCACGCCCAATTGTGTCGGTTCTTGGCGGCCACGTGGCAGGGCAGCACTGGCTCTGAGGCAGCTGGTGTGCACAGTAGGAGGTGGCCCAGATGTTAAAGTCCCACAGGTGTCCCAGAGATAAAAGAGGCAAGGGATAGGACCACTTTGTGAGCCTTCCAAGAGTTTATTCACTCCGAAAGGAGGGCAAGAAATGGCCACTGAGGGAAGGGTGCAAGTGCCTTTTAAACAGGGGTGGCACCGGATAAGCGTCCAATGGGTGAACAGATAAGGGGAGGATCCCCAACACGTATGATCAATAACAGGGGTACAGAGGAGGGAACAACAAGGCAAACCAATGAATAATCAAACTTAACAGAACTTTCCAGAGAGATGGGGGGTCTTTAGACCTGGGCCTCGCCCACGGACAGCCCCTCACTCTCTGATTTGTCCGCCCATTGAATAGGCATGACGCCAGGGATAGGGGTGGACCCCGAGTGGCCCAGTGAGCCCCAACAGTTAGGGTTACGCCTAGGGTTAGCGTTCAGAAAACCACAACGTCCAGATCCCAAGGGACACTAACAATGTGAAAAGCATGCCTAGAGGAGCGCAACAATGCACCAACCTTGCTCCCTCCTTTTCTTTCCCTATGGAACTCGCCTCAGCCCATGTGTTCCTGTGGCAGCTAGGCTTAGGGTTAGGGTTACGCCTAGGGTTACCATTCAGAAGACCACAAAGCCCAGAGCTCCAGGGACACTGACAACGCGCAAGGCATGCCTGGAGGAGCGCAACAATGCCCCAACCGTGCTCCCTTCTTTTCTTTCGCTATGGAACTCGCCTCAGCCCAAGTATTTTACATCCATATAGGGTTAGGGTTAGGGTTACACCTAGGGTTAGCGTTCAGAAGACCACAATGCCCAGAACTCCAGGGACACTGACAATGCGAAAAGCATGCCTAGTTGAGCGCAACAGTGCACCAACTTTGCTCCCGTCTTTTCTTTCACTATGGAACTCGCATCAGCCCAAGTGTTCCAGCTCTGTCTAGGCTTAGGGTTAGTGTTACGTCTAGGGTTACCATTCAGAAGACCACAAAGCCCAGAGCTCCAGGGACACTGACAAAGCAAATGGCATCCCACGAGTAGTACAAAAATGGCCCAACTTTCTCGCCACGTTTTCCTTCGGCTCAGAACTCACCTCAGCCTAGTGGCAGTATTCCAGCTCCCAGAGGATTAGGGTCAGGCTTATGCCTAGGGTTATGGTTATGCCTAGGGTTAGCGTTCAGAAAACCACAAAGCCCAGAGCTCCAGGGACACTGGCAATGCAAAAAGCATGCCTAGAGGAGCGCAACAATGCACCAATCGTGCTCCTGCTTTTCTTTCACTATGGAACGCGCCTCAGCCCATGTGTTCCAGCTCCGCCTAGGGTTAGGGTTAGGGTTATGCCTAGGGTTAGCGTTCAGAAGACCACAAAGCCCAGAGCTCCAGGGACACTGACAACGCGCAAGGCATGCCTGGAGGAGCGCAACAATGCCCCAACCGTGCTCCCTTCTTTTCTTTCGCTATGGAACTCGCCTCAGCCTGAGTATTTTACATCCATATAGGGTTAGGGTTAGGGTTACACCTAGGGTTAGCGTTCAGAAAACCACAATGCCCAGAAACTCCAGCGACACTGACAATGCGAAAAAGCATGCCTAGTTGAGCGCAACAGTGCACCAACTTTGCTCCAGTCTTTTCTTTTACTATGGAACTCGCATCTGCCCAAGTATTCCAGCTCTGTCTAGGCTTAGGGTTAGTGTTACGCCTAGGGTTACCATTCAGAAAAGCAAAAAGCCCCGAGCTCCAGGGACACTGACAAAGCAAATGGCATCCCATGAGTAGTACAAAAATGGCACTACATTGCTGCCACCTTTTCTTTCAGCTCAGAACTCACCTCAGCCTAGTGCAGTATTCCAGCTCCCCCGAGGATTTGGGTTAGGCGTATGCATAGGGTTATGGTTATGCCTAGGGTTAGGGTTTAGAAGACCACAAAGCCCAGAACTCCAGGGACACTGCAATGCGAAAAGCATGCCTAGAGGAGCGCAACAATGCACCAACCTTGTTCCCTTTTTTTTCGCTCTGGAACTCGCCTCCGCCCATGTGTTCCAGCTCCACCTAAGGTTTGGGTTAGGTTTACGTCTCGGGTTAGCGTTCAGAAAACCACAAAGCCCAGACCTCCAGGGACACTGACCATGGGAAAGGCTTGCCATTGGGATTGAGACACTGCCTCACCCTTTCTCCTTCCTCTTCTTTCTGTTTGGCACTTGCATCAGGTCTTTGTCTGATTTCTGCGTCTACTGAGGGTTATTTTTGTGAGTCTGAAAGCTTTACTCAACTGGTTACAGTTGCAGTGGTTATATGAAGCTCTGTGGGGGATGACCACTAGAATGAGTGTGGCAATTTGTGCAGCATTTTGCAAGGAAGGTTGCACAGGATGGGCACAGGACAGGCTTCCCTCTGTAGGAGGGCCAACGGAGTAGCAGAGCCAGAGAGCAGCAGATAGGAGCAGCAATTAATGTTGAGGAGGGAAAAGGGCGTGCTTCTTCTATCGAGTCTTAGTCTGAGCTTCTAGTGTTATGATTATTGCGTGCCATGGAGTTCATTACCCAGTGATGCTGAAGTTGCTGCACCAACGTCTGTTCACCCAAGCAGACCTTCTGACCGTAGATGTAGCTCTGCAGGCCTCCGGTTGTAAAGAGCGCCTGGTGCCTGTCCAGGAAGCTGGGGTTGACAGTTTTCTCCTCTGCAGAAAGTGTGTCCCTGTCAAGGACCTGTGTCACCAGGTCAAGGAGTTACACAAGGAAGTGAGTAAGTTGAGCAGCATTCATGGGTATGGGAAAGGAATAGATAGGATATTCAAAGAGATATTATGGACACAGGAGTCTCAACCCCCCTCTACAGCAGAGATGCAGGTGGCCTGCGGGAGCTCAGGACTTCTGAACAACAAATCAATATGATTGTGCAGAAGCCACTTTATTGTTCACATAAAACTCTATTTATACTTTTCACAACTGCCGTACACGTGGAACCTATTACGTAATTGGTCCCTCTATCTTGTCCATGTGCTCAACTCCTGTACACGTGGAATCCATTACTTGATGAATTCCTGAGGGCTCTGATAAGAATAACTAAGGGTGGTTTGGCTAGGGCACACTATCAGGGTTTAAATACATTACAACAGTGGCCTCTGCACCTTGTTTACAAGCAGTCAGATGTCAATAAAAACGGAAAACTAGAAACTGCTCACTTTCCATACAAGGAGTAAGACTGGACATTAGCAAACAAGTTTAGTGCCCTCCAAACCAAGGATGAGGTGGCTAAGGCTTCAAGTAAGGCAATTGAGTCATCAGGCCTGAGACAAGCAGGATCACCTGGAAGAAGAAGTAGGAGATTGTCATGGGTGACTCCCTAGTGCAGGGGACAGAGGCACCCATCTGCTGACCTCACCAGTTGTCCAAAGAAGTTTGTTGCCTGCCAGGGGCTTGAATCAGACATGTCATGGAAACACTGCCAAAGCTGATCAACATCAGACTATTACTCCCTGCTGGTCTTTCACATGAGCACTAATAATACCAAAGGTAGTTTTCTCCTTAATATTGCCAGTTAGGGTAAATGACAAGAGAAGAATTAAATGGACTTATGGAGTAAATGACTGGGTATGTCATTGGTGTTGTCAACAGTGTTTGGTTTTTGTAACCTTGGAACTCTGCTGGGATTGACAGCTGTTTGGGAGAAGTGGGATCCACCTCACTGAGTCGAGGACATGTGTTTTTGCCAATAAAATGGCCAATCTGGTAAAGTGAGCTTTATACTAGGAAAGGTGAGGGAAGGGGAGAGCTCAGTGACTGCCCAAGTAGCAACAGGAGGCTTAAGAGGAGATACCTCCAGCACATGCAAGCAGTCAAAAATGTAACTACAAGACACGAGTATGGGGCATCCCTTTGCACCCTTCCTGGGATATTGACACAGTCAAATACTTCTGTGAAGTGCCTGTATACCAATGCACGCACTACAGGAAACAAACAGGAGGAACTATAGATCTGTGTGAAATCAGCGGGCTTTGACCTCATTGCCATTACAGAAACTTGATGAGACAGCTCACATGAGTGGAATGCTGTCATGAAAGACCATACACTGTTTAGGGAAGACTGATCAGGAAGGCACAGTGGTGGAGTTGCCCTCTACATGAAGCAACATTTGGAATGTATTGAGCTCTGTCTTGAAGTGGATGATGAGCCTGTGAAAAGCTTATGGTTAGGATAAAAGAGCAGACTAGTGAGGGTGACACTGTTGTGGGTGTTTGCTGCAGGTTACCTGATTAAAATGAGGAAGTGGATGAGAACTACAGGCAGCTTGAAGCAGGGGGATTTTAACTGTCCTGATGTCTGCTGGAATAGCAACACAGCAAACCACAAACAGTCCAGGAGGTTCCTGGAAAGTGTTGATAACTTCCTGACACAGATGGTGAAGGGTCCCACAAGGAATGGTGTGCTTCTAACCTCATTATAACAAACAGGGAAGGCCTTGTTGGATATGCAAAGGAGGAGGGTAGACTTGGCTGTAGTCACCACAAGATTATGGAGTTCAGTATCAGATGAGGAGGAAGCAGGGCAGCAAGATTGCAACCATGGACTTCAGGAGACCTAAGTTTAGCCTCCTCAGGGATCTTCTTGGAAGAATCCCATGGGAATGGGCCCTGCAGGTAAGAGGGATCAGAGAGAGCTGGTTGATATTCAAGGATCACTTTTCTCAGAGTCAACAACAATGCATCCGAATAAGCAAGTAATGAGGCAAAGAGGACAAGAGATCTGCATGAATGAACAAGGAACTCCTGTCGTTGCTCAAGTGTAAGCAGGAATACACAGGAGGTGGAAGCAGGGTCAGGATCAGGCCACTTGGAAAGAATACAGAGAGGCTGTCAGAGTAAGTAGAAATGAGACAAGGAAGGTCAAGGCCCATCTGGAAATAAATCTGGCCAAGGATGTTAAGGACAATGAGGAGGGCTTCTTTGAATACATCAATTGCAAAAGGAAAACTAAGGATAATGTGGGCCTATTACTAAATGAAGAGGAGACCCTGGTAACAGAGGATGTAGAGTTACTGAACACCTTCTTTGCATCATCCATCTTGTCTCAGAAATTTTAATGTTTATTTGTCATTATTTAAGCTTCATGTGAAATTTCAGATTCCTTCTTTTGTAAAAGAATCAAAGACTTTGGAATGCACCTACACATCTGCTAAACTTTAGGACTTTCTCTCATATGACTGAGTATGCAACTTCACAAGTACTGTAACTTCAAATATGTTTTTCCATTGTGCATGTTTTTCATATTGCAGCTGTAAAGGTTTTATGCCATTTGCTTTGTATGGGTAACAATTTTTTTTATTTTTATCAGTATTTTCAGCATCAGTGCATATGGAATTTACTAATCATATTTTGAGCCTTTTAGTGAACAGCATTTCAGACATGGTTTCCTCATGCTTACAGCATAATGTAACGAACATAATATAAAGTTCCTTCCTTACTCTGTTTTGTTTTTCTCGTCACAACTTGAAAATATATTTTGAGTTTCCTTTCCAGTTTCTAAAGAGCTCTGGAGATGTAAAATAGATGGAAATGTCAAATCACATTTGACAATTACAAAAAATTAAAAATGTCGTTCTTCTAGAGGACTTTGGAATGAAGCCTTCTAGTGCAAATACCTCTGCCTTGGAGTTCAAAGCAGTAGGCACTTAAATGCATGTATACTTCCATACATACCCTCTAAAATGAGCTTGTCCTGCAGCAAGGCATGGTATCTGGATAGAAATATACAATGCCCAGAGTTTCTCAAAGGGCTTCATCTGTTTGTCATGCAACCCCATTTTCATAGCTCCACGTTTTCCGGGAAAGAATTAATTTTATTTACAACACAAAACATCCCTTTTCTGCTAACAGTAGTACCAGCTTCCAGAGCTTTTCAGTTTCCAGGCATCATGCTCCATTGATAGTTCAGAACACATCTACATTACAATGCAAATTCTAGCACAGCCAGGCTGGCATAGCTCCTGCTAGAGATGCAGCATAGGCTGACAGGAGAACCTTTTCAGCTGTCATAGCAACACTACGTACCCTGCATAACATAACCTAAAATGACAAAAGCACTTTTGTATCAGCATGGCTGTGACAGACACCAGGGGGATGTTAATATACTGTGTTTGCTGAATACTCTGATATAATGCACAATATCCTATTTTTCTGTGTGGTGGTACTTTATCATCATCATTCGGAATATTCTTAATCAGCACTGCAAAATATAGTCCTTATCAGAGAATCACAGAATGGTTGAGATTGAAAGGGACTTCTGGAGGTTATTTGGTCATCTATGTCAGGCATCAGCCTCAGTCAGAAAGGAACAGGTTCCTGTCTGGATCACAGGCCTGCAAGTAGACCTTTGACTCTCAGAGAATGAATAGTATTAAGATGGAAATGTCAACTAAAGGAATGAGCTAAACAGATTTTGTCCATATATAAGATTCCCTGTACAGAAAGCAGATAAAAAGAGAGCTCTTTACACACAGAGCTGGCTTTCAGGAGGGCAGGTTTGGTGCAATGAGAAAAAACATAGGTTGCAGTCTGCCCTGAATATTCCTGCTACCAGAAAGAAAATGGGACAGGCTGGGATTTTGCACAGACTTGAGAGGTGGAAAAAATTCCACATTGCTTCTGCAATCACAGGGATATGGTTTTCTCTCTGAGGCTTTCAGAAGGTTGCAAACAACTAGAAAACAAGCTAAAAGTAGTGTGTCGATTCTCAGAGCGTGGTGTCTAGAGAAATATGTGCAAACATCTTGTAAAAGAAACAAAGGTTTCAGCTGTCCTATCCACGATGTGTTGACTTGGTAGATATGGAATTATTCTCCATTTATAATATTCAGTCTGGAGAAGAGAAGACTGAGGAGAGACCTCATTGTGGTCATTGTTTCAACATCCTCACAAGGGGAAGCAGAGGGGCAGGTACCAATCTCTTCATCCTTGTGACCAGCGACTCCAGGAAGATGCACAAAGCTGGGTTAGGGGAGGTTTAGGAAAAAGAAGGTTCAGGGAAAGGTTTTTCACCCAGAGGGTGCTTGGGCACTAGAACTGGGTCCCCAGGGACGTGGTCACAGCACCAATCCTGACAGAGTTCAAGGAGCATTTGCACTATTATCTCAGGCACATGGTGTGACTCTCAGGGCTGTCCTGTGCAGGGCCAGGAGTTGGACTTGAAGACCTGGGTGGGTCCCTTTCAACTCAGCATAATCTATGATTCTATGATATCCTTATAATTATGCAAACTGGGGCCAAATTTGCCTCAGCCGTGTGTGTAAAAGTCTAAATAGGTGAGAGTATTGAGGGAAAAGTAATTCAAACAATGCCAGACTCAGTTGAATAAATTTTTTGAACCCGTCCCTAAGCCCTTTGTTAAATAAATTTGTTTTCACAATTCTGAAATTAGCACTGAAGCAGAAACTTTTGCTGCAAAGTATTTCATTTCTAAAATGTAGAAATATTTTGCAACCGCAGTATCTGGTGTGTTGCTTGCATTTACAAAGACATGTTTAATCACAGCCTTCACAAATACGTCTTGTTACTAGACTTGGGATTGTGTAATCCTGAAAATTTCTGAATGTACAAGAACTTGCTTACGGAGACTATTTGAAACTTTTTTTCATAAAAAGAGACTAATGAAGTTGTCTTTCTAGCAATGAAGAAAGCTATTAACCATTCACAGAGAACCTTCAACTAGGCAGAAGACTGTGAAGAAAAGGAGTTTAAAGACTATTACCCTGAAGAGTTAAAGAAGGTCAGAGCCAATGAGGACGGAGTTAATTAAATGGCACAGATATCAAAAACAAGAAAATGAAAGAAGGTAACAGTACTAACAAAACAATGGACCTTAAATTACACAGGTTATGTAGACGTTTCTTATATTTGTGATATGTAGACAAAGTGTTGTTGGAAGGGTTAAAATGAATTATGTGTTCTTTTGGATATTTGAAGTGTTTGTTTGGTTTTTTGATTGCTTTACATATTAGTCTGCTCAGTAATGCCTGTGCTAGCAGCTGGTATTTGAAGAGAACAAAAAGGTTATTTTTCAGAGAAGTAAAAGACACATTTAAAGTGTGGCTTCTGACCACTGTTGTTCTGAAGAGAGTGTCAGGCCTCAACCAGGCAAACCAGAAGTAAAGAGAAGCCTGTTCATAAAGGTCATTTTTTCTCAGTCATTGCAGAAGTCAGTTCACTTAATTTTTTTATTAATGGGAATTGCACACGTAATACAGATTCATACTGTGTGTGCATGTGCTTTGTTTTGGATTGTAAAAGAAGATTGAACTGATCTTGCTAACAAGGGCGCCAACGGTTCTAGGAAATTATCCAACCTCCTGAGGAATATTTTGGCAGCAAACTTAATTGTTCCTGTGGTCTCAGCACTGTCATCGTATAGCTCTGTTTTAGCAGTTATTTCTTCTTTTCTTTTTTTTCACTCTGACACATTTGATGCTCTGTCAGTCAGAGTCCACATTGAGATCAGCCAGAAACTTGCTGTACCAGGAATCGTTTGATGTAGCCTTTATTGCATATTAGATGCTGAACAAGGGAGGGCTTTGCCAGAGTGAGATGTGAGATGCTGCTTTCTGAAACTTCAGTCTCTATTTTGTCTTCCAGTTGGATGCAACATCCAAGGCAATTTAGTTCTACTTTGTAATTTAAATTTGCCTCTGGTTTTTGGAGAAGAGTTAGTGGCATATGGTACTTTTGCATTGTAGAAGCATTCTTATTGATTTATGTTGCATTAAATTTTAAGGATTATTATTTTACAGAAAAAATACATAGCATTTTTCTCTGTTGTCCCTCTTTCTGTTGTATATGATTCAGGGATTAAATCTGCACGACATGTATTTTTGGTGTCTCCTCTGCTATGTAAGAAAGAAAAGAGCACAGCACAGTAGTAAAATGTAATATCTATTGCCTCCACCAAATCTCATGCATTTATTTCGTACTACATATTTTATAAACTGATTTTCTAGACTTAGGAGGACATGTTAAGTTTCGTCAGCTTTCAAGACCGTAATGTTTCACCAAGCTGTCTTGTTCTCATAGCTGATAGGACACTGAACACCTCTGTAAGGAAGAATTTAAAGAGAAAAAAGAAAGGAAAGAAACTGGAAGAGAAAGGTTACTTTTAAAATGTAATAACTTATTTATGAGTATAGTAGAATTCATTTACTCTTTTGTATCATGGAAAACTTTGATTCTTTCAGGATTGTATTTCAAGAAAAAATATTCTCTATTTAAAAAACAGTGAAGTAATCCTATGTCAAATACATATACAAAGGTAGAACCTTTAGTAAGCTCAGTGTAAGATTACCGCTGATGAAAATTCAAGTGGCCTATTTTATACTTACATGATTTCTAGGACTTTTCTAGGACTTTTGAACTAACCCAATTTTCCAGGATATGTGTTGAACCATGCGTATATGTTTATATAGATCTCACAGTGCTTACTGTCATATTTTTGACAACTTAATCAAGTTACTTACATGTAATTGCAGGGCCCCAGACTGAGGATGCTGCAGTCATGTCTATTGCAACGTAGTTAACATTTATTCTGTTCTCTTGATCACTGTGTGACAATGGTACATCCCAGTTTAGCATGGAGTCTGACGTCCCAGCAGAGAAAAGTCTGGGTAATCAGCTACAAAATGCTGATATATACACTGAGTCCAGCTTGGGACTATTGAGCAAACCAACATGTATATGCCCACAAGAAGCTGGTCTTGTCATCTCATGCAAATACGTAAGGCAGCGTGATTTGGTATGGGTTAGAAAATCACAGCCAGATTGTTTGACAGTGCCAGTATGTCTGATGAGAGTAGGGCTACTCATGCTAAGCCACCTTCTGTGTTTCGAGCCTAGCCAAGTCCCTCCCTGTCACATCTCTTCTCGAGTGATTCCCAGAGAATATGACTGACACACAGGCACTGCGGTCACCAGTGGGGGCTGCCTCTGAGCACACATCTATCCATTGCAGGCAATGCATAAAAGGGCAGAAACTATAATGATCAAAATCCTGGTCAGTCTTCCTTTGAGATGCAATTGTGATCAAAGCAACTTTCTGTGACTTTCTTTGCTCATTTTTCATCATTGGTGCCTAGATATAGGCACCCCTTTCTATGCAGTTACTGTGTTATTTATAGATGTCCGATACAGACACTGTTAAGACTGGTACCAAATAGAAAATCTTACCTAACAAATACATTGGTACAAATATTCTAAAATTGCTCTCCAGAAGGGAAACCAAATGCTCTTGCCACAAAAAAAACAGCTAAGGTAATTTGAATTCATGAGAAATAGTGGATATTCATGATGAATTTTTAACGAACAACTACTCACTCAAAGATTAATTAAGAAAAATTACTCTGAATAAGAAACAAATGTGTGAAGATGGCAATCCGTTCCTAGACAAATCTAAGGCAGAAAGGAGCAAGCAAGTTAGTTAATTAAATCGCTTGCTATAAATAATTCATTGGGCCTTTTCTTCTATTTTTATTTTTTTTGTAATAGTATATATTCGTATGCCTAAGGGTGTTTTTAGGTAATATGATTTCTAATAATAACTCTTTGGTGGACCCCTCAATCCTGTTTACAACAAGGGCTAACTAGTGTTAGGTAGGCAGAAATTATTTTGTTACCCTGTCCTGGATGGATTCACATTTATATGTCTTTATAGGATAAAAAGATCCTAGGACACTTTTCAGTTTGTGCTGACATGGGAATAGTTATTGTCTCTCGAATCTATATCCTTTCCCTCACGTTCTGAGAACGGATTTTATTTTTTGCACTAAAAAAGAGGCCTTATTATCTAGTGGGGAAAGACATGAGATTGAAGTTTTCAGGTCTCTCACACTGTGAAATTGGAGTTAAATGGAAAAATATTTTTGCCTTTAATTGTGTACTTTACTTGTACTAAAATACTGGTAAGAATTCAAAAACTTATAAAACATATAAAAAAATAATAACCCTTTTAAATAATAATATTGTTTCTCTTCCTTCACACTTTTTTGAGTGAAGAAGAAGGGAAGGAAGACAGCAGAGAGGAACTGTGAGGATTTGAGTGATATAAAACTTATTAGGGTCATAAAATTAAGTTTTTAAAAACAGTAAGTTATTTAATTTCTTTATGGAAAAGAAACACAAGATATATTTTAGTGCAAACTTCTGAAATTGTGAATAAATAGACCAGTCATGGCTTAATGTGCAAAGCAAATGCATGCACAGTACATTCTAGTCTCTTATTGCAAGATTTATCTGAATTTAATGTGTCCAGTAAGCAGATAAAAACTTGGTGTGGAAGGTTGGGAAAGGTTTCAGAAGGAGGAGGGAGCATGGACAGGAAGCAACAAGATACAATATATCTAAATATAAATAAATATAGTTATATCTAAATATATCTATAACATAACTAAAATATTGTTTACATTTCTTTTTTAAAATTCTCATATTTGAAGGCTTGTTCTGAGTTACCTGGATCTTGAATAGAAACTGCTAAAACACATGCTCTTTATGAAAAACATTTTGAATGGATATTTTTCATCTCTTTTGATTGCTTCTGCAGGTCTTATGGGATACATATGGATTTGAGCCAGATTTAACTGTTTATTATTATTCTCTGAATTAAAAATTAAACTGTTCTGATGAATATGTTTCATTCTTGGATGATCATAGCTGTATTTTTACTATGAAATACTGATGTCAAATATTCTAAAATGATTTCAGAAGCTGTGAAGTTTATTCTGTATTATGTGTGTTATGTTACATTGGTTTTTTATGGAAATAGGTAGTTGTTCTCATAGGATTGTATTTTAATGAGAAGAAGCAATTTGGATGTAACATGTGGTAGTAGAATGTAAATTACCTGAATACTTAGCACAAACCATAATTTGTGGCTGCAAGCAAGTCTGGTAAAAATTTACCAATGGAATGTAATGGGACTATATACTGCAAATCGAAGATGATAAAATGTATAACTAGGGGCCAGGGAATTCCAGCCACCTGTCAGCTCTGGATAACTGCATTTGGGCTAGGATTATTGCTTTCGCCTAACCAATATAAAAATTCTACAGTTCATATAACATATATTGGAAATTATGGAAATCTAGAGGTGTAACAAATGGGGCAGCTTAACTATTTTAGTAAATTACATTGATTGCTAGCAATAAAAGAGAAAGTCTTTGTAGTTTTCTTTTCACTCTTAATGAGTGGTAGCCTTTTCTAGCAGGAGGACTGATATTTATTACAGATATATTTTTCTGGATGTTTCTTCTTGTATCTCGTTACTGAAGGTTTGGCAACCTCTCTGAGATAAATGCAGCTGAAAATCAAAAAATAGATCACTGCAATATATGAACGTATGTCTGTTGCTATTTTGCATGTTTCTTTCTTCCTTGTGGTTCATATTTAAATTCAGGTGCAGCCATTACTCACTGAAGTGCTAGGATTCAGTTTGTCCTCGCAGCCTTTTCCAGAGAGATTTATGCTCACCCCTTGTGTGCTGAAAATTGATCAAACCCTGTAGGTCTGGCCTCAGTAAGATTACTGGTATATAGCACAAGGTCCTCAGAAAGATTGTGTTGGCATTCAGCAGCCTTGGAGAGCAAATGAGTACATCAAACTTTCCCCAGGGATTTTGGTAGCGTTTGCTTGCTGGCCAGATTCAGATGTTTGATTGCTCTTGAAGCTCAACATTAATTGTTCAAAAATAGCTCATATTGCATATGGAGGCCACAACTTATGTGGAGGTAAAATGACTTTCAAAGATCTTATCATAAGATATGATCTTTCGACAACTATAAAACCCTTATACTTGTAAAATCTCTGGAAGAGAGTAGCTAAGTTGTAATGTCTGAAATTACAGAGATGCAGAAGTCATGTAAAAAGTGTCTTACTAGGCTTTTTCAATTACAGTATGATTGTGGTATGCTTGAATGCAGAGATCAGAGATGGATCAGCTCTAGAGCTGAAGTGAGGGTCTTTGTGAGAAATGCTTGGCCTTGCTGCTGCTCCTTTTTAGCTTTTGTGACAATGTAAAGGAGTACGTCCAAATGCAGATAATAAAGAGGCAGTACAGAGGAGGAGAAAAAGACACATCTTCATATTTTCCCTGTATTTCCCGTGAGAGAAAACATAGATGTTTTACAAGTGGATTTATCAACTTGTGAAGATTGGTTTTGCCTCTGTCCTGATACGTGCATTTCTGCAGTGACATTTTATTCTGATGGTAGAAGTTAATGTAATCAAAAAACAGTACTAGGAAGTGAAAAACCATTCTTATGGTTCCTTTCCCACTCTACTCCATAATGGTGTGCACAAGAGAATTCACCAGTTTGTGAATTTCCTTACCAAAGAAGTACAAAGCTCAAGTGTGCCAAAAACTTTTAAAAGCAAAATTGAAAGTCATATAGTGATGCTGATGACCAGTAAAAATAACATGAACCTCCTTAACCTATGGTGCTTATTCAGCCAACAAGGTAAGGAGATATTACTACAAAAAGACTGAAGAAGTGTTATTTTTCATTTTTCCCCCTGGAGTTTATTTATCTCCTAAATTTTCTTTAAGATATTGAAAAGCAGACTGATAGCCAATTGATCCTGCAAAATAATTAAGTCTTTGACATAACTGGCACAATATTCATCAGAGGGATACATATTATTTCTTTACAAAAGTAGTTATTGCAGATATTAAGGAGCCATATGCCACAGAGTATAGTTTAACTTCCTCAGCAATTCATTAGAGAGTTTCCTGTTGAACAAAATGAATATTCAGAAAATGTATATTGAATATATACAATTATCTACTGTTGTATTAAAAATTTTCCTTAATAATCTGAGTCCTTTCCCTAAAAATTTAACAGGAAGATTTGTCCTTGATTTATTAAAGACAGATTCTGATTTATTAAAGACAGACTCACCAAATTCACAAAAATGAATGTAATTTTCCTATGCTTTTATAACAGTCCTTCATCATGAATATAACAATTTAAGTCATGCATTTTTCTGATCAGTGTAGATAGAATAATAACAAAAGTATTTATCAAAAAACCTGTAGATCCAAGGGTGGAGCTCATGTGTTTTGAAGTGACAGAAACAATGCTTTCCTTGCTTATCACAAGAAGCGTCATGAATGTCTGTTTAAAACACTTTTCTAATTTGATCATAATCCGTATATAAGGATTTTACTATTTCCTGTGAAGAGCCATTCCTAGGCTACCTAGATGTCTGCCTACTTTCATGTGTTGTTTTTGTGAGTTTAGTTTTCTTTCATGAACACTTAATAATACAAATTTCCATAGTATTTATTTTGTACCTTTTCGTGGCAGTATGAACTTTCTTCAGCACAAGATATTAAAGTTCCCATAGACTACTGCAGAGTATCTTTAATGTAAACCCCAAAGTTTCTAATTGGCTGAACTAAGATTTTATCTGTTGTTGTTGGGGGATGTCTACAAATGGAATTTAAACTTATTTCTTCCTCTTTTTCTTTAAGTTCAAGTATAAGTAAAGGACCTACATGTTTGTAACAAGCTCTGTATGGCTATGCAACTGATTGTGTTCAAGACTACTCATTCAAATATGTGCTCTAAGCTGTGCTGTGATATGAAACAAAATTCTGAGGAATCAGAAAATCAGAAAGATTGTTAATAATAAAATAATTTTCATTGCTATTACTTAAAAGCAATTTTTTGCTTTGAGATGCAGAAAGACAGATTTTTGTGTGTGTGCTTACAAGTACTTAAAATTTTACTGCCTACAGTTAGAAGTTAGACACAGTTAACAGCCTGAAAAGTAAATCAAACTTACGAGAGTAAATAAGATTTATATGTTATATATAAATTCTTCTAAAAGAGGGGAAAGGCAGAAGAAATTGTTTAATGAAATACAAAGCCCTTCAGTTCAGTATCTGAAAATTATATTAATCTCCTTTTAAATATTTATAAATCTACTTTAAGGTCCATTTTTTATTTGATAAAAATATCAAGCCCCCTCATTTTCTTTTTTTTCTAAGAGCCTTTTACACAAATCTCAATTCAAAGTTTACGTAAAACTATACCGAATATTCAAAATGTATTTGAAGGAATTTGTCTCTGCAAAATCCATTTTTTTCTTGAGTGTTTTTACTTAATTTACTGTGGTGACATTTTGTTATCGTACTTGTTAGTTTGTGTATTTCTTCTGGTTTCTGTTATTCTTGGTCACTATTTTGGGGACAAAATATTCACCAAAACTATGTTCTCTTACTAGAAATTCTAGTTGAAGATCATGAATTTGTACTAGGAGCTGTTTATAACTGTATTTCAAATTTCTTAATGTATTACAGTTGCACTTAATACATCAAATCCTTATAGCTTTTCAGAATTTAAAATAATTCATTTCTTCACCTTTTTCTTGAAGTTCAAGTGTAAGTAAAGGACCTACTCTGAAAGAAGCACAGTTCTTGGACAGTGTGTGTCTGTCTATACATCTATCCATCTATCTATCTATCTAGATATAAATGATATAGACATAGATCAAGATAGATGGATATGGATAAATAGATATAGATATAGGTGTAGGCATAGAAGATATAGATAAAGAAATTTCACAGTGAACATAGACCAATATGAACATTTTGCTCTCCTGAAGAGCTTACAATCTGAACAGAGGAAACAGGATGGGAGAATAAAAGAACACTTATTATCTCATATTTGTAGCTACCAAAGTGATGCAGAGAAAAATTTGCTACAAGAAACTGCCAGTAGGAACCCTGGTGGAGAGCTTGATCTCCTGGATGCTGTTGCGCTTACTGCCTTCCTTTCAACTGGTACATTAATTCAGTCTGTGAGACAATGCAGCCATAGAACTGTTTCAAAATATGCAGTAATACCTGCTGATCTGTATGGCTATGTAAATTCATCCCTATTACCAGTCTATTCTGCTTGAAAGGCAGTGCCCAGTTAGGAATGATTTCTTACAAATGAAGGCATCACCTATGGATTTTTGTTGTTATAAATGAACAAAAAACCCCCCATTTTTACTGCTGAATAGTACCCACAAAGTCTGTATTTGTTGGACAAGATAGGGCTTCTCCACAGCAGTTAAGAAGTCTTCTAACAGGAACATGAGAATGATAAGCTTATGTACCATGAAGTTGATCACGTATGTGTGGAAATTATCCATCAAATTCACAAATGAGTCTCACATGATCTTCTGTTTATTCATTATCATGCACTACAGTACTGTGCTTGTATTGATGGATTAGAAGTGAACACTTTTCCCTAAAAAATTTCATCAAATCTTTGATTTGATGCAGCTTGTTTTGAAAGACAGTGCTTTTGGCATTGGGAGGAAAAAAAAATAAAATAGGTCACAGCTCATTTAAATTCCAAAATGCAGTTAACTACTATTTCAAAGCCTGTAGCAACAACTTTGGAGATGAAATATTAAAAAGACAGCAAGTTTAACATTATGTAAGTGTAAGAAGACAGGCACAAACAATTAGATTGAAACTGCATTTAATGCTGGTAGTAGTTAAAAATTATTCTATTCATTAAGTTTCACTTTTCCTTTAAAATTTCCTGCAGACAAATGTGGAAAAAAGAAAGTCTGGAGCATAATTGGAAGAGAGACAATTCAAATTTTGTCCAGTTTGAAATGGGAAATACTAATTTAAAGTTCTGTCAGATCCACTACTGCAGATTTAGCTGAAGATGTTTCTCTGCCCTTCTTCCAGAGATCACCACCACCTCAGCAGCTACAGCAGAACGGATTGCTTGTCAGCTGCTGCACTTTGACATATTATTAAATAGTTCCTTTTATTAGGAGCTGGAGTCTCACAGCCAGACTGTGAACCAAAGCAACTGTAAGAACATGCAGTCTGTTCTGTGCTGTCTCTACAGGGCAACATTTGGCAGAGAGATAAGTCCAGATAGGTTAGGGAAGTACTGTATTAAAGCACTTTCAGAAGATAAACATTTCAGAGATTGTAAAGTTATCAATTTTCCTTCCTCTCTTATGAATTCAGCTGCAGTTTTCTTAGATTCAAATTTACCTGAATTGCTAATCAATCCTTTCCTATATCAAAAATATATGTGCTTTATTCTATCAAAAAATCACCTAATCTTTCTAAATCTTATGATGTGATTCAGTAACTCATCTTCATTTGATCACAGTATATATATTTTTCCCCCATTATACTTTGCAGAAAATGTAACCAACAGAATTCACTTGGAGTTATGGACATGAGCCCTTTGATTATGCTGCTACAACTTTTGATTCCCTCTGCACGCTCAGCTTCCCAAATGTTCTTCGTATGATGAAGACTGGTCTTAGTGCAAATTTTAGCAATGCTTCATGACATTTAGAGTAAAGATTTGGGGGGCACATCTGAAGTTTATATAAATTCATTAAATATATAAGAAAATTTGCTGTTGTTTTTCACATCCTTGCCATTCTGAAGTCCACTGCTGCAAATCTAGGTGATGCCTCTGCATTTCACATTGGTAGTCTGTCCCCTTTTCTACCTTCCATATCGGATATTTTTATTTTTTAGTTCAGTCAGCAATTCCTTATTTAAACAGTTTGGCCACCTGCCATGCCTATTCAGCTTCTTGCACACTGGAATAGACCATGAAAGAGTGCTTTGTGAAGGTTGTCCTAGAAAATCAACCGGCTGTTTCTGGACCCCCTTCTCCTACCTGTCAGTGAGCTGACAATGCCAAAGTCTTCTTTGCTGAAGTCTCTTGTCTCACTTCCCCAGATGTTAAATCTCTACTGTCTCACAGTCCCTTAAGCAAAAGCTTTCATCGACTATTGTGCATCTGGCAAGTTCATTTTTGATTTTAAGGAGCACAGAACCTTCAAGACTGTCATGTTCAACCTGCATCAAAAATTGTCCCTAGCAATTTGCTGGATATGCAATACTCATTAGGTAACATGAAAGTATTAGAGCTCATAAACTCAGCAGGCAGTTGGGAGTTGTAAGTTGACTTAAGCCACATGCAACTATACCATATAGGACAAATGGGATAACACAGTGGATAGGTGAATTTTAATAAACAGTGTAATCAATGGTAACATAGAATAATTGTTAATAAAGCATTCAGTATTTACCACCATCAAACTTGTGCTGCCTGGTTCCTGGCTGCAGTTGTTTACCCTTCACACTGGATCTACTGCCTTTCATTTCAACCTGTCCCATGATCCCCACCTACTGTAGCTTTATTGATGGTTGTTCTAAAACCAGAATTCCCTGAAATTTACATAAAACCTGCCTACTTTATCTTTGATCCAATAATAGAGAAGTGTTAATCTGAGAGTTGAGACAAAGGAATTATTACTGTCAATAATTCAAGGAGTTATCTTTTATGTTAATAATCCCTTCTTAATCTATTGAGTGATATTTTCACCTACAGGGAACAACCTGTTGATAGCCTCAGCTTCTGTTACTCTCTTTGGATGTACAATTCACTGCCTTGCTTCATTTTTTTTAAAAGCTACTTGAACCCATCAGGCATGAGTCTCACTTTGAAAGAAGAATATCAGGGTCTATAAGAAGGAGAATTTCTTTAATTCATTACTGTTTTGTAGTCTACTGGGGGAACAAAAATCTGTTTTCTCCAGATTTCCTAAGTGTAAGTCTTTATCTGCAAATATTTTTGAAACATTCAGGTTTCATTTTCTGAAAGCTCTCCACTCAGATTTTACCTGAAATATCCAGGCTTTTTTATATAGATTTTTAAAGTGATATATAGACAAACTCATTATGATCAATACTGTTTATGTTACGGGTGAGGAATATGAGGCACAGAAAGGGGTTCTGCTTTTCAGTATAGAAGATCTTGCTATATTAACTTCTCAAAGCATAGCACTTAATCTTATTTCGAAATTTTTCTACACGTGACTTAACTTTTTTAGAAGCCAATTCTGAAACATTTTGTGCTCTGTAAGGTAGTTCAGGATACTCTACAGGGTTGCAGAGGCTATAGTTTAAGTTCCAACCTAATAATTCTCTTCTGCTCACCAGGACAGTATGCCTGTCACAGAATTGTCTATCTGCTCTTAGTCTTCTAAATCATCATCAACAAGGCTGTTTCCATTTTCTTGAATTTTTATCACTTCTTTATTCCCATTATTTAATATAATTCAATGTATTTTTTAGATTTCTTTTCAATTCTAATTAAGTAGTTAACAAATCTCTGAGGTTACACTTTGTTTATTACATGGAGACTGTTGATTAGACTTGTTTTGAAGCTGCTTTTCAATTCTTCTTTTCAACATACAAATTAAAAGATTGAAGAGTGAAGACTGTAGCGATCTTTGAGACATTTGTTCATTTTATCTTAAGCATGTTCATAATTTAAATCTCGTTTTGTACAAAAAAAAATCACAAACTGGAGAACAAAGCAAAATATTTTGTGGTCAGTCTTCTAACAGGTCTGTTTAAATCTTGTTATTTTGATGAGCCTATATCTAGAATATTTTAAATATGTTTAACTGACTTTGCAGTATCTAAAGGCTAAGACTTTTGTGATCTTCAGTTATTCATACTTCAATAGTGAACAATGATAACTGAAGTCATTATTTACTATATTAGCTTCAGCAAAACCATGAAAACAAAAGCAAATTTTCTCTTTTGAGAGTGCAGGTAGTCTCTGACTTGTACAGTTGCAGGTTGTTATAAAGTTTAACGGTGCTAAATACTGTATGCTATATTAACAATTATTCTATGTTACCATTGATTATACTATTTATTAAAATCCACCAATCCACTGTGTTATCTCATGTGTCCTATATAGTATAGTCGCATGTGACTTAAGTCAGCTGACAAATAATGTTAGTGATTTAAGGAAAGTAACTAGCGGAGATAGCATATGCTTATCTCAGGGAGAGTGTGTAGCAAGAATTTCAGATATTTGGTTTATGGTAAAAAGATCTAAAATATCTATGATAGTATATCTAGTTGTGATCATTAAAATCAGATGATAAGGGATTACTTGTAGGATAATATCCAGGACTAAGGACTTGCAAAGGTTCTGTGAATCAAAAAGAGCCTGGATTTTTCATTGCCCTTATGCACGGAATGTAAACATTTCTTGGTTTTTTTTTTAAGCTTTGAAAGAGACTAGCAGCTTTCTATGTTGTATAAACTTAAGACTAAAGAACAGTTTATATGTCCCTGCTTTGGCAGAATAAATTGGTTTGTATTTGCTTTTACTGCTTTTACACTTGAAAAAATATTTAATTAGGGTATTCTGCTGGAAAATCATGAACTATCTGAATTTTTATTTCTAGATGTTATAATACACATAAGAACCTGGAGAGAGGCTGGAGACTGCAGCATGCATTGTATAAAAAACCCCAGCAATCTCAAAAAAAATTTAGAAGTCCACAGAGACTTTGCTATACCTGCTTTTTAAAAGGGAATTTCATTACAGATGTTCTGGAAAAACAAATAACACCAGTGACTTAGACTGGTTCATACATCAATGAGTTGCCTTCACCTTAATCCATTAATGAAGGAGAGAGTACCACGATTTTTTGATAGCTGACTTTGATAATGTGATTATTTCATTAGCTTGAAGCACTGGTACATTATGAACTACCTGAATGAGAAGCGATACTTTGTGTTTATTGTTTCATTGCTGAAAAATTACTAGATAATGTGTAGTCTGCCAAGCTTACGTATGTCTCACTGCTCCATGCATAATGCAATTATGTGGAGAATCAGAAAAATCATTAAATTGCTACTTGGTTGTTTTGTTTAAATGTGCAGAATATTTCTACTCTAGTCTCTGAGTTTGTCCTATTCTTTCACATCTCTAAGCAAGTGGTTTTGAATAAAAGGTGTAAAAGACTGAACTAGAGGTAAATCAAAGACTGGTATATTCCCTTTCAAGAAAGCAGCAGTGAACAGAGCCATGAACAGTATGAATTTGCTCTTCTATTCTTGTCATAGGATTTCCCTTAAATCACTTTAATTACTAACATATATAACTTCTCCCCATATAGTCCAGTAAACACCTTTACTTGGAGAATGTGCCAGGCTTTACACTGTGCAGTGCAGAATCTAAGCACTTGTCTTTGGCATGAGTATTTACATTCATTTGTGTCTACTCTCTATTCTCATTTGCTAATGCTTTATCAAGTACTTATCTCTGAATTCTGAATATTTCTAAAAACGAAAATATAATATTTAAAATCTAGAGATAAAAACCAAAGAGATTTAGGGACTTTTAACAAATTAAAGTTGGTCTTATTTGGAAATGTACTGCAGTATCTATAGCATTTAGATTAGGAGGATAATTAAGTTCTTTGGCTGTGTCTAGATTATTTTTGAATCTACAACGAACAATTGCTCAGATGAGTGTATGTGGACACTTTTTCACATGAAGTTTTACATAACTTTAGTCTCAAACCAGATAAATCATCGTACTTCTACAAATTACAGTGTTTTAGGTTATGATGTATGTGTACCTCTTACTTTGTTTGCAGTGTAATGACATATGTTTGGTGATATCAGTATATCCTCATGATGTAGGAATGCCTGAGAATTTCAGTTGGAAAAAGTGCTTCATCCTGTTACTGAAAACATATCCTAGTACAGGATCATATATTGTGTTTCAATTGCTTACCTAAAATTTTGGGCAGATACCTATCTACCATGAGAGAGAAATAATTTTAGGAAGTGTAGTCTCACATTATCAGAACTTCTGCTACAATTTCTTGGATAAAATGACTGAACAATGAGACCTTTTGTGGTAGTCATTTATTCAAAGTAGTTGACTGGAAAGATTGATGCAAACTTGTCTGAGAGCCAGTGGAAGAGAAAGACACTTCTGAAAAACAATCCAAACTCTGCCATAGAATTTCATTGTTGAGAAATGGAGATTACAAAGCTCTTTGGTCTCCTCTATTGGGGCATATGCTGTTCAAACATATGCAATCCCTACCTTAATGAAGAAAATATACATCCCTGTCCTTATCACCATGCTGTATCCTTTTCGAATTAGATTTATACCTTGTAATTTAATAATGAGATAGACTGTTTGGCCACCAATTAACTGGCCACCTATGAACTGAAGGACAGTTACTCAGCAGTAGATATCTTAGTTTTTACAAATGTTCTTACGAAGCAGTTTTTGTGCTACTGTCCTGCAATACATCCTATTCCTTGTGTCTTTTGATACAAATCCACAAATAAAAACTACTACCAAATAGTACTTTGGAATATTTAAGCAACTGGCTTTTCTTGACTTTCCTCATATCTTATCTTGCTTGAACAATTGCTTGAAAAAGAATACATCTTTTTATAGTACTGTATAATTTTTTCAAATACCCATAAAACCACCATACCTCTCGGTACCACTGTGCCACATAACATATTCACTCACTTAGTTCTGTATTTTGCTTTAACTTTGAAAGATGAACCTGAGATTTTCTTCTGTTTTAATTTCATGGATTCAACCAAATTTTGATTTCCCAAATTCTTTATTTTATTCTAATTCCATTTGCTTCAGCACAGTTTCTTCTAAATTACTGTCCATGTGGAAAGATACAACTTATGTTCTACCAATGGTATTTTTTACTTATCACTGTGTTTAGAACTCTAGAGGTTATTTTTCCACTTAATTTTATCATTTTATCATTTTAGCACTTTAGCACTTTAGCATTTTAGCATTTTAGCATTTCAGATACTATAACTGAAAATTGATAGAGATATTCTACACGAAGACATAGCTTTAATAAATAATTCCATGGAATAACATTAAATTCTTAATACAGAACAATTTATTTTTAAGATACATTAAAAAAGAATATATTCAGAAAAAGAAATAAGCATTATTAGTTGTTAATAATCTGTAGCACTGTGCAGATTGTTCTCAGCGTGCCTAAAGCTTTGTAGTTTCCAACACTGGCAGCATTGGAAAGAAGGTTAAACTGTGTTAGAAGTGCACCCTGTTCCTGGATACTGGGTTTGGAAATTGCCTTTAAGAAAAGAGGATCTATATAGGGACACAGAGATTCTTTAAGCTTCCATATGTGAGCACTGTTTCCAAGTTCCTTTCGAGAAATCTCTGGAAGCTGTTTGTCTGAATGTCAAGGGGACTTTAGAGATTTCTTTGGATAATGTTTTTGCCGTTTATCAGTTCCTCTAGTGTAAGTTTGCACAGTGTAATCATACAGCATCTTCTATCAACGGATTAATGTAACTGGTTTCTATTGTGCTTGTTCCTATCCATAACATCAGATTATAGAAATTTGCCAAATATATTTGTATTACGAACTAATGATTTAAAGTTGTTCTCACACTTGTCAGCACCTGTTTGCAAAAGTTTCTTAATCTTAACTAATCAGGATTCATTAATAGAGATTTTACAAGTTATGATAAGGTGACCTCAGATATAAAAATATATAGGAATGCATACTAAAAATGTGTACGTAAAATTTAATGTTTTAGGGATGAATAGAACCAGTCATTAATAAGCTTTGTCTAAATTTTTTTGTATGTGCACAATAAATTATCATTCTAGATATTTGATATTCCCGCTATGTATTATAGTTTTGTATATACAAATTTAAACTGTATTTGACTAAGCTATACAATCTCAAATTTCATTAGAAACATTAGGGCTACTATTGCGAGAAGTGACACCTTTTTATTCAGTAGGCATTTTCGTTCTGGGGGAATTTCTGAACTGTATCTCTGAGGAAGTGAATTCTGTGGTAGATTCTCTGAGTTTGAGGGGAAGTATCTCTCAGGCTATTAATAAGAAAAAAACACCACAGTAATTGTTACCATATGTCAGTGACATAACCCCTGCAGTGGGCTGTACTTATCCATACTGAATAACTAGTAAGAAAACTACAAAGATATCTACTGCAATTTTTTTCTTTTTTTTCTTCCTCTTCCTATTATGTAGTCATACTATCCCTATCTAGTTTACAGGGTAGGAAACAAAAGACACACAGACTTCTCTCTCTTGTTCTGCCAAGCTTGCGAACCATTGACTGAAATAAATTGACCAATTTCTGTTAGAGTTTTTAATGAATTATCACAACTGCTTCATTTTGGGGATTTTTTCTACTCACAGACTAGATCTACCTTTTTGATATTCTGCCAAAAATCAATGTACTTGTATGTTTGTTTTGAAATCAGTTTAAATTAGTAAGTGATTTGCTCTCATAGGACAAAAATTTGGCCCACAGTATGTATTTTCTTTCTGAAAAGATAAGTATTCTGACCGTGTATTTTATACATTCTTTTCTTAATTTTAGTACATCGAGGCAGTTCTTCTATAGAAAGAACTAAGGATTCTGGGCACCAATTAAAAAAATTGTTGGGAGCAGTCCAGTTAAAGCAAAGCCTGTTTAGTGAGTGGGAAAAGGTACTACATTCTTATAAAAATTTTACACCCACATTTTCCAGCAGCAGTTCAGACGAAAAATAGTCCAACTTTTCAAGTGCATAACTATGATGGGGAAAATGCTGACTGTGTCTTCCACCAATTCATTTTTCCATAGTCTTACATCACTAGGTGTAAAAAAGTGCTATCATAAATTGTTGAAGTCATTATTAATACTCTCACAAGAATAATAAAGACACTAAGTTATTTAGACATTAAAGGGGACTAAACATCTGAACTGGATGAAGCATAAAAGCTTCCTGTAGGATTATTCCAATAACAAGAGTGTGCTTCCACTATTGTATCACTCTCTCAAAAAAACCTGGTTCTGTTCTAAGTGAAGCATCGGAAACCAGTTTTCCTCAGGAACTCATCAATGATGAGGGCATTATGTTCCTGTGGTAGTGAATGTTAAAAATATCACTGTGTGGGTGGTCCGTTGGCATGTTACTTTTTACAATTCTCACAAGCCCTTCTGATTAAAAAAAACCAACAAAACTTAGAGTGAAAGTAAATAATAAGTAATTTTCTGTTTACAAGTTCAGATTTCACTTTTAAAAAATCATATATTTCAAATCGATATAAACTGTATTAGCCTACTCTCATATAATTTTGTTTATATACTTTGCTTGATGATTAATGTACAATTGATTTAAAGATTGAGCAGAACAAAGTCAGGACATGAAATGCTGCAGCAAAATGGTTCAGTTCTCATTTTATATCTCTGAGTGTGTAGACTGCAAGTATTGCCAAGGGCAAAGTTCCTAACAGGTTGTAAAATGACTGTATGGCTCTTGGAAAGCATGTTTTAGATGTTTATATTTATATCTCTCTGTGTGTCTGTGTCTGTTTAAGTATAAATATATTTCAAGCACAGTATTGCTCTATATCCCTCTCTCCTCTAAATGGAATGATCTGTTGCTATGACCACTGTTGCGATGAGTCAACATCTATTTAAATCTAGTAAGCTGGCAACATGCAGTCAATCACTGGATTTCATTGGCTGTCTATTCCCAAGGGCTTTCCAATTAATAGAGTATTCCTCTCCATATAATTTTTTCAGCCACATAATACTAATTTAGAGCATACTGTCTCTATCTTGTTCTTTCTTAAAAAGACTAATTTCCTCCTCTGATGTCAGGGATATTGTTAAATAAAGAGCCCATATGAATATTTGAGTCCATGAAATATAGGTACAAAATTGTATTTTTAAGACAAACACACTATCAAACCAAGTGCAGATCAGCTATGAAATCTTTATCCCATGCTCAGAGAAATGAGCTTGAAAGAGACATAATGCAGTTAAATCAACCAAACTCACTTTTGAGCAGCTCCGTCAATTAACATTTAAGGACACTTGAGATTATTTAACTGACTCTCCAGCAATGTACCAGAGGAAATTTAATGTTATTTTCATTAAATATAGTGGTGCAGTAGTATAGACAAGTAAGCAGTGTTCGTATGGAGGCCAAAAGGTCTTTTCATCTCAATCACCATGGATCTCTTATTAACTTGTTGCACACTTAAGTTCTCACCAATATCTGCCAGCATTTTATCAGACCCAACTGGGAGAGACAAAGTCTCCAGAAAATTTCTTCTGAATTCGAATGTGGAATGAGGCACCATCAAACAGATGGAATTGCAGAGTGGTGAAGTGGCTTCTTTTAGGACAGATGAGCTATATTTAGAGTACATGATCCATGTACACATTTTAGTCCCTAGGCCCATGTAAGTGATGCAGGCATATTTTAATCCCATATCAGAATGGGATCAGATGCAAAAAATTTCCCATCCGTACATTCCTTTCCCTGGCAAAAAAAGCACTTTGCGTGAACTCTAAGAGAGCCACAGCATGCTGCAGCTAAATCTTAAAGACCAAGACCTGCTTAGTATGACACATCTTTCGCATGGCCAGAGAATCTTCTGAAGATTCCTAACTCCTTTGTCCTAATTTTCAGCATGGCAGCCTTAATTTACAAAAGCAGTAATAGGTTTTACATTGATCAGTTACGTCCAGCATTCTTATGTCCAGCATTGAAAATGCAGTAATCTACTTCCCAGAAAATCAAATCCGTTTAATGTGTCTTAAACTGCAGCAGAGACATCACTAAAATGAGAATACAGTCTCATTTAAAAATGTAGACCGCAGCCTGTTCCTGTCTGTTTTTAAATCATTCTTGAATTTTTCTTATTATCACTAGGAAGCTAAATGACCTTTAAGGTCCTTTCCAACTCAAACCGTTCTATGATCCTGTGATCATAGATGTTCCTGGCCCTCTTCCGGATGTGCTCCAACAGGTCTGTGCCTTTCTTGTGCTGAGGAGCCCAGAACTGGTGCCGCACTCCAGGTGGGGTTTCACCTCTCTTGACTTGCTGGTCATGTTTATGTTGATGCAGGCCAGGATATGATTGTCTTTCTGGGCTGTGAGCACACATTGATGGCTAATGTCCAACCAAATAAAGATGGCCAAGTTCACAGGGGAATCACACACCTGATAACTTAAATCAGATATACGTATTTTGGATTTTAAAACTGATAAAAATCAAAATTTATGTAGTCATGAATAAGAAAAGCTTGACTCCAGCTGGTGACAATATTCAACCAAATTATTCACAAAAGTTTTCTGTGCGCAGAACTACTTTTTACTTCTCCTAAGACACTGGCTGTCCTGGACAAAAAATGAAGATTTCAAGGAAATAACAAAGTATTCCAGCTTCCATCTGAGTAAAAGGTAGCCTTTGGAGTCAGAGAAAATAAGTGAGAAAGCACTTCAGTGGAAGTGTGGATCCCCCAGGTCCAGTAAAGTGATAGAGTCATTTAAATGTGGCTGCTGCATTGAGGGTGGAAAAGAGCAGAGTAAACTGCCCAAATACCGTATCCTACAGTAATAATATGTAAGCTTATATCTTTTTCTGTCTGTACATGAAGCTGACTGATGTGTCAGTATTTTTTTTTGCCTACTTAATTGCTTAGTGCACTGACATATCAAGTCTCCATATTCCTTCTTTTTCTGTTTCCCGTCTGCATTTCTTTTGAATTCCACACTTAGGTGCATGGTTCTTCTGTTCTAAGGTTTAACAATTATTTAACTGCTTTGATAGTATGTTCTAACATCTTAGTTGAAGAAAAACTTTACGGTCTTCTAGCACTGTGAGACATTATAGATCATAAATATATTTGTTAATAGCATCAGTTACCTCCTTTAACTTACATTTTTTGAAAACATTTAAAATAATTACATATTATTCTCTTTCTTTAGCAAGTAGACTTTGAGAATACAAACTATAAAATCACTAAACTATCATGAGCTGAATTTCCAAAGGATTTGTAGACTTATTTATTTGTTTTATTTGTCCTATGGACAGGATTATGCAAGCCGTGATTTAAAACAAGATAACTCTTTTAGCCAAGAAAGATGAAAATTGAAGGCTTTTCCAAGTGCCTTTTATATTCAAAGATGTGGGCCCTCAAATAACATAGTATGCAGCTACTAACCAGAAACTTCTTCTCAGGTCTGCTTATTTCTTCTGTAGATGAGATAGCCATAGGCTAACTCTTTACACATAAAAAATGGGATAGATGGCTATTGGGTTAGTAATTTACAGCTGACTACAAACTAGGCCCTAGGCTGTCATACCTATTTAATTACTATAACAAAAACGGAATTAACATTAAAGGAGTCAAAAAATCCCAACTCCCCAAATTCCAAAAGAGGTAACAAGCACGGGACAAAATATTTTCTACTGAAACAAATAGTCAGAAAATACTGGTTTAATTCTCAACTCTGCCATAAGCTAAGCAAGCCATTTACCCACATAGTGCTCCAGTTTCTCTGACTGTAAAAATCTGGATAATCTTATTTATACACTCCAGTAAATTCAGATCCCAAACATGAGAGAAATGTCAGAGAAGTAAGATGAATATTCTTTGGGAGAAAACAATAATTGCCCAAACAGAGAGAATCTGAATTCCCAGTCCAATGTGATGGCTCCTAAGTGCTACAATCACCCCATCATTTGTTAATACCTACACTACTATGCTTTTTCTAAAAAGTAACCATCACTGGGTGCTTAAACAGATTTACAAAACGCCAGATATTACCAAGGGGAAAAAAGTCTATGAGTAAAGTTTCTTGCTAACTCCCAGCCTGTCCTCTTTTTTTTAGAGATTGGGTTTTTTATCTGAAAAAGGGGTTCTGGGTTCTGTTCTATTTAAGTTAGTTTATGTAATCTTATGTTCATTTACATGTGTGTTAATACATCTGCATTTCACAGAAAAGAAATGAAAATAAAATATTTTATCTATGTCTTTGTCTGTTTCTCTTCTTCAAGTTTATGCTCCCTATATTAGATGAAAAAACATATTTGAATGACTTTCCTCAACATTTTGTGAAGCTCCACGTTTTAAAAGCATCGGTCACCAATAGCCCTCTATAAAACATAGAGGTTTCCCACGGTGCAATAATTTGCAGATTGCATTTGCAAATCTGAGTTGCAAAACACTCCCTTCTAGTCTTCTTGGCATTATATCCACTTAATTACCAATGATGGAACTGGACACTCTCTTACCCCAAACATGATTCTGTATTGAGCTATTCAATCATATTTGGTGATCAGTCTTTTGTCAAGGCTTCATAACAACAAAGGGGGTAAAAGAATGTAGAACATCTTCTTTCTTTTACAGCTGTTTTTAAATACGGTTTGAAGATTTAACGGAAAATACTTGCAGTTGAATAAGCGTAACTTGAAATGAAAAATTAATTAAACTTTCACTTGGATTTTCAGGGATAATACTTTTTATTTTGTATTTTTCATTTGAAAACAACCACGTGTTTGAAATTCTTAGAGTTGATACACTGTATCTCATAGTTCTTTAGTATTTATACCTCAAAGGACTCAGAAATCATGAAACAACTTTCCTTTTCTCAGGAATCTATTTGTAGTCCTCAAGGTAATGCAGAGTTGCTATTCTTTCTGTGATTACGATATCCTCACAGAGGATTTTCAAAAGAATAGTCATGGAGGGTGTTAGTGACTTCTAGGATCTATATCTTCGTTTTACCTTAAAACGACAGCCATCTGAAAAAGTGTTGTTGGCACATGCCCTGCTGTCAGTGATTAGTATAAACATTAAGATACGCGTGGGAAGAGTGTGGGAGGTATACTTTGCTATTCTCAGGCAAATGAGGGGTTGGTTTATGTATGAAGTATTTTATCTAATCTTAAACCAGGATAATATTAAATCCTCAAGATTTCAAACTTGCAATTGTCTTTCTATTGGAAATATCAAAGTATTGTAAATATTAATTTTAGTTGTAAAAATCTTGCCTTCGAGAACATATTTCCCATAAACCTGTCTGTGCATGAGAGTTCCTTTAAGAAAAAGAAGCAAACTCAAAACAACCCCCCCCCACCCCCAACAAACTAAAGCAAAACTGACTCTCTCTCCTGCCTCTTCAGCACATGGTATATTGCAATGCTATTTATTAGAAATTGTTACATGAAGCTATCTAATTTCCCAATTAATTTTCCTGGATTGTAAAATATTTAGAATAAATTCCTGGCTGACCAGTCTTTCTTTATAGCAGCAGGATTTTCAGTTATATGTAGAAATATCTAAAACCTGCAGCTGGAATTTGAGAAATTCCAAACTGGTCACTATGACATCTAATTTACACTTTTCTTTGTACATTCCTCTTTATAAAAAAAATGAATCAAGTGATGTCTCAGACTAGAACATTCTCTACATAATAAAAGATCAAAGGGCTCTAGTCTGAAAAAAGGTATGTGTACCACACTGCAGAGACTTTAAACATGTAGTTTTGAAGTTCCTGCTCATTCAAGTAGAATCCAGACTAGCATGCTAAGGATAAAACCCCTCAGCATGATGCCTGAAGAAAATTAAATATTGGGCAATCTAGGTATTGACTATCTAGAGAGAGAAAAGCTGAAATAAGCTTATACAACTTTTCTCTTTAGAACTAGGGTGCATTATTTCACCAAGGTGAATACTTCCTTCTAAGACTGCCTACAGAAACTTCTTTGTAAGACTAGGGTCTATGACTTTTCTTTGAAAAATGAAATGTGCTGTTCTTTGTTTTCAGGACATGGTTGAGAGAAAGAAAAGAGCCATAGAAAAACTTATAACTCATGCAAAAGCTAGTATGGTTTGAGCTCCCTGCTTTGGTTCATGCCACAGTCCAGGGGACTGTCATAGGTGTTAAAAAACACATAATGGTTCTCCTGGCCGAACTGGCTTTTCTTTGGAATTACACGGCTTCAACAGGAGTTTATTTTCTTATCAGGGATGCAGGTGATTTGAAGTAACATCTGCAGGAAAAGGGGAAAACTGAACCTTGGTCTTGTGGTCCTGAGTGACAGCTGTAGACACTGAGATGCCAGCAGATTAAAATAAATCCTTTAAACTCCATGGGAACTATATTCCATCCTACAGCTACTACGACGACTAGTTCTACTCTCCTTTGGAAGATAGGCATTGTCCCATTCAGTTTGTAGCTGTGGAATAGATTTAGGTACCATCTAGGAGATGAGCTGCCCCAAAGATTCAGGTCTGAAATTTTAGGGTCATTTACACTGATGGAACACAGATGCCAAGAGAAATTGAGGCATTATTTGAGTTTCTGGACCTCAGGAATTAGGAATTAAGCAGAGAATTAAGAATCACAGTTCAGACTTTAGACATCTGCCTAAATCCAAGGCTGTTTTTGATGATCTACCAGGCTTTTTATTTTCACTACCTGTGCTAACATTTGAGAGAGGAAAAGACATTCAGACAAAACATATGTCAGTGGTCAAATATGCAGTTTACTCTCTGCTGGTCTGTGTGGTGAGCTCTGTTAGCAGTTTGTGTGTGCTATTGGGAACATGTTTAGCCTTGCCACTGGCTGGACCTGGAGCCCAAGCAGCCTCTCATGGGGTTGGAACTGGAGGAGATCAACTGGCTCCTGAAGTCCACCAGATGATATCCTCTGACCACCTAAATCACAGAAAAACAAACTGAATAATGTACATATAAAAAGCTGATAACAACAGGGTGTCCTTTTCTCGGAAAGAGAAACTCAACAAAGTGCACTCACAGTTGCAGGGGACTACCCACATTTCTCAGTGTTTCAGGGAAGCTAAATTGTTTCATAGATTACAGACTGCAAATGTTTCAGCTGAAGTCTGTAGACTCTGCATGTCCTGGACAGGTTTTCTATGCTTTCCAAGGGTAAAAGCCCTGTGAAGCTGTCTTAGATATTTAGCGGAGAATTCATTGTGTCCATGTGTTGCACCCAGGAAAAATGCATAAATCAGTCTGAAATAAGGATTAAACATAACAAAAGTTGGCAGGATAGATTACCAGACTCTGTTTTCATGTTGTTCAATAGCTATAGCCAGGAAAAGAGAATTGTTTCCTTGAAGTCTCTTCCATTAAAGAAAATGTCTGCCTGCCGAAATAACAGCTCATATACACATCAATATCCTCCCTGAGGAAACAATTAGTGGAATTTCTAGAAGAAGCCATTCTTAATCTGTAGATGCATTGGGGAACTAGATTTACTTGTGAATAGAGTTTTGCTTGACTTAGGATATTCAGATTGTGCCCAAGGCATGGACCCAACATACTCAATTTGATTTGTTTCCTCCTTGGTATTCATTCCTAGCTTGCTGCTATTACTTTTGGGCTCCTTTCCTTTTAGTTTCTCAAGCACCAAATAATCTAGAAGCAGTAACCCTGAGTTACTGAAAGCTTCTCTAAAATTACCAGACTAATGTGATTGCACAAAGGTACAGATTAATATAGATTTTTTGCAAAAAACGGGCTATGAATAAGAGTACTTCAGAGAGGAAAAAAAAGCAATTTGAAAAAGGTTTAAAAAGGCTGTGTTAGAGGCTAGAGTAGCTCAGAGACCCTTCCTAAAACAGGGCAACCCAAGATAGCTAGTGCACACACACGATAGAATGGTAATGGCAGAAGAGCATTAAGACAAGCCAAAGTATATAACACACAACTGATATCCCCCAGAGCAGTCTGGGAATGTTGCTTTAAATGATTCCTTAATAGGAAATATTTTTTGTGTAGAAAAAATTTTGTATACATTTTTGCTAAACCACTTCTTTCTGTCTGGGAACAGATGGATGTCAAGTATTACCATTTATTGAACTGATTATAAATTTTCAGTTTTAAAACGTTTACTGATAAAGAGTGCTTCTCTCTTTAATGTCAAAGAATCTCTTGAAAATCATGGCTTTCACCAATTTTCTCGTGAGCTTTTTAGGATGACCTTTTCTTATAAATTACAGCAATTTTTTTTTTTTATAAAGAAGCATAGTGAGTCTTGAAAAGTATAGTTCAGTAAAGGACTGAAGACTCTAGAGAACAGAACACCTATTCCCTAAATGATGATTCTCAGGGCATTATAGAAAATTATAGTTTAATCTTGAATTGACTCCAAGTGAAAGATTGTGGCTTTTTTTTTTACTTATATTCATTTGGTGTCATTTATTGATTTCTGAATTTTGCAGTTCCTTTCAGTCATGTAAATATTTCCACATTTAGTTTTTGATTTCATTTAGCCCAACAACAAGTGCTAGTAAGATGGTTACCAATAGGATGGAAATTTCAGTATTTGATAAATTAATCAGTAACTTTTGTAGGCTTATAATTGGGTTAAAAAATAGCATGGTTTAATTATGATCTTGAACGTACAAGCATCAATGCGATTGAAAAAACAGTTTGAAGGACCAGCAATTAGTGGTGCCACTACCACCTAGTGGGGATTTTTTTTGCTGCACTGTGGCCACGGTGGTGCTCCAGATTTGCAAAGGCGCGTAGGTACCTGCTGATAAATACCTGAATGAGTTCAAGGCTATTTGGTTGTAGAGAAGCAAATACATACACGTTCAAGGTTTCTTTTTTAGAGTGTTTTGTAAGCACTTTCTTTTATTATATTAAATAATTTATAGTCCTGATGACCAAAACATTTTTAATACATTAGTGAATGTCTCCCTCTCTGTAATTTCCTTATTTCTCCTCTATATTCTTTCTGACTCAACATATTGAAGTCAACACACAGTTTATTTTGGTTTTTTCTTTAGAAGAATGTTATTTTCACACTTTTTCTGAACAGGAGAAAAAGAAAAAATTACAAAAGTTATGACCTATGATCATACATCCTAAATCCTATTTGATGACCTCTATCAATAGCCTGAACTATGTCTTTTATAAATAACTCAAAAACTTTCTTGATATACAGAATAAAAGATATGCCAAAAGTGCTTCAATAATCTTTTTTTAACAGAGTGTATAACTTTCCTGACAGTTTTTCAATAGGACTTTGGTGTTGCATAGAAAAGCAACCTTTGCCAATCTGCTGTCACAAAGTATGAGTAGAAATATGTGTATCTTCTAGCTCCACTACTGGACAAGCGGGCTTTGTTTGTTCCTGTCATAAAAAATCCATCAAAAATAGCTTCAGATGAGAATCAGACTCAGCATAGACATAGCATGACCTCATGAGGTTCACTTACTGTACAGCACAGTCAATTCTCACCTTTATAACAGTAATGCACCCACAGATTGCAATAGATCTTTTAAATCAGTTCAGATCAGTTACTGTTTACCAATACCCTGTATCATTCTTCTGAATTTATATTACTGATAATTAACTACTAAACTCAGTTTTTAATTGAACAACTCTGGACTTCAATAAAAGAGAATAAATTAAAACAAAATAAGGAAAAAAGTAAATTTTTTTGCCCTAATTTGCTGTTCAGGAAAATACAATAATCTTCAAGGACAGAAAGCAATCCTTCTAAACATGGAATATTTGAGATATAGTCTGGACAGCATTTAGAAAGATTAAAAATGTTTGAACATTTTTCCCTTTCGAAAAGGAAAGGTTTCCCATAATTTACCATAAATTGCACTTCCAACTTTTAGTGGTATTTATTACTGCCTTCTAAATATATTATTTTCTGGTTTTCTTTCTTAAAGCAAAAATGGGATAGAAAATCATTAACTTAACAGAGCATATACGAATTTTAGAGTGAAGTTACAGTCTTGTTTAAAATGTTAATAATTCCTGGCATAAGAATTTAATTCATCTTTCTAAAAAGTCCCATATCTCTTACATTACACATGTACTTTTTGGAATGTATTTTTTGCTTGTAAATCTTTCCAATTATCAACATGATATGAGTAAGTGCAGGTTACAAAAAGATTCAGGACCCTATTCTATAGGTTGACAAATTCCCCATTTATTTTAATGTTGTGATTAAGAGTTCCATTCAAGTTTTTGTCATGGTACTGTCCTTGATTCTTGCACTGGACTTCTAGCAGTGACAGTAAGTCAGTTAACAGTGATGTGACTGCCATCTCTAGCGGCTGTCAGATAGGATGATGAACATCCACGAATAAATGTATAAACCTTGCACCTGAAATAAAGTACTTCTCTTCAGAGACTTAGGAGACTAGAAAGGGAAGATATTTAAGACAAAGAAGAAACACACAAAGGGCTTCTGAAGACCTCTAAAACCAGAGGTTAATTCAAGGAAGGAACAAAGGATTTTTTCCTGGCAGAGAGGAAATCTTTAGTTGCCACATCAGCTGAAGCTGAGAGGAACTTGCTGTACAGGTCAGAGAGGATATTGGATTATCCGCAAGAGGTACCTAAATAAGGAAATTAAATCAGGTTCAGGAGAGAAGACTGTAAAAGGATGGTGTTCCATTTCTAGAATACCCAAGAGCACTGAGGACACCAAGGTAAATAGTTGCACCTCCAGGTTTTAAGAAATTCAGTAGTGTCCTCTGGTATGGGTGTCTCTATTAAGAGCATGGACCTTAAGTCATTAGAGTCCACATCTGGTGGACTTCAGGACCCAAGTGAGCCTCTCAGGTCTCAGCCTCATAGATGTGAGGCTGATGTGGTGCCATGTCCCCAGGTCCAGCCAGCGTCAAGCGTTCCTGATAGTACACCCACGCTGCTAACGCAGCTTGTCATGCAGATCAACGCAGAGAGAAAACAGTGCCTTGGAGGGCACCCGTGCCACCAGACACCACACTCACGTAGACTTGAACAGCAAGAACTTCATCCAGTTTCTCTGGCTGCTCAGTTATGAAGGCTGCTGATGGATGAATAAAAGAGAAAACCTTAATACTGTGAGAGGACTGTTCAGCAGTAGCCAAAACTCAGTTATCAGTGCTCTTATGGTCACAAATCCAAACCACAGCACTGTATGGGCCACTACGGAGGAAGCTGACTACAGTCCAGCCTGCCCAAGTACAGCATCCCATAATAAGTCTTGCTTATTCCCATAGCCCCTTTAAGCCATATCAGAAGCTTTACTGTCCCAAAATACTCTCCCTCCGGCATCCATAGTAAGTCCTATACCCACTCAGGCAATCACCCCTGATAGCATGGATATCCTTACGAAGAGAGAGAGTTTAGCTGACTAATCCTGGTGGGGTTTCCACTGGGGTCAGTGGTCTAATGAGTCTTCTCTGATGGTCTTTGGAGAAGCTGGTTCTACAACATCATATTATTCATCAGGTCATCAGTGTCTGTCTGCCTGTGCTTTTCCCACAATCCTGGCAGGACAGCTCTGCTCCCTGTGATTAGCTTTTATTCATATAACCTAGCACATTTGAAATCAAATATTCTAAATACAGTTAAAACATATTTTTTCAATTACTAATCACAATAATTGCTGTTTTCGTTAGTTGTACTTATCTTTGTTTTGTTTTAACTAGTATTTTTACGAGTTAATCTTAATGATACATAATATGGTATAGTACAATTATTTGAAAATAACACAATGAAATTACACAGACTTAAACGTTTCAAGACCTCTGAATTGAATGTGTTTATATTTTTTACTGAAAAATTTGGAATATTTTTTCTCCATTTCAAAATATCAGAATGGTTTTTGTGGCTTTCAGAGGGCTTTTTCATTTGAGTTTTTCAAAGCCTACAAAACATATCATCAATTAGATATTCAGATTCATTGTAGACTACGTACTGCTATTTATAGAAAAATAAATATTGCAACTCCCACATTTCACCTTTTTCAGAAAATTTTAAAAGATAATTTCATTGCAAATTATAAACATCAGGAATTCAGCAAAACTGGTTCAGATAAAAAATGAAAATGAAAACTGATAAAGAAGTGTATTGTATTTTGTGACATAACTGTAAGGCAACCCTGATTAATTTCTTTGCTAAATCTTTAAAGTCCGAAAATGATAAAAATATTTGCATATATTCTGTAGCGTTCCTTTACTTTCATACACAAATCTCCTCAAAATTATAGTTCATGTTTTTCTACATGACTTGTGCCATTGCCTTATCCTTCTGCAACATCACACTGCTTACAGAGGAGTTTGAGTATTTGTCATACAGAAAATGAGTATGGCACAAAGTCAAATTTTATTAAAGCTTTAGATCTGGCTCTCCTTCTACCACCAGAAGCTTTAAAAGCATTTCTGAACTGATAATGCAGCTTTTCTATTTCTCCTTAGACTATTCACATCCTACCTCATGCTATAATGTACAACGTACACTGACAATTTTAGGAACTTGCTAAACTCTGGTTTTGCTTCCCACTTGCAGATCAATTGCATAAGGTTAAGGCTGTAATAGGATTATGTTAACATAAATGCTGTTCCTACAAGACTAGGGACACATTTGGTTCTAATGACATAGTATTTCATCACTAAATTCATTTGTTTGGTTTTTCAGTCATCAAACAGGTCAATGAAACTAAGGTATGCATAGGACCTGATACTGAGTATTTAAATCACAGGACTTCCAATACCTTCCAGTTACCAGTCTCTTCTCTCAGGTAACTAGTGACAGAATGAGAGGAAATGGCCTCAAGTTGCACCACAGGAGGTTTAGATTACATATTAAGAAAAAATTCTTCACTGAAAGAGTTAAACATTGTAACAGGCTGCCCATGGAAGTGATGGGATCACCATTTCTGGAAGGAGATGTGGCACGAGGAGAATCGGTTTCGCAGGGAACATGGTGGTAATAGGTTAATCATTGGACTTGATATCTAAGAGGTCTTTTCCAACCTTAACAATACAGTGATCCAATTTCTATCTTAACACCTTACAATTTCTTTCAAAGCTGTTATTAGTTTTTTTAATCTTTTCAGAAGTTTTGTCTGTATGTGGTCATTTCTCTAGAAGCTGTTTTACTTCCTCTACTCTATCTATATTCTGTAGTTTTTCTTCATCAGACTTGTTTTCTAGTCTCTGCCCTCCCTGTACTTTGACACTTCAGGCTAAACATAACCACTATTCTGTCTGATGTATATTTTTAGATCTTGTCTAATAATTTCCACTGTCCAGTCTTTCTATGTTATGCAAGTGTTCATTCATTGCTCTTTTAGCATCTTTGTAGATTTGCCTGTCTCACAGGGCATCATCCATGTCTCTTCAATTATATTATTATTTTCCACAGGCATGTACAGACAGACATATAGATCCATTTAAAGGTATTGGATATATCAGTAAAGATTCATTAGCTCAGGTATCTACATCAAGTAGTGCCTGAAATCTGAGTTTCCATATGTAAAAGAACCCCATGATTCGTGTATGTTTGCACTGCATTGAACAAGCTAAATTTAATTGTGATTAAAATACCACATATTAATTTACTAGAACTTTGCCAGTAGCTATGCCTACAGGTACCTTATTAGTCAAACAGCTGATTTTTAACTATGGATGGGTTTATAGTGCTTTAGGGAGTTAGATATTTATCCTTGATTAAAGCTTTTATACATGACCATATTAGAGATAGTAGAAACTGGCATACTGCTGACTTAGTAATAGGAGAATATTTTCCAGATCACATTTATGAGTAACATTATACAGATTTGTAAAAAAATTATTTAAATAGCTTCTTCTGTTCTTTATTCCCTAGGCAGTTATATGCATTGATGCTGAAAGTACTGCTTCACTGCTGTTACTAGTAACAGGAAACATTTAAAAAGCATTTAAAGTTGCATCAAATTTTACCTTTTTTTCTGTTTCTTTCAGGCAGAATTTGTCTTTCAAGTTTCCCAGAAAGTCACAGAAATACTGTCTAGTTTGGTACACATCCTTAGTGTTACTTTTCATGCTGAAATCCGTATCACTTTTTGAATTTTCTAGGCTTGTTTCAATATACCAACTTGGTGACATAATGTGGGTGAACTCTGCTGCTTTTCCATGGAAAATCTAGTCTGTGGTACAGACACTACATATTCAAATTACATGCTTTTTAACCCTCCACCACAGAGCTCCGTCCACCCCGTATAGCTGAACAGAGATGCATTATTCCTTCCTTTGCTATTTTTATTTATTTGTGCTTTCTCACAGATCATGACAGTCCTACTTTCAATGATATGCAGGTTGCACTGTCATGAAACTTAGGTATCCAAATATTCATAGGTCATATCTTACCAACAGATTTTAGGGGACATGCAGAAGACTATCAACTACAGTTCTCTACATTTCTAACTATATTTTGAGATGACCTACTTTAATGAAAACTTTCACTTTGCTTTAATTTGGAGAAGTGGAAGAGACAGGCGCAAACCGGTGATATTCAAAGCCCAAGAAAGGGTAATGGCATTTGGTGGAAGAAGGAGGTGTATCACTAAAAACAAAGGATGATCGTGAAAGGGGCCTGAGTTTACTCCAAATGGGAACGGAGAATTTTATTACTACAGCAGGGAATGAAGAAATAATGATGGTGAAAGAGTAAAAGACAAAAAGAATGAAGTCATCATAGATTCCCAGAAAAATGTTGTAGGATGAGACAGCTCTGGGAAGCTTAGCGTCATTCAAGGAAACAAATTTAAGACAAAGAAATATAGGAGAGAGAGAGAATCATTCTCAAGAAAACCAAGTTGGTATCCACCAATGGACTCAGAAGGGGTAGTTAATAATAGCTGCAGTATTAAAACAAATCCAGTTTTGTCTCTAGGAACATGATCATTTTTGCATATAGTCAAGGTGGCTATGTCTTTCCCTTTCCCTTATCATTTTTTCTTAGATATTATTAAGAACAGTAGGCACCCTCTTCACATGTAATAAAGTGAATAAGTTCCTTTGGATACAGATCCCAGGTCAGTTACTCATTCAGATAAGCCATACTTCTGAAACTCCCTCACTGACTAAGCAAGGATTCTTGTGATAGTGCACTCCTAATTCAGAAATCTAAGTGGAAATTGGAAATACACACGCTAGTCCATAATCTTTCCTTAGGGTTTTTCATGTGAAGGTTATGACAAAGCAATTGAACTGATGCTGTGACTTACTCTTGGACAAAAAGCAAGTAATTTGTGTTTTTATTGTTTTCTCCTGTATTGTAAATATTTATTTACTTTATTTACTGTGATATTTATTTTAAATACAAATGGCTATATTTTGAGGAGAACTGTAGGATTCAGTAGCTGATATCAATTTGCTCTATTCAATTTTTTTATTTTAGTACACACGGTATTAGACTTAGTGTCTTATCTGCTATCGCTTTACTTGTTTTACATTACATGAAAAAGTTATAGTGACTTTCTGGAGTTGCACCTGTTTGAGGAAGCAGGTCAAGACCATCTTTAATTAGGGTAAGAAATAAATTCTTATGTTCCTATTATTAATTATGACATTCTATTACTGCAGTTGGAATTAGTTCTTTTAGGAATCCATGTGTTTTACATAAGAAAATAACGAAACTTCAGGACAAATAAGAATGGAGCTTAATCTCTTACTTGTAATACTCAGATGAAACAAAGCAGTATTGAATGCTCAGCTGCCATGAAAATCTTTTGAAGAAATACTTTTTAAATTGAAACATACAGATTCAGTCTTTTGAAAAGATCTGTGGAATTAGATGCAGAAATCTAATTTGATTGTTGGCAAATTTATATCAAAAGAAGATGACCATATGTAGGAGAAAATTGCACTTTGCATGTACCACTGGCTTTCCCCTTTCAAGCTTTATTCTACCAACACACTGTGCCTGAAATAGAATTAATTTAAACTCAGTCCTTAATAAGCAGTTAGATGCAACAGTAGAAAGTATGGAATGCAGCTTGACACAATCATCATTGTGTATTCAGAGTACATTCAGCAAATAGACTCAGTATGGAGTAAGACAAGCAAGCCATTATCTAGTCTGTAGATAATTTATATATCCATAAGTGTATAATTGAGATATTGTGGGGGTGGGAATCGCATAACTGTAAGGAAAACATATTTTATGTGCTAATCTAGTAAGAAGTTGTCAGTTTTCAAAAGGTCGTCATTCTGCAAGACTGTAAATGTGATCCCCCTTTGTAGTACTGCTGTAAAAAACAAATGACAGATTGTGATAAAAAGACCTTCACCCTGTCGTTTATTTTTGCAAGCAATAATTTTATAAATTATATGTAAATCATGATATAATTTGTTGGTCTTATTCAAAACCAAATTGTATCTACCGAAACAGTAGAATGAAAGATATGTTTAAAACCAGGATTTTAATATTCACATAGTGACCATATTGGTAGACTTCAACATAAATAGAAATATTTTTATGTAATATAATTATATAATTATTTATTATGTAAGTGTTGTATCATCTATCTTATCATATGTAACTTAGTCTCATTTATCATTTATCTCCATCATCTTGTGTTTATTTTTTTGAGAAGATTCACTCTAAATGTTTTCTCCTTAGCCTAACAATCAGAAACTACTACACATTACATCTTACAATCCTTTCAAAAAATATTGGAACCACCCGATGGATATTATATTGTTTTCATTTGAAAGATCTGAAGTAAGGATCAGTCATTGGCAGTTCAGAATTGGCTATATGATAGAAGCTTAAAGTTTACATCTTTTACTAGCTTTATCTACAAATCAGGACTGAATTACTTTCCCTGGTTAACACGCTGGCAAATTATTTTTATGACTCAAAGATGGTTGCACTCATGAAAAAAGCTTATGCTTTCATTTATGTATTTATATAACTGTATGTATGTAACTTTGTCTATATGTAATATATAATTAATAAAATATTGGGATTTTGAAGGAATATGTCAGAATTTTGTAACCATTAAAATTGTTGCTATGCAATCAGGAGAAGAAAAAAACTGAAAGGGATTAAAAAAAGTCTAGGAAAATTGTGGGTGAGTGTTTTGAAAATAAGTATTTCCATTTCCAGTATTATCTAGAGGTACATTTGATTTTAAATAGTCCCGACTGCTAATTTCTTGAAAGAACACGAAGCTTGAGGTGCATGTCTTTGTGACAGGTTATGGTCCATTTATCAATTATGCAACATAAATATGTCTCTAATGAATGCAAAAACAAACATCATTAGAAAGAGTTCTCCGAATGTAAATATCATAAGAAGATTCTAAATTGCAGAAATTGACCTGAAATAAAACATATTTTTAAAGAATGAAATCTTTTACCTCTGAGAAAGCAACTAAGCAACTCTGTACAAACCATTTTTCTTAGTACTATTTCTCTCTCTTTTGGGACACATCTGTTTAAGTATTATTAGGTTTGGCATTTTCCAACCTCCTAGTCGTTGGTTTTGTCATCTTAATTCTGTTGCTAGAGAATGTGTGTGAAATGTTAACTACTTTCAGCACATACACTTTCATTTATCCCTTTTTTGAGGTAAACAAATCAAATAGTTTCAGTCTCTCTTCACGGGAAATTGCTCTGTGCCCTTGTTTTTTCTCACTAGCCTTCTCTGAATCTCTAATCCAAAGTCAAGTTCTCCTTTGAGGGAGAGAGAGCAGACCTGCATCGTCTCCAGTATTCTAAAGGCATAATAACATTCTACATCTTGCATTCATGTAACCTGATTATTCGTTTGACTGAAACTGCTCACTGAGCTGTAGTTTCCACTGAGCTGCCTGCAACGATACCCAGGCCCTTTACTGAATTAATATCAAAAGATTATAACCTTATAAAGTGAAAGAATAAATCCATGTACTCACTGTTCAGTATGTTTTTATCAACATATTCTGTCTTCATCCCTATTCACCTTCTTCAAGTGGTCGCTTTAATGTTTTTCAGAAGCTTTTCTGCACTTGATTAATCAAAATGGCTCAAACATTCTACTGAGCTGTTTTCATCTCTGAGCACCATAAAGAATTTATAACTTTGATCACTTAAAGCATTTTAGGATTCTCATTAAGAATGTAAGCATCAGCACAATGATCCTATTACTTTCCTATTAAATTTTGACTGGCTTCCATAAAAAAAACATTTTTTAGGTTTTTTTAGGTTTTTGCAGAGAAAAGGAATAACCTTTTTCTCTGCAACTTTTTGGTGAGAGAGATGATGTAATTCTTTACTTGGTAATGGTGGAATGAGTCTCAATGAGTCTAATTCAGTGATGACCAATTTCAGTAGGTTGCTACCTACTATTGAAGGACTTATTTCCAAGTCTCACTACTGTTTTTCATATTTGAACAGTACTAAAACTATTTTTCACCATGGGAAAACTATTAAAATTTAGAAGAACGTTATTCTCAATTGGGATGAAAAGTCAAAGTTTCAAAATTTTCAAAGGCTAATCTTCCTTTTTTCCAGTCAAAAGTATATTTTGATGTAAAAAAATATGCTTCAACAACCTCAAAACAGTTTTTACAATTTAAAATTTTCCATTTGTATAGGAGTTAGTCCAGTTAACATTTTGAAAAGTCAAAATAGATATTTGGTTCAGTATTCAGCAAGATCTTCCACTTTTTTTTCCCCTGGTGAGAAATTTTCCGAAACAAGGATTTGCCTATGAGAAAAGTGCTTTTTAAAAAAATTTTGTCATCTGTTTGCTGTAGCTGTATCCATTGTCTGATAGAAAAATGTGTTTTAGAGTTGTAACCCTGGGTATATCAGTGTCACAGCAGCTGCAGTCTGGAAACACCAGTGCTAATTCTGTCTTATAAAGAATGAGTTGAAGTTCAGTGACCGTCTCATTCAGCTTTGGAGCCTGGAAAGCTATGACAAACTCTCTTTGACAAGGCATCAATTCCTGTTGCTGTTACGACATGGCATCATATTCCCTAGGAAAATACAAAAGTCACATAGTTTCCGACTCTGTTCTCTACAGTATTCAAATTAAATGTGTATTAATTTCCACATGTGTCCTGATAAGGATGTTCAAATTTCATTTCCACTGTAAGGTCTTCTATTAGTTACATTGTACCTAATAAATTTCCCTCCCCTCCTCTCTTTTGGCAGCACAATTTCTTTTGTCCAATTCTCCTGACACTGTTAGCCCCTTCTTGTGTAGACAGTGCATCTACTGGCAACAGCTTCTTTAGCAGAGGGACTTGATTGACTTAAAACTTTGTGATGGCTATCGACCCTAGTCTCCAGCTACAGCTGCCTTGACTCCTAAAAGACTGGACACTTTCAATTTGGGTGAAACAGTTAAAAGCCAAAGTTTGTAAATTAATCTCAATCCTATTGTAAGTGAAATTTAACCCTTAGGGATAAAGAACAATTTCTTTGAGGAAGTCATGAATAAGCTTGCACTTGCCTACTTCTCATACATCTTTTATGCAACAAGTTTTCAAAGCAAGAAGACACTTTAAATATCAGACAGTCTTCAGAGGGTCCAAAAGAGAGCTACAAAGATGATCAAAGGATTGGAGCACCTGTGCTGTGAGGAAAGACTGAAGAAATTAGGTCTTTTCACCCTGGAGAAGAGAATGCTCAGGGGGAGGGGCCTCATCTAGATTTTTAGTACTTAAAAAGGTGACTGAAAAGGAAAGAAAGGCCCTCTCTTCAAAAGGAACCATAGGGAGAGAACAAGGGACGTCAGATGCAACTTGCATTGTGCTATATAAAAATAAATTTTTCACAGTGAGAAGAATTCACCACTGGAAAAATCTGCCCACGGACATGGTGGAGTCCTCATCACTGAAGGGTTTCAAGACATAACTGGACAGAATGCTAAAGAAACTCATTTAGGCTCCCTTTTCCATTACAATTTGACCAGATGATCTTTTGAGGTTCCTTAGAACCTGGGCTGTTCTCTGATATCAAAGGTAACTGAGTGCCTCTCTTCGTTTTTTGGTCTTTCATTTCCTTATAATACTGATTAATACTCAATTCAGATAAAGAAGACGATGTAAGTTTTTACTGAGCTAGTCACTCCATGAGAGGCCTCTTAGTGTGCATTTCTGAAGGACATGGTATGTAAGCAGAAATCCCAATTATCATCATTATTTCTGAGTGTATCATTTCAATGATTAGCAGAACTTCTGTAATCTTCTGATCTTTGGTCTCAGTTAGCTGGACTGCACACAAAGCTTAACCTTTCACAAAGATTTTGAAATTGTATCCTATTTGAGTGATTATATTTTACAAAGGATGCTTTGTGTCATAGGACATATGTAACTTTCTAAAGCCTGTTTTGCATAAAACAAGAGAATACATAAACCCACCTGTTTTCCTATTTCCGCTTCTAGGAGGGATGACTTGAGCTGCAGCTTTATGGAAATCTCTAAGGGGATTTTAACTTTTCTTGCCTTTCCCTTTTCCTGTTATTAATCCTCTTTCCTGCATACCCACCACCAGTGGAAAATCAGATGATCTCAGTGTTTGCATAGCACTATTGCATTTGACTTCTTCAAAGCTATGTTATAATGTCTGAAGGTGTGTCCATGTTTTTACGTGTGCTGTATCCTATTCTATACTCTGTCCCTATATTTTGTGGTCTTGAAGCCTTCCCAAAAATATGATTCCACTTAGGAAATAAAATCATCTTATATGATGGGAAGTGAGTGTGGAACCTAACTCATGAAAGAGTTACTACTTCCTGCATTCCTGGGGAAAACCCATTCCTATTCCTAAAGAAGCTCTGTAGATGTAAGACAGTTGAGTATTAGGATAGTTGCAGAAAAATTAAAAATTGAAAGAGTCACGGTTCCAAACACTGAAATTTTTACAGCAACCAACTCTTTCAATAAGTATTTTGTAGTTTCCTTTGGAAATAATTTCAGGTGGAAAACTTCTTTAGTATTTACAATGAAGAATCAGTGGAACACTTTGTACTTTGCTCAGAGAACAAATCCAGTCTAATGATAGTATTGATTCTCTACTTCAAACTCCAATTATTATACCTCTTAAAGCAGAACTTAAAAATTATGACTCCGGCTAGCAATCAGAACAGATTTAAATTTTAGAGGTATAGCTTTGGTGATCTTCTATGTCTTAACTTGCCTCAGCACTAAACAGTGTGTAAAGGTCTGCTTTGATTTGAAAAGCTTTTGTATCTGTTCTTGTGCAATCTACTTCTGCCTCTAATAAGATACTGAAAGTTGCCTTAAAAATAGCATTGATAAACACTGATTAATAATTTTTATGGCAAGTTTGTGTGTACAGCCTTTCTAAAGCCAGCAAAAACAATGAAACAATGTTGTGTCTGCTCCAAATGTACGCCAGGAACTTTTGCCCAGTATGTTCTCTCTTCTCAGTCTAAAATGAAGAAATAGTTCTCCAATTTTTATAATCTTTTGAATTTCTACTTGTCTGTATCTTTTACTGCATAACTTGTAAGTCAATTTCAGATTAGTGATTTAGTGGGGTTTTTTTATTTGATTTCAAATATCACTGAACAACAGACACTCCTTCCCTGCATTTGCTTTTTTTTTTCTGTCTTTTTTTCTGTTCCAGCAGTTGAAAATTAAGATCCTGATTTGAATCCTCTACATGATAGCATTTTGCAGTTGCACAGTCAGATTGGCCTGTATAGCAGCAGGATTTTCTCTATGAAGGCAAGTAACAGGATGCTTGACACCCATTTTTCCCACCACTTTTCCAGTTCCCAAACAGCAGAGAATGCAGTTAATTGCTTTGTGCAATTCCTAGAGCAACAGCCATAAACTGTTCAAACATGGTAAAAATAATTACACCTGCTTCAGTGGTGAATAAAGATTGAACGTAGAGAAGCTTTAGTGGAAATCAAGTTCCTACTGAGGTGTGCTGATTACTACATTCACATTCTTGCTTTACTTGAGGCATACTTCAGACTGAACTGAAGACATTTTATTAGACTTTCAATCTTAGGTCATGTCATTACTATTTCACATAGTTTGCCTACAGCAAATTAAGGAAGTGTTGTTTTTTATTAATGAAGTAGAAAAACTTAATTGAAACACTTCAAAGAGAAAAGGAAATACAAGCAGACTGAACTGCTACAGTCAGTCTTTTGTAATGATCTCAACTGTTAAGAACGGGACTGTACCACTAATGATTTGGTAGTTTTGAATTGTAAATATAACCCATTTTCAGCCAAATACTTTAAATCAAAATAATGATAAAAATCTAGGCTGACGTCAAGAGAGAAAAAACTAATTTGAAGATTATAAACCAAAGCTCGAGTCTTGTATTATCGTGTCCATCAAAACTATTCTCTTTTTGTTGTTTTGGAAGCACTTTTGAAACAGAATTGTAGGATTTGACTCAAGGCATTGTTTTTGTAAGTGACAATTGACTAATACACAGAGACATGAAATTAGATGCTCCACCAGGGAATAGCTTGCAAAACTAATAGAAGCAGAAGCAAAAGCCTAGGAGGAAAATTTAACAGATGCTTACTCCAAATTGTGATTTTTATTTCCCCCAATCTGTAGCTTTGTATCAATAGGCTTTCCCTCCTAGGGGAAATCTGCCTTCTGCAGAGCCCAGACTACAAGTTAGATGTGGTTTTGTTTGTCTGCTCACGCTCACACCCTGATACTCTATCTCAGTGACCATGCTTTTTCTGCTTCTGCTCACTCTTTATTGCCTTTGTTTGGCTTTCCTCTGCTTTTCTGTTCTTCAGAAGCACCTGAATAAGCCGGTAAAGGAGTCAATTTGTAATAAAAGCACATGAACAACTAGAAAGTCTCTGTTGCCCAAGCATTAACTCTCAACATAATGTTTTGTTTACAGTAAAAAATACATCTTCATTCTACTGCAACTAGTATCAAAATTCTTAGTTGGTCTGATACTTAGTGGAAAAAAACCACAAACTCCTGTTTAGCATTTTTGTAGTGGTTTGGGAAACATTGAATGGAACAGACCTGTTTAAACCCATCTGAGGATCTAGTATTACGCCAGTAATTTTCTAGAAGTCCTCTACATGGGACAGTTGCTATTCTAAAAGCAATCACAGTACAAACAAGGGTGAGAGTACACACAAAAAGGTCATTCAGGAAGGTTCTGCAGTTCTGAAATCCCTCATAAGCACTTTTAATACCTTCTCTGAAAACAAGATGTAAATAAACACCAAATAGAAACCACATGTTCATCTTTTAGAGTATAGGGGGACCTAAATACATATGCAACTGCTTTACAAAATTTAGGGCCTGATGTGTACTCTTCATTATAAATTGTATTTGTTTATTAATTTAGGCCTACATGCTCTTCTTTGTGCTGTTCTTTGTCTCCACTAAGTTTACCTATCAAGCTAGCCCTTGGGGGGAGAAAACCCTGAAAAGTAATTAACAAATATTATTTCATAATCAGAGAAGCCATTTTATTTTGTCTAGAGAATGCAATAACTCTGTTAGCTGGAATATATTAGCAGACTTGTTTGAAGCCATGATTTTAAGGTTGCTCAACATTATGCCACAAAAAATTCCCTCCCCCATCAAAATGTCATGCATTTAATGTTCTGGTTTACCACACAGATATTAATTCTTTTCCTTCAAAAGCAGCTATTATGATTTATTATACCTAAAATTATGGAGCACTACGAACTCAAATGCTCTGAACTTCTGTGTATTAAAAAGCCACATGGCAATTTTGTCAGCAGTGATTATTGTCCGTGAATGCATGATACTCACTTTCCTGAATTATGTCAACCAATTTAACTCTTACATAAATTACTCATGAAGCTCCACTGGAGATTTGGACTACCTACCTACTGCCATTACATGTATATCTATTTCAGACTTTGGTGGACTTACTGTCATACAGTATTTATTACTGTGAAATGTTAAAAGCTATATGTAGCACATAGAGTGTAGCCTGTTCTTTGTTTATGTTTATGTTATTGGTCTCACCCAAGAACCAAAAAAAATCATATGATAGTTTTAGAACTGCAAATTTTTGTCCCCTGAGCATAGCCCCTGTCAGGCCACTGAGAAGCTAAAGACCTGTGCAACTTTTGTTCAAAGAAGATCAAAAACATTCTAGGTCTTAAAAATATGGAAACACAGAAAAGAAAAATAAAATAAGGACTGCATTTTTGCCCTTCACCATTTTCACAATCCTTTTAAAGTTTTAAAATAATTTTATTTTTAAAGAAGCTTTCTTGTTTCTTTGAGAAACCTGTTTTGCAAATTTCAGATGAAAACCGAACTTGTCAATATTAATTGTACATGAGAAGACTTTAAAAATAAAAATCATCCCTTAGTGCCTTTACTGACTAATGTAGGCTTACAAGAACTGTTGATTACCCAGTTGCTGCAAAGTGAAAAATAGAAGCTATAAAATTCCAACATACATTTAACAACTGATTAGATACTATTCTATGTTAACAGAAAAAGACAGAGAAAATAGTCAAAGAGTGTGGTGAATATGCAAGGGAATTTATTATTAATATGAAATGACAAAACAAAACATTTTGGAAATTTCAGTCTAGCTCAGAAAGGAGAATCAGAGGGATGGAATTGAATACAACAGAAGTAAATTAGAACTGAAAGAAAAAAAAAGATCACACAATAAATGAAAGAATTTTATAGATCTGAATTTCAGACCAAGGGGACATCTACTGAGGTAACTGAGGAAGCTTAAATTGCAGTAAGACAACTCATGTGGAATAAAATAAAAGTGAATTTAATGGTTCAGGAGCTCAGGAACAGTCTTAGTTGGATTATAAAAATGATATAGTTGTAATATTTATTTACTTAATTCCACTAAACCTTTCATTCTTTTCAGTGAGATTACTTTCTTTTCCCAGAGTCCTAGCCTACCATGTTGTAGTGACGGATTAAAAATATAAAGGAATCAAGTGAGAAATAAAATCAGGAAGACTGGTGTTATTTTCCATTTGAACAGCTGGTACACTCCCCCTAACCGAATAGCTGGAGATCTTGTGTGATGGGTAAAGATTTTCAGGAACAGAATCATTCACATCGGATATAGAATACCTGCTTCATCAACATAAAATTAAACAGGAAGATAAGTTGTTTACAATGAAAATATAAATAGTCTATGCAGTCTTGAGGCAGAGTTGGATTAATTCAGTCCCTGTGCAACAATCAGCACTGTTGAGTAACTGATATAAATGGTGGGCCCACAACAAAGGAATTTCCGTTCTTGCTAAGCTTTGAAACACAAATTAAATCAGTTTAACTACCACTGAAGTCTGTATTTGTACAATTACTTGCTGTCTGACGCAGTATATTGAGAGTAACAGAGACAGTCAATAGGAAATAAAAAGGCCACATTAAGTTACAAAGGCATGTTGTCCAAACTTAGTCTGCAGTGCCCGGTACTGCCTTTGCCAGAGTACAATCAAGTGGGGCAGCTCACATTTTAATTAGCTGAACTTTTTTAATTTGCCGGAAATGAACATAATTAGTTAATTTAAGAGTTGTCTTATCGGGTATGGTTCTACATGCAATGTTTCAGCTGAGAATTGTACTTGATTTTGTTTGTCTTGGGACACAATAAAATATCCGTCTTCACTTACTGATGCAACAAACATTATACCTCAATATTTTAGTAAATATTGACTTACTAGAAGAGACACAGAAAATTAGCTCATTTTGATTACTTTAGTTCAAATTATGTCATACAACAGCAAATCTAATGTAATACTATAGATATTAATCTAAATATCCAAAGCTCTTAATATTTCCTATCAAATAATTTTTTAAACATATGTAGATTTGGCAACAGAAATGAAATATTTACTTCAGTGTGTTTTTTTAGTCACAGATTTCACTGTGTTCCTGATAGCACTGAAACAAAAAAAAATTGATTCATCTTTTCATTCAGGGTGAATAAGGGCTCACCTTAGAGCTTATGCAGCTGAGATGACACCTGTGATGTACCTGCTGCATGTAGCATAGAGCAACAGCATCGTCACCAGCAAGACAAGAATTGATATGGGATCTACTCCAGATTTTTCAATCATTTTTTTCATTAAAGTCAGCAGAACAAATTGCATGAAGGGTTCACATCACTTGGCTGCAAAATTAGCCCTGTTAACTTAAAACTCTGAGGTAACGTAATTCTTACAGCTTAAAGGTTTGTGTTCACCATGTTGGATTTTTGTAGAAGCGCATGAGAAGTTGTCACACCTTCTATTTGCATTGCCTGAGAGCTGATAAAAAAAAGTAATGGTATGAAATGTCATGTAATGCAATTACATGTCATTTAATATTATGTGATCACAGTCTGCTTTTCAGGGCATGTGACTGAGTCTCCTTCCCAAACACTTAACCAGCACCATTAAAGAATTGAATCATGTGAGAAGAGAGCATTTTGCAACTAGCAAATGCTGTTTGAAGATAATGGTGTTTAAAAAGTTTTCCTCCCTTGCAAAAGCCATGATGAAATACTCTGAGAACTACTATTATCCAACTGCTAGCTGGAAAATCTTAACATAGTCATTTTGAGGTTATGTGGTAAAAAAAATGCAGATAACTTTAAAATAAAAAGATAGAATTTTTTCTATCCATTCAGGGTGATTACTGGGAGGGGGTTTGTCATGGGTATGAGTGCTGAAGGGTAAATTAATTCAGGGCTTCACCACAAGAAAAGATGGAGAAATACCTTGCAGAAATAAAACAGTAAATTTCCATGGGGAGCCTTTCAAATGCTTTATAAAAATGACCCATTGAGAAACTACTGTGCTACTTCATCATCATCTATGGGACAAGAAAATTATGCTTCCGTCAAACACTTGCAGTAGAATAAAGTAATTTTAATAAAGAATTATAACAGAATCAATGCCTCCAGCTTTAAAAGTAATTACTGGATTTTCTTTATGTCTTACCCTGAAATTTCTTATTTTGTGATAGCATTCTTTTTTACTTTCATGTTACCTCTGAAATATTGCAGTTTGTAATGCAGCATAATTAACTACACAATGCAAATTTAAAATACTGTCCTAATTTTCTAGCCAACTCAGTGATGATTGTGAAACAGCTGTTGTGCGGTGTATTAAAACTTTGTAGCCATGTTTCCATGCTCAAAATACGAGTTATATCCCTGCTTTGTCATAGGTAGAGTAACTCTCTTTAACTTCAAACTGCACAAAAACCTGAAAGGTATAAATGATTGCTCTGGATAGCCCAAGCTCTGATACTTTTGAGAAATAGACAGATGAAAATTAGTCTTACGGAAGAGCTGCTATGTTTTTGTGCCACCAAAATTATGTGAACAACTGATTTTAAAAATAAAAGAGGGCTCTAAAGTTCAAATAAAAACTTCAGACATTTTCTTTTGAAATTCTGTCAACAATAGCATATTTTTATGCTATTTTCCTAAATGGAGTCCTTTCTATTCCTTGGAATTATTTCACAAATAATTTGAACAAGCTTAAAACTGCATGCTTCAGTAATTGTTTTTCTAGAGGACCAGTTTTGTGCCAGTCAACGCAGACTTTATAGCTTAATCTTTCCTCTACGACTGGTTTGAAACACTACTTTTTGTCTGTTTTTTCAGCACGTTTTTGAGTGTAGTCTCTGTTATTCTTTCACAATTCGATGTAGAACTTCCCACAAGCTTAGACATACTCGTCTTGGATCTTTACAATTCATCTCTTCCAGAACACATATTTGAACTAAATAGATGTGCGTTTGGTTCTGAACTCTGAGAGTGTTTCAGAATTAGGCGTGTTTTTCTTCAGATGGCCTCAGAACAAAACAAAGTCAGACAGAACACAGACCCACATACATACATACGTACATACATACATACATACATATTCCATATCAGCTTCCTTTGTGAGTAGGTTATTCCCCGAAGAAATTCCCACTTCATCTTCTTCCTGGATGTAAGAAATATGGAGAAGCTACCTTTTGAGAGTCCTAGTTCATCTTGTTTCCTCTCTGGAATGACTGATGAACTCACGGCACTGCAAACACTTGTAGTTGCTCTCAGTTCTTTACTAAGAAATCTTCTACTTTCTAAAGACTTACTCCCTCACACAGACACAGATTTTTCTAGTTTCTGACCTTGCTGTTCAGACAGTATTCTGGTGTTGCAATTTTACCTCTACCAACAACCTCAATACTGATGATTTATTCCAGCTATAACAGTGGCTGCGTCTCTAGAGTGCTCTGTCTTCCCAACGAAAATTTTGAACAATTTAGGAATGAAGTAGTGACTCTCCATAAAGACAAGATTGTAAGATGTATTAAAATAGATAGGAATAGCAGACTCATTCCATTGCCCAAGAACAAAAATTGAGAAATAATTAGATCTAAGGAACAGCTTACAAGGTGTTTTCAAGAACAGCAACAACTTTAACAGCAGTTGATTCAGACACTTATCTACCAATTGCCCCTAATCATGCTACAGGCAGTTACTGTCCTGTGTTTACCATAGGTGTGCTCAAATCCATCTGCCAAGCAACCTTTCTAACACAAGAATGAATGATCTGTGGGATTCTAAAAGAATTTCTGGAAATCTGTAGAACTTTGAAATCCTACCCTATATTGAACTAGGTGCGAGGGAACTATCTTTTTCTTTTTCATTTATTTTGTAGATGGACTGAATGTACTTTATCCTTATTAGTGTTGAAATTTACATTCTTCTAGGGAAGCACAGGGAAGTATGTAATGCAGATGCAGCTGTCACTGGCCAATTAGAAAGTAACTAGAAGAAAGACATTTCGCCTACTGTAATTCAGGTATGCCTACCTCCATTTAGAAAAAATAATTCTTATGCCAGTATCTTTCTGTGGACTCTTGGTCATGTCCCTGAAGTACACTGTCTGAATAGTTAAATTTGGAACAATGGTTTGCTCCTCCAGCTGTGAATTCTCAGTTCAGGAGCACTTTCTTTGATTCTGTAATCCTTGGAGATCACATACATGTTATGGAGTAATGAGTTCTAGAGGCAGAAACAAATAGACAGTAGTGAAAGACTTCAAGAGTGGGATCAGAGGAAAGATTGCAAAGTCATGTACCTTCCAAACATTGCCATATAATTGACAATGTTGCTCTTATTTTGTTGAAAAAGGAAGATGTTAGGACAGAGGCGCTGACAGCAGTTGTAGGAACAATCAATTTCTCATAGAAAACATGAAGTGAAGAAATAACTTTGACCTACTAATAAATTCAACACACAGGAGTGACTCGGCAGTATCTAAGGAGTTACCGTTCTTTGCCCAGCAATAAGTCCATGTGCTGCTTTTTTTCTGGCATCGAGTTAATTTTCTTCATAATAGCTGATATGGGGCTATGTTTTGGTCTGATGCTGGAAACACTGTAGATAAAACAGGGAAGTTTCTGTTACTGCTGAGCAGCACTTGCACAGAGTCAAAGACTTTTCCTGCTCCTCAGCTGCCCCCACCAACGAGGAGGCTGGGGATGAACAAGAAGCTGAGAGGCGACAGAGGTGGGACAGCTAACCCTAACTGACCAAAGGGATATTCCGTAACATTTGACATCATGCTCAGTATATAAAGCTGGGGAAGAAGAAGGAAGTGGGGAACAGCTGGAGTGATGGCGTTTGTGTTCCCAAGTCATTACACATGATGGAGCCCTGCTCTCCCAGAGATGGCTGAACACCTGCCCATGGGGAAGATGGAGCATGTGGACTAATCAGCATTAGAAGTGAGGGAACCATTTAACCATTTACAATAGAGTAAGGGAACTATGTAGCCAATGAGCATTAATTACTGTGTTTGCTAGGATGTATAAACAGTGAAAAGTTTTGAATAACCCGCCCAAGGAATGCCACTGGATCCAAAGGTGGTGTTTGCTTGATCTATCAACCTCACCTTTATTGTTAAATAAAATCCCTGAATAAAATTAAATAAAGTTACTGACTTCAGCATATGGTCTGTTTTGTACCTTAATTTGAGCAGGGGCACCTCTCACCAATTGGATCTTAGCAAAAGGACACACCTAAAGGATGGTAAAAAGCATAGCAGTCAGTACTTGTATGGCTCTTTCTATAAAAAGCTTTCAGAATTATTCTGAAGACTTTAATATTATCTGGTTTTGTTTATAAACAGGAAGTTTTTGCAAAGAAATTTTTGTGCAGATATTCTGCTCTTGCACTTTCTTACTCATCAATCTTCTGATTCTTCTGATTATGGTGGTGAACTTATTAACATTTGGTGCTTAGAATTGAAATTTTAGCCTGATTTTTTTCTCCCGTGCTAATTAACCTACCTCTAAAGCTACAGTTCATACTGCAGAAAAAAAAATCCAGAGATGTGATGAAGTGTTTACACAGAGAAATATGAAAAAGCTGATTTTCCTACTGCTTTACAAAATTATTTAAATAAAGATCTAAATTTAAATAAAGATCTTTTCAAATTTTAGGATGGGTAAAAGCTCTCATACTAAACTTGGCTCTAAAGCTTTAATTTCCTTGATTCTTTTCTTAAAAGAAGTGTCCAAAGTTCTTCTCTTAAGAGAACTGTCCAAGCCCCTACACTACACTTGCACTCTGAAGTTCATTTTCAGTTCATCCTTGACTTGACCAGTAATGAAGACCACACTCTTCTTTAGTCTGTGCATTTCTTTTGTCTAGACCAGAATGAACATGTCACATTATAAATATTTTAGAAACTTTGTTTTCTGACCTTGATGGCCTACAGTTTTTCTTAGTTTTGAGGCAATCACTTGGATGTAGCAAATAGACTCTTTTCTTTCACAAGGCTGTTATTGTATGACCTATATCACAAAAATAATTTAGCATACACAAAAAACTTCAGTGAAACATCAAGCCAAATGTTAGAGGCAGGAAAGCAGACTGAAACATAAAACCCTAGGTAAGATATAAAGAAATACAAATCTCAAAACAAAAAATCCCAACTACATGTTTAGAAAAGTTGTGGTGTTCAAAAGTAAAGAGTGTATATACTGAAAACTGGCAGTACTGTTTTGTCCCAGTGAAGTAGTAAATGTTATATCGTTTAACAATGAAGAATAAGGATGAATCTGTGGAGCAGTCATGAAATGATTCCTCATCTTTTGAAACCTTCCCTAGATCTTTAAACATGAAATCAGTCCTCGTTATATCACATAGTAGGATTCCATTAGATCCTTAAGAGTACCTTCTTTTCCAAAATATTGGAACCACTGGCAGGTAATTTCTCCACCAAGGCCATGAAAGTTGTACAATCACCAAAATCAGAACACACCCACCCCAAAATATCAATTCCTCCCTCCTTGACGTTACTTTTAAATTATAATTTGCCTCTTTTGCTTTTTTCTGAAAGGAGGCATATGATCCAGGAGTTGTCATCAGACTGTTGCTAACATTACCCTCTCACAAACCCTTTTCATCAGTAGATATGATCAGTAACCACAGTTTATGGAAGGCTAGAAACCCCTTATTGAGTGGGAAATGTGGTCTTTAGCCAGTATGATTTTGGTAAAAGCTGTAACTGATATTTTCACAATAGAAAATGGTCGTAGCTCAATGTGATCCAAACTATATTCTACACTGCAGTTTAGATAATTAGTCCTGAAGATCAGACCAACATAAAGAAATCAGAGGTATCCCCAGTGTGTTACCTGCAAACTTAATTTTTCACTGAAGCAGAATAGATGGATGCAGTTTAACAGAAAGGGTGGGTTTTTTTCTTTTTTCTGTGTCTCACAAAATTGTGATAATATCTATCCCACATCTTTTACTGATCAAGATTCACATAAACTCACAGGGAGCCCATAAAACTTAGAGTGTAGCAATATTTGCTAATAGTTTTCTAAATTATTATGTATTATATTCAAGATGATTCAGGAAATTTTCAAAACTCTTGGTGTAAATTCACTTAATTTTGAGAGTTCAGCAGAATAATACCTTTTGGATCTTGAAGAAAAAAAATTAAACACTGCACAATTTTTTTACTTCATTAACAGTAAATGAGACAATTTTAGACTCCCGATGTCCCAGCTAACGTAGCAACCTCAAAGTGGCACACACCTAAGATGGTCATACCCATGTTTGTCTTTGTCTTTTAGTAAAATGACCATGGTAACTGTCTTTTGGGGAAAGACACCTTAGGTAGATTTTTAAAACTCAGGGATACAGATCTACAGTCATAAATAGAACACTTTTTTTCATGGAGTTGTAGTGGACTGATTGGTTGGTTGGTTGGTTGATTGATTTTTGGTTTTGTTTTTTTTTTTGGTGAGCTCTGTCTAAACGTACATAGAAAGTAGACAATTCGTGTGTGTTTCCCTTCTCCAAAAAGATTTGTCCCAATCCCTAATCTCCAAGGCAGAAGAATTCAGATTTCCTTATTCTTCTGAGACTTAGGCTCATTCTGGAGCTGCATGTTTAGGCAAAGGGTAAGAGAGTAAATTAGCTTGTGATCCTTCTCTGAGGTAAACCTCAAATCTCCACGCAACAAGAGCTGTATAGGTAAGATTTTAGGGTTTTCCTAGCATGTGTCTTTATCAAATATCAGGAACTATTTTATCTTGTCATTTCTGGATAGGATTTATAATCATAATAGTACAAAACAGACTAGCAGTAATAAAAATAGAGTGGTAATCGAGATAGGACTCTGAAATTCATTCCCAGCACAGCATTGTAGGCTAATTGCCATCAATATTTATTTCTTCTGCCCACATTTTTGTTGTGATTAGTGACATTGTATAGAAATTAAATATTTACTTTGATCAGTACTTATTTGTTGGGAAAAAGTTTCCTGTAACAGAACAGTGGTCTGAAACATCATGACACTATCTAAGTGACTTCTTATTCTAGAGAATTACAGCAGATAAAATATCCGGACAACTATTTATCAGTGTGAATTTTAATTTAAGACCCTGTCTGCACTGTGGTTTATGATTTCTGTTGTGGTAGCATAGACAGTGGTGATTTTATGATTTTGAAATAAGTGTATTTCCTTTCAGTGGGGTAAGCAGGTATGCAGACATAGACTGTTACTTCTTACAAAAAGAAAATTCCAACTTTCCTCGTAGAAAGATCACAGCAGACCCTTAACAGGGAAAGTGCTATATTTTTCACTTTCTGCAGATTACACAGTACATAGAACAGATGTTCTTGAATCCAAGGCCATAATCATGGTTGGAGATCAGTATGCAACTGATGTTGTAAATCCCGTGCATTTTTCTGCCACAGTCAGTGCAGTACATAGAGAGACAATACACACAGAAATTGTAAATCATATACAACTACTGTTGGTTTGGTGTTGTACTGAGCTCAGCAGAAACATTTCATATTATCCTCCACTTTGTCAATTTTCCTGCAGGCATAAAAAACTGAATTCAAAGAGAATTAATTAATGTGCTCTGACGCTATAGAATAATCATTAATGAATCTTCTTTTCCTTACATATTTCAGCTTATGAGCACATCTAGAAGACCAAATCAACAGATGCTTAAATGTGGATGCTTTGCTAATGATAAAAGCAGATTAAAATTTCTCAGTTCCTTAACTAAAGGCACAAAGCCTCAAGAAATACAACTGTTTGAAATTTTTGGCTGTGTATCACGCACTTAACATCCAGATTAATGAATTCACATCACTTGAATGTGAATTCATGTCCCTCAGCTGTCTAGACCAATGGCCATCTGTTAGCATGACAGGACATGCTCACCAGGTTGGGCCATTGCTTGGGGACAGATATGTCAAGAAGTGGCTGGTTTAGATGTGTAGCCTGTAAAATACTTTAAATATCTTCCTTATGCACAAAGGCCTTAGAGTTGAATGTCATAATTCACTAAATCATATCCTTTAAACCTACATGCCACAGAAAGAATATATATTCAGAAGCAGGTATAAGGAATGTGAAGGAGCAGCTGTGGCTATTAGTATCCTCAAGCAACTTGAAGGTTAGAAAACCAAAAAATCCCAAGTAGGTTATAAACATAAATTGGAAGGTCATCTCTACAGCAGCCTGTGGTGTCAGAGGGGCTAAACGAATTACAGAGAAATGTTTCTGCTTGAATGCAATGGAAACCAACAGCATTGCTATTATAAGCAGGTGCCACTGAAATAGTTTTGGTTGCCTGAAGTGTCCATAGCTGAGTACCTTGCCCAGAGAAAGGTTAATCCAGGTAGACACAGCTGTACAGAAGGGTTACCACAAGCATGTGTAGAGGCATCTAGAATATGGTGCCTCATTAACAAAGTAATCTTATAAGCTGAAACCCACAGATATCTTACTATGCATGGGATATAGAGCACTCTGAAATACGCAGAACGTAAACATGATATTAAATTATGTATAAGACCTCCCGAAATCTATCCCACTTCTTATTTGTGCCTTTTCATTTTCTGTTTTCTGTGTGAAAACTTATAAGAGGTCTTTGTGGAGCTGGAGTTTGTACTCATTCAGAAAAATCTGTGCTCTTCTCCTAGATTCTTAAGAACACCCTGTGTTAGATGCATCCTAATAGTCATGCGGACAAAACCAACATATAATCATTGGATAACCTTGTATACAGGAGGACAAGGCAGTTTCAAGTTTTCTTGGCATTTCACCCTGCTTTAATTTGCACGTAACTTCATCCATTTTTCAATAATTTATCCCAACCTTCTTCATGCTGTGTGTTTGCCTCTGACTGGATTTTTCCCTTGTTCTGATGATTGAGCCAAAACTTTTGAGCTACTTTCAAGAATAAGAGGAAGGGGGAAAAAAAGATTAAGCAAAAGGTCTGGAAGTGCAAGGAATAAGGAGCATCAGAAGTGAAGAGCAACTTAGCTCATTGCTGCTATGCTGCAATTCATCATATTGGACTCTAAGGTTTGAAATCCCTAAGACATACCAAGTGGCAAATATTTCTCAAACAAAAGCAGTTGTCTGGTGGGGAAGATGGTACCAGTTGCACCCCTTTTTAGCTATGCTCAATGACTACAGTACCTACCGAGATGCTGAATCAGATTCTGCATTACACCTTCCAAACAGTGTATTATTGAGGTTTTTTGTGAAATGGTGCACTTTCAAGTGGAGATGAGTCACACAGACTTGTTGCTGGTGCGTAGCACACTGCTCCTACAAATAAGCATCAACTGCACTAAACACACTAGAGGGTCAAATGTAAAAGGATATGCAATCATACATTTAGAAAGTATCATGGCCTCGTATGGCAAAGAAAAATTAAGACTGATGAACCACCTTCATATACTTTCACCAAAGGTTTTGAAACTGAACAGCTGCCTTAATTGAAACACAAAGCACAATGACAGTAAAAATAACCTGTAATTACTGTAAGCTGCACGTTTAGGGAAAAAGAAAATCACAAGTATATTTTCTCATGCTTTCAATCTAACCTTTTTCACTGAAAAAAAATAAGATGAATTGCTAATTAGTCTATAAAGTAATGCCATGCAGAGAGAAACTTTCCAGCATATAATGCCTTTTGCCTTAAATGTTGGATTTCCCACACTTGCCAGAGAGAATTGATCAGTTCTGTTTTCAGATGAGTGTCCTAAAAACTCTTTTAAACCTAACAATTCCACTAAATATGCATTTAGCCACCATATATACAATATAAAATGTAATTTTCTCTCAAAAAAAAGAGGGCTTTTTTTTAATGTTCTGCACATGAGCAACAAGTGAATCAACTGATACCTGGCAACAGCATTATGAGAGTGTCATTATGGCACTGGAGGTGGATTAGTAGAGAAGACGTTGCCTGGCTATGAAGGCAAATGAACAGGAATGACAAAAATATTTTTAAACGTTTAAAGAAGTTAAAATTTTACTGCAGTGGCAGCCAGGCACCATTACTTTTCAGTAAACTCTACAAAAATTTGAACTGTTAATTATCCTCAGGATTTTGAATTCCATGAAACTTGCATTTGCTTGCTGTTAAAGTTATTATTCTACTTCTATTCAAATTCTTCTATGAAGTGGTATCTCCTACAGAGTAAGACTGTTCATTTGATCTTTAGAAACTTTTGGTTTTTTAGTCGATGTATAATTTTTAAGCCTTTCCAAGCTGAAGCATATAATATATGAGACATAATTAAAGTGTTTCTGGTGGGTACAGACAGTGCACTTGCTTTAACATTTCTAGGCTGATCAGCCCTTGAGTACTACTTTTTATTATTTCCAGTGCTGTATCTTAGGCCTTGCCAGTCTGATAACTCAAAGTGCCAGATTGAATTTAGTGGTAGACTGTGTGGGATGTAAAGTTACTTTACAGGATTTGTGCCTTATTAACATAGTAATTTCATAAGCCGAAACCCACAGATCTCTTACTATGCATGGGCTATAGAGCACTCTGCAAATACACAGAACGTAAATATGACATTGAATTATATATGGGACCTCCCAAAATCTAAAGACAGTCATGTTAAAACATAACAAAAATTGGTGCTTAGAGAGCTACTTTAAATTAAAACATTATGCTTTGGGTTTTTTAAATCCAGATTTTTTATTTTGCTTCAATTGGGATCACTGAGGTTTTTTTTTTAAGCTATTGCTGTGTATATCATGCTATCAGTAATTCCCTTGCCTCTTGTATATTGAATGGTTCAACTTCCTGTCTGAAAAATATACCAACTTTTCTGCGTGAAATTCATCTTCAGTCAAGCCCTTCAATTCCCTTTTTTCAGAAATATTTTTATTTCATATTAAGGATTGATTTCATAAGCATATCTTTATTTTGCTGCTTTTATTCCTGTTTTGACCTGCTTATTAACTTTTGAGCCTGTTTTGGCTTGGATTTCTAATGATATCTACGGAAAATTAGTTTTGGAGTTAAATAAAGCATTTCTTCACTTTGCACAAAAAATGGACTAGTGGACACACAGCCCTCATCTGTGAACACTGTTAGTTTTGATCAATCAGTATTTCAGAATAGGCCAGCAAAATACCTAGCTCGAGCCACTACACGTTCCAGATCTTATAGTGACCGACATATATCTAGTCAGGAGGGGTGCAAATAATAATCAGGATTTCCCACATGAACATTAAACTACAGTAGAAAACTGCAGCCTAGTTCAGTTATCAGTTTCAAATCAGAGTTTTGCTCCTATTCTGACACTGCAGGTTACAGGGCTGTGTGGAGCTACTTGAGCTAATCAGAGAGCAGCACCTTCCTGCAATAATTCATCCTGTGGGTAAAGCAAGTAGCACTCTGTTCCATGATACTGCAGTGAAAATTGTCAGACATAGTTCTGTCCTTTCAGATGCCTGGGGGTGTCAAGACGTGACATGGAGACATATCCTTATTACTGTGTTTGCACTTCTAATAATTCTCAGCTGTCTTTTTTTCTTCCTAGCAGCTTTTTAGACTGAGGCAGTACTTGCAACCTTCTGCTTTTCTTTTTCATGCAAAATTATTCTATAGCTGTAAGTCATCAACATGCTCCTGCTCCTTGATCCTCCTTTTTTTTTTTAATCAATATTATTTTCCTGTAATTCTATTGTGCAAAAAAATTGGAGATTTTTTTATGCAATATATCGGTGAATCAGAGGCCTTACAGACATATTTTGAAAACAATTTTGATACTTTTTCTTATATAAATGCACAATAATACTTTGGCCCATGAACATGACCATATTTTGGTTTAGCTTGATCAGTTTTCACCTTGCTGAAAACTGTAGCCATTTATCTATATTTATTCCCCTTGTTTTGATGTACTTTTCAGAGAAGTATAGACTGATAGACTGTATGGGAGCTGGCGGATCAAACCTAGAATTCCAGGTCAGCATGCTGAAAATATTCGTACAGAAAAATATTTTTCCTAATATTACTCTCTATGCAACTAAAATTCCCTTATTGGATATTTTCATGGGGAATGTCACTGAAAAATTCGAGGCACAAGAGACAGACAACAGTGAGCAGAGAAATACTGAGACTATCGATAATGAATGCCTAAAGTGGAAAAAACTTTGAATGGTTCTATCTCATATTTTTGTTGCTGTAGTTTTCTCTTGGAATAGCTAATCTCCTAGATGAGGTTAGACTCTTATCAGGTTGCTCTGCTTGTTTCCTAGCATTGTATGTTTTGCATACTGATGCGTGCCCCCATGCTCTGCTCTAATCAGTGAGGAGTAGAAATGCTTGGTTATGCAGGATAATGTATTGCTGCACAGAAGCATGTTTCTGTACTGGCAGAATACCATCTGAACTTACACGCAGTACATACCTATTTACCCCAGTCTACCAAGCTAACTAAAGAAATTTTGGCCAACTCCCACACGCCTTACAAGACTGCCAGAAAGGATGAAGCTGGCCAGAAGAATTTCGTAATCAGAAGATGGGGAAAGATTGATTAATGAAATAGCAATAATCGAAATGTCTTTTCTCTGCACCAAAAAGCTTCTCCCATCTTTTCAGTCTCAACGTGAGAAAAAGAATCACTGAAAGTCAGTAAAATTGAAGAGAAGCCTTTGCATGGATTGGTTTGTCTGTTATTGACTTCTCTGCTTTACAATGCCCCAGTCACATTTTCTCAACACCATACTTTGTCAGTTTAAGGATCACACAAATAAGAATTTTTACAAAAGGAGCCCACATTTCTGACACTATTTGGAGTCTTGTCCCTTTATTGTATTTTAAACAGCTGCTGTTTGTGCTAATTTCCACTTTGCTTGGAGAAGCTCTGAAGTTGATGAAATCTTCTAAAGATTTCAGTTTTCAGTCTCAGTCTGTTCTTCCCATATTTCTGTGCTAGAAATTCTACTATTTTGCTAACAATTATCTATTTTTGTAGTATTTTAAAAGTTTTTGCATGCAGTTCAATTTTTTTTATCCCCGACAAGGTGCAAATAACCAGTGGGATTCCCTTATTAAGAAAGCTAACTTTACTTCAAAATCTTTCATCTTGCTATTTTCCTACCACTGACTTTTTTCTTCATCTCTTCTCTTTTGTAACTTTTATCATGCGTCTGAGATTATCATTGATGTGTGAGATTACTATTTCTTAGCACAGCATACACAGATTCATGCCCTAAATTTCTGTGAAGCTTTTTAGGTTACTTTTTTCAGCTCCAAGGCTTTGTTAAATCACTAGCATTTATCTTAGTTGTACCCATCACATGAGGCACACAATTGAAATATCTCTGACATTAATCAGGAAACTTTTGATTACTTACAATTGGCATTATGTAACATTTGAAGGAACAATGGAAAAGAATAATAATTTGCCTTTGGTCTGAAGTTTCTGTTCATGCTTTAAATCCGCCAGCAGTTGCTGTTGTACTTAAATTTATCCCTAGTACTGAATTTGTTTAAAAAAAAAAAAACACCAAAAAAATTCATTTGGGGATGGCTCTGCATGAGATTATATACATTGTTAAATCTTCTCAGTTTTCCTTTTTACCAGACCTTATACAGTTTTATATCACACAGCTGGGACCCTGCAAAATTCAGAATAGATTTTAAAGGGAAGACAATTTAAGACAGCAAAAAAAAATGAAACATGGGACAAAACATTTATAAAAGCCATAGAGTAATGCTGGCATCAGAATAACTGGAAATAAACTAACAATGACAAGACTTTGAACCCTTGAGAAGGCTTTCAGTCATGACACTAAGAAAGCTGTAAGAAAGCTGTAGAATAACTTTCAAAATACAGAGGAGTACATCTCCAAGAGTTACAGTCAAAACATTCTTATGGCCAAAGATTATTACATTATATATACTAGTAATTTAGTGTTAATTCAGAGAATTTTTTAACTGTCCAAGTTGTCTAGTGAATACAGAAAAGGCTCATTAATATTGCAATTAAAAATATTATATAAAAATAATCTTCTTAATGTCATTTCCTCTTCTCTTTTGTACTGGAAAACACATCTTGAGAATTTACAAGGGGAGTAAATTTTCCTGTAATTCCAAGAGATTGGACTCATTAAACCATGAGCAACCTCAGCTTCATATCCATAAATACTTAACTCATGTGCACAGCAGTGGGCTATGCGTATTTGCAGATGAAGTATCAGAAGAATTGGAAGTGTTAGAATGACCGACCTCATTATCATCAGTTCACTAAATGAAATCTAATAATTTATTTACTCAAGTGATTTTTTTTTTAGTGTCCCTGGTAGGAAATAATTTTAATAATATTAAATAAACACCATTGACCAAAAAATTGCCATTAGGATGCTTTTCTTAAAGTGTCAAAAGTCTTGATGGAGAGTTTTTATGTTTTTTACGGGGTTTTTCTCTTAGAGTCATCTAGACTGAGGGTTCTGTTTCCAGGAGTGATTACATATTTATGTTATGCATTTGTATTAGATGTTAGTTGGAAAGGTTATAAAACTTCAAGTTGGAAATCTTAAAAAGGAATTAATTCACAGAATGGAGACTCATTACTGAGGGCACTGCCAAGAAAGATTCCACCAGTGTTTTGTTCATTTCATTCTTTCTGCAGGCACATTATTTTCACAATGTCATGATGACCTGCTTGTAAAAAGAAGCATGGTAGGTACTCCAGGTCACACTGCCCAGATATCTCACAGTCACCGAGCACACTCATGGCAGCTGTATCTGCAGCGTGTCCCATACACTGAACAGTATGACATATTGAATCTCTGATTGAGTGAATGCAACTTCGTCCTTCATCCTAAGTATGTGATTTGATATTACATTGTTCAATTATAGACATTACAGTAAAATTTACATGAATTCAATTGGATGAGATTCTATATTTTTAAAAGGCATAATTTCCACATGACTAGAAATAATCTCTATGCACCCCCCACCCCCCAAACTTCATTGGTCCAGAAGAATTTTGTATGCTTTGTCATACAATTCAAGCTCTCTGCTTGTTGGTTGTGATACAAATTCATATTCTTGAGATACTGCACTAGATATGTGAGAGTATTGTTTCTTAACTCAATGTTCTTGAAATTTTTTCTTTTTCCTGTGCACTGTCAGATTCATCTGAGCAAGGAAGTGCAGGCTATACTTGCACAGGAAATGAATGCTTGGTGCTTGGCAACCAATTCCCAGAGAAATATAACGGCTATCCGAATTTTGGCTGAAAATGAATTCTGTCTTTTTTTCTCCCTGGTAACTTTTGATAAGGAGGCATTCTAGAAACAATCCAGCAACTGATTTATCTTGGGGTCTTGGGGTACCCTTGCACTGTGTGATTCTATAATTAGAGCCTCTGTTAACCCAAAGGACTGATTGTTGCACAATGTTAAACTGGAAAAGCTCTACATTGTGAGAACTGTGATGTGCAAACTCTGTGTTTAGAGGAAACTGAGTAGAGAACTTGAGAACTTTTCCCTTGGAGAGTCTGCAGAATTTCAAAACAAGACTGACAGCTTAACATTTAGCGTGATTTGAGGAAATAGGGTCAGATGATAATTGCTTATTTTGTCTTATGATATCTTGAGGTAAAAGACAACTAAAAAAATCTGGGTATATTCAAAGAAAATGAATTGAGAAGAATGCAAATCATCTAATCGAATCTTTCAGTCTTGTAGCAAAATGCAGCCACAGATCCTTTCATGTTAGCTGCACAATGTGTGCTCAAGGTAATACTGAAGTAAAGTCTTGACAGTTGCTGAAAAAATTGCATTTAACATTCTGAAATGCATTTTCTCTCCTCCTCTCAAGATTTTTAAAAAAAGGCCAAAACTTCAATTCTCTGAGAGAAGTGGCAAAACAAAGTTGAGAGCAATTATTTTAGTTTAAAATAATGCTGTTTCATCTATTATTATAGCAGAGTCCATTTTACATAACATGTTTTCATGGGGATTAGTGGCTGCTAAACTCTATCATGTGGCAGTTTTTACTGTGTCTGAAGGGCAAAGCTGAATTTATTGTTTGGCACATATTTAAACTGTTACAAATGTTTATGTTTTATTTAGAAACCCTCAGTTAGTGTTTTTACTTGGACAAATAAAGGGTAAGTATTTGGAGCATGTACAATTTCATCATCAGTTAGTAGTCTCCAGAAGAAAGAAAAAATCTTAAAATTGCCATTTTACTTTGAAAATCAGTACCTAGAAAAATTCTTTAAACCTGTAAATAACAATGTTCAGTGACAACATATGGCCAGACTGGCCTGTGAAACCTTAGAGTCAATGAATCTCTCCAAGATCTTGCCCTGGTAACAATCACATGGACAAAAACATAGATTTCAGCCTGGAGATACATGAATTACCTTATATGAATAAAAAGACATTGTATATGATACAGCTTGAAATAAACATTCTTGTTAAGAAAGTTCCTTCAATTTTAGTAAAAGGTAGTTTTACTATCAAAGTTATCTGTCATTGAGGCCATCATTTTAGTCTGCTGCCTTAAAGATGTTCAGGAGCATCCACGCACACTGCAGATGGATTATATCTGATTTCAACCAGGTCAATAGATTTTATGAGTGTTCAGCACTTCAAGGGGGAAAGCATTTAACAGAAATAAAAATTACTTAGAAATATAACCTCTAGCCATTAAATACTTTTTAGAAGTGGTGACCCTGGAAAAAAGAAGGCTTCAGGATGACTTAATTGCAACCTTCCAGTATCTGAAGGGATGCTACAAGAAAGATAAAGAGAGGCTTTTTACAAGGGTGTGTAGTGACAGGACAAGGGACAATGGCTTCAAACTCAAAAAGAGTAGGTTTAGATTAGATATTAGAAAGAAATTCTTTGTTGTGAGGGTGGTGAGGCACTGGAACAAGTTGCCTAGAGAAGTTGTGGATGCCCTATCCCTGGAAGCGCTCAAGACCAGGCTGGGTGTGGCTCTGAGCAACCTGGCCTTGTGAAAGGTCCAAGCCCATGGAAGTGGGGTTGGAACAGGATGATCTTTAAAGTCCCTTCTAACCCAAATCATTCTATGATTCTATGAATTAAAATATGGGAAGCCTCTTATTTTTCTGAATTGGTAACAGTTGGACAGTTCTAAGGATAGAGAGTCTTCTCATCCATTAACGGCAAGCTCTGATTCCATATGAGTGAACAGGATAGTCTTTAGTCTAATTGCATATTTCTAGCCCATTGCCTTAGTTCCAGTAGTAGATGTTTTTTCTACTAATTTAGAACGAGTGTCTGATTTATTAATCTTAGGAATCTTAGAGTTTTGCATTTCCTTGTGCATGCAATCCTTCTTTAAAACCTGATGTGAAACCTGAAATTTGTTGTACAAAAATTATTAGATGAATGAGAAACAGAACCAGAGAAGTCCTGCATGAACATCATGTAGATCTAGTTCCTGTGCCAAATGAAGGAACTTCATATGAACTTTACACAACAGACAAATGAGTGAGAATGGCAGAAAGGAGAAAGTAAAGACATTTTGAAAAAAGTCTTAATTCTCTAATAATCACCATAATTTTGTTCCAAAACTTTCACTCTAATAGCATTAGAGAAGGAAGGAAGGAAGGAAGGAAGGAAGGAAGGAAGGAAGGAAGGAAGGAAGGAAGGAAGGAAGGAAGGAAGCAAGGAAGGAAGATTCTACTTTTCCTGCTTTAAATAGGTTTTGCAAATGTAGTCACTTTATGATATATTAATCCTGAAAAATCTCTAGCGTTATTCCTGAAGGTATTGTCTAGTGCAATAGTTCAGATGTGTGCTTTGGTGCATGCTGACAATCATTTGTGAAGCAGTTTGCCCACATTGTCTCTGTATTGGTACACCATCTTAGTTTCAGTCCATTATATTTGTCTAACAATTAGTTCATCTTTCATAGAGATTTTTATTTTTCCATTTCAAGGGTTAGCTAGCTCCCTTCAGCCTTATCTCAAAGATGGAAAAAAACTTGAAAAAAAAGGCCGATAAGACGCTGTGAGGAATTGTACTGGCTATGTTTGAAGACATGAAATCAAAAAGCTAAAAAGGAACATAAAGGGCTGAAGTGGCAGAAAGTTAAACTCCCAGTCTAGGAGATCTCTTTTTCTTTGCTAAGAGATATAGATGTAGATATAGATATAGATATAGATATAGATATAAATGCTTATGGCTTACTGTCTCTTAGTAATTTCTTTCCAGTGATCCGAATCCTTTGATAGTTTCTGATATAATTTTTGACTGTTACTATTGTCCTTCATGGACAGTCAGAAATTACAAGGTATTCCTAACATAATTTGTACTCCACTGGTCTACTCTTATAATTGTAAAATTTATTTACAGCCAATAATTTGTGTAAATGCCTTTACTCTATTTTCCACAGATTGCTGAAATCTATTTGCTATGTTTTAACATTGTTTTAAACTGTAATCTGATCATAATGAATATTTCTCCAGCTTAAAATTGAAAAAGCTGACTTCAAACAAAGATTAGTATTTCTAAAGCAAAAAAATCCCACTGTTGTCATGAATTATTCCAGTGAATTAGAATGACTGTGAGGTAATAAAATGGGAAGCTTTTACTTTTGATAACAGCCTTGAGGAGCAGAATGCTCACAGCAGAAATCTCAGACAATGTATGACACTTGGTTTATCTCTTGGTGATCTGCTTCTCACACTTTTTTTTCTGAGTTCTTAGGCCTTCATTGATAAGCAAACCTCACCAGCACTATGCCCAGACTTTTAGGCAAAACAGTGAGTTTATTTCTTCAAAAATGACACAAAAGTCAGCTCTTGACACAGTTTAAATGTTTATGTAAAATTGCACCAGTAAAGCCAGTATAAACCAATGGTGAATCATTGGGTTCAAAGTCTGGCACAGATAAGATGATTACCATGACTGTATTCTCCGTGTACTGGTAAACTGACAAATTATGAGGTGAAAACCGAACAAGATAAAATTAATTAATGCCAAAAGGTTCATTATAACGTCTGCTCAGACCTCTGGCATAATGCAGCCATATGCAGCCATACATGCATTTTGAATATGTCTATGTCACCACACAGACTCTGGTTACAGTGCAGCACTGAACCATATTCTGTAGAGAGAGGGAAGAACAGAGATCAAAATGCCTCTACAGAGGCAGGGGACTCACCAGCTGCCACAAGCATGCATACGTATGACACAAGGAGATGAAATTGTCAAGTTTGCATCCAAGTTTGAAAGCAAGTCATCTTTTCCTCCTTCTCTCTCTTCCCCTTTACCCCCACTTTTTTGGAAAAGAGTCTTCCTATTTTTACGTTTAGTCACTGCTATAGTACTGAGTTGTGTTTCAGAGAAAGAAGGAAAAAACAGCTGCAACCAAAACCACATCTGATGAGTTGTGCCTCTAGGGATACAGTTCTTCGTAATCCCTGGGGGTGAGCAGATGAAGCCACAGAGCAATACTATTTTCTTACAGTTCAAAAGAGAAGGAAATGAATAAACAACATGTAAATTTGCAATTTTTTGCTTTAAAAGAATAATCCCAGTGAATTAATGCAGATAGTCCTATGTTCTTGGAATTTCTCCCAGAATTTATATCAAACTATAATATTTAGGGGAAAAAAACTGGTCTCATCCAAAACACACTAAGATATGGTTAGTCTACCATTTTCCCTGGAAACTGTCCAATTGCTCTTACAGCCAGGAAATTGCTTCTAATTCCAAGGCTGATTTTGTCTAACATCAACTTCCAATTATTAGATCTTGTTACACTTTGATCAGCAAAATTGAAAAACATTCCATTATCTGATTTTTTTCCTGTGTATAGGAAGATTTCCATAGGGATTCAGAAACACTTCACACAACTCCTTGATCAAATGAACTATTAAGTGCTTTTTTTCAGCGACACATAATTTTTTGAGTACTACTTTGAGTCTTCATTGTTTCAACACTCTTCTCCACATATGGATCCCGGGAGGAGACATAACAATCTTTAGCAGTTGGTTCACCTGTGTAAGGTGCAAATGCAAACCTCAATTTTCTTCTGTTCTGTCATATTCTTCTTTTTATGAATATAGTAGCATTTGGCCTACAATTATCTGAGAATTTTTTCTTAAACAATTATTGTACTTGAATTTCAGTAGCTTTAGCCTGTTACCTTTGTTTCCTTGTCTCTTGGTAGAATACAAACAGATTGGTGATCTTTTAATCAAGAAGTTTGAATCATTCCATGACTCTACAATATAATATGCATAATATACATACCACATACACATATATGACTATATAATATAAGATAATTCCTAGTCTGTATGCCATCTGCAAACTTTTCCAGGATATTTTTCATATCCTCATCCCAACAGCTGATGAAGAAACTAAGTAGGGCCAAATAAAGAATTGATGTCTAAAAATCCTACTTTAATAAATTTATTTTTTTCTATATGTCACATTCAAAATTTATCAATGAACCTGTTTCTAGTCCAGTCGTCTTGTGAGTTCCACCTATGTACGTCTTTCAATCAAAATGCATATCAAAAGCTCTGAAGAAATCCCTGTGTCTTTAATCGTAACTATCATCACTTCTAACTAGCCTCTAAAAACACCATGGAGTTTGTTTAAGGAGATGAAATTCCAAAAAACTCTAATGACTAGCACAAACTTATCTTGCATTTTGAATCTGAAATTAAACACCCCATTAGATATTCAGCTTTGAGCTCACGCTAAATGATTCATAACTTCCCAGTTATTTCTCACTACCTTTTTAAAGCATAGGAGTTGAATTAGCAGTCTTCAGCTTTTGTTCAATATTGTCATCAGTTTTTCAGAGGTGCTCCCTAATTTCCTTTAGGCTATAGGTTATTAAAAAAAAGGAAAACAAACAGGCAACATATTTTTTTCCTAGTGGTACCCATTGTCTAGTTTGAAAATTTTCCTCTGTACTAGAAGAGAAATACAAACAGTAAAGAGGCCTCAGCTGGGGATATGAAGTGTCTAATTCCCAACAGACAGATTAAAAGGACATGCAAAATCAGCATAGTTTACTGTTCAAAGTCGTATAGGATATAATATGTGCCAGACCAGCTGGAAAACAAACAGTTTCATTGTAACACTGAAAAAAAGGTGTTAAAATGAAATTTATCGTTACAATGAAAATTAATACTTAGCTCCTGAGGTGCTGAAATCAAAGAAACTAACTGTAGCCTCATTTCCATTTTTATAGCTATAGCTATTAAAGATTTTAAATGTGCTTGTTGTTTAATAGTGGCATTTAGAGCTTAGTACAGTTCCAAAACACATATGGTATGTAGTGGCATTTGAGATATCCTGAGCCTACAGCTGGCCCTCAGAAGGGCATGATTATCCCATAAGCCCTTAGTCATGTCTGCCAGCAGCATGTAGTATATCCATTCGTTACCATTTCATTACAATTTCAGAACTTTTGGTGTGGAATTTAGTACTTAGCACTGCCATCTTAGCTCACCACAGGATTACTGAATGGCAATGTGGCTGAAAGGCACTCTGCTCACAGCAGCTGTGAATATACCTCTCACACACTGTTCAGTTGTTTTCCATGACCGTTGGAATGAACAGCACTTACTGAGTTAAGGCCAATATAAAGTTCATACTGAAATCTTGATATTTCCATGGATAATGCCTTAGCAAGGAACACTCTGGCAGTGAGTTAGTCCTCATTGGTTTAATGCTCTTTCTGTCACTAAAGCCCTGCCTGTTACTCCTCTCTTTCCTTCTCTTCTATTCTCTTCTTTTGTTTCGGTTTTTTTCTTTCTTTCCATTACTCTCTCTCTCTCTCCTTCTTCTTTGTATGCATTAAAAACTCATCCATTGCTCAGTTAAGCATCTGGACACAACAGCCTGGACTTGGCTAACATTGTCCCGATTTTCAAGAAGGGCAAGGAGGACCCTGGAAGCTACAAGCCTGTCAGTTTCACTTCAGTGCCTGCTAAAATCATGGAAAATATCATTCTGAGTGCTATTGAAAAACACCTGGAGGACAACGCAGTCACTGGCCACAGTCAGCACAGCTTCATGAGAGGAAAGCCCTGCTTGTTGAGCTTGATTTACTTCTATTATAGGGTAACCCACCTACTTGATTTTGGAAAACACGTAGATGTAATCTTTTTAAACTTCAGCAAATCTTTTGATACTCTCACACAGAGTCCTTCCGGAACAAAATACCTAGCACACAGCTGGATAATCACCTTACATGATAGATGAGCAACTGTCTCACAGGTTGGGCACAAAGAGTTGTAGTGAATGGGGTGACATCAGGCTGGCAACTGTCATTAGTGGCATTCTGCAGGACTCCATCCTCAGCCCAGTTCTCTTCAGCACTTTCATTAATGCCTTGAACACAGGACTCAAAGGAATACCAAGCAAATTTTTCAACAACACTAAATTGGGAGGAGCTGTCGACTTCCTCAACGGTAGAGAGGCCCTGCAGAGAAACCTCAACAAATTAGAGGACTGGGCAATCACCAACCATATGAAGTTTAACAAAGGCAAATCCTGGTTTCTGCACCTGAGATGGAGCAACCTTGGTTGTGTGTATAGACTGGGGAATGAGAGCCTGGAGAGCAGAGCTGCAGAAAGGGGTCTGGGGTCCTGGTAAATGGCAAGCTGAACATGAATCACCAATGCCCTGGCAGCCAGGAGGGCCAGCTGTGTCCTGGGAGGCATCAGGCACAGCATCACCAGCCAGGCAAAGGAGGGGATTGTCCCACTCTGCTCAGCACTGGGGCAGCCTCGCCTCAAGTGCTGGCACTTTTGGGCACCACAATATAAGAAGGGTATAAAGCTGTTAGAGAGTGTCCAAAGGAGGACCACAAGGATGGTGAAGGGCCTTGAGGGGAAGCTGTATGAGGAGCAGCTGTCACTTGCTCTGTTCAGCCTGGAGAAGAGGAGACTAAGGGGAGACCACATTGCGGTCTTCAGCATCCTCAGGAGGGGAAGTGGAGGGGCAGGAACTGATCTATTTGCTCTTGTGGCCAGTGACAGGACCAAAGGAAATGGCATGACACTGAGTTGAGGGACGTATCAGGAAAAGATTTTTCACCCAGAAGGTGGCTGAGCACTGGAACAGGCTCCCCAGGGAAGTGGTCACAGCACCAAGCCTGACAGAGCTCAAGAAGTGTTTGGACAATGCTCTCAGGCACGTGGCGTGACTCTTGGGATGCCCTGTGCAGGGCCAGGAGTTGGACTCTATGGTCCTGATGGGTCCCTTCCAAATCAGCATATTCTATGATTCTATATCCTCACATATCAGAAAGCAATCTAGATTGTCTCAAAAGTATATTTAAGATATTTCTGTCCTCCAGATAGGATTCATTAGTGTGATCACATCTGTTTCCTAAGTCTTGTGAAAAATGTGTATGTTGCGTACAGAAAAAGCAAGCATAGCTTTGGTCAAGACATACTGTGCTCACCAAAACAAGCAGCCTAATGAGAATTCAGGTCAGAAGTGCCTCATATTTCTACAGGTAAAAACTGCTGATACACAGGAGTCACCTTACCTTGAAGGACAGCACGTACTTGTGAAATGGACACTGTTCATACTAATCATCTATATATATGAAAAGCTTTGCACTTGAGTGTGTGCCAATAAGTGCTTAGGTTTTAGCTGAGCCACTGTTTCTTCAGTCTTCTCATCTCTAGTAAGAATCCCTTCCCAAAGCAATATATATCTCCCCACAAACTTATGTGGAATACTGATTTATTCTCATTTTACAACAACAAAGCAACTAATGATAAAAAAGGTTTTATTGTGTATTTATGGCAAATGTGTCAAATAAACTGGACAATAATAGAAGCAATGGAAAAGTAAAGTACTTCAGAACTGGCCAGTAGAAGAGACTTGGGGAATATGTTGAACATGAAAGATAGCTCTGCTGCTAGACCCAGAGCACTGGGTGAATTCCTCTTACCTTGACAGTCTGTAGCCATTTTAACCAGAGAGCTCAGAGCAGGTTGCAAAAAATTACTACTAAATTATTGAGCTGGTAATTAGTTCTTACTGAAATTTTTGCTGTTCTAAGATGGGTTTTATCTTACTCCATGTTCTGGGAATTAGCTCATGAGATCGCACCTCATACAAACTCACTGATCAACCCTTTAAAATATTGCAATGGATTTTGAGATGGATTAATTTCTACTTATAAGCTGTCTGAAAATTAGGTATAGGGAAGAAACTGGACTCTTAGTTTCCATCTGTTATTAAAGGAAGGATGAGTGATACATCTTTTTATGTTCTGCTTGTAGAATAATAGCGTGGCTTGTCCTCTGGAAATATCTTTATCTGTCCTCATTGTCTAGGATTGAACTTGAACCAAATTTGAACTTTCAGATGGTTGCACTGGGTAAAATTAATTCCGTTCATTAATCACTGTAGATATTTGAACTAATTAAAATAGATTCAGTAGTTCTGTGCTACTAGTGATCGCAATATATTAACTACAGTGCAGGAAGTAGTCTTGGAACACAGTCACAGGATGAAAAAGATTTTAGAACCAGTGAATCCAATAAACTTTTTCTCTCTTCATCTTGTAGAGTACATAGCTATTTTTTAAAACAAACTTGTAAAAGATGTGAACCAGTGTTAAAAGTAAAATTCTTTGCAATAAGAAAGAAAAATAGTAATTTAAAGATAGTATATGGTATTTTTTACAATTTTTTTCTGTAAAAGTTAGAATTTTTCCTGTGTAGCAGACCAGATTAAATTACTGAGAACCACAATTTCTTTGAGATAACATTTAGATAATTACTGGTATTTGAAATTATTCTATCAAAGGAGGCACCCTAGTGTTATAGCCAATAAGTAAACTCATACGAAAGAATAGCACAGCATGAGACAAGCATTCAGCTACTTCTATGAGTCATGATACTACTATGCCAATCATTCTGTATGGCACCAGCCTGAAACATGGATAGCAGAAACTAGCAAACTGCTACTTCAGTGCATAAAAAAATAATTATAGTCTTTCATTATTATTAGTGTCAGGGTAAAGTTGCACAATGCTATGTTAAAAAAAAAAGGTGTAATTTTTATCTGCTTTAAATTTGTGGTTTATAAAATGCAGCTATAGTCTTACAAAATCACAGAATCACAGAATGGTTGAGATTGGCAGGCACTTCTGGAGGTTATCTGGTTCAACTCCCCTGCCCAAGCAGGGTCACCTACAGCCAGTTGCCCAGGACGCTGTCTAGATGGCTTTTGATTGTCTCCAAGGATGGAAAGTCCACCATGAAAGCAGCTTGTGTACTGCCCTTGAAGTATTGCCTCTGGGCACAACAACTTGCCACCCTCACGGCAGAAGAGTTTTTTCTTCATTTAGACAGAAACGCCTGTGTTTCTATTTGTGCTCACTGCCTCTGGTCCTTTCATTGAGCACCACTGAAAAGGGCCTGGCTCCAAAGCTTTTACATCCTTTCTCCAGCTACTTACATATGTTGTAGAGATCTCCCCTCAGTGTTCTCTTCTCTAGGCCAAACAGCCCCATCTCTCCCAGTTGTTCCCCTTGATGACTTGCTGCTGACATCTCACAATGGCTTCCTTTTCCTTCATGTGCCTGGAAATGGTTCCCAGGATGAGGTGCTCCCTTACCTTCCAGGAATCAAGGTGACACTGACCAGTCTGTAGTGTTCTGGGTCTTCCTTCTTGTCCATTTAGACAGTAGGACTGACATTTTCTTTTCTCCAGTCCTCAGTCACTTTCTCCAATTGCATTGATTTTTTCAAGATAATCAAGAGTGGCTTGCACTGACACCTGCCAGTTCTCTCAGCACTTGTGGGTGCATGCCATCAACCCCATGAATTTATATGCCCATTTTTAAAAATATTTTCTGACCAGATTCTCTTCCACCAAAGAGGATTATGTTTCCATATATGATAATGTAGAGTTTACAGGCAGATCAGGTGCTTGACAATGTGGCAGGAGTTTCCAATTACCTGTCCAGACATTTTTTTAAAGTGAGTGATACAGGAACAGTTGAATGGTCTGATGCAGATAATCTGGTTTAAAATGTTCTTGAGTTATGTAGTGTCCAGTGCTAAAAAATTAGTTGGCCCAAAAGATTCTAAGAATCAAAAGGGTGACTGAAATACCTTGAAATGAAAGTTGTGTCAGCTTTTCATTTTGAGATCTCAGACGTCCTTCTGTTGAATTATACATTTTTTGGTATTCATAGATTCATAACACCAAATGTTAAACTAGACAGAAAAAAAGCTAATGTAGATCATTATCCTCTTGGGCATAGGTATGAAACCATGAAATGAGAAATACTGAAGTACAGGAAAGGCAATATTGTTACTGAATGTTTTGCAATACTTCAGCCACCTGTGGATTTCAAAATGAACATTTCTTTTCAAAGAAAAGGTAAAATAAAAAATTCAATACATATAGTGTATTAGTAGAACAATTTACTAAAATTATCCCTGAGACAGGAAAACTATGCAAGTACATAGATAATCATAGAAGACAAGGTTGGAGGGGACTTCAAGGATCGTCTGGACCAACTCTTCTTGGCAAAAGCATGTTCTAGACAAGGTGGCCCAGCACTCTGTACAACTGGATCTTAAAAGAGTCCAATGCTGGGGAACCCACCACTTCCCTTGGGAGATTATTTTAGTGGCTGATTGTTCTCATTGTAAAAATTTTCCTCATGTCCAACTGGAATTTCTCCAGAAGGAGCTAGTACACATTACCCCTCATCTTCCCCATGTGACTCCTCCGAAAAAGAAAGTCTCCATCTTCTCTATAGCCACCCTTTACATACAGCAACATGGTGACAAAGTCTCTCGTAAGACTTCTCTTCTCCAGGGCAAAGCCCAGCTCTCAGCCTTTCCTTGGACAGCAGGTTTCCCAATTCTTTTATCATCTTTGTGGCTCTTCTTTGGACCCTCTTCAGCCTGTCCACAAAATGTAAAGTAGCTACAGGAGTTTCCATTATAACTCAGTGCTTTGAAACTGAGAATACATAATGTCATGTGTGGACAGCTTCAGTCAACCATCCATGTTTCTGTTTGGACAAAAATCAGATGTAGAATTACTGGCATGTATGGAAATATGGATGCTTCCCCGGCTTAGGCTCGACACCCTTAGAGGGAAGTTACTTAGCTTACTTTACTTAGGACAGTGTACTTTTCCTTTCTCCAAGTAGTTTTGTCCAGCCTGGAAGCACACTGCTTTTCAGAGGCAGTCTGTATGCCGAGGGGGAACACTCACAGGATTTGTACAATGTCAGTAATTCAGAATAGAAAAGAATGCCTGCCTCATTGTCTTGAAGAATGAAAGACGACAAAGTGTTTATAGCAAATAGAGAGATTAGCCAAGAAGTTTTGCTTGCTTGTCCAGAGTACTCTTAATTTGCAGGTGGACATTGGAAAGAAGTACAGACTGACAGCTGTGAGTTGCAGAGATAGAAGCACTTAGATGCACTTTGCAGCTTTTACAGGTACTTAGAAATTGAACACATATCTGACCTTTCTCTCTCAAGTGTCATAAATAGCCTCAAGACTATGTTTTTGCATGAGAAAATCTAGGAACTTGTTGCATACCATGGTCTATGGTTTGCTGGGGAACAACTCACATCATTTATAGATAAATATTACTTTAGCCTTTAGCTATGCTAGAGCAAAGAGAACCGGGCAGCACAAGAAGAATCCATTGCTAACTTTATTGTACCATAAAAACTACTCCTTTTTTCAGCTATAATTCGTAATACTGAACTCATTTTACTACAAGGTAGTTGATTATTAAGACATAGCTGAATAAGCTTTTTCTTGGTCTAGGAAATATATTGCATCCCAAGTCATGAATTTATCTATGCCAAAACAAAGACGCTAATGGATTATTAAAAAAGACATGTACGCATCCATTTTAAAAAATTAATACTTCAAGGGCAGTACACAAGCTCCTTTCATGGTGTTAAATAGACTAGTGAAAGAGATTGACCAAAGTCTATTTTTGTGTAGAACAAATGCATGGTTTCAAGCCAAGGAAGTTCAGTTGGCCAAGCCAAGGAAGACAGTTGCTGCTGATTCCAAGGTCAAATATGGCTCAGTGAACCATTTTTCAGAATGACTGTTGAGCAGGGGACTAAGTTCTGTAAGCAGGAGCTGGATGCCCGTCTGAAATACATCTGAATCTTCCTCTTGTGGATGTAACTGCCTTAAATCAGATACATAGACTCCAGTAAGATGCAGAGAGAACATCTGACACTTATGAAAGGAATCTTCAAAAAACAGTTGAGGGAGAAATTGTATAAACTAGCTGAGAGACCAAAAAAACCGAAAGATTTAGATTAGATTCCTAAAGCAAGGCACCATGAATAACTACTAATTTTCTTCTGCCATTAACTTTTCTGTACTTGTGTGTTCTTCAGTTCTTATACGTATAGCACTCTGTTTCTTCCTGAGCATATGCATAAGAACACACACACGTGTGCACACTTACAGACTTTTTTTTAAATGTCTTGCATAAAGCTCATAGGGGTCTTTTCCTTTGTTTGAATCTTTCCTAGTGTAGCCTTTCATATTCTCTTCTCAAAAGAAATAACAATAATTATATATTATATTATATAACAATAACAATAATTACTTTTCTCTGTGAAGATAATTTTCATTTAACTTTTCATTGTTATTTCTTTGTAATGTCACCAGTCTTTAAGAAATTTCCACAAGTTTGGAATAGATTAATGCACTGTCTTGAAGCCTTTCCAATTGTTATAACTAGGATTCTTTGTCAGTGAGCTATTTGCACTAAACACCAACCTTTTGGGTGTTTGTCTAATGCTAGATGAATGCCAGTCCCAGCTTTGTTGCAACGGTGAGCAAAGGACAGGTTAGCATTTGTGAAACACTGCCCTCTTGAGCCTCAGTAAAATGAGATTGCCAAGAGAAATTTGTGTGGATTTTCTTCTCTCCTTTTTTTTTTTTTTTTTTTTTTTTTTTTGGTTTGATTTAGTTTTGGTTTTGTTCTGTAGTTACAAGTAAATAGTATGATCACATACTCAGCTCACATTTTGCTGGACTAGAGCAGCTTGCTTCTTCCTTTGACAATTTCATCTCTTTTTTTTTGTAGGCAAAAGAACAAGAGATGTTTTATTACTAGTGGATGAGTAGGAGAAGAAAAATTTCAGAACAGAAGTGGCAAGATGTAAAGTTATATAGCTGGGAGATGTTCTCGCAAGTACAAATAAAATAAATATATCCAAATAGACTAAAATAAAAGAACACAAATGGGAAAATAATGTGATGATTTCTAAAAAAACCCAAACTTGATATTTTATTAAGTGGTTAACAGTGTCCCAGGAGCTCATTAGAGATCATATAAATACACCTGTCTGATAACTAAATTAATAAATAATTCCATTAAGAAGAAAATAATAATTAGCATTTATATATAATTAAGTTTTCTTTCTGAGTATAGTAAGAAGGTGGCTACAAAACTGGAAACAACAGAGACACTTGTGCTTCCTACCTCAGAGGAGATCTGCCACATTCCAAACTTGCTTCCAACATACCTTCATTTCAGACCTTACTAAGAGCTATGACTAAAGTGAGACCAAAGATTGATGCCTCTTCAGAACCAAAACTTTCAACAAGACTTTGTAAGGTCATCCTTATGCTGGGTTTGGTCTGTATTTAGAAGACTTCAGGATGCCTACCCAAGTCTTACAATCAGCCTGCTTGTAGCAAAACCCTTTGTAAATCATATGAAGACATTAAACTTAAAAGCTGATGCTTCGATATTGATATTGTTGGGAAAAGCCTCAGATGAAAAAAACTCCTGAAACCAAAACTCTTACAGGGTTGCTACTACTGCGGCCGTTGGGATGATTCATTCAGTCAGATTTGAGGACAGAAAAGAATATGAAACAGAAAGGGAATCAATAGCATTTTTCTAGTTTTCAAAAGCTCATGTGAACAATTTGCAGCCATAGCTGTTCTTCACAGGTTGGTTTGTCACACATGGATAGTGAAATTAAAAACTGAAGAAAAAGTTCTCAGCATTTACAAGACAGTTAGATAAGATGTAATTGCTTACTGCATACTAAACGTGTAACATTGCAATCAGTGTGTCATCTGTGTTTCATCACAGCCTGTTTCCTTGTGCTATCCCTCACAAAGCAAAGAGCTTCCATTAAACACTTCATTGCTGTGTTAAACTGAAACCCATGATCCCACCTGGGATCAAAGCTTTTTGCATGATGCACCTAATCTTCTTCAATTTGAGAATTGTCCATTGGAAATTCAGCAGCAAAAGCAATACTTTCTGTGGCATTTTTGAACTTCTGTCTCCATTCTCAGACCAATTCAGAAGTTGTTTGGCTAAGACTTGTTCCGTATTTTTTGTAATCTCTGGACTCTGACACGAGCTTTCCATACCACAGAGAGTATCATCATCTTCCTTGGGTTATGTTTGGCCATTATCCCAAACATAGTTTTTCTTGTAAATCTGAAATTCTGCCTCTTCTAAATCTAAAGAGGGGGTGGGGAATGACTGGACTGGAGCCTGTGTTCAAGCTTTCTGACTATTGACAAGAGGAAGAAAAAAAACAATAATTTTTCAATAATATTGTCTCTAACTCAAGGGAAGTAGTGCAATCTGAGTACAAACTCTGTCAAAAGATGAAGGCAACATTAAGATAAGTTTCTCCTGGAAGTAAAAATCCAACAAAATGTCATGTGCATTTGAAGCTGCCATATACTTCTTCAAATATAATCTTCAGAATTACTTCAAATACAATCTTCAGAATTACCATGAGCCATCAAATTAAAAAAACTTACTTAAAATTATAATTTAAAACCAACCATGGCAAATTAACAGCAATCAAGAAAAATACATCTGAGTGGTTTTTGATTACTAGAAGTCAAAATTTCCTATAACAACTATACAAAAGGAAATTTTAAGACTACATCAGATTCTGGAAACTTCACAAAATACCTGTAAGTTTATCGAGGTGAAAGCCTAACAATGTTTCTGACCCAAGATTCACAGTAGAAAAGTATAAATAATATATATTATTTAAAAAAAACCAAAGCAGTGACCCAAATGAACTAAATGGACCAACCAATGAAAACCCCAAACAAACAAAACCCCCAAGTAAACAAACAAACAAACAAACAAAAAAAACCCAAAAAAAACCCACAAAAAGCCCCAAACCCAAGTATAGTTCTGTTCAGGCATCTAGCAGATGATCTGCAAATGTGGATGATCTGATCTGTGTCTACTTAAAGAGTCCTCAATTCTTACCTCCCCAATTCCTTGATCAGCCTCTTGGAGTGTTTTAGGGCTTCTGCTCCTCCCATGTGTTTAGAAATGCTTCCAAGGAAGAGCCAAGCATATGAGAAGATGACAAGGCACGAGTTCTTATTCTGATACAGAGTAGGGATATATGCTGTCTCACGTATGGACAGCACCCAACTATAAGCTGCAACATAACTTAGACTCACTCTACTGTGTTAATACAACTACTAGTTTTCAGCAAGTGATGATGAAGAAAAAATTGTTGCAATTTTCACTTGAAAGATTTTTGTCGTTCTCCCAGAATTCTGTGAATGTCTCCCAAAGAAAAAGGGGTTCTAATACAGTCAGATAAGTACCACTTTTCTTGTTCATTTGCTGTAAATGTAAAAGATTTCTAATTGTTTATAGGAAGCAAACAGCTTCATGAATTAGCATAAAATATTTCTGAAAAGATTCCGTTTGGCAATATATATCACTCTAGTGCTGTTTTTCAGAAAAGCACTTTTCAGAATTTTCAGCTGGTAAGTATTTGCAAGGGAGAATGTTGCTGAGTTGAGAGAGTCAGTTTCTGAGTCATTTGTTGTCCTGTCACAGTTAAGAGAAGGGCATCATTGTATCCCCAAAATACAGTAGTGACAGCAGTGCAGTAAAAATATTTTTACTAGAATGAACTGATCCTGATTTTAGATGATTTTTAATAGAAAAGGTTAAAAATTGAACTTAGTAAAGTTCAAGTGGAGAAGAAGCATGGAGACAAGGGCTATGAATGGAATTAATTATCAGTGCTTTCTTCCAAGAAGCTGGGGAAATCCTCCTTTGCTTGGCATGGCTATAATACCATTGGATAGAAGCGCAATGCTCGTATTTATGTGATAGATCTGTGCTCATCTGTGCAAGTAGCTGTCAAGGAAGAAGGAATTAAAAAAGTCTGTATTTTCATCAGATCTCTTGGTCAAATCACACAGATGTTAGCAAGACTGTGGATGGAATCTTTCCACAATCAACAGATACATAAGGCAAAATACAAGAAAGCTGTACTTTCTACAAAAGCATCTGGGCTGTTTGAAAAGTTGATCATGGCATGCATTTACAGTGTGGGGTATGAGGATTCTAATCACTCCCCGAAATGACTGAAGGGGATGGGGACTTCTCAGCTACATCACCCCACAACAGGAACCTGCTAGTCACAGGCTCTGACCCAGGGATCTGGCCCTATCAAGCACAATTCTGCATCAGGACACTCAAATAGTCCTATATCATAAGGGTTTCCCTCTGCTCTTGAGCTAAACACTCTGTATGACATATATGTGGCCCACTTCAGAACTACAATTTCAATTCAAGCGTGCTTAATTTTGTGAGACACATATATTGGAAAAAAAGTTGATACCTAATATACAGAAAGACTCCTCATATCTTTAAAATAAAAAGAGAAAGTTCAAATTTCAGTGATGAAGTCTCTACTGTTGACGGTTGTTCACCCTGTATCCTAAAATCAATTTGTTGTAAGGGTTCTCCACAGACTTACAAATAAAATCAATGCTTTATTGATCAAGTCTTTCTTTCCAAATTAAATAATCTCCCTAATGACACTCTTGAATGACTGAGTAACAAGACTTCCCAAGTAAGTCACCGGCTTCAGACCCACACTATGTGGTAGCCATAGGGAAAATAAGCAGTAGGAAGAGAGGAGAAGGGGTGTGTACATTGAGACACACCTATTAATGTCTTTTTTTCTCCAGCTGTTAACAGAGCATTTTAATCTCATGCCAAGCGTCTGTGTTACCTGTGGTGTGAACCACAAATTACGTGTGTGTGACTACCTTAGTAATTTCCGGATACTCCTGTCTATCTGATACCTTATATGTCATATGACACTAAAGGCTTTTCCTGTAAGTTAAAAGCATCTTGAGATTCTTCAGACTGGGAAAAGAAATTAGAATCACTACCTGAACTTTGTGTAAGAAGTGAAGCATCTCCTCAGGTACAAAACTACTTGCTAGCAAAGATCCAGGAAAAAATTTGAATGAGCAGGAATACCACTTCTGTTATTAGTTTTCCTGGAGAAACTCACTGCACTATTACACACTGATACACTAGCTTGATCCACTATTTTCAGGTACATTGCCTTTTTAGAATAGTCATTGCCTCCAGTTCTTCCTATCTGAACTGAGATGTCCATATGCAATGAACTCTTCCTTCTCTTGTTCATGGTCTGGAAGAAAACGACTTAGCTTTAGAAAAGCTCTGCACTTATTCAGAAAAAATATTGAGCTTCTAAGTTTCCCCACTTCAAACTTACTATATTTGAAGAAAGCCTGTAAACAGGCTAGGCCTACAGCAATTATAATGTTGTTTTGAGATTTTGGTTTGAGAGCTCTGGGGCATTCATTGCTTCCTTAATAGGGACCGGATGTATGCTGCTATAAGAAAATAAGGAATTCAAGGTATGTTTTCTTGTAATACGTGTTTCCTAACATCTAGATGAAATAATTCTCCTTTCAGAGAAAAAATTCATTTTTCCTCTTAAGAATACTAAAAAACCTAGGAAGGGAGGTGCAAGGACTAGCTAATGATACTCCCCAGATTCATTCAGTATAAATTTGCAGGATATTGTATGTCCCAGATCATCATCTAATCAATGATGTTATGTAAGTTCTATTTTGTATCAGATGAGAAATATGAGAAAACTTATTACTTTGAGTAATTCATTGCCTAATTGTGAGCAAAATGTTCAGCTCTCTTGAGGAAAATCTAAAAAATGTATATCAGTTTTATATGGTTCCTTAAGCATTTTGACTGCCCATTAATCAAACTTATTTAATGGAAGGCTGGAGGCAAGGAGATAGTAAGAAATTTGTTGATGTGCAGGAGAAATATAGAATGTATTCCATATTTCTGAAGTGCACAGAATGTAACAAGTGCTAATACAGTGCAGCAATGAAGGTGGTTCCTAATCCTGGAATCCTAGAATGGTTTGGGCTGGAAGGGACCTTAGAGATCATCTAGTTCCATCCCCTCTGCTGTGGGTGGGGGAACCTTCCACTAGACCAGATTGCTGAGAGACCCATCCAGCCTGGCCTTGATCACCTCCAGGGATGGGAAGTCCACAATCTCTTGTGGCTAATGTTGTAGCCCCATTGACCAGCAAGTACGCTATTGTCATTGCCAGTGAGATGACAGTTTTTGTATGAAAATTAAAGGCCTCACAACTGAGGCTTGTTGGTTTCGTCACCAGTCTCAAATTGTGAGAATGTGTTGTTCTTTGGTAGCAAATGTCTCCTGTTATGATGTGCAGTACAAGCTGGGAATAATAGCAGGAAAAATATAATGAGTGCACATTTGGATTATATAATAGTCACTTTTTTAAACACCACCTGTCATACCATCTCACTCACATTTGACTGAGGCATAATATTGTTACTGACCTAGACCATGCTTGTCAGAACCAGCAAGTGTACAAAGAATTCCACTAACCATTAAAATTACTTGTGATAATACCTTCACTGAAAAAAAAAGTGACAGCAATAAATTAAAAGCTGCTCTAGAAAGAGAAATGCTTTATTCTTAGTATCATTTACTTCAGAACTTCAGATTTTTCAGCTACAAGAGCTGATTATAAATGTGAAGCTGGTTGTCAGGCTTCTGTCGGTGCAGTATGAATGGGTAACAGGATGTTTTATACTCAATGCAATGTAACTAGGAAGGAAAAAAATCTATACAAGGTAATTGATGTAATGCAGAACACTTGATTACTAAGAAATGTATAAAAGGAAACCGAGGCAATAAGAAAGGAATTAAATTATTCCAAAATGAAGATTTTCAGATTTAAAAGCTAGTAGCCTTGAAACAACACCCAAATATGAAAATTATCCAGGATATTCACATAAAGAAATCAGTCTTGAGATGCATAAAACACAAATTGGACACAACTCCAGAATTTTCAATCAAGGTTTCCCTCTCTCTTTTCTTTTGTGTGCGTCATGCCCTATAAAATATAATTTCCGAGGAAACATTTCATGAAAGACATCAAACATATAAGCAATCAGACCTGCCAGGAAAGGAAATGAAGATGAGACTGGGACGAGTTTGAATCTCATTAGAATTCCTGCCTGGAAGGTTACTATTAACCTATTTTGCTTCTCCTTTCAGAAGCCATTATTTGTGTCAGTTAAAAGAACGGAAAGAAGTAAAAGAGGGAAATACAATGAAGGTCTTCTTAACCTTTAAATCACACCTAACCTGTGTAAGTGGTTTGACTAGTGGGAGATACTGATGCTACTGATGCTATAATCATCTTTTTCTGGAAACACAAGTGCAAAATTAACGTGACAAGAAAATTATGTAAAATGAGGCATATTGTTACTATATCTAAAACTGCTAAGATTTATGTGAAGCATATAAATAGAGCTGCTTCAACAAAGGTTTTTATACATTCTGATCTCATCCACAGACTAGGGTTTTGCCTTTCACTGTGTGATAACTGAAATAATGTAAGTCGGTGAAAGCACAGCTCATGGAAAATGTGAGAAATGCAGTTATTGCTAGAGATTACAAAACTTCTCCCTTAGTCACAACCTTATAACTTATTTTCTTAGCACACCTTTTGAAATTAATAAATCAGTTGAGCAAATATGACATCATATTAGGCTGTGTTACTACATTTTTCAGTACTTTCTGCAGTTATGTTTTGCCACCTCAACATCTATTCCAATGTAAGAAATTTCAAAACAAATCCTATAAAACAAGTTTTGTCCATTATCTGATAATTTCATCTCGATAACAAGCATAGGAAAAGATAGCAAGTTTATTTTCATTCAATAGATGCCCAGAAGAGATATAATAAAAAGATGTGTCTCAACTATCCTAAATAACTCTTCCTCAGGCCCATATATTTGTTTTACATAGTCAAGATTCTTGCTTTCATTGGTCAAGAAGGAAAGAGGTAGAAAATGTGGCTTTATTTCTCTGAAAAGCTGCAAAACTATTAGGATTTAGACAGTCTAGGTTAGCTTGCTCAATATTGACTTTATGTGCTGTTATACACATCTTTTAGTCCCATCAGTAGATGTACTCTTGGCAAATTATTGCTGTAGCAGACAAGGCAGTGGGAGCAAAGACTCTAGGCAGAAAGAAATATTAACAGAAACATAAACCTTCTTTACACAATCATACCAAAATTTTTTTAAGTGAGGGGAATTTGTTCTTAAAGGAGTCACAACTTCCTTCTTGGACCACTTCTCACCATCTGAGTGATAGAAAACTCAAGGAACAACATAAATGAAAACATATAAGAATTACATGGCCTTTATTCAGGTGTAGAAAACAGAAGGCTGGTTATGTAGTAAAGTATTTCTAATTCAGCAAATCTCCAAAGATGCAGATTCTAACAACTGATCTGCCAATTTTCACATCTTGGCAGTTCACAGTAATGCACATCTAACATTTGCATTTGCTGCTGCCAGTTCTTGATGTCTAATAAACACAGTTTAAGTGACATTATCATTACAGTGTCATCTTCATAAACAGCAATCTTCATTATATTTATCTGCTATGGAAAAGTACAATTTGAGGATAATAAGCACTTGAAATTGAAGGAAACAGTGACAGTTTTCCATTCTAAGGTTGCTGAGCCCATAGCCCACAGGCACTCTTACTGAGGCTTTGTTTCCTCTCTGTGGTGTTCATGACTATACAATTTTCTCATTTAAGTTTTCTTTCTGAAGCATTGTGCTTCTGAAAAACTTATTTCGTGCTATCATGGCTCTCAGATACAAGGTGTTATTTATCTAGGGTAACTAAAGAGAATACTCACTGCCTTGCAAATTGTAAGGGGAAGTCTAGGATGTCAACAGAGATGACATGGCATTACTCCACTCAATATCCTTCTTTGCTCTGATAATTCTTCACTTTTAGAAGGAAAATTAATTACCTATTGATCTATGTGAAACATAATCAAATCTGGAAAAAGTAGAACATATCTGCTGTTCCCCTGATATGCAATAAACCTGGAGATAGTGCTCAAAAAGAAAGAAGGAGAAAAAAATTGCTGAACTTTCAGGCTTGTAATGATTAATTATAATCCATTATCTATTCCCATTACTTAGTTCACATAAGTTAATGTTTGCAAAAAGACAGAGACTTCTAATCTCTGATTGCACTTTATGGCCAGAAAATATACTTAAAGATTTGATGACGGTTGCTGTAGATAGTGTTCTGTAGTCAGCCTGGTGTTTGTCTGTCCTTTGAGTGAGTCTACACCAAGTGAATACAGTGTAAATGTACTGGCACTAAATGGGTCAGCTCATATGTTGACATCACTGTAATTATGACATCATGAATATTAATAAAATCAAACAGCCTGAGTATTTACTCAGGTTCTCAGGAGGTAACGGCAGCTACCTACAAAATCTAACAGAATTCAGTAGGTCTAGAATTAATACAGCTACCTTATGACCAGCTGGTCTTGGCTACTGTATTTTATCACTTGTTTTGGAATCCAGATTCATTGCTGATGCATACCAAATGCTAAATTGAAATTTCTATGCCTTTTGTCAATGGGAAATAACCACTGATCACCTTTAAGATTGCTGAGATCTTCAGAATCAAGGTCTGTCAACTCCTAGATTAATGCGGGCATTCACATGAATCTTCTGAAAGGAACAGTTCATAGCTCATGTACAGTGTCACTTGATTTTAAGTGCTTTCCCCTTTACCGTATTTCCCCTTTGGCAACAGCTTAGTCAAAATAGAACCATGAAGATACAGGTTGCTGATTGGCAGGGAACATGCCATACAAAATCAATTTTCTGGGTTAAAACACTCAGTACACGTCCCTCTTTGGACTACAGGAAATGTATCTGCTTCTGGCTTCACCAAGGACAAGTCCTGCCTGACCAAATTAGTAGTCTTCTATAACGGAGTGACTACATCAGTGGACAAGGAAAGACCTACAGACGTCATTTGCTTGCACATCTGTAAGGCCTTTTTAACACAGACGGTCACAACATCCTTCTCACTAAATTGGAGAGGTGTGGATTTGATGGATAATATTTGGTGGAAAATGAATTGACTGTCTGGTCGCATCCAGGGTGTAGTGGCCAATGATTCAATGTGCAAATAGAGATCAGTGATGGGCAGTGGCCCTTGGGGGGCCATACTATTGTTTGATGTTTAATGTCTTCGTCAATGACATAGGCAGTGGGATTGAGTGCACCCTCAGCAACTTTGTAGGTGACACCAAGCTGAATGGCGTAGTTGACAAATATAGATAGATAGTTTCAGACTAGATATAAGGAAGAAGTATTTTCCAATGTGGATATCAAACCACAGGAACAGGTTGCCCAGAGAGGTGGTAGATGCTCAATCCCTGTAAACATTCAAGGTGAGGTTAGATGGATCTCTGAGCAATCTGGTCTTGTTGAACATGACTGTGCTCACTGCAGGTGGCTTGGACTAGATGACTTTTAAAGGTCCCTTCTGACTCAAACTACTACATGATTCTAAGAATAATCAACTCGGACAATCAAGTTGGCCTTAGGCTGAAGGAAGGTAGGTTTAGATTAGATATTAGGATAAAATTCTCTACTATAAGGGCACTGAGGCTATGGAACAAGTTGTCCAGAAAGGTTGTGTATGCCCCATCCCAGGAAGTGTTTAAGATCAGGCTGGATGGGACTCTGAGAAACCCGATCTAATGAGATATGACCCTGCCCATGGCAGAGAGACTGGAACCAGATCTTTTAAGGTTCCTTTGAACCCAAGCCATTCTATGGTTCTATTCTATGACTCCATAATCAGAAATGTAGTTGAAAATCCTGCTGTGGATGTTGAGATGATGAAAAAAGAGAGGTTTACAATTCCTAATGCAACTACCTCAGTTAAAATTTATGAATTTAGCTGTGTTGTCACTTGTTTTTCTTTCCCTTTCTCTTACATTGAAAGTTATGTATGAAGACCCTGAATTTCTCAGAAAAAATAGCCAAAAAACCTGAAGAACACACAGAGCAGAAAAAAAATAGGAAATTACTGAGAGAATCCTGTTGTGTGAAATACATTTGAAGATATTGAGAGCAAAATATATATTAAAAAAAACCCAGTTCTTACAGGTCCATGGTGTTTTGAAAAGAGTCTAAATCTAGCTGAAAGAATTTAGTTCAAATTTCTAAATGTTTTGGTTATTTACTTGTTCCATTCATATACAAGATGGATCCATGTATGCTACTTGCTAAAAGAAAAATGACTCATTTCCTTAACTAGAGGGGTTTCTAACAAAGCTAAATCCTGAAACTACCATAGTTCAATAAGCAAAACCAAAGCTTAATAGCATTTTTTAACCTACACATCACTGAGGAATAAATTCCATGCAGAAGTTTAATTATTCTTGTTGGAAGGAAAAATGAAAACTGTGAAGGCTTTCAGTGAAGGCTTTGATTAAAATAAAAAACAGCTTTGATTTGAGAGGCATTTTTTTCGTTTTGTTTATTAATGGCGATACCAATTTGTCATGTAATTCCAGTATACGTTTCTTAATTTATTTGGAACCTACACACAGTGTCTTTGCTGTTGCCCATATACAGTTAAAAAGCAAAAGCAATTTGACCATATTAGGCTAATTTCACTAGACAGATTCAGTTCATGCTTCAGCTGTCAGAACAACTGCTGCCTTCATACTGTTAGTGATTTTGACATTCCTTTGAGCGGCTGAAATATCACGGATTCAAGGAAGGCTAGATAATGGTGATGCTTTATTCAGAGTGATTTTCAAGAGTGAGGTTAGCTTAACAAAATATTTGTACGGAAGAATTTTCAGTTTTTCCCAAGCATCAAAATTTTTTGACTACTGTTGCACAGCACGGGAAACAAATTATAAAATAAAATTATTCTGCAGGTACGTACATGAATATAAACTAATGCATATAAACTGTACATCTTTGAACAACCTGCACTATTACCTTCTTGTCATCAAGACAAAGAGCATTGCCTTCTGCTTTGTCACTAACACAATGAATTATCTTAGCCAGATCCCATCTCCCCAGAGAAGACCAAGCTACAGAACATAGTAGGTAGTTGATATGCTGTTGCAGTACACAGCAGGTTTACTGCCTGTGAAACAGACATGAGCATAGAATTTGTTTCCTAACTGCGCTACTTCAGTTCAGAAAAATGAATGAGTCTTCTGTGGAAGCAGTATTACTAAGAAAATTTGCCTTGTAAGAGTCACAGTTAGTCTGTGTCAGAATTTGTAAACTGTATAATGAATGAGACAAATCATGTGACAGCTATTTTTCAAACCCTTCTCCCAGTATATTCGATCATAACTGTGCTGAACTTGTCTTTCCTTTTCTTCCAGCCTTATAGTGGCCTTTAAATTATATCTCTGACCTTCAAAGTTTTTGCTCTGTCGCTGCTGTTCACCCATTCTTAACCTTAAATAGACTGTAGCTGCTCTAGTGACACTGCTGTAATCTGCCTGAAAAGCTGCTATTGTTTTGGATGAAATTTCCTCAGATGAAGAAGGCACATGTACACGTGTTGGGGGCATGTGAATTTGGACTTTAAATGTGCTCAATATTATTATGCATTTTTACACATAGGTCTAGAGACTACCTTTTCATCAAACAATAATTAGGTTTAAAAAAATTTTTTAAGAGGTTATTGTTGAGTTTGGTCTACAAAATGTCAAGGAATTAGACAAAATGGGATTAGAAAAATTTCCTGTAGTTCATTCATCTGTTTAAATAATAGATTTGGGGTTAACTGCTGTGAGTTTTCTCTGCAAAAAGTGAGTTGGACTTTGGTGTAAAAACTTATAAAAATTGTTTTCAAGTTTCAGTCCTGACTGGTGTCCACGTAGAATGTCCAAATCTCATAACTACTGTATCTTCAATGTACCTACTAGTCTCCAATGTCTTTGTTGCCTTTAGGCAAGTGGTTTAGTTACTTTTTTTTTTTAACTTGATATTTATATGGCTATGTAATAAAGTGTAAAGCCTTCCAGTTGAGGAAACCTTACTTTTTTGACATATGCCTATCAGCAAGGGCAGGCATAGCTTTGCATGTTACATGAAAAAAGAGCTTTCATGCCTTGTTTTTATCTTTCCTACAAGAATTTCAAGAAGTCAGTATTAACTCCAATACTAGCTTCCAAATAAATAACAGCCACTTCATGTATTCTGCAGTAAATATCAGATGACACAAATCATTGTTAAATAATGACTTGTCCAGTAAATATTTAATTTTTTATTATTTTCTAGAAATAAAATTTGAATAATCTGTCAGAAATCTTACATCTACTAGAATTTATCAAAGTGAGAATCAGTTTAGGTTCCTTTCAACTGTGCTTGAAACATAGGAAGGTGGAGCTCTAGTTATTCATTTTATAATCGTGCTGCTCACACACAGTTGATCCCAGGGGACGTGTGCGACATGTCAGACCCAGTTCATAAAAGAAAAATTATCTCTGCAATTGTTGTCACATGCATACAGGTCCTAGGTTTCTGCCTGACAAAAGTATCGGCTTCTAGTGGTTGTAACAGCAGTATTCCCTTAGATCCTGGTCCTTCAGCTGGACAAAAAATCCAAAGCATTTTCCACAGACACTTGGGCAAATATCAGAAAAGAAGGAAGGTGTGTGAGACAGCCAGAACTCCTTTCAGAAGTATGGAGACATTCCTGATCTTAGAAAGAGCTTGAGATCCATATTTTCAAAAACAAGAAATATTCACCACAGCAAATTAGATTAGTGAAGACACCTTTGACCTTATGTAAAGCTATAAGAACTGGTACACCTCAAAACACATAATTTTCCTGTTTCATTAAAATGCCAGATAATTTGACAATTTTCTAAATTTACCACTAATCTTTAGGATTATATGTTTTCTTAATTATATATGTTTTCTTAATATACATATATTAAGAAAAATGTTTGCAGAGCATAATTTTGAAAAAATATCATATCCATTTTATTTTGCTTAAGCATACAATTGCCTTAGAAACTAAATTATAATTTTTGCAACAGGGTCACAAACTCATAAACGAGAGAGGTTAGAAATTGAGAATTCAATGAGAACTCTCAAAACATTTTGTTAAGTACAGGAATCATTCCAGTACCTTAAGGAAAATTCTATTTTCCTTAAATATATGCTGATATCCAAGGCCATGTTGGCACCTGTATTGCTGTGAGCTTATACGGTCTGGTTGTTCACACTCTCATACTATCAGTCACCATAGCAACTTTTACTGAGTTCTAAAACCCTTAAGCAAAACCAAAAAGAAGTTGAATATATTCCAATTTCCTGTTCTCAAAGTCAAGTTTCTTAGTACAAGCGGAGAGTTTTGAAACACTAGATCTGTTTGAATGTTTTTACACACTGAATAAGCCTCCTACCAGGTCTCCAGTCAGGAAAAATGTCTTTTCCACAGGTAACAGAGCGATCATGTAGTGTAATTTTTTCCATCCCTTTGTGTGGATGGAATTTGTAGGACAGGTCATATTTGGCATGTTCCAGGTACTCCATCATGCAGATTCCCTGACACAAATTTGCCTTAAACATTATGTCCTTATCTCCATGCTCTGGTTTCCTGTCGCATATCCTATTTTTCAGTGTCAATTTCTCGGTCATATTGTTCTCTATTTTTTGTTAAATAGTCTTATCAAATTGTGTGGCTGCTTGTGTTTTATTGCGGGTGAGGTGGAATGAACCATGGCTGGTGAGGCCCTCCTGCTGCCCTAGGATACCAGTTTGCCAGGGAGGAGCCATCTGCACTATGCCCTGACAGTGGACTTCAAAAGCCAAGCTGTTCTTTACATCTGTATATCCATACTTATATGTATATTAATACCTATATAACACTGCAAACAAATATTTATAGGTCTATAGGTTGTGTTTAAAGATGGATAAATCACACCAGCTTCAAACTCTAAAACACACCAACTGGATTTGATATTCATTAAGAAAACACATTGCCAAGTGCCTAGTTCTAAATCACTTTCAGTCATGATTTGCACATGCACAGAAAAATTAGTACTTAAAGCTTATGTCCTAAACTAGCTGTAACTTAGTTCCACAGAGCTGGTTCCAAACAGTGAGCACTGATGGCTATTTTATAGACGAGTGTGATTTTTACTATATTTGAATTCCTCTGTGTGTCAAACAAATTCCATACAGAATAAATATCTACTATGCAGTTTAAAGGATAAAGATAGCAATTTCAAGTCCTTTTAGGTATTTTTCATTTAGCACTGCTTGTTTTCTAAATAGCAGATGGATTTCTTCATTTTGGCATTTGATTTCCTTTGTTGCCCATATTTAATAAAAATACAATGAAATTCCATTTAACCAAAGAATAAATTATGTTCCTATTCCAAGTAATTGTCACAATATTAAAAAAAACCCCATGAAATTTCCATGATGATTTTACTCTATCAAATTTTCTTCTGTTGAAATAATTTCAGAAATCAGTTTTAGACCAGAAGGGTTTTGTTGCATTAGTGGGAAAAACGTGGAATGGTTCACAGGAAACTCCTATATGGCTGCTAAAGTAAAAATTAGTGATTTATTTAAAGGAGTATGTCTTTTGTATCTCAAGGCTACACTATGAAAATAAGCCTTAAAAATATTTCTATTTATCCTTCTCCAGAGGTGCAATATAATCTAATTTCTTTGCTATCCCCTCTTCAAAAGCTGCAAAAGTATTGGGATTAATAAGGAAAAAGTCATCACATAAGCCTGACTAAATCCAGGGTTTCCTGAAAGCAAAATTTTATTTCCAAATATAATACAACATTTCTCTGTAAGAGATATTTTATACATATATCTAAGAAGCATTAGGGTGTAAAGAAAGACGAAGGATTACTGCCAATTTGGAACAAGGCACGAAAGGCTGACTCATGAAAAATGGTTCTCTGGGAACTCTTGAAATCTACTGTAGAAACTCCTGCACCAGACTTCCCTTCATTCTCATCGACGTCCTCCAAAGAGATTTCATAAAGATGGGGAACCTTTTCTAATATTGCCCAAAGAAAATGATAAAGCAAATAGCCTCTGAGGAAGACAGATTGTGCTTCTGAAAGCAATAACTTCAATTTGTGTAATAGAAATACCAGTACTAGACATGTAGAAATTAATTTGACGAATGTTAGTAATGCATTCATGGAAGCCTGGATTTGGGTAGAAGACTAAACTGAGAAACAACTTAAACCACTCAAGTGCAGTCTTTTCCAAAAGTGTTAACATGTCTGCCTTATTTCATGTTGAGTGTCAGTAACACCATTTTCACTGTTCAAAATCTGTGTGTGATTCTTCGCTTTTCTCAGCAACCCAGGAAAGAGAATGGATAGGATGATGACACATTTTCTTAGGTTAATAGCTTTACAGACACAGAATTAACAAGTAATTTAGACTGGAATTAAAACCACTTGATGATTAAAAATAATATCTTTTCTTCCAATGAAAAAAGAGCTGACAAATAATATCCAATCTACAATTAGTGGTGAGATATTTTTATTTTACAATGCAAGAAAAATGCTTTATTTTCATTTGAATTCGCATGTTGAACACACAAAAAATTAATTCTTCCAAATATTATCAAGAAATGATCACATTTCCCAGTCAACTTTTTTAAAAAAATTATTAATTTGTTTTCCTCCTTCTAAATGTACCTGGCTTGATATATTTTATTCCCAAATGTTAGAATGCAAATACACTTTAACTACCAAAGTGATGGATTTTCTGATTCTTCACATTTGCTTCTGGCTACAAGCAATGGACATAAAGGAAAGAGGGAGAATAATCAGGTTTCACTAGCAGCACTCTAGCTCTTAACCAGAAAATAGCAACGTGTGTACATGAAAAAAACAACGACCAGGTGAAATTAGGGTGTTCTTAGAACCGGGTGAATATTGTACCAAATGATGAATGAAACAGCTTGCTTGGTTGATTCCCTAGCTAGTTATAAAAGGAGAGAAAAAGTTACGAGGTACACCATCAGTACATAGAAAAACTTGCGCCTTGAGCTGGTAAAAGTCTACCCCAGGAGATGTGAGAGCTGCAATAGCTGAGGAGATATGGCTGAATGCATGAGGGGTTATAAAAAGTCTGAGGGTTTGTGCCTGTGGAAATCCTCGTGGGTGTATAATTTATCTTTAGACTACAACAGACTAAGATATGTGGACAAAAGATACTCTGAAGGTGAGTGACTGGCTGAGAAGATGGAGGTCGTGTTCCCACAGTATATACTTACATGATTACCAAGGGGAATTGAAGATGTTTCCTATGAAGGTGTTTTCTCTGCATGTCAACTCATGAGTGGATTAAATACAGCAGCAAAGGACTGATCTCCGTAGCCCCTTAAACTGTTGTTTCTCTGGATAGATTACTGGTTTCTAGACTCCCACCTTCTTCAAGAAAGAAGGCCCTGACTGAGCTGAGGACATGCAAGGAGTAGACACAAATCTCTATAAAAGTCTGAAAAAATACTGGCAAACAACAAGCACATTAAATACCCTTGAAAAGATGCAAAAAATAAAAATTTTACTTAATGTGACTATTTCTTCATTCAAATGCCTCAAGTTTTGTAGCTCATATATTGCACTTTTTATTTGTTTTGCAACTCTCCCTTTACCTACAATCATCAACTTCATAGAATAAGTTCAAACCATGAAGAGGAAGTGTATTGGAGGAAAAGAAGGAATACGAATGACTTATGAAAAGGAACATCAAAGCTCTTGAACTGTCCTAAAAGCCTGCACAAAAAAGCAGATGACTTTCCTTCCGACCTCCCTGATTTGGGCAGAGGGATTTTTTGTTCGTTGAATTCAAGAAAAATTCTGTACAAGAAGAAGCCCAAATATGGAATACTTAAGGAAGAATGACATTCTGGTGATCCTGCAATTTAGAATCCAATAAGATGTCAGAACTTACAAATATGTTACAAATACGAGGAATCAGTAAGTACTTGATTAATGTTCTGAAGAGGTGAAATAAAGTGGTATAAAAAATGTAAAGAAGTCACGAATGTTCTTGTGAAAATAACCACCAGAACATCATGATGGTTTTGTCAGAGAATTGGAGTGGCAATATTACTATGATTATGTGAGGCAAGTGTATAAATTCTGTCCATAAAGACCTTGGAAATTTCTGTTAATTTAAACACATTAAACAGAGAAAGTGTATCTCATTGAAATACTAACACAAATAAATCTATGAAACTCTCAATAACTGCAATAGGCTTTAGAACAGGCCCTGCAAGACACATATATTGAGAAATCATCGATGAATTATGGAAAATTCTGAAGGTTCTTTAGAGAAAAGAAAGATCTTACTTCTCACAGAAAGTCTTTCATTTCTAAAATGCCTACTGTGACTGAGAATTTTCATCAGAAAAGTCTGAAGAAACCAGATCTTTACATATGTTATTTACATATAGTATACTTTTCAGATTAGACTATTTTAAACTAGAATGAGAACAAATTCCATTTCTAACCATGGGACCTACACTGGTATCAAGTGAAACAGTCAGTATCTTTACTTAAGGCAATCCTCAAGAGCTTATTTTTTTTCTTGCAGCCTACTTCTGTCTGTTTAGACAGACCAGGAAGGATTGTATAGGGTGACAAAGAACTGCTCTGTTTCCTCACTCTGTTGAGGCTCTTTCAGAGCAGAAATTTAGGTCATGTAGAAGAGGCACTCACTGTGCTGAGTGTCAACAGCCTTTTCTTGTACCCATTACAGTGGTTAGTACACAATGTCAGCATTTACTGCTGGGTAATTGCACCTCCCATGGAAGAAGAGGTAACCCCATAATCAGAGACTATGATTCTGTGATACTTTGGGATCATGTAGGTGTTTGAGAAGGCATATGATGGCTTGAGTGTGTGTGACCATGATGACCATGTGATATGGGAAAAAGTACCAATTGTGCCTTGTTTCCAGTTTATTTTATCCACTGTTCTGTTTTATTCACAATTTTGTTTAGCTTTATCTCAAAATATTTTGCCATTTATTTGTTTGTTTGTTTCCGTGTTTTCTGTGCAAATTAAAACAAAGGCTAAAGATTGGATTTAGAATCACCAAAGTCAACCTTTGATGGATTAGAATTTAGAAAGAAGAATGCATTTTTTCATCAAGAAATGTACACTTCTAGTGACAATTGCATGCTGTTTTTAAAGGCATACACATTCTGTAAAAGCAGGTATCACAGACACACAGCTTCAAGGCCCATCTCATATTATTTGACATGAAAGCTCTGAGAAGTTTGCTTCAGAATTGTGATGCTTCTACAATGACGTGATGTTTTTAGGTGATCTGGTAATACAGTGTCTGTTGCAAAGCAGGTATTAATGCCTCTAGAGTGTGGTGGCTAACTTATTTCACCTGGAAAACAAAGAAGGGTAACCTTCATCTCCCAGCATAGCCTATTATACATTTCAACTTGGAAACAAAAATAGTTGACATGCTCTACAGATCTAGACTGGAAGAAGAGACTAAATACACCACACCTATATAACTAAAAACACTAAGCAAAAGCAAACATTTTCTCTCCTTCATTCCACCATATGTGCTATTGGAGAACAGATGCTTTTCTAAGTATAGCAGCCATTAAACTGAATTCTGATTTACTGGGCTGACCTTTCTTTGAATTTATTTTTGAAGATAATTTTCTTGTTTTGGCATAATTTTTAATTTACTCTAGAGATACCAGTTGATGATGACATTTCTGTTTGTAGCAAAGCCTAAACTTATCCTTGAGCTCTACAGTTATTCAGGTAATATTAAAATGAACCTCATGTTTGTTCTTCAGCTGCTGTATATATATCTTTTTCAACTCTATGTATATAAAGATTGATAGTCTCCTTAGAGTAAGGATTAACGATCTTCCCATTTTACTGAATAATGCAGAAACTAGTCATTTGGAAATAGCTGCAAATTGTTTTTCAGGCATATTTTAAAATAATTGTCACATTCTCATGGGTTATAGCTACAATTAAAGATTGAGTGTAATTTTTTAAAGGCCCATTCTATTATGAACAATGTCAATATTTTTACTCAGGGGCAAAACTCGACCTTTGTAGGAAAGCATATATTCTATCATGGTCTTTTGGATGCGAAAACTTCTTCTTGGTGTATATTAATACAGATTTTACCTTTACATTTGGGGAAGTAATTGGTTCTCATTCTTCTGCCTAAGGGGAAGGGCATAAATAATACCATATATTCCGGTGCAGATGTTGCTAATATGTGGCACAAGAAAGATAAGGAGCAGGAGAGGAGCCCTTCTGTTGTCTCTTACTTTCTTGTAAGACCTTTTACTGACTTTCAGAACAGATGTGGTAAGGAATAGTGAAGTCCAACATGTTATGACAGGATAGCAGACATTAATCTGCTAGGTATATGTGTGCCACTTTTTTCATTTCTACAGTAAGTTAGTTGTGTGCATCCTTTTCTATAAATCTCTCAAAGGCTAGTTGCTTTTTACTTGGAAATTGCTACAGTCTTCAATCATTTTGTAGAAATTAAAGTCTCTGGTAGAATATGTTCTACTCCAGCTACAATTACAAGAATGAAACATAAGTTGTTCAGCAGGGACAAAAAACCCCAACTAACCATCAACAGAAAAATATCACTTACTATGATTACTGTCAATAACATAGCAGAAAACCAGAAATAAAGAAACAAGAGAAAGCTAAAAAGCAAGAGCAGCAAAAATTTCACCATAGGCCAAAATTTTAAGGAGCTGATATATGGTCAGGAATAATATTTATATGATTGATCTAGGAAAGCCCACATAACTTTAAATCTTGTTGCAGGTAAATGTCGATTTCTTAATAATCTCCCCTTCTTGCTGGTCCTTGGAGAAGATTTTAGGCACTAAGCCATTCTTAATGAAAAAGTATACATCAAGTTCAGTGAGATGAAGCCAGAGTTAAAAAAACGTGTGAACCCTGAGATTAGCTGGTAAAGCAAAACTGTTATGGAAGAGAAATATCCAAAGAAGGAGCAATAACTGGCATCAGATGTGCTCTATTCTCGTAAAGGTCTTCTGATAAAGTGCCTTTGCCCATGTAGTCTGTATAAAACATGTGATGTCTGAGCTTCTGGTCCCTGGGCCAAAATAGTAGGGCTGCTCTCAGAGAAACCTCTTTACATTATTTCTTTCACAGTTGTAAATTTTCAGACATGGTACCACAGGTAACAAGAAATATGTCCTGTATTTTTCCTTTGTAGTTTACTTCTCCAATTATTGAGTAGTTAATTTCAAACAGAGAATGATCATATTTTGAGAGTTGTAAGCACATAGAAGTGTGATACTAATGACCCGGATCACTACGTCACATCCTGTAGGGTTTTTAGCAGATTTCAATACTCTTGATACAGAAAGATGTAACTACAAACCCATGTTTTGAGAGGGAAGATACCGGTTTGGTAATTGACTACAAGCTAAACTCCTTCCTTGAAAACATGTAGAAGATTTCTGAGTTTATTCTAAGATTTTTGCTGCTCAGCCAGCCTCTGCTTATTAGCAATAGCTGGAAGATAAAAAGATGATGGGTAATTCTTTTTGCCACTATGGCTTCAGACATTATAAGTAATCTATTATTCAAATGAGGCCTATGCTGCTTTTTCTTTTTGAAGAGGGGAGTGCTGTGGTGTGAAAGGATGGTGTTTTGGAAAGGGTTTTTCCCTTTCCCTAAATTCCAGTGTTTGCCTGAATACTAATGCATACCATTCAGAAACGGCTCACTTTAATCCCAGAATGATGGCCCCCACAAGTTTTCCCCCTTGCCAATGTAATGAGGATAAATAAGCCTTGCAGTGAATCACAGGAATTATAGTAGTGGTCTCATCCTTAACTCCAGGGTGAGTGTAGCTTGCTGCAGCCTTTGCGAATACCTCAGAACAGATGCTTTAAGCATTGACCTAAGAGGATATTAGGGGTAACTATTTATAATATCTCAAAGCTCAGTTGGTTAGAGCAAGGTGCTAGTAACGCCAGGGATGTGGGCATACCCCCTCTATGGGCCATTCACTTAAAAGTTGGACTCAAGGATCCTTGTGGTTCCCTTGTAACTTAGAATATTATGAGATTCTGTGATTCTGTAAACTTCTACCTTCACAGCACTTCCTGTGTATTATGTTTACTTTTCTCTTTTATCTAATGAAGTAATGAATCTGAAGCACATGGAGTAGAAAATACATAAACATTCCATTACTGTTCTGATTCGTATTGAGCAAACCTCTGACGTGCCGTAAACTCCATACATGTAAGATTACTCCCACTATTTTGATTCATATGCACTCTAATTTATTAAAGCTGAAAGGGAAAAAGAGAGGACATTAAAAATGTGTTGTTCTCTCCCAAGCTTGAACTTCAGGTTCAAATCAAGATTTATTTGTCATGAGTCAACAATTTAATGCCAATGCGAAGTACGTCTCAGTCCTTGACCTAAAGAATAAAATTTATGACAAAACATTTCTAAAGAAATATGGACTTTCCATCAGTAGGAAATCAGTAGGAAAATATTCAGGTACTTCAGTAATATTTTAGAATGATCTCCTTTATTTTGCCCCCAAACAATAAGCACTAGCCTGTTTGCAAAGTAATATCAAAACCTACAAAAACGTAACAAGAAGTTGTGGTGTCCTACTTTACTTAAGTAAGTTACTAGCAGTCAAATACATAAACTTTAATTCCAATTCAGAGAGTTTGGAGCAAGACTGGTTTGACTCCTTTCAGTTAGATATACATCGTTATTACAGAGGACTTCTGGGGTTAAATTGCACTAAATAGATATTTGAAATTGGAACATACTAATAGCTCTGCCTCAACATCCCCTGTATACATCTAAGATATCCTTTTTTCTGCAAGAAAGCTGAAGTGAAGCTCAAGAAGAAGACCTGGGGTCTGCCCGCTTTCTCTGTGCAGACTAGCCCTACTTTTTTTTGAAATATCATTCAGACTCGGGGGTTTTTTACCTGTAAAAATCTTTCTATCTGCATATATTCATGATGTATCATGTGCAGAAACAAGTTCTGTTTGTTTGTTTGTTTGTTTCCCCAGAGGATCTTTGGTTTGTTATTGCTTACAAAAAAATATTTAACTTTCAGGAGAAATATCTAATTTTCCTTTTTCAGTGTTCATACAACACAGAGTTTTTTTGACTCAAAATAAACTTAAGATTTTCTGGAACACATTCTTGAAAACTGTTCTTGGGAATATTACAAGCCAATGCTCCATACAGAACAACAGTTACTTCTAGATTGTACTACATCCAGAAAAATAGGCTGCAAGGAACAGCAGTAATCCAGCAGCCAAAGACTATTGCAGAGTGAATAAAATGAAAGCAGATTGTGACAGAATACTTCAGAAACTGTACTAAGCTTGTATATACCTCGTTAACTTGTTTAACTGGTATGAGTGCCAAACAATACTAGATTTTCCAGTTTGCTTTAGGGTTTTTTATTGTGAAAATGGAGAATTTTTTCCTTGACAGTGTTCAAATCAATTTTGAACATTTAAAAATAAAATAAATAGACTAGATGATTTATTTTAAAAGTTTGTTCTAAAATTCTTCTTGTGACTCTCTAAACCTCTACAATTCCAAGCTGATCTGATGATACAATACCGTCTCCATCTTCTTTTCTTTTCCTCTCCACTGCCTCTTAATTTCTTTTTGTTCCACAGAGACTTATATTAACAGCAGTAATTTTTCACCCGGAAATTATGAAATTTATCTCTTCCTGCTAACATTCCCTCCCTTTCACAACTTGAAAATACATTTGCTGTAATTTACAGTGAAATATAGTTAAACTGAACAAATTTCCTCAGCATTAAAATCTGTTACTTCTGTTTTGGAGAAGACCTTGTGCTACAGAGACCTTGCTGATTTTTTCCATCTGTGTTATTTTTTTTTTCATCTTCTGCACAGGAAAAAAACTCCTGCATATATCAATATCATTCTTCATTTAAAACATTATTACTCATCTATTTACAGTTTAAGCATCTCCTGAATGGTGAATTAATCAAGAATAGACTATGGTGTATTTATTCAATGAGGAATGCAATCCTTCTTGACATTTAACCAAATAAAATTTTATTTTGCAGAGTAGTTTATCTCTAGTTGTACCAAAATAACAGAAAGAATTTTACAAGATAATTCTGAGTACATTGTCTTGGCAATTCTATTGCAATTTCGATCAAATATAGTCTATACCTTAAAATCACTGTGCAAGCCTGAAAGTTCCCAAGTAGTTTTGCAGAAAAGCTGTCACCAAAAGTGAAATATCAACTCTATTATTCCAAGTAAACTATGTGAATTAAAGAAATTCTTTAATTAAAAGAATTAATTTCTTACTGTATTAATGTTGCTAGATCAGTGGGTTTTTTAGCATAAAACTGCTCAATTGGAAATCATACTTTATATGAGACAAAGATTTCTGTTTTACTAGCATTAAACAGAGGAAAAAACCAAAGATTACAGCATCAAACCCAGAATAATGTTTACAAATACAATAGTGCACAATTGAGCCACAGAAAAAAGTTTTTTTACAAAGGGCTATTTTTCTGAGCTTATATATATATATATATATATATATATATATATATATATATAAACACAGATCCGATCTTTCAATATGTTTTCAGGGTTACTGTACTATTTCTCAGCACTCGGATACAAAGAAACCTAATGTGCAAACTTCTCAAGATGCTGAAACCTTGTTTTTACTGGATAGATAAAAAAGCCCCAGATGATGGAGTGAAAGTCAAAAGCAGTACATATTATCTTGGAAGAATCATGCCTTCTTTAGACTAACACAGACTTCAAGGAAGTGAATAAAATTTTATTTCCTCTGAGATATTCCTAGGTTCTCATGATGTTTTTTCTCTTTCTGCACAAAACATTGCATTTAGGATGTATCATACAAGTTTGAGCAGTTTTCTTGGATTATTCATCATGGACTCACACATCTGTTCCGTAGACAGAGTCCACTTGTTTCATTTATTCTGAATTAAAGCACATTTCTTAAACAATAACCAAATTTCAGTTCATAACTCTTGAACTGATACTATCTAATAACTTTACATTGGCTTAAAAGAAAATATTTTGTTTATTTTAATGTAACAAAACAAATTTCATGGCGGGTGTTCTACTTACTAGTGAAAACCATAGTACTAACCCTTGTAAAAACATTCTAAGATGTAGTGACTTATTTCTTGCTCTAGAACACACTGGTAACCAGAGATGCCTATAAAAATGTCAATAATTTTATGATCTATAATTGCACAGGAAAACACACTGGAACCTGCTAACATAACAGTTCACTTAAATGCATCAGGATATTTACAGTGTATGATGTTGTAAGGTCATCCATCCATTCATTGAAAAGACTTTCAGTGACTGTCTAGTCCAGCCCCTCTGCCATGGTCAGGGGCATCTTGCACTAGATCAGGTTGCTTAAAATTCCATCTAATCTCACACTGAATGCTTCCAATTACAGGGCATCCACAGCTTCTCCTGGAAAACTGTACAAGACTATAAAAATTCCTGTATCAAACGCCAAATCATGGTGAGCCATATCCCAAGGGGCACTGTGTTAACCTTTAGAAATAAAAATACTGTGCAGTCATTTAACTTCATCCTTTTGCATGAGTCATGAACTAAAATCTTGTTTATCGATTTTCCCAGTTTATCCACCAACACATTTTTCAACTGATGAAAGTGTCCTTGACAAAAGCAAGGAACAGGATTAGCATGAGTGTTGTATCCGCCTCCAATACATATTCTATTTCTCATTTTTGGGTGAAGATATTAAGACTCTTTTTTAATATTTAAATAAGAACTATGTGGAGACAGGGTTAATTGAGACATGTGACTATGTTTGATGACTTAGATCATACCTAGAAGGTAGCAATAAATCTTAACCTGAACTAAATCTCTGATAGAACATGAGACAGCTTTAACTTTACTTACTCGGGGAAGTTTGTGCAGGGATAGAATATCCTGAAAAGCAAGGTGGTGTGAAGACTCAGCACTTTTTCCTGTTGGTTCCTGTGGGTTGAGTTTCTAGGTCAGTGTATCTGGGGAAGTTAGCACCATCCAGTCTGGTAACTGAATTTATACCTAGATTTATACCTATGCCAACTTCAAAAATCTCTAATCTACTGCCTAAAGTGAAACTACTGGATTTTCCTCCAGTTTCCGTGATAGTTACATCCCATGCAGTGTTTCTCCCATCTTAGAACAACCCCCTCACAAAATATCTTTTTTACCTGTTCCCTCCAACTCAAATGCACACAACCTGCCTGATTAAGCACAAGAAAGTGAACCAGATGCTGAACTTTGAAACTCTTCACCTTATTTATGGTACAGTTCTCGACATTTTAACTAGTCTTAGATTGCCAGTTGCATAAGATAGCAACATGAAAAGATATTTGGACTTAGCTAAATATTTATTCCCGCACTGATCTATTGCATAGTCATTCCAGTTCATACACTTAAATTAAAATCTGTATTAGCGAAGTTCTAGCTTAAAAAACAGTTACCTTCTCCTTGTAATAGCTCTTTCTGATATATCTTAATGATCACTTCTAACATTCAGAATTACCACTGTGCCTTTACTGTTACTCACATTTAGTATCTTTGCTGTATTATCCCCTATAATTTAATAATTTTTCCTCTAATATCAATAACAGCTGTTTCCAGGGTTAAAAATACAACGTTTTGTCGTATTTCATACACTCTGAATACTAAGGCATACGTTATTCCATTCTATTCATTTTTTTAAGTTCAGGATTTTGATCACTGCTACTGGTGTTTAGTAATCTCAATGCTTATTTTCTTACACATCTTCATTTATAATTTGAGTCTGCTCAACTTTAATCTTTTATGCCTGTTATACTAGCTGTATCACATCTAGGCTATTATATTAGTACCTGCACCAGTTTGAGACAAATTTGGAGGACTGTTTAGGACGAGCTGAGGCGATGCAGCAGAAGTCCTGATTCTTGTTCCCGCTCTCACATGGGAGAAGGGATTTTATTGACTCTCCGCTCTCCTCTCCTCCTAAGTAATGCAGCAGCTGCCAGGATGCTCTGTGCTTCTTTTTCTCTGGAGCTTCAACAACCTCCGTGCCTGTTGTATTATCACAGAAGCAGTGTTTATCCTCAAGGACAAGGAATTATTATCTTTAGGAGATACAAAAGCTGCTTGGATCTTTTTTTATCCTACCATCTTAGTTGGTCTGAGGTAAAATACTAAATTTAGGGTTTCATCTATAGGATAGCACATTTCATTTAAGGTTGCAGTTCCACAACTTTAATTTTTGGGGGAGGAATATATAAGAACAGGATCATCTATCTCCTAAATACAAAGTGACATAGGATGCCATGAGGGACATAGGCTTCAGCAATTCTTGCACGGTGTGGTTTGTGTTATGCTGAATGAGAGCCATTCAGACATGTAAATTGCAGGTGCTGTCGATAATTTCATTAAATTAGTGTAATATTTCAAATACATATTCCAGGAGATTTTTTTTCTACATCCAGGGCAGTATACTCTAAGTCTCTGTAACATATTATCTATAATCAACCTGTCACATGATATTTAGCTGTGATACACTATTCTCTAGACATAAACAGTAAAAACCCCAACAAGTCCCAAACAACAACTTATTATTTAAATATGGATTGCTTCAAATTTAGAAGCAAAATTTCAAAAAATCACAGTAGCTTCTTCAGATTCTCATATAAATATCTATACTTAATATTAGCATTCATGCTTAAATATTAATACAAAAGGCTAAATTTTGATGATTCTACAGCAAGTAGCCCATTGCTACTCTGACAGCTTGTGGTTTCTCAGTCAAAATCTGCCCAAATACAGTGCTGTTAAATGTTAAAATATTCATCTAAAACATTATAATTAAAGATTTATGGAATTATAATCTTTGGGGTTTCTTATATTTTACTGCTGAACTGAAGACCAACGTAACTTGAACTGATGTCCATTGTCTTTCAAATTCAAAGTAATTTTATTTTTATTTTTAATAAATAAATGAATTTTTCAGTTGATGACAAAAGACATTAAGTAAACACCCACCCAGATTTGCTGAGAATTAGTCTTGTCTTCTGTTTAGACTCTCATCTTGCTCACTCTTAGAATGAAAATTAGGAAACAAAGTTATATTAAACTATTTTCATTGATCATCAGTAACCATGTATTTCAAGTTGTAAGTATACTGAAAAAGTATTGCAGTTTTTAAAGTCTGTTTTATTACACAAATTCAAATAGGAAAGAACCAATTCTTTAATTTTATACATAGTTATATGGTTTTTTCAGACAATCCTGTGCAAATTACCTCTCTCTTCTGCATTTATAGAAGAAAAATTATCTAGTAAATAGTTTACTTGAAAGGAAAGAGAGCAACAGGTTCTCATGTAAAACTAAAGTGATAGAAGCTGTGACAAAGGAATTTCAAGTTTTAAATAAAATTTAACCAACAATTCATAAAAAAAGCAATCCCAAACTGCCTATTCCTTGAAGAAGAAAGTAACAATAACTATTCACAAGAATGATCTGCCAAGGAGCTTATAAATTCTGACAACGTTAGATAGGAAAGAGAAGATAATTTTCAGAACCTGACAGTTATTACTGGACTTGTTAGCAATGTAATGTGCCTGTAGGTTAAGGTGCTGGCAGACATTCCTCAGTAACTAGGCTATAAAACAGTAGAAAACTGATGCTTTATTAAAAAAAAATGTAAATAAGAGTTTTCCCTCACTGGCTTTGGGAAGACTTTCATTATTCAGATGCTATTAGCTACACTGCCTTGACACACTGCAATACCTCTAACTATTAGAGAGGTTAATGTGATGCTTTTACTGAGTTTGCTGTTGGCAGATGAGCATTTCTTTTAGACACTATGAGCATACCCAGAAACGATAGAGTTTATACAAGCTGGTTAGAATAAGAAGCAGATTTTATACCTTTTTTTTTTATAAGCAGCCCTACCAAAGCTCACCATGTCTATGGCTACTTAACAAGTTGTGAAGAGAAGATTGGTTTTGTATCTCTCCCTGTATATAAGGTGACAGCAAAAATTACTGGGTTTCACCATGTGTTTAACAAAAGTTTTCAAATTTCCTGGTTTTATAGGTCTGTACTTCTTTTGGGAGTTATTTGGTTTTTAATTTTTTTTTTCAGTGAAGGGTAAGCCTTTATGTTTATAAATATTAGGACTTACATTTAAAAAAACTCTCATTAATTTCAAATTTTCAAATAGTTCCCATGCTAAAATCCCCAAACTCAAGCACACTTTAGCCTATACATATGTCATGGTGAGTTTAATGTATGTTTTTGTCTTGTATCTTTGTTAGTCATGTACCCTATTTTCATGCGCAGATTTTGTTATGCTAACATATTTTCTGACTTCATATAACAAGATTTGGAAAAAAAAATTGAAGCTAGGGTTCTGTGTTTTCACAAAAAAAATTGTCCTTTTGTTTGTGTAAAGTATCATGGTGGTCCTACTGGGAAAGAGAAGAGTGAAAACCAACGTGCTCTCACACAGAACCTGTGGGAACTGCACTCTTTCTGAAGTAGGAAGTGTGTTGGGAGGAAAGGACACTATAATACTTGAAAAAATAACAGAAGACACAAGAAAAGGAAAGAAATGTTTGTAAGGAGAGGTACCTAGGAGCAGAAATAAGTTTTTTCTTCTTTTTTTGTTAAGGTGTTATTCTCAGGCACCTTGACTCCTCTTTCTCTTCTTTCCTTTCTCCCTCACTTCCTGCCTCCCTCCAGTTCCTCTCCAAAGCAAAAGGCAATTGGGCTTCATCAGCAGACAAATTTTAGCAAAATCATTCTCATAACTCAGTGGAGTTTGGTGTACTGGTGGTGGTGACTGAGTCACAAGAAGTGTGTTCAACTCCATATTCAAAAGATATCAGAAGCCAGAACTGATCTTCTTAGGACAGAACTGTGAGGTGTTTAGGTTTGGTGGAGGTTAGGAGAGCAACAAGAGTATGTCGAATTCCAGCTAAGTCATTGGAAAGAGAAAACACAATAACAAAGTAGAAAACTAATGCAAAAAAATACAAGGTCAGAAGCTTTGGTTTCCCTGCAGTGACTGTTCACGTTTTTACTTCAGCAGCCTCTTTTCCTGCTGAGAAAATTACTGTGTATTCCAGAAATGTGCACACATTACCTAATACTGCAGTATAAAATATTTACTTGATAACTAGTGTGCCATTTTCCTCCCAGCCATCCCTTTCACTTCACACCAGGTTTTCTAGGTTCTATTAACAGCAGGAAAAAGAAATAATTAGTGTAGTACTAAGCATCCTCTTTTCCCTTGAAGCTCCACGGCAGCTGAAGATACAAAGCCCCCTTACAGAACAAAATCCAAAGCGATTCTAGTCAATCAGCAGTTTCCCAGTTGCTCTCATTTTGTTTCTGTGAATTGTAAAGACATCATCATGGAAGATAAAAATAATTTAGCAAATAACTATGTTGCAAGCAATTACACTAATATTACTTGCTGAGCTTTAAATTAAGAATTTTCTTTAGTCAGTCTTCATTTTGCACTTCATCTGTTTGAAGTTTCTTGTTTTGAGTTTATGTGTGAAGATTTCCCAGTCCTAAAATATTAATTGCTCTGTATATAAAGTCATTTTGACACTGAAATACTTTTTTGGCCTTACTTCAAAACCTCTTGCCTGAGAACACACAAAACTGCCATGGGCTCTTTTGCCCTGAAACGGCTTCTTTCACCCAGCGTGCAAGAGAACAATCCACACAGAGAGTCAAGGTATTTGGTTTATTTAGAGTTCTGTGCAGAAAACATTTCTAGTTGGCAGATCCACAAAGCTAGCACAACGATTATCTCAACTTCACTGTATATTTTAGCAGAGGCATCAATGTTCATTGGCTGTAACTTACATAGTTCTCTCATTAGTTAGTGTTCTATCTTCTATTGCTTAAATGATTCTTTCGCTTCTTATGCTAATTAGTCCACATGCTCAGTTTCTTCTTCTTTTGAGTTGGTGGGTTTCTTGGGCCCGTGGTTTTGGTCATCCACTGCTGGAATTACCCTTTACCTAGACTGGTGAGCTGGTCTTGTTTGTCCCTCATATTCTGGCTTTACCTTGGTTATTTTGCCAAGTGTCCTTGATTATTTGGCTCAGCATTCCATTATGTCTGTGTTCATTTGATATATCATCTCAAGTTTCTATTTTTCTATTCTTTCTTTACAGATGCAGCTACTGAGGCTTATTAAAGCTGCAATTACTGAGACATGTTAAACATCATTTATTTATTTGGAAACTGCACATCAGTCTTATGCAATTCACACAGTATAACATTTTAAATTTTTATATCAAAGTGTTCATAAAATTAAGAAAAATAAGCACTTCTGGTATTTACAGAAAAGAGGAAAATGAGAAGAAGAAGGAATTCAATGTTAATTGTCAATTTTTAGGGTTCTGTAATTGCTACAATTTTTCTTCTCAACAGTACTGAGATTCATGCTCAGCAAAAACTAGATATCCGGTTAAGCTTTAATTGACTCAGTTTTGCCGCTGAATGTGATGGATGATCTCTTGGGAAATCATATGTGTTCTATAAAACCTTTTGCTCATAGAATTGCAAAATTTCATTTTTAAAAAATGTTTGACTTTTACATCTTATGGAAATCAGTGTACAAGTAATGCTTGCTTTTTTTTCATTGAAAACACAAAGAATGGTGTCAGCACTTTATAGATACCAATATTCTGATAATATATATTGAAAGCATTTAAGACAGTATTTTAATAAGATTATTTTCTCACAATTTTCTTCGTGGATCTTTTTTCCTTCCACTTTTGAATATAACAGGGTCTTGCTTCAAATATGAGTGTAACACACAATAATGGCAAAACAGAATATTCTCTCGCTACTCCTGAGTGTCTCCCGGTCCAGCTCTTAGCACTACACATGTGCAAGTTTTTTTATAACAAGTGGAGCTGTTTTCTCACAGCCTAAAGACCCTGCTTATCTCTTCTGATGCCCAAAAATTCTCGTTCACCTCCACCAGCCAAGCTCGTGCAATTTCATACTTACGTTTTCTGAGTCAGGGCAAGAGAGTTGCACTGTGGTCTATTGTTACACTATTATCAAGAATGGCTAAAATGAACTTTTTTTTTAGTTGACTAGAAAAGTAAAAACATGACTTTTGCTGCTATGCTGTTACATTGCTATGTCTGAGATGCTTCTAATCAGTGAAATACTAAGTTACAATTTCCTAATAGAATTATCTATGTCACACATTTTATGCTATAAAATCCTAACAAAAGGATTAATATATTTTTATCTAAAGTATGTCATGGAATTAATAAACCTCTTACTCTGGTTAATATATTAAGCTATCTTTATCTATTTGATATATTTTCTAACTATGACATCATAATATGATTAAGAAATTGTTGCCTGGAAGCTTTCATGTTATGCTCGTGAATACTACTCTTCTGCAAGGTTATATTAAATAACTGCTTTACTGTCAGCAATCTGATAACTATAGCACACTCACAGACTTTTTTTTTCTTTCAGAAATAACTCCAGCCTAACTAGGCAGGAAAAAACTTAGCACGGTAACAAGTAGAACTGAATTTACATATAGATGCCTGAAGAAACAGCAAAGTAGTGGTTCATTTCGCTTTGAGAGGAGTTGACTCCGTCTACATTTAGAGCCCAGTCTTTTAGTTCTCTGGGTGTTTCTCAGGATTCCTGAATCTGAGGATGCCCCCCATGTCTATGGCTACTTAACAAGTTGTGAAGAGAAGATTGGTTTTTTATCTCTCCCTGTATATAAGGTGACAGCAAAAATTACTGGGTTTCACCATGTGTTTAACAATATAAAAGCAGTTGTAGACAGATACAGGCAATATCTCTCAAAAATAAGTGCCTTGGCATAGTGGAAATAAATTTCAGTTTAACCTGACTACTGACTACTACAGCTGTCTGATGCAACAACAACCATGACAAAAAAAAGCCACAAGAAAAAACAAAGAAACTCAAAACCCAACAAAACCTACCAAAACCCCCAATAAAATCCACATTTCAGCATCAAAAGAACAGAAAAATTTTGTACTATGAGTAAAATTGATATCCAGAAATTATCAGTGCATACTCAGGTACATACTAAAGTGATTTGTGTGTTTCTTAAAACTGATTCTTGGGTTTCTCAAGGTCTGCATACTGTTTTCTTAGTTATGTTTTATTTCGCTATCAATCTAAGTTTGATCAGACAACAATTAAATACCTGTTGATCAGGTATGGATATGGTTTACCTGAAAATATGTATGTTCAACCTAAGTGATAAAATAGGGGACAGTTTATTAATTTTTTACCTGTGGGGCATCATGGAAAAGATCAGTAGATAATTTTTTGCAATTAAAATGAGAGAGAAGAGTAATTTCTATAGTTCTGTTTTTAATTATTCTATCCATTCAGCAATTCAGTGTGCTGCTAAAGAGCATTTTTTCCTTTATGTCTGAGGAAATATTAGTTCCAATCTGAAAACAACAGAAGAATAATTTTTACCTCTCAAATTAATATTTCAGCTGTCTGTCTTCTATATTTTACAAAAAGTAAATGTCAAAACAAGCAGGTAAATTAAATTGTTTTCAGGGGTTTATGTATGTTGTATAACACATTATTTCACTGTGGAGCAATTACTTTTGTTATCCTCTGTAACACCTATAAGCTTTGGGTTCAAGTTGGTTTGTATTACCACCGCCTTGATAATTTTGTTTCTTTTATGCCTGTCATCTACGGTTCAATCTCAATGGCCTTATCTGTGAAGCTGAAGGAATATATTTTCTTTAAGAAATACTGTACCACAGAAACAGAAATAATCTGACTTCACCATCCTTTCACTGTTAAAAGCTGTAATTTAAATACTGATGTGGACCACTGCTTTAACCGCTGTAACACAAAAGATGCATAAAATAGTAGTTTGATTATCCATATATACACTGAAGAAAATCTGTATTTCCTTTTAGGCTGCTAATTTACTAGAAGATTTTTTGTGGCCGTCGAATGTTCAATTTAAATGTTTAAATATCACTATTAGCTGAAGGGAATTACTTTGCAGAATGATGCTGATCCCAACAAGAGCAGATGTCTATTTCTATGGTCCAAAAACCTCAACTAAAATTCACTTCCAGTAACGAATACTTCTAACCAGGTGCTTGCAAATAATAAAAGGACCAAGAATTTTTCACAGAAAAAAGATCCCAATAACCTATGAAGTGGTGGTAAAAATTATAAGGTACTAACAAATCACAGATTTTGAAAGACAAAGTTCTCAGTTTTATCCAGATATTTCAGATTGCTTTTCTTTTCCTCTTCTTTCAGATGAAGATGGTTTGCTAATTAGCTGCCAATTAATTGAAAAGAGTAATAAAAGAAGTATATATATTTCATCAATTCTTTAGTGACCGTGATTAACACTGGCATAGGCTTTTCAATACAGGGTTTTAACAGAAACAATTCTTAAATTGCAGGTCCAAATCCAAGGAAACTATTCAGCAAATATTTTTAAATTATTTCTTGTTTATTTTACTCCTGCAACAATTTCTACTAGTTACTGCTTTCTCCCAACACTGTAGGCCAATTTTTGGATATTTCTATGATCCAGTGGGCCATGATATAGACATCAGAATTGCCTATTGACTATTTTCCACTACCTGTACAAAGACTGTAGGCAGTCAAGATTGTCACTGTTGGACCCATGGTAAAAGGAGATTCTCAGTATTAACAAAAATAATTTTGTTTGTATTAAACAATTTTATTCCCTTTTATTTATATCTCAATAGGCTTAATTCTGCATCTTTTCCTTAAATTGATGTCAGGGCCCTCAGTTCATCCCCCCTCCTGGAGGTTTGGTGCATGGCTTCAAGCATTATCATTACCCTTTACTTTCTGTAATTATAATTGGTTGCAGTAAATACAAACATACTGCTGCCAGGCTTTAAAAATACCAAGTCAGATTAATTAAAATATCTGTAATCTAATTCCTTTCTGTTGCTTATATAACAAAAATCATAACATTGTGATTTTAGTTCAGTTGTAACAAAAGAGTTTTTTAAAGTATTTTCCTGCAGTAGCGCAAAATGAAGTCACTGTTCCTTTTTGCTTCTATGGAGCACAAACAGGAAACTTCCCCACTGCAAACGAAAGTCTTGGCTTTAACTTAGTCAATTATTTTTGAAATACCTGTTAGAGCAAGAATCACAGCTCACTTCCTCTGTGAGCCAGAAAAGCAATTAACCTTGCAAAAAACTGTGCCCTTCTTCATCTGCTTGAAACACCAACCAAATTTTCTCCTTTGAAGTACCAACAGAGTTATTAAAGTATTCCAGAATCTTCAAACAAGGAAGCCTCCAGTTTGCTACGTGGCGTTCTTTGCTTTTTGCCTGAGATTTGTGAGATCTCCCTGAATTCCACTTGCATTCCAAGATGCAGAAAACAGCTCAGGAATAAGTTTCAAATCAACTCTCTGCTTCAGCCATGCTTACCCTGCATTCATCATGTCTTTTTGGTCACTTTGGAGCATAACTTCTCCTGTACTGCCATAGAGACCTCTCCTCTCTTACACAAACCCACGATCACATTTGTCAAATTTCTGATAATGTCATGAAATGATCACCTTTGTCCATCTCCTGTCCTCATGCTACATCACCAAGTGTTCTCAGACCTTTGCAGAATAAACTGGTGGCTTGTCTCCTGTGATTCCAGTTGGCTTATAAAAATTAAATAAATCAGAGAAGCTTCTGTGCAGCATGACGGCTACAGAGGCTCAACTGCTTCTTAGCAGGGTCTTGTCCTCAAAGCAAGACGGCAGGGAACTACACCAGCAGAAACCTTGCACCAAACACAGTCTTGCTCTTTTCTGTGATGTAGCGCACAAGTCAGTGAGCTGATGAGGGAAATCTTATGTTTCTGAGGAAAATTAAGTGAAGAATGAAAGCCAGGTGTGACGGGAGATCAGTGTGACAGCAGGACGGGGAAAGATGCCCTGAACTGGTGACAGATGACACTAGCATGTTTTTGCTAAATTACCCTTTTGAAGAAGTAATGTCTTCTTTTCAATTACTCTTATTTGTTTCTTCTTCCCTGCCATTTTACTCTAAAAAAGGGTTTCAGAACAACTGCCTCAAAACAAAAATAAAAATTGAATGGTGAAATTTTTAATTGCTTGTTCAAACTGATTCCTAATGAACATCTTATTTGAAAGTGGTATTGACTCCCCCTCAGGAGGAAGGACCTACCTGTTAAGAATCAGATTAAACCCTTTAAGAGAACAAGCATTCAGCAGTTTGAGCAACAATTTGACCCATCTGCCTTCCCCAGTGATGTTTCTCTTCCCTGGCACATGCAGATCTGACAGATTATTTTTTTAATGCTCTGTCTCCTGGGCTAAAAGGCTTCCAGCAACTGCAATCACATGAAAATTAGAGATCCTGTCCCCTGCTTGCATTTTACTTTCTCTCTGTTTTATGAAGGATTTGGACCATCAAGCCCTCTTTTTTAAACAGTTTAGTTTCAAAAAAGATTTCAGAAATTTAAACGCTTGCACCTGTTCCACTGTTATTTTTCTCTTGTCAGTTTGTTCTATCCCTGCATAAGGGTTTGCAGCCAATTCTTCAGAATATCTTCCAAGTAATACCTAAATAAAATTTTTCAAACTTTTTTTTTTTAATTATAAGGAAGAGGAGTGGCTGCAGTATGCATGTGTATCAAGAATTCTTGCTGTGGTAACTCTTTCTGTAACTGGGAAACATAAACCTAAAAGGAAGTGCTGGAGGCATTTTTCTTCAGGAAAAAAGCAGAAATTCACCAGAATATAGTGGCAAGTGTAAAAATGTACGGGAGAAATTATTGTAAATCTCAACAGTCTTGAATCTTTCAAATTAATATTTCACTTAAGATTAATATCATACCAGATATAGGGACCCTTCTCTGTTCAGAAGTTGAGCGTTCATCAGATGAAAGTCAGAGTATCACCCTTAGTGCACATACAGAAAACACCTTCCAAATAAAACTTGCGAATTCTGGTGAATGGGAATGAGGAGCATTTAGATTTTCTTCTGGCGTTTTTTAGTCCTTTGTCCTTTGGCTCAGCCTAGACCTAGAGTTAAATTTTAAAGAAGAATAAAATCCTGACCGATAGTTTGAGTGAGTCTGAAGAGAACTAGGCAAAAGAAACTAAGGGCAGTTGTAATTTCTCTCTGGAGGATTATTTTTATTTTAACCAATGGAAGGGATGGCTTGTCCATGTGACTGCCTAAAATTAAGGTTGGGACAAACAAAAAAATCTAGAATTTCACCGTGAAAAGGGCTGGATAAAGACTGTCAAAGTATGGGTGAAAGGAAACATAGCACACATATGGAGTTAGGAATCCATTGTTAGTCCAATTTGTCTTTTAACAATTGAATAGTCTAAATTGTCTAGCTAATGCCTCATTAATAGTGAAGCTAATTCTTGAACATAATTTTCTAATATCTGTCTCTTTTGTCTGTCATCCATTCAATGTCCTTCTGGCTCCAAACGCTGTCAGTTACAATCCTCCTCAAGAAGACTCAGGGACAGGGAGGTAGTAACAGCTTTCCACTTATTCTTTTGCATTGCAGCAATCACAAATCATATTCAAGATGAAGGCTGCTGCCTTTAATTTTCCTTAGGGAAAGAAAAACAACGCACAGACAGTTTTAATATGATCACTCTGACTGTTGCCCACTACACTAATCTAACTTGTCAAAATGTGGAGACATATTTAAACATTTTGTTCGTTTCCTCTTATCTTTCCCATTAAGATTATCTCTGCGATATCTACTATGTTGATCACTCAGTACACATAAGCACCATAAATACAAGGCTAGCATTAGAATTTATTGCAGCAGAAAGAGAGAAAATCAACTTCACATTTGAAAAGGCTATTTCCAAGGGTAGCCTTATGCAAAATTATCCCTCAGGAGAGCAGTAATTGGAAGCTCAGGTCTATGATCCTTCCTTGTGTTTCCTTGTACATATTTCCTCATTTCCCATGTTCACTGTAAGAAGTGGTATGTAAGAAATCACACGGGAAGAGAGTTTTGAGAGGTGTCATACCACTGTGCTGAGCCCTTTGTGTTACAATCAGTCGTCTTCCTTGAAAAATATACAGAATGAAAAATACTTTTCTAATTCCATGCCTCAGGATACAAAATCACCTTGGGCACTCTAACTCTGGGGGACTTTATGCAAATAATCATAGAAAAAGTTTTGATGTGCATTCTGAAAACAACCTAATGGCTGGCATTGTGTTTGTGTGGCAGAGACTTGGTAGTGGGGTGTTGCAGAGATGTATTACAGGAGAAGATGCCAGAGTTGCCCCCATGTAGAACACAGAGAGTTCTAGCCAGCTACAAGATGGACCTGCTTCTGGCCGAGGCAAGTCCATCAGCAGCAATGGTAGTGCCTCTGCAATAAGATATTTAACAAGAGGTAAAAACCACTTTGTAGCAGCGTCTGAGAGAAAGGAGTGAGAACGTGTGAGAGTAACAGCTCTGCGGACATCAACCTCAGTGCAGAAGTGGAGTGGAGGAGGTGCTCCACGTGCTGGAGCTGAGATTCCTCTGCAGCCTGAGATGAAGACCATGATGAGGCAGGCTGTGCCACTGCAGCCAAAAATCCCATGATGGATCAGATATCCACTGAAGCAGTTAGTTCCTTAAAGACTATATGCCATGAAAAGGACCCATGAAGAAAGTTCATGTAGAAATGTGGGCTAAGGGAAGGATTCTCTCCGGAAAAGTCAATGAAAGATGGTGCTTTGTGGGTGGAATCCCACACTGTAGCAGGGGAAGATCATGAGGAGGAAGAAATGGCAGACACACAGCATTATGAAATGACCACACTTCCCTTTCCTCGTCCCTCTGTGCCACTGGGGGAGGGGAGGAGGTAGAGAAATTGTGAGTTGTGAAAAGCTGAGCCCAGGAAGAAGAGAGGGGTAGGAAGCAGTGGGGTTTAGATTAATTCTTATTTCTTATTATCCTACTCTGGTTTTGATTTGCCATAAACTAAATTAAGTTTTTGCATCACCTCAACCTTGAGAATGGCATTAACTTTCATTATGAAAGATGTATTAAGGCATTTAAATTCCTCATGCATTTTACATATGCTTTTGTATGCAAATCCAGCCTTTCCTAGATATTTCTGGAAAACAAATTTTAGCATGAGAGCTGAAAACTCAATGCTTTTTAGACCATTTTGTCAAGTAGAGGAGAGTGTATATGGCCCTACATCCCTCAAATGACATGAAACTCTGCAGCTCCAAAATGTGTGCCCCAATACCAAACAAGAAGCCTTTGACTATCCGTAAGAGATCAAAAGTAACAACTCAAGGATATCTAAGGAAAACAGGTGAGTTCAAAAGCAATAGTACTGGCTTGTCTCCCTGCAGCTACAAGGACTTTGAAGACACACCAGTGAAACTGCACATTTCTTATTTCATAAAGACAAGTGAATAACACTATTTCTGTAAAGCTGTGGAACGGCTTATTTTTCCAGTAGCATTTCTGAATGAGAAAAGCTGATTTCAGCTGCAACGGGATGTATCTAGCTACCTCTTTTATTTTTACAATAAGAGAAATGAACTAGATGCAATAAAAGTTTTCAGGATTAAAATTCAGCCATTTTTTGTTCAACTATTCAGCCGGAAAAAATAATAAACTACACAATAATTTTTATATGTAACTTGTTGGAGGGAGCACAGGCAGAGACTAGTTAAGAAATAACTTTCCAAGGCTAGGTAACAATGTGCTTAAAAAAGAGAAAGTACCTTGAGAACAAATTAAAACATGCATCAAGTAAGTAAAATATTTCAATACTGAATTTAGAAAGAAAAAAAATATTCTCATGGTCCAATGCATTTTTCTTGGCAGATATTTTCTGTAAGAGTGATTCTACTTTCAATACTGAAAATAGCACAAAATACAAAAAACATTCTGTCTTTTCTCCTTTCTTTCTTTCTTTTCTCCCATCCTTTGTTGTTCTCTATGCCTAAAATTAACTACTATTATTATTATTATTATTATTATTATTATTATTATTATTATTATTATTATTATTATTATTATTTCAATGTAATTTTGAAGGTTTGCTTTGTCTTCAGTTTTTGACCTGCAGGTCCCATCATTGTTGGAGTTTTTTTCACATTTTTAATCAGTGAAATCTTATACAGTTACATTCTAGACTTCTATTTCTACTGAAAATTTTTCTTATTTCTCAGGCTGGAATGTGAGACACTAATTTGCATCCCTTATTTTCAGAACACTGAATCATGCCACTGGGTACAAAATTATGTCGTAATGCGGGAACTACTTTTTGCTTATTTACTACCTAAAATGTAATACCAAATAGTTCACATTGCTACACATTAAATATGTGGAGATTTGTAATTCTTTGTTCAGCTCAACATGCAGAGCTCGACTTTCCTGAATGCTACTCTTTAGTTTACATGACCTAGCCAGCTAGGTAGTACTTAAAAAGCCGTGGAATAAATATATAGACATAGATGATATATACAGTGGATTTATAGAAGATTTGTCCTTATGTGTTCCAAGTCTTATGATGGATAAAATTTCGCTGTGCAACTGCCCAAGATACATGGTTGCCATAACCAGCTTGAGCATGTAATATTTCTAGATGTAATCATCTGCCATCAATTACTGCAGCACATCTTTTTTTCCCAAGGGAGTGTACAGCAAACCCAACAAGACTCACTAGAATATAGTATTTTAAAAGAGCTGTGCATGCGGTAGTAAACTGTAATGAAGAAAGCTCTGTACTTGTGAAAAACACCACTGATATACTGAGGACTGCTCTAAGAAATGCAAAGTTCTCTGCTTTTTTTGATTATAAAACCCAAAAGTTACAGATGACCACTTTGGCTGTGGACTGCCCTTTTATTTAGACACTTGACCGTTAGACCTAGTGTCCTGTGTCTTTACAGGTAAAGGCTCAAGTGATTGCAGAGCTTTGTTTCTTACAGACTGGAGGTGAAAATTATGTAGAGAATTACCAATTGTACCTCAAAAAGCAACAGACCTGCTAGTGCTTGGTGGGCTGGAGTAAGCAGTGAAAGGACATAGTGAAAGTAGAAGGGAAAGTACGAGAGTGTCATAGCAACAGAGACACTAACAGAAACTCTGTCAACCAGGAGCTGTAATACAGACACAGACTAGAAGGAATGCTTTGCTCATCCCCATTGAGATTAACTCCATGGAGCAATGTCCTCATATTTTCCTTGAAAATTTATGCCACAAGTCTTCCTGTTTGCTAGTCCATCTCATTACTCATAAGATACACTGGACTGAAAGTTAAGAAGTAGCTGAGCTAACAGACTCAGCAGCAGGCTTACTAGCAGTCGAAAATTAAAGACAGAAAGTAGAGGGTGGTGAATGCCAGGTGAATGTCCTGGGTTGGAGAGCGTTAAAGATTATCTAGTTTCAACACTCTCTGTCAAGAGCAGGGACACCTTCCACTCCACCTCAAAGTAAACATATTTTTCCTAATATCTAATCAAAACATATGCTCTTCCAGTTTGAAGCCCCCCAAATTCCCCCTTATCCTGTCTCACACACTCTTTTAAAAAGTCCCCATACAACTTTCTTGTAGGCTCTTTTCAGGTACTAGAAGGCCACAATTAGGTCTCACCAAAACCTTCTTCTCTTCTCCGGGCAGAAAAATCCCAATGCTCTCAACCTTTCCTCGCAGGAGAGGAGCTCCATCCCTCTAATCATCTTGGTGGTCCTCCTGTGGACTCAGTCCAACAGGTCATTCCTGTGCTAGGGACTCCAGAGCTGGAGGCATTCCAAGTGGAGGTCTTACAATTACATATATAAATGACTTAGTGGAAGATGAAGCCTTGCACAAAGCCCTGTAGAGTAAGGAAAAGGATAACATTGTAACAACATTGGAGTTTTAACATTTGAGAAAAAAATTGTATCTGTATTAATATAATGAAGAAAATTCAAAATATTGAAGTTTCAAAGAAAGTGATCAAAAGAAGGGTTTTAATTTTATAAGTGGCCAATATGTTCCCCATCCATTGTTGGTTTTCATGCCAAGCGCACAGGGCATCAACAGGATGCCTGAAAAGTTATGCCTTGGAACTGAGACCACAAACTAAAACGACCTGAATCTTCAGGGGTGTCTCTATACCAGAATTAGTATTCATTTGGACCTCATGCTTATGAGTTTATGATAATTTTGTTATAAATATTTCAGTTAGGAAATTGTTTGGAGTTATTACTCTTTGGATGCAATTGACTAAGTATGATACATCTAATTCTAAGAATTTTTTTCCTTTGCTTGTAGAAGTTATTTTGTCCAGCTTAGTCTTTTGTGTTCTCTCAAAAGGCTACTTTCTGAACAGAGCAGTTTACTGTCTCCAAGACTTGCCTCACCTCATGGGAGCTGCGGCAGTTTTGCCTCCGTGCTCTGGCCAGCTCAGGGCCCCCTTGAAAAGAGCTTGATCCACTCAGATGTTTTCAGCAGTGTATGCTGGGCATGAAACACTCACATATTTTGATTAAATCAGCTGTAGTTCCTGTATTTAACATAGGGACATAGTTTTCTAAGTAGTTTTCTTCCCTTCTGAAACATATTTCTTGCAGCAGGTTTGGGTACATGATACATCTGTTATCTGAGAGTCGAAAGGAATCAGCTCTCTGCACCACAAACTTGCCATGGACTTACAAATACTCTTTTTCGCTAAAAATGTGTTTTCTTGCTCAGTAGGTATATTTTTTTATTAATAGAAATAAGACAATTGCTGCATGAAGTCACTCTCCCACACACTGTCTGCAAATAACCATTGTGGCAGCCCTGCTTGCAACTGCAATCACTGGCTTTTAGGGCTCCAAGGAGCTGCAAAAATATTTTCTGTGTCTTGAAATGTTGTAGAAATATGATGGGGGTTTTCGTGTACCTAAAATAGATCCATACAAATTCTCAATGAGTCCCTGGCATGAGTATTGCAGGGAAAAGCAGTAGTACTCCCACAGCAACATGTGTAGGTAGTTCTGGATTGACAGCAAATCTCAAGTTATTTGAAGCTTTTTCTCCAGTTTATGGGTGAGAAATATGGTGACCAAAGCTAAAGGTGGTCTTGTGTCAGGACTTCAGACATGGAAACTGTGCTACTTTTCCAAACCCTGATATCAAACGCGTCACAGAGTAGATGTTTTGCCAGATTCAATTCTAGTCTCAAGTAAGCTGATACAGTCAGACCGATCAGCCTCTTTTTCCCCCACATTCACTAACATGATTGTACAGCTATTCATCAACTCCTCATAAATAGAGGCAACAAAACCTTTATACATACATCTATTTAGCAAAATTGAGCCTAAAAATACAAGAAAAAGATACAGCTTCAATTTCACGTTCTTTAGATACCTGAGAAATAATGACTGTTTCAGGTGATTTTCCGGATTTATGTGGGATAATGACTAGAAGGCCTATGTTTGTGAGCTATTGGTAAAGAGGAAAAAAATGAAGGAGCAGCTGATAAACAGTGTTTAGGAACTGGCTGGTTTTCTAAACTCAGGTCCCAAGGAAGATCATTAAAAAACATGTAGGATATTAGAAGTTCAAACTTTGGCTAAAACTCAGTAATCTCTAATTACTGAGTGCTATGAGAACTGTTGCAGCATTTGGAATGCCAGCAGCTATAGACCATCTAAGCTTGAAGAAATTATTGAACCATATTTGGTTATAACATAAATTAAAATAGGTAGCTTTCAAGAGAAAAGAGATTGCAATTTGTTACGGTCTCCTATCCTTCCTGTACACAATGTCATACAGACACACTTTTTCCATCACTGATAGAAAGGCATTAATTATGGGTGCTGACCATCTATGCTAATCTGTACTTTTTGTTTCACATAATAATTTGTGTAACTTTCCACAACCAAATGAATACTATTTTATTTGCAAGGATCACTATTCTGAAAGGTCACCTTTCTGAACTTAATTATACCGAACAATCAGAAGGCAAACACCTCTCCCTTACTAAACTTGTGTTCTGCAAGATACAAGCTTATCCTCCAGCACTTTTTCCTTCCAAATTTGAATTATCTTGAAGTAAGTGTGTATTCTCAACAAAAATAATCCACTATTGATAGGGGAAAAAAAGAGAGAAATTTATCTCATTATTTTTGAGAGAAAGTCTTCATGGGTTTGTTTATCATAGAATCCTTAAATCTTTCTGTAGAAGACACAGAATGACCCCATATCACAACTGAATATTGGCAGTATCAATTTAAGAAAAAAATCATTCATTATATTCTTATTTTCGTTCAGAAAAATATTGTTAAATTATTTATGTAAAACATAAATAAAAAATAAATTATGTAAAACAGTATTTATGTGAGGGTGGTGATCAAAGTTTTCACCACATTATGAATTAAAAATTAAGACTACAGATAAAGTGATTCAACCTGCAAAGCAAAGGGAGGCCAAGATGACAGCACCACAAGCAAAATTCAAGAAAATGTATTTGATCAAGTTCTTCTGTAGCCTGTATAAATTACTTTGGTTCTCTCTCCCCATATTGGTATAACTGAGAAGCAGCCATGAAAAAACTGAGTTGTGGTGATTCCAATGTGGTTAGAATGAGCCCACAGAAAACATAATATGAACAAGTGAATTACAGCATAACTCCTCTGTGGTGATACAGGTCAGCTTTTGTTCTCTGTCCTCACTTACTCATCTTTCATTATTAGCTTACATTTCAAGTTAAAAAGAGGGCTTATGTTTCAGGCCTTCTTTAACACCCTGCTTAAACTTTGCTTTAGTAATACCTTTAAGATATTTGAGAGCAAAACTGTAGAAAGTCTAAGTAGGATTAAAAACATTTGGGGTTTTATGGTATGCCTACATACCACATATTCAGACTAGAGTTTGGCAACATTACTTAGTCTTCCAAATGCATTATGTTTGTTTAGTAAGATGAGATATGTAAGAACAGTAAAATTTCTGGTTTTACAGATACATTTTCCATCCTCGTTAATGTGAACACACATCAATTATCGTCTGAAGAGGTTAATGTCTGTGTCACTGAGGGACTGGTTGTGCAGAGCAATCTGGTAAAATGGGCCTTCTTTCATATTTTTGAGTGCTTCAAAGCCCAGCGAGACTAAATCTGCAGCTTAACTACAAGCTAGATTGTAGGGTACTTGGGTTTCTTGTTAAGAAAGCTGAACTTTATTCTGTGGGTAACCACTCTGTATGTTCCACAAAGATGGTGCAAATATAATTTTGGAGTTGAGGTGGAGTGGACAGTAGCGTTCAGTAGAAATGAAGAAAGTAAGGAGTCTTGTCATGCTGCACTCAAATACTGTCAAATAAAAAGTAGGGGAGAGAGAGAGAAGTTGTACTTGGAAAACACTGGTAACCTTATTACCATTATTTGCAAAGTATAATTGCTCTCAATAAACCAAAATTCATGTAACAAACACACATCATTGACACTACATTAGCAGCTGGAGAGAAAGGAGGATGCGAAAGACATGAACTTGCTTTGTGTTCTGAAAGGTGATTTCTTCCATCTAGAACAGAGAAAGAAAAGGAGAAGCTTATTCTGCCACTGTCAAGTTGTGACAAGGAATTCATGGAATGAACTAATCTTGTCTTCCATCTCACTGTGACATGTTTCTTAGGGAGAAAAAAACCCCATACACAACTCCCTCCCTGCCCCAGCTAAACAAAAAACCCCAAAAGAAAACAAAAACCAACTCCCTACAGTCTACACTTTTCTCAGAATTCCACTGATTTGTCATTGGTTTATCATGTGATGAAATAAGCACTGACTCAACATGTTACAAATATGTGTCTGAGTCTTTAAAACCAATGTAAAGCAAGCCAACAAATAACCCTGTATAGTCAGTCTGTACAGTCATATAGACTTAACATGTTTACAGTTGTCAGGGTTTATGGATGGATTTGGTATTCACTCAGACGTAATCACTTCAGCCTAAATTCTCGTGCCTTTTAGACACAAGATGTAATGTTGAAGCTAGAAAATGATTTCTTGCCAAAATAAATTAAGAGTGCCATCTTACCAAGCACCTATGAGCCTCAGATGGTCAAAAAGAAATTGTTTTACGACAACTCTAATTCGTTCTACTTATTCCTCCATCTGCACCCCAGTTAATTAATGCTTTACCACAAGCCACGCTTCTCTTTCCATTTCTCTGAGTGCATACACTGCTGCTGAGAGGAAAAAAATTTTAAAAATAGTGCAATTCCTAAATGAGGGAACTGTGTTAAAAAGCATCTCTCTGAGCCTTTAGTCTCTGTTGTGAACATTTTGACACAAACCACATTGTGTGGAAAGAAGACACTGGGTTTCTTTGAATGCTGTTCTTGTTTCCTGAAGGAGCCATGAAGAACTTGGCACCAAGTTCGTGCAGTGTAGATGTAATGGTTCTCACTTCCACCAAGTTAATTACTTTGGCAGCAATATATCATCTAAGCTCAGTTTCTGCTACCAGGTAATTACCACCTTATAATTAACTCTCTCTTCAAAATGGTTTAGTCTCTGGCTTTGCATCATTTGTAATTGAATCCACAATACCGAAATAAGTCATTTTCTGTAGGCCTTAGAGTCAAAAGGACAAAGAACTTGTGTATCTGAAGTTGAAAATAAAGTTAAGGATACAACTCTGTGAGTTACAACTCATCTTTCAGCTGGTTTCCAGCCTTTCTGGATCCTGACCAGTGTTGCTACTTACAACTTTTCACAGACTCATAGAATGGTTTGAGTTAGAAGAGACCTTAAAGTTCATCTAGTTTCAGCCCTACTGCTATGGACAGGGACATCTTCCATTACCACATTGCTCAGAGCTTCAGCCAGCCTGCTCTTGAACACTTCCAGGGATGGGGCATCCACAACTTCTCTGGAAAACCTGTTCCAGTGCCTCACCTCCCTCGTAGTAAAGATTTCTTTCCTAATATCTGATCTAAACTGACTCTCTTTCAGTTTGAAGCCATTCCCCCCTATTCTGTCACTGCATGCTCTTTTAAAAAGTCTCTCTCTGTCTTTCTTATAGGCTCCCTTCAGGTACTGGAAGGCTGAAATTAGGTCTCATCAAAGCCTTCTCTTCTCCAGGCTGAACAATCCCAATTCTCCCAGCCTTTCCTTGTAGGAGATGTGCTTCATCCTTCTAATCATCTTGGTGTCCTCCTCTGGACTGGGTGCAATCGGTTGATGGCCTTCCTGTGCTGGGGACCCCAGAGCTGGATGCAGCATTCCAGGTGGGGTCTCACCAGAGAAGAGCAGAGAGGCAGAATCCCCTCCCTTGCCCTGCTGGCCAAGCTGCTTTGGATCCAGCCCAGGACACAATCGGCTTTCTGGGCTGCAAGTGCACATTGCCAACTCATACCCAGCTTCTCATCCATCAACATCACCAAGTCCTCCTCAGCAGGTCTGGTCTCAATCTGTTCATCCCCAGCTGATGTTGATACTGGGATCTGCCCTGATCCACGTGCAGCACCTTGCATCTGGTCTCATTAAACCTCATGAAATTCCCATGGCCCCAAGTCTTGAGCTTGTCCAGGTCCCTCTGGATGGCATCCCATCCTTCAGGTGTGTCCACTGCACCACTCAGCTTGGAGTCATCAGCAAACTTGCTGAGGGTGCACTCGATCCCTTCATCTATGTCGTTAATGAAGATATTAAATAGCACCGGACCCAGTATGAACCCCGAAGGGGCACCACTTCTCTGTGTCCATGCCATAGCCCGCGTACTTAGTTTTGTCAGGTAATGACTGCATGACTGAAATGTTTGCAAGCAGTTGAACTTGCTGAGGATTAAACTATCCATTAAGGACATTGGTGGACTGTTGAGCTCGTTCTTCCTCTTCATCAATGTACTTAAAACAAGTACATTATTTTGTTACCAATCAAGAGTACAATCTGATGGTGTCTGATCAGCCTGGGCTCTGTCTTGAAGAACAGAAGAAGTGTTTCCACTGTGGCTAAAGAAGAGTCTCCTCAACCTCATGAGCTGCTGCAAGATCTCTGCATCTCCTATGTCTAGCCAAGTGAAAAGAGCAATCAGGACATGTTAAATGCCAAAGCTTCTTAGATCTTGAAGCCCTGAATTCCTGCATAGTAGGTAAGAAAGGAAACCCAAATAAATAAACAAAACAAACCCACCCATATTTTAGGGCATTTTAGTGGCATTAAGTGTCACAAGGACTGATTTTCTTCTGCACAGGGAGAGCTCCATTTTCAGCATGGAATCAGATTTATAAATTTTGACTGAAGTGTGGGGATCCACAATAGAGCCAAAACAATTGAGAGAAGAGTCTTAACAAACACCTCTCCACTCAGTATCTTCCAAGGAAAGGTTAACCTTTTTTTATGGCACACAACATGATTTTGCAGATCCCTGTCTCAGATTCTGTGCGCTGCCTTGTCATTCTACTCATGAGTATGGACTAAATTAAGCAGCAGAGCATCTACAAGAGAGGTGCTGCAGTACCAAATTCTGCAGCATTCAGGTTGTATCTAACTTGCTCAGGAAGAGCCTGTTAGAAGGAGTAATACCTTTCAACTGCTCCAAAAAGCTGTTTTTCCTTGCTGGAGTATAGTAGCAACAGAAAGACCAACCCTTGCTTGGTTTTCAGCCAATACAGAATTACAAAAAATCAGACCAAGCACGCAAAACTGCTACAAATTCACTGTTTTCATGTACAGCACGTGGAGCTGGCCTCAGGCAGTCTGGCAAATCTGGCCCTGTCCAACAGTCAGTAAGTCTCTACAGGCTGGCGCGTGGTATTGAGTTTGGCTCCTGGGAAGGCTTTTTCTCCGTGGTGAGGTAATAGAGAAAAGGATAAGGAGAAAGGAGTTAGATTCATCTATACACGGAGACTCTGAAACTTATGAAGACATTGGAACTAATTGTAGTTTCTACATGAAAATGTGCAGCAATAACACCCCTGACAAGAGCAAAAAGATTGATCACTAGCCTTACCTCTTGAGAATAATCTGGGGCATGGGATCTTGTCACGTGCTTTTGTTCTATTTCTGCAAACAAGAAACACACATCTGGGATTCTACTGCTCTTGAAACAGAAACGGCCCAAAGTACCATGACCCCTATATGCTACGGAGAATCACTTCATGCTAGAAGTCTAACTTAGCAACAGGAAAACTGGGAACAGAAGAATTTAGTAAGAATACCATCTTTATCTTCTCTTCATGTCTGATGTCCAGGATATAAACATTTCAATTAATTAATTAACTAATTAACTTTTTTTTCGGTCAGATACCCTACTTTGGCATGTACTTTGGAAAAACCCCTCATTGAAATGAACAGTAAAATACAACAATATCCCTATCTGCCTGTTCTACTCTATTTCAAACTAGGTGGAAAACAGCATTCACAATGCCTGAGCAAAGTCTAATACAGATCACATCTAGTAGCCACGATAAGAAAAAAGAGATCTTGATTCATTGAAGCATCAATATTTCCAACTATACTGAAAGCTGCAATAGGATTTCAGGCAAAGGACAGCGTTTCCCACGGTTGGATGCTTTGAAAATTTGTCTCTGAATAGTCCTTCCAGCTGCTAGTAGTAAAGACTGAGTATCTCAGGTTATATAAGCACACTTTCACCTATATTGTCATTTATTCAGTCCTTCTAAATGGAAAAGATTTCTTATCAGTTTGCAGGAGTTTTCCTATGTAAAAACCATTAGGCAGTAGTCTCAGCAGTTATTAATCACTCAAACTCCAATGTTTCACTGCTGATTTAAATTAGATGAGGATATGCTTCATCCTGTTTCTTACTCTATCTATGCATAAATCCCAGTGCACACGTATTATCTATTCCACTGAGCCTATCAAAGTGTCAGAGACTTCAAATGATACAGAAAAAATATCTTCAAACAGAGAAGGTAACAGTCTGCTGAACTTCTGCAAAGGAGTTTCAGACAGTAGAAGAGTGCATTCGGAGAGAGAAAAAAAGCTGGATGCCAAGAATACCAACTTTAACTTTGATCTGCTTCATATCAAAGAGCACACATATTTTAATTAGATCTTAGGCTCAAAAAATATTATTGCGCTGCCAGACAGAATTAGAAACATTTAGTGTTATCTTGCAGGAACTTGGGGATTTCCACACTGGCAGAAGAGAATTAATTACAGTAAGTAGTGCACCATAGCTAGCTATATTTTTGAAAAATTTGCAATGTGCTTAGTGTTCATGCCTTTCACTAGATTGAGAGCACTACAGAATGAATTTTTATTTACTGACAAAACAAATCATGGCATGACCATTAGCTATGTAGGTTTTCTTATTCTGCAAAATACTCACAACTGCGGAGTAAATATATATTTATATAAGTAGGTTTTGCAATCCTTGAGTTTGGGTAGGAGAGGAAAAGTATGTATAGAGGTGTGATATCCTTTTTGAGATTAGCTGAAACAGTTAATAAAAAGTAAGATATACTATGAGAGCCAGCTGCCTTCGTCACTGTACTGAACCATTGAGTGTCACATACTACTATTAGTCACAAACTTCAGTATACATAAACTTCATAAATCTATTGAATAAGACTGGAAGGAATAGCCTTAGAAGGTAAACAAATTAATGCAGTCAACATACTAGGCTCGGACTAAGTGAGAAGCCATTTGGGGAAACCTCTAGCCAGCCTTCATACCATATCATACCTCAAACAGTGCTCAAATTGTCTTAAAAATAACCTTGATGTTTGACAAGAACATTCTGTTGGAAAGCTGCTCCAAATCCTCCTTTATATAATTTTTCAGTTGTTCTATTAATCATAGCCAGCCCATACCAATATGCTTCCACTCTGTCATGACTGGGGTTTTTTTCTGGTTAAATACCTCTCTCTTCTCCTTTGCATGTACACAGTGAGTACTTAGAGAATCTCTTCCAGCTTGATTTTGTTGAACTAAGGAAGTCAAGCTCTCATAGTTTCCATTTGTATGTAACACTCCCTCTGTAACCTGATTACCTTAAAATGTCTTGAGGTGAGAACCTGTTCTGTGTTTGTCTTTCTTCAAGTCAGAAGCATAGTTCAGACCTATAACACGACCCACTGTTGCTTCAACTTTGCCCATTCTCTCATCTTTCTAGCTTTATTTTCTCTTGAATGAACCTGTTCCATACTTATCATCAGTTTCCCTCGGTAATGAATCAAAAATGTTATTTCATTTTTAGGAAAATCAATTATTTCTGTTTGATACAAGTTAGCCTCAGTAATCCCATTTTTTTTTCATTGAACCCCATCTTATTTTGTTAGCTTTTGTGTAGCTCCAACTTTTCATCACACTATAGTCTAAACTGTTAAAAAAGTCTGAAATTAAAGCAATGAGTTTTTAGTTGTTTCTATGGGGTTTTTTTTCCCCTTAAATATAAGATGTATTCTGAGGTCTCCCATAGCAGTAAATTACCTCTCTCCTAACCTGAAGTTGCCTCTCTCCTTGTTTTTTCTTATCAAAGCTACCAACACAAATATATTACAGGTGCACTTAAAAATTCTGAGTTACTGGTAGATTTATAATTGGTTTTAGCTACTTAACGTCCCTTATAAGTTATGCAGCTGTCAGTCCTATCCTGATTTCAGCTAGGGTAGAATTAGTTTCCTCTCAGTAGCTGTTACAGTGCTGTGTTTTGGAATTGGAATAAGAATGGTGTTTTGGATTCAGAATGAGAGGAGTGTTGATAACACTCTGATGTTTTGGTTTTTTCTAAGTCATATTTATCCTAAGTCTCATGCTCTGCCAGTGAAGAGGTACACAAAAGAAACTGGGAGGAAGCATAGCTAGGACAGGTGACGTGAACTGACCAAAAGGATATTCCACACCATAGAACATCCTGCCCAGTATATAAACTGGGGGGAGTTACCCAGAAGGGGAGCTGATCTGGGTTCAGGAAGCGGGTCTGGCATCGGTCATTGGGTGGTGAGCAACTGCATGGTGCATCACTTAGTTTTCCTTTTTCATTTTCATTAATATTATAATTTACCATTATTACTGTATTTTACTTTATTTTCATTTATTATGTGTCTCAACATACAAATTTTACTTTGATTCTCCTCTCCATTCCACCAGGGTGGGGATAGGGAAAGGGGGTGGAGTGAGTGGTGCAGGGTGCTTGATTTCCAACTGGGCTCAAAGCACAACAGTCCAATATACAGATCTGTTTCAAAATCCACTCTGGAAACTCAGAAGAATTTAGTCCCTGCAAACAGTATGTATCTAGCAGCACTCAGTGTGCCAAATGTGAGAAGGTTACTCAGAACATAGAGTTATACAGCAACAGGAGTAGCGAAACCTGTTTGGAAAACTCAGGTGATTTCCTAATCACAAGTGAATTCTGGTCAATAATAGCCTTGAATGCCACATTATTTCATATTTACAAGATTTTTTTTTTTAGATAATATTTTTGTTATGAAAGATAGGCTAAGTAACTGATAATGCCATCTTTCTTCAATTTCTTAAGGTGGAAAAACATTATTCAAAAGCTGTTTATGAGACTGCAAGTGGATGGAATACCTCACAAGCCACTCATAATAGCTTAAAATTGTTGTTAGCACAGAGTTGCAAATACATTAAGCAATTCCTAAATTAATTCCTTCAAAGTAGATACTTGTTTCCTTCATTTGTCCCTCAACTTTTGATCCCAGTGAAATAGTATCTGAAAGTAGTAGCTGGACAACCACAGCAATTTTATGAAGCAGATATTTAAAATATCAATTCTGATTAGGTAAACTGTTGCTATTATCTATAGTTCAGTCATCTATCAGGCTGCCAGTACTTGTATTCACTCACAGATCATGCCTAAAATTCAAGGCAGAATGTGACTGCTGACTGACAGATATAAATATGAATATCTACACATTACACTGTGAATTAATACATAGCATTTTAGGTGATTCAGCAAACCATTAGTAGTAACATTAATTTTTAGCATGCTTTCGTTTTCTTCTTGGATCTATATTGGGCATACTTCATTTGAAAGAAATTATACGTTTCCTCATTAACAGAATAATTAAGGACCACAAATATGTTTCTGTTTATGGCAGAGATGATGTTTTGATTATGTATCCCAAAATAGAGTGAAAGCATCTTGCTGGGAGTCTCAGTACTGCTGAAGTAAAAACATGTTTTTAATGGATGTTTAAATAGAAGATACTCAAGCTGCAAATCTGAATAACTTTAAAATATACCAGAGCATTACAGAATTGCCTGATTACCTGTTTCCCATATCAAATTGGTAGATTTTATAGAGTCTTAAAGAACCATTACTAGATAATACTCGTTCCAGTAGAAGCACAACACCATGGTCCATCCTATGCATGGACTATCTTACTGTATCTTGACTGCTGAAAATACACAAATGTAGACAAAGAGACAGGTGCATGAGCCTCACATCAACATATGAAGACTTAAGAGTGATACAATTCTAAAATCTCATTCTTCCTTAGGAAGTTTTTTTTGTGGTAGGATGCTCCTTAAGACTGGTAATATTATCCATAACTGAGCCAATCTGTCAGCAAACGGATCTATTGTAACATTAAACTTTGGCAAACCAAGTCTGAAGGTTGATATTTCAAGCAGACCTATTCACGTGTTTAAAGCCCAATTCATTCTGCAGTGCAGTTTTTCACAATCTGTGTAGCATGCACAAGAGTCAAATATTTATATTCTTACAGGACACACATTTTCTGCAAGCTTATAGATACACAATGACAAAGTAGCTGACCTATATGATGATGAGCAATACAATTAGTCACTATATACTGTAGAAGATACAGTTTTCTGAAGATTCAGTCTTTCTTTCAAAGTCTACATTCAGAAGTGTTCTAAATATCCTAAAACTACTGAAGGTATTTTATTCTCATTTTTCTTTGAACAGTTGGTCCCCCCAAATTAATTAAAATGCTGGCTTTTAGCTTTGGCCTGTTAAAACTTCTTTTATGATTAAAACATAGTGTCAACACATCTGACTGTCAGAAGAAAAAACATCTACTTAAAAAAAATCAACTAAAATGGGTATTTACCCATTAAGACTCAGCATAAATGTTAGACAGTGCTGTTCTGAGAGTGAGCTATGAGTAACTGAAAAAATATTAAAATGTTACAATATTATATTAATTTCTCTTTCTTTTTCTGAAAACTCCTGAGAAATAGTATCAGGTCTCATCACGTCAATTGCTAAATGCTGAAATGTAACAGGACAGCTAAAGAAAGCAGTTTCCTCCTTCATAGTTTCTTCCCTCTCTTTAACTTTTACCCTGATTCCAGCAATCAGTATGACAAAATCTCCTTTTACCAAAATACTCTGAGAGCTTGACAAACAGATCATTCATCAGGACTGGAAGGCTGCAATTAACTTGAGTAGAATGACTTACGTATTTTATGTACAAAATTACTTAACAATTGCCAGTATAAAAAAATACCGCCATAAAAAATATCAGTATAAAAAAAAGATTAAAAAATTATAAATTATATTCGATTTTTATACATATGAGTCTCATAATGTTGATATTAAAAAGAATTGTTTCAATATTTTACAGTTAAATGAGACTGCTATGAAGTTTTATGCTACCAGATTGAAAGAAAACTCTGTTTTGGACCAAGAAATATTGGCCTAATTTACACCAGAAAGAAAAAAATAACCACTGTCAGGATAAGAGTTTTTTGTTGGATGAAAGAAAAGGTTGAAAACTGCAAATTGCAGAATTAATACATAAAGTAATTCCTAGTTTAAGTAGTGAAATCTCCACAATAATGTGCATACACGTTCTTCTTTTGCCTACAAATGCTACCGGTGTAGAACCAAAGTAGGGCTTTTCGCTCACCATGAGACAACCCAGCACAACTAATCCTCAGAACAATAAATAATTGCTGGTATCAGATTTTTAATCCAGACCCACAAGTCCGCAGTAACTCAAATGAGAAATCCAAACTGAAATCCAAGATAGTGTGAGTCACTGTTGATTTATTTCAATGAGGAAGAGACATTGAAAAAACAGCCTCAAAGTCAAAATTTGGAGTGTGCTCTTCTCTGGCCTGAAGCCAAAAAACTTCTTCTCACAAATCCTTGTGAAATAAAATTTAAAAATTAAATAGGAATGAATGCTGTTTATGAAACTGATTAAGGAGAGGGTTACTGAAAAATTGGTTTTGGTGACAGAAACTCCATTTATCTAAGAGTGCAACACTTACCTTTTCAAAAGGAGTGAGGCAATTTCATATGTTCTTTTTCAGAAACAATTAAGAAATGCTGGCTTCACTTTGTGTCATATGCAAAATTAAAAATCAGGTGGGGCTTCAACCTGTGAGACAAAAAAGAGCTACTATAAGAAAATAGGATAACATTCCAGTGATTTTTAATGGCTTGAAAACTGGAGACAAATACAGTACTGTACCCATTGGGATTTCAGTAAAGCAAGCTGTAAACAATGTCAGTGTTCTCTCCTCTTCAAAATAGAAGTCAACCAAACATGACAAAAGTTTAGGATTCCTAAAAATTTTAATGAGTAATAATAATACAAAAATTTTAATAAGATTTCTGACAGTTGCAGCATATATTTTGTGTCTTGGCCATATACCTCATTCATGTTTCTCAGATTGGGGCCTTTATTCTTCTCTCCCTGTGAATAAAGATTGCTACCATTCACTTGCCTCCCAGAACTCAGGATGTAAGGAGAAAGTGGCAGCCAGGATTAGGCTCCTGACAAAGCTCTGGGAGATCTGACATGACAGCTTGAGGCTAATTTCCAAACAATTATTTGGTTTGGGTCAGAGCACATAACAGTTCCCCCCAGGTGCCTGAAAACTGGATTTGCAGTTTTCACTCTGAATGATGCACCAACATACTTTCCCTGCTGCAAGGCAGCAAAAGGGAAGACAGATAAAATAAAAGCTGTGTTTTGCAACAGTCCCCCAGTTTTATTCAGCATAGAATACTATAGTGGTTACAAGTCTGGGGTACTGAAAAACCACAGTTCCTTAAAATACTGCAAACCCTCAAGATTTCGTCAAGTGTCACATTATTTGGTGGTGGGAAGGGTTTGGTTAAACCATTTAAAAACAAAACAAGAAATATATAATTCTTATTCTTTTACTTATGGAGAAAAGTTTAAAAATATAATCTCTGATGGCTCAAGAACATAAGACAAAGAAAATATACCCTTTGAAGTTCATGGCATTTATAAAGATCTGAGTCACGATTTTTGTGTGCTTGAAGTTGACAGTAATTTATTTAGTCCAGCATAAATATGAGAAATGGTAGAATAAATAGAATACAGTTGTTTCACTGTTATCATATACACTTTTAAAGGTATAATAAGTGACAGAAAGTTTTGCATTCTGTCTTCACATATCAAAGACTTTTTTTCACTCAGCAAAATACCTTTAATCAAGTCCCTATCTGGAGAAGTAAGGGTGCATAGATGTGTGTGTTTCACAATCTGTATACCAAATAAAAGTATTGTGATCTCACAAAGTGCTGTGACACCGTCAAGGTTTTGGACAAGGCTGAGTAGAGTCTGTGCCTCTTTTTAAATCAAGTTCTTTTTTGTTGGCTGTCCCCATCTCATGGGACAAGAAGAAACCTCCATGTCTTCATGGGACCACACCCCAGGGCACAGAATGAAAATGCAAAGTATCTCTGAGACTTACCTTTTTCTTCTGCTCCTCTAGGAGTAGATTGTCCTACCCAGCATATTACCAGTCCACCAGTGACCCTGCAGCATTTTTCTGGGGAATAGATTGCTACCAGTGGTGGGTGGGAGAGGGGGATGTGAGGTGGGCTTTGCTTTGAACTTCTCTGCTTCCATGAAAACCACAGAAATTATATACTCATTCTAACTCAAGAATACATAGGGACAGTATGCTGTAGATGATCCAGAGTGGAGGGAAGCAGTCAGCACAAAACACTAAAACAGCTATCAGAGCAAGTTCATAGCACCAAACTGGACAATGCATTTAGGGCTGCTTTACAGACCATCTGTAAATAGCCTATTTACTTGCATTGTCTCCAGTTTTCGTCAAATTTTCACAGATATTTGAGCTCTTGGATGGCATTTCCCAAAGAAATTAGCATTATCCCCTCTCAAAAACACGTTTACTGGTCATGGGGTTTTATAGAGATGTTGTGATGTTTTTCAGCTGATTTCACTTCTATCCATTAGGCAAAGTAGTAGCCACAGCTGGTCCCCTGCCCAAATAGTCATTATGCTTCTGAGGGAAGAGAGAAGTTACAATTCCACCCCTTACGGGACATTAAACATTTATTTATTTATTTGTTTGGTTGGTTGGTTTTTTTACTATAACATGGTCACGAAACACATGAAAGCTGCAGAAATAAAAGCAGTATTAAAATCTTACAGTTTAAAAACAGTTCAAAGTCTACCTAGGTAACCTCACAAACATTTTTGATGGATGGGACTGTGATCAAAAAGGATAGGATTATGCTCAAACCTGAGCCTGAAAAGGCCACGCCTATTTGTACAACTGGAAGCAACAAGTGCAATTCCCTGAATTATATCCAAATCCATATAAAATTGAAAAACCTGAGGCAGACATTTCTTATTGAGCTGGGATCTTTGTGCAAACAACTTAGTCACGTAAATGGCTGCAAAAAATGCTTCCAATTCATTGCTCAAAGTACTGGAATGTGTCTTGGATTCTAAAGAAAAGCCAGCAGGTCAATTCAGAAAAATGTCCTCATTTTCATGCACACAGAACCATATGATTTAGAATTTGGGAGAATGCAGGAGGATTTTTGAAAACTAAGAAAAAAAATACAGGAACTGCAATATTGGGAATTTTTTCCACATAAAATGCAACTTTTAGCAACTAGGAACTTCTAAAATCAGCTCATAATCAAGGCATTCTCGAGCCATACCTATAATCTGCCACAAGTGCATCTCTATGAGCACCTCAGCTCATATGAACAATACTACCCCATACAAATTGAATTTCCCAGTTGTTGCTGTTTACGATATTTTTGTTCACATTGCAGAGCAGACAAATTACAAGGAAGTAGATTCTTTCCAGATGAAATTAAACTGGAGGGGCACTCTGGAAGCAAACCAAATGCTCTCCACCCACTAAAGGGCATTCACTTCGTAGGAAAAGAGCTAGACTGAAGTAGACCTACCTGTAAAACAAAATTTTTGGTTATCAGAACAGTGTCCTTTTGAAAATTTATGCTTATTGTGTTGTATCATGTATTACTGTGAAAATAAGCCTATGAACTACAGAGTCACTATACAAGTTGAGGACAGTCCTCTAGACTCATTCCCAGCTGGAGAGCTCTCCAGTACTAAAATCAGACATGATTATCATGAGATGGAACAAGTGTCTTCTGTGTTTGAAGAACTGGGGACATTATGTTTGTACTTAAATAAATTGTAGATAACAAATAGTTTTTTGGGGAAAAGAATATTTTCAATTTCTATCAAAAAGAAGCAACATTAAATACCCCTTTCTGAGTAGAAGAATAGGATTCCCATGAATATGTTTCACTGCAAATCAGTTAGAGGTTATCTGGAAGGAGACGTAACAGACACGTTTTCTTCCGTAGCAGAAATGAAGGTGAGAATAGGAACATTTGTCTTGTCAAATTCATTTATTAACAAAGTACAAATTGGAGGGCTAAGAAAATCACAGCCTGCTTTTTTTTGTAAGACTGTAAATATTTTTTGATTTTCATGTGCCTTCTGCCTTTGCGCATTTGGGTAGTATTTGCTTAGCATTTTCAGCTTTTCTGTGTTTAGACTCGTTATTCAATCATTTGTTTATTTTTAAATGACAGTGGATATAATGTAATTAACCAGCACTAGGAGCTGTAATTTTGCAAAATGGAAGCAAAAGTCCAAACTCAAGTACTGCTAGTGAGTCTCATTATACACTACCAAAGAGCAGTCACATGCTGTGGCAGCCCAAAGCAGCCCAAGTGGAAATCTCTAAAACATGAGCTGGGTGTGTTGGTTCTTAGAAAACTTTACAACACCCACTCATTTCATTCTAAAGTGAAATTAGAACCTTATATGAGGTGTTTGTTTTCAGGACATGTTCTAAAAAAGGAGCAGATTCACGGGTATCATAAAACAGAATACCGTCAGCTGTACAGTGTTTCATGGAATATGTGCATAATTTTAGTAATGGTATGCAAAAGCAAATATTTAGCAAACTATTGCTTTGATGGCTCACTCACAACTTGGAAATATGCAGCCTAGATCTGCATTTGACATCTCTATGCACAGCAATAGGAATTCTAAAGGCTGTGTCATTTTCAGCTTTTTTCAAAGAGCAAGCACCAACATTAAAAGCTACAGCCAGCCAAATTTAGTGTAATAACCCATCACTGGTTTTATTTTAAATAATTTGATTCCAGAAATTGGCGCTTGATCTAACACAAATCGCAAGATCATAATATTCCCATGAACCAGGAAATCTTATCCTTCTTACACTCTATTCAACAAACTTGAGCGAACCCTGGAAATCACATGTTTCCTAGTTAGTATAAAGAAATGCTTGTTCAATAAGCAGGAAATATAAGCTGAATATGGAGGCATTACTGCAGGGTATTCCAACCATGAGTTCCACTCCAACACAGTACCATGCCAGGTTTGCAACTGCGTCCTGAGTTGAGATAGATTGGTCTTATAACTGAGCAAGAAATAAGTGAACAAAAGACTGAAAAAAAAAACCAAAATAAAACCCTTTGAGAATAAGACTGTATAAATAGAGCTTGTAAGAAATCAATCATGGAAAACAGTGCAAAGAGTGACTCTCCTGAAGAAAAAGTATTAATTTGGTTCAGACATGTTAGAGCTACCAAAGTTTCAAAACTGGTGTTTCAGAACAGTTTCAGAACCAGTTTCAAAACTGGTGCTTCTTAAATTCTTTGAAATACATCATCTGCACCTAAAAAGGAGAAGATTTCTTTGAGAAAATATGAGGAAGAAATTTCTTGCTGCCTTGGATGTCAACCTATGCTTGATACAACAGAGGTTTGCATTCTTAAAAAGACCACACTGAATATTTTTGGTAGCATAAGAAAATTAAAAAAAAAAATCTGATAAACCTGTTGAGTAATAGTCCAATGTTCAGGCAGTTACTGAAAGAGGTTAACCAGACTTAAAAGACTTAACTTTTCTAACAAGTGTATTTCTTGTTAAAGTTGAAATCAATTAAAAATCTTTTTAAATGACTGCTTAAGCACCCCAGGATAATACAAGTATGTTCTTTTCAAAGTCAGATGAGAAAACTTTTAATGTTCTGCTGTTTTTAATAGGTAAGAAAACAAACTGCACATCCCAGAGACAATTCATGCAAATATTCTGGGTGTCTATTTCAGCTAAATTATTTTGTTACACTTTTCACTATGTATAGATTTCATCTTAGATTTCTATCTCGTATTCAAGCATCTTCTACAGGCTTCCAATATGGCCTTTCAGTTTTTAAACTTCATTTTCTTGTAAAACTTTATGGCTCCATGTGGAACATATTAAATTTGCTGCCTGTGTAGTCTGCAAATAATTTCTTATTGTTTATTTTAATTGATCTTTAAAAATAATCAGTGAATAAAAAAGTTGTGAGTTCAACCTGTCTAATACCATACAAATTGGGTTAATGAACTTCAGAGAGCTGCATCAGTCTCTTTTGGCCCCTGCTGCCAGACCAAGTGGGTTATGTTCTCTCCTACCCAGAAGCACTGAGCACTTCTCTGTATCAAAGCTAAGCTTTGAAATGGCTTGTTTTGTTCTCTAAGTTAGGAATAAAGGCAAACCCCAGTAAAACAATTAGCTTGGAACACGTCTTGTGTATGTTTAAAAATACTGTTTGTTGACAAATTCCAAAATGAAACTGTTGATATGTATCTTGGTCACGTAGTGTTAAGAGGCATATAAACCAGACAACTTGGTAAATCGTGTTCAGCTGTAAAAGAAAAGTTGTCATATGTGAATGATGAAGTGGTACTACCAGAAATACTATCATACTTTACTTTCAAGAAAAGTAAAGTAATTACTGACTTTGAAAATGGCAAGATGTAACGGTCTTTTAACATTTTGAAGAAGTAGCAATGTGTGATTCAAAATTAGAGCTGACCCAACAGCAAACATTAAAATTACTAGAAAATTAGCTTAAATTATCATTAGAGAAGTAAATTCAAATAGATAATTTTCAAAGTGACTAAATAATATTAAAATGTAGAATAGAAGTATCGATATGCAAATCTTCAGTTACAAAGATTAGAGCTTGTTAGCAGTTTTGCTATGAACTCTTTCTAGTCCATCAGAAAGACCAATGTAAAAACTATGTTTTCTATAAAAAAATGCTTCTCAAAATTAATTTCGGATTAGAAAGAAACATATGCAGAGGCCAAGAAATGTTTATGAGGTGTCGAAAGCTCAAGATTATTGTGCTTCTCTAAAATGGAAAAAGTAGATGGATCTGGACTTCATAATGTAGGCAAGTGACCCTAGCCACAGGTGATGACAATTATCTGGATATATACTCAAAGCTCTATGCTTTCTACAAAAAGCCGAACAGCAACAAATGCCCGTCTCTAAACACAGTGGTTAGAATCCCATCCTGTGATGTGGGAGATCCTGTTCCAAACCGTATCGAGTCAGCCTACCTTCATCACCTTTTTTCTTCTAAAAACAGGCTGCCTCAGTCATTTCCATCTTTAATGAGCTTAACTTCATAAAGAACTCCTTAGCTAGAATAGAAAATAGATAAAAGATGTAAAGGACAGCCTCAGGTATTTGTTCCTTACTATAATGCATGTTTGTTGATAAATTCCCCAAAGCAAACTGTGAAACACTTGTTTAAAAATAGTCAGATTCACAAAAGGATAACAGCAGTCTTTGTAAGAATTTAAGGGTCAGGGAAAGCCTTGTATGCCTTGGAATCCTGACACTTGTTCAAGTACATTAGCAGCATGACATTAAAGAGCCTTGTATGACAGTACTGTCATCTTTAACATTTCAAAACATACATTTGAGAGACTTCTACAATTATTCACAAATGTTAGATGACAGGATTTCTCAAAGGCTTTTCCATAATTAGCTATTTTCCTCCGCCATCAGGAAGGAGAATCAACTGGGTAATTACAAAAAACTGTACAGCCCTTGGTCCTGTCACACGGATACTTATCAACTATTCCACACATTATCACTTGGCTGAAACCTGTTTTGGGAGGCTTCAGTGTCCTGGACATCAGTGTGCTTCAGTTTACAAAGCAGGAATGCTTGGAAATGCATTCAGTTCATGAATTCTGGAATGATATATGTTGTCAACAGATGTCAACCACAAAGGTACAAATGCTCTAACACATTTTGTAAATAAATTAGAGGGTTTTTCTAGATTTCGGGTACTGCTCTATTCACTTAATATCATGTTTATCTCTTGAAAGTTTCTTTTATTTCATGCTCTAAACAGTAGATCATGAAAACATTGATCGTACCCAAATTGAACAAATATGTGATGGAAAGAGAAATAATAAATTTTAAGTTTCATGACATACCATCTTACCCATAATTTCTAGGAAGTTTCCTCTCCTAAAACTCGAAAACTTTTGCTGTAAGAGTATTTTCATTGAGTATAGGTTTCAGTTTGCAGGGATGTGTTTGTAAACTGGCCACTGGAGAAAGGCACTGGCAGGGTAAAAAGTTTGAAGAGAAAACACAGTGTTCTAGTGAGTAGCCCTGGGCTTAATTAAAAATATATTTAGAGCTTTGTTGGAAGCTATTTCAACCAACTATTTTTTGGAGTGTGTACAACAGGGATTCTGTTGTTACAAAACAAATTGAGAGAGGCATTTCTTCATGTTAACACTTACCATATAAACACTGGATACAATCAATATTTAACAGGAGCAATACACTTAACACCTGCCAAAGTCTCTGTGTGTCAACTTAGGCCTTCAGGAAGGCCCATTTTAGACATTAGGTCATCTGTATAATGATGGCAGTGGAGCAATCTTAAGCATTTCATTTTTAGACTCATCTACTTGGGTCATGGCTTGGAATACAATGTGCTACTGCAAGTTTTCTGAGTAGAGACTTGTTTCAATTCTTCACTGTCACTTCTAGTGAAATTACTTATTGCAATCATTTTCAAAAGAAGCTGGGCAGGGGACGGTACCGCAGAAACCAACCTGCTCATCAACCTTGCCAGTTGTTCACAGTTCCAAAGCAACACGGTTCACATCTTCAATATTAATCAGCCTGTTTCCTAAGCCAAAATCATGTGGCAGTTGAAAAGAAGATGTTGAATTTAAACGTAGTATTGCTTTAGTTGTGATAATTTAATAATATAAAACAAAGTTAATACGGAGAGGGAGCATTTTTCATAGATTATCCGGTCTGCCCTCTGGTCTTTGGGCCTTTATAATTGCATATCTTCAATATTTCTCTGTAATCATGAGTGAAACAGAGATTGTTTCTTGTTTTTAAAGAAAGACAAAATTCTCAAGAAATCAATACCTAAGGAAAACCATGACATTTAAGTTAAAAAGAAATAATTGATTTGTAAGGGTTTTAAGATGATTTGTTTTGTTTTGATCTTTTTTTCTTGGTGCACTTGCTTGTATTTTGCTCCTCTTAATTTCTTCAGCTACAAAACTCATGCACCATCTTGCAGTTTCCACTCTCATTCCATCATTTGATCCTACCAACAGCAAGGACCAAGCTTGAAATTAGACCTGAGTTTGTTTTCCTGATTCAGTCCCCTGGAGATGACCAGGTAATTGGCGAATATGAATTAAATTCTTCACCAGTCTCGATTCTACTACTGTTGGGTTTTTGGCAGCTTTTTACATGAAAATAAGTTTGTGTACTTCAAAGAATGCATAACATTTTGAGTCAATACCTCTTCCTTCTCTTGGGCCTGGGAGTCAATGAAAAGAAGAATTTGTTCCAGTCTAAACAGTGGAATTCAACTGCTAACCACATATATCCAAAATGATTTCTAAGTTTCCAATGAAACTCATAGATGGAAATTTTTTTAATATTATTTTTAAAAAATTCAAAAGATAAAATCTTGTCCTTAAATTAACTGACAAGCATGATTAGGATTGCAGATTCCTAGGAAAAAAGTATTACTTAAAGTAGCACAGTTCTATAAATGACACTAAATTATTGAAGTGACAATCAAACAAGAGACCCTTGGGCCAGAAGTGTATAAAAATGAAGATAAAATATTACCAAAAAATAAGATTTAACACCTTTCAGGTTTGAGGGAGCTGGGGTTGCTTAACCTGGAGAAAAGGAGGTTGAGGGAGAGCCCTATTGCTCCTTACAACTACCTGAAAGGATGTTTTAGCAAGGTGGGGGGAAGTCTCTTCTCCCAGGTAACAAGCATTAAGGCAGGAGGAAATGGCCTCAACTGCGCCAGTGGAGGTTTAGATTAGATATTAGGAAAAAATTCTTCACTGAAAACATTTGCAGGCATGGCAAGTGGTGGGATCACCAGCCCTGGAAGTGTTCAAAAAATGTGTTAATGTAGTGCTCAAGGACATAATTTAGTGGTGGATGTATCAGTATTAGGTTAATGGTTGTACTCAAGGATCTTAGAGATCTATTCCAACCTTAATGATCCCATGATTCCATATTATTTTTAAATGCAATGTGAGAACTAGGAAAATAATGACAAAGGACCAAATTAATTAGCTAATATGATATAAGTATTGTCAGGATAGAATTGGTAGGAGCATTACCAGGCATAAAATTCCGAAGTAGTTCAAAATTTTTTTTTAAAAAACATTCTTATCAAAAGAAAGGACATTTTCTGAATGAGTGTGCAATATTTTTTCCTAACCAAACAAAATTGCACCTGTTGCAAGGAAAGAATTTCAAACTATTTCATCACATTGGATTTACAGAATATTTTTGGTATCCTCCGTCAAGTAGTCCCCATCTCCGGAAATTTATTTCCTACTGGTGGTCCTTTTTTCATTTGAAACACACATACAGAGATGGAAAAAAACTAAACTGTATACATTAGCTCTGTGTATGAAACCTAGTCTAAGAAGGAATTTCTATCACTCTGCATTGTACAGTTTTTGACAACTTCTGCACTAAAAATTGAGGTTCAACCCCTCCATGGACTCTTGAACTGATTGTTCAAATTTTAATCAGAGGCGAAGTAACCTTTCACAGACCTCTAAGTCTCTGACCAGCCAAGGGGTATGCAGAGGGCATCTAAATCAATATTTCCCAGTGACCTTTCCTTGTTCCATGAAAATAAGCATATTCCTATGTAACTGGGAAGTTTTCTCTGTCAAATTGGCTTTCCCAGTTCTACCTTGGCCCTGACTAGACTATCCTCCTTTCCTTCTCCCACTCCATTTGATCTTTTTACTGCTGTCAGGCTTTCCTGACTCTCCATGTTCCTCTGCAAAATGCAGCTGCTTCCTTCTCCCCACCACACCAGTAAAATTTGCTGGCCTCTAATTTTATCAGCCAGATACCTTACTAAAATTAATGTGAAGAATGTGAGCAAACTTTGAGAAAAGACTGATCTGAAATGACCTCATCCATATGACAGGAATTTTAATATGTGCTGAACATCTATGAACATAATGCTGATTCTGTGCTCCTGTTCTATCTTGATTTCTCATTACATTTACCGCATAAGATTTCATGGAATTACTTGACCCTGCAGGAAAATGTCCATATTTGAATGATAGCTCCAAAGACAAGAATCTAGGTAGATGTCTAAACATCGCTGAAATTGTGACTGTGAATGGTTTAATGGAAAATTAATTTTTTTTTTTACAATTTTTGCATGAATAGAGAACTGAAGATTTTCTAAATGTTTTGTAAATACATAGGTTTTTCACATTGCCTTTACAGGGAGACAATGTTACAGGTACTTGTACTAGGACTGGCTGAAATGGTGCTAACTAATGTATTTAGAGGGCCTTGTATCAAATTGTTTTGAATAACTTAAATTCAGATTTACATATTTAGAGCTATTTTGACTACTTTTCTGACTTTGCAGTTCCAGGCATCTGCTGCATTGCATGATCTTTTCACATTACCTGAAGCAGATTGAAATGTCAGCTTCAGTAATAAGACGTGCAGAGTTTGTTGAGGAGCTGCAAAGTTTGGTTTGGCTCAATTTCTGACTGAGCAAGTTCTTCAACTGCTCAAGACACTCTCTAGTTAGCCATGAAGTTGTGTCTCCTGTAACATCTCATGCTGCTTTGTACAGCCTGTATATCTTGCCACCGCCTCTTTTCCTAAGCTATATATGAAAATTATTATCCCTGAAATCCAGAATATTTTTCTGCAGTCATAAATGCACATTTAATAAAAGCAACAGGTCCTCTTCATTGCAGACTCTTTCTAATCTTTATGTTCTGATTAATGGTCCACTCTAATACAGTCATCTCTACCAGGAGGAAATGGAATGAAGCCCCTAGTATTTTATTAGACAGTTAGCAGTAGATGAAAAACAACTCTCAATTGTATACACTAAAATTTTATTTTGCAAATGTCTATTAATTGCCAATTGTAAAACTATAAGTATTCCTTGACACCACTTTTAGAGTGTACTTCTTGGGAAAGCTAATTTAACCTCAAATGCACGTAGGAAGATTTGCAACATGGAATTGGTTAAACATTTGCTGTTTTGAGAATAGAAAGCAACTATCTTTAGACACTTCAAAAACTCGTTATACTCTTTGTTCTAGTGCACATCTAGTGCATATTTATTCTAGTGCACATTAAGTATTGGGTTTTTCCCTCAGTTCCTCATCACATTTTATTGGAATATTTTGTTGGCTTTGTTCTTTTCCCAAAATCTCCTTTGAATCTAGTTTTTAGTAACTGTTTCAGTCAAAAATAGAATTGAAAGAAATTAACTTCAGACTTCAGTGCAGGCACAATTTTAAGTAGAAGAGCAGGTGCTTTCTTTTTTCAAAGTCTGATACTGTCTACTATCGAAACATTTACATTATATGAATGTTACCACAGAGGCAGATAGAAAAACAAATAAAATTTTGCAAATTTAAATTCAGAAGGCTTTTTTTGGTAGAAAAACTTAAAGAATATCTCACAATATTGTAGCTTGGAAGAGGATATCTTACAATACTGTGTCTTAGATAAGTTATCTAAGTACTAGGTGCCTGTGAAGTTGGGATTTTAGCCTATAATTTTAGAGCTGAATTGCTCCTTTTAGTTGTTCTGTATAGCAAGATGGTGAGTTTGGCTCTCATTCAGACTGGTTTTAGAGGGAAAATTAGTTACTACTAAATAATATATCAAAATATTTGAGAGATGGGAAGTGTGTTCATCAAACAACTACAGAAATAGAACATCATTATAGCAACATATAAAATATCTGATCTTTCTGCAAGCTCAAGTGTGCTTCTTAGAGCCCATAAAAGACCTGTTAAATTTTAAAATGTGCTACTTCATATTAATACACTTATTTAAAATTACTTTTCTTCTTGGCTTTGAAATTCAACAAATTATAGCATTTTTGAGATAGAGTTGCAGTTTATGTTTGTAGATTACATTTTTACAGTGATATTTACATCTGTGCTATCCTTAAACAACATTAGCTCAAAAGTAAAGACCAAAGCCAACATCACAGTAAGCCTTAATATTTAAAGTATACATCAGGAAAAAGAAAAGAACAACCCAAACAAAACCCCCAAAACCAACAACAACAACAAACCAACACAAGTCATAATTCCACGAAGTATAAGGGGTCACTTATCTGTCACTGGCTGTATTTTCAGCAAATTGTTCACAACAGCAATATTCTGAATGGTGTTTCTGGCTGTAGTTCCAGACAAAATTTGTAAACCATATGGACAAACACCATGCCACCTGGAATGCTCCTTGGTCTTCTTGCTCTACTGTCAAGCAATATTTTAGAGACAGTGAGTTCTGCTCAATATCTCACTGTCAATACTTTCTAATATTGCACTCACGCTGGTGTTTAAAAGCAAGCTGTGCATTATTGCAGCCTAACCAGCTAAGTTTAATATCTCAGAGAAATGTACAGATCAGATAGATGAAGAGTTTTACTAAGGTGCATTTAGATCAGTGATTACAAGTGGCAAACCAAACAATCCATGCAATGACCATAAATGTGGTCATGCAGCAGACTAGGCAAGAATACAATCTCATTGCTGGCCAACAGGCCTATCTGTACTTGTCAATGTGTCGTGAATCTGGAGTACAGTTCTCTCTATGGGACAACATGCTTTTATTTCTGCTTAGGTTGACGTACACAAGCTTAACCTCAGAACTTTGGCTGACATTTCACAATCAGGGTTAGGATCATCTAAAGATAATTTTGGTTTTTTGCCTTGTTCTTGATTATTGTGGTATGAATTTTCTGCAAGAACACAATATAGTTCCCCCTGAATAAACCTCCAGTATCTTAGGGTGTTATATATTTACTTCTTCGTTCAAATAAAAAAATTCTGCCTTAAAAGCTAATTTTTTATTATTTTTTCAGCGCTGGTTTATTCAACATATCAGACCCTACAAGTAGAGAATAGCCTGATTTGAACATACAGTAAATTTATGGAGTTGTGAATTTCCTTCCTGGAAATAGTAGCTCATATTTCTCTGGCTGTATGACCTCCCTGAAGTGTCAGGGAACTGTCACTACTTTTGTTGCATTCAGTTAACATTTACTACACTGAGTATGACTACAAACTTTTAAATGTAAGCTGATTGTCTGCTTAGGCTAGGCTAAGTACATGCATAAATTTGTTCTTGATGCTTTCACTTGGGTTTTTAAATAATGTCAAGTTTAAATAAATAAGAGATGAAGATATAAATCTGTGAAATACAATAAACTTAATCCTATAATATTTCATACGCCATCTATGGCCAAATTTTCAAAAAAAGAAGAGAAAGGATGTTTTGTTTTCTCATATGCTCCTTTAGAACCATATCCTTTGAAGATCTGTAAAAATTAACCTTGCAGAAGAGTAAGAACATCAGGGCTTTTTATCTAGGGGATTGTATCCACAGATGAAGATGCAGAGTGTAGAATGGCCTATCAGGGGGACATTCCAGCTATAGCTAGAACATCACTTGGTCAAAGAGAATCTTTTTCCACAGTATGGGATTTAGTTAGAAACAATCTTCTGACTGTTTTAACCTGGCCTATCTGTTCACTGATCAAATTGTCAGTTAGAAATCCTTCTCTTCCCCCATTCCATCAAGCAATGTTTAGGAGCTGATGCGCAGCCTTAGCAGATAAGGAAACAGTGATTACTTGGGTGGGTACCTTGCTACAAAAATTCCTCTAATTTTTTAACTAACTTCGTTTTCCAGATCAGAGATGTGAACTTTCAACAGAAGTGAGAATTAAGTTAAATGAATGAGTATGTATTATCTCAACTACAGTGCCAACACATTATTTCTGCTTCTTTGAAGCTCAGCACTTTTCAGCAACACTAGTTGAAACTGACTTCTGGAACGGAATTGTTTTTTAGAGCCAATGGACCACTCTTTGATTTCTCAGACTGAAAAAAACTAACTCAAGCCAGGGAAAATGCTGCAGCCTGCTCAAGTTCAGGCTGAAGGAGCTGGGGTTGAACAAGAGGAGGCTCAGGGATGACCATCAATTGCTCTCTACAATTATCTGAATGGAGGCTGTAGGAAGGCGGGGGTCAGTCTCTTCTTCCAGGCAGCCACTGACATGACAAGAGGACAAAGCCTCAAGCTGCACCAGGAGGTGTTCAGACTGAACACAAACTCAGGAGGAATTTCTCCATGGAAAGAGTTGTTAAGCCTTGGAATGGACTGCCCAGAGAGGTGGTGGAGTCATCTTCTGGAGCTGTTAAAGAAATGACTGGATGTGGCCACTTAGTGCTGTGGTCTTTTTGACAAGGTAGTGATCAGTCGAAGGCTGGACTTGATGACCTCAGAGGTCTTTCCCAACCAAAATGTTTCTGTGAATCTGAAATTCTTCATAGTCTGGAAAACATATGTCATAGGTCAAGAATTTTCAATTAGGATGTTCTCTTGAATCTAATATGGTTTATGTCTACTAGCACAGAAGCTAATATAGGCAGCTAAGATGTAGGTTGAAAAATTAAAGCAGTTCTAGAAGATAATTATATTTATTTCTCCTGATCAAGAATGCACAGATTGCACTCTGGAAGGCACTTCATGCCAGACTAGCTAGATTAAAAGAGGCTTCTGCTGTTATAAAATTAATTACCTATTTACTTAAAACAGAAACTGATCCTAGAATGACAGTTTGTTTTTTAACCTTGTTTTATAACCAATTATTCAGTGAACAATTATGTACACTGAACTATGAAATATTGCTTGAAAGAGGGAAATTCAAGGATTGAGTTACTATGCAGCATAAAGTTATGCTGAGCTTTAATGTTAAGTTGAGGTTACCTGACATTCACCCAAATATGTTCATTAACTTGAATCAGGATGCCTGATTAAACTCTACCATAGGTATACCGGAGAATTTTCAGGGACAGAAGTATCATTTATTTCAGTCTTCTGTTTAGTACAAGGTACACTTTCTAGCTGAGGCTTCCATATTTTGGAGAAATATAAATTATTAACCCTAGCAGAAGGCCAGGATAAGAAATAAATCAAAGTAACTGTGTTACCTCCTCTTTAATTTCCGTCTTAATTATATGGAGAGTTTTCTTTTCTTTTTCAGCTCTCCTTTAGCAGAAATTCCAAGATCATCTCTGGTGGAAACTTGTGAAAGATGGAATATGCTTCAGTTGCCCTCATCTTCTACAGCTACTAGATAAGCCACCCTGTCAGATGTCATAAAGTCAATGAATCTTAAAATACCACTATGGACATTAGTAGAACAATAGGCACCTCAGGCTACTTTAAAGAAAACTTTGTGGTAAGCCACAAATATGCTACATAGTCTCATGAAAACAGAGGCCAAGGAACACACAAAGGAAAGGAAAGGTGGTTTTATTTTAACAGTTGTACTGCAACCACTGCAGAAATAATTGTCTCTTTGCATGTCTGTATATGTATACATTTTACATACCTTTATATACAAAGCATATTTCAATTCTTCATCAAACACAGATGTTTAGTGATGAATATGAATGGAACAGGAAGCAGAGAAATTATGCCATAGGTCTTCTTTTAGAAAACAGAATCTTGCATGCATTTTGTTTTTGTAGATATGCCATATGCCAGCATCTGTAAAATATAAGTATTCTTATGATTAACCTAGCTCCAAAACTGAAAAATTCCTTCATTAGGAGAGCAAGTCTTACAAGTACATTTAGTACATCATTTTGAATTTAGAAATTGCATGACTGCTTTTCCCAAGTCACTGAGAAAACATCTGCGTCCTTCAAGCATATAATTCTATTCATTTTTTGGGTCATATCTGCAATGACTTCTGCCTGTCATTTCATCAGTCAGAACTTCCCCAGATTTTTTCATGTTCCTCCAGATGTTTGGAATGCTGCTTAAAAATTGGTGCCACATTTCAACTTAATTTCAAGCTTTTGATATTGAAGAAAAATTTTAAAATTGCATTGGGAAAATGAGTGGTCTGACTGCACTAACCTTGATATCCTGTAGAATTCTTTAGTGTGCTCCATCTCAGCCCCTCAGTTTGTTTCTACTCCTACGGCCCATTTTCTCTGTCATTGTTTGTCTTACCTGTGCTCTAGATTTGAGGGGCATCCACCCATGGCTCCAGCAAACTCAACATCCTCCACAGATGGATGGAAAAAATTATCTAATACCATTGTTACAACCTTACCTTCTCTGAATTTTTCTTTTGGTCCCTAGAGGCCTTCTTGAAAGCACCATGTTCTGCTGCATCTGTAAAAGGGATTTATTACTTGTTTGTATTGCTTTTCCTAGGTGACTCTTCGAACTCTTTCTGTCACGCTTTATATATTGGCATTTAATCTGTAATGGTTCATGATACTTTCTGCTTTTTTCATTAGGACTTAAATTTAGCTTTTTGAGGAGTTCTTTTAATTCCTTAACTCAGTAGTCCTATACTTTCTGTTTAGCCATAGCAGCTCATTTTGGTCCCTCTAAAGGTCCCCCTTTCTCACCAATCATTACAGTATGACTGTAACAAATTTTTAGGAACTAAACGTTAGTGAATGATAATACACTGTGCTATATATTTAACATAAACATGTTCTATTTCCTTGGATTTACACTTTCAAACACTTGAAATTAAATTCTAACAAGTAATGTTTTACTGTCAAAGAGGGGTCACAGCGTATTTACGCTACAGCATGAACATGCTCAGTAAGAAATTTGTTTACTAGCCAAAAGTCTTTAAAAATAAAAATAAAAATAAAAATAAAAATAAAAATAAAAATAAAAATAAAAATAAAAATTTAATCCAAGTAACGAATTGTTGTTAAATTACTTTTCAGTAAATATGTTTCTTCATAGCACAGGGAGCCCAAGTAAGCATGGCCTGAAATACAACCAAGGTGAAAATACTGTAAAAGCATAAAGATATGGAGGTATAGGTTGACAGACAGGTAGATATGAGATAGTTAAGAGAACAAGTCTCCTAATTCATTCTAATGTGTTAGAAAAATCTTGGGTCTAGTGGCCTAAGAAGTTGTAACCACACTGGGTCAGATGATTCAGACTGCTCCAATAGTGACCATCAAGGGAGCTAAGAGCCTCTCTCATAAAAAGCTTTACAGTTACTATAAATGCAAAGTAATTCTTTCATCCTGGAAGCAGCTCTTTTTTCAAACTGATGCTTCAAGCCACTGCGCAGTGGCATTTAGTCTGCCAATATCTAGTTTCCAATCAAAGTCCGAATATGTATGTACATATATATCCTTGGTATATTCCAGATATAACTAAGTATTAAACTAATCCTACATAATATTGCAGAAACTGACAAGGAGTATATATGTGTGGATGCTTCATAGAATGGCTTGGGTCAGAAAGGACCCTAAAGATCATCTAGTTCTAACCCTGATGCCATGGGCAAGGACACCTTCTACCACACCAGGTTGCGCAGAGCCCCATCCAACCTGATCTTGAACACTTTCCAGGAGTGGGGCATCCATGACTTCTCTGGGCAACCTGTTCCAGCGCCTCATCACCCTCACAATAAACAATTTCTTCTTGATATCTAATCTAAACCTACAGTCTTTCAGTTTGAAGCCACATGTATACAGACATGCCCTCATAAATAGTCTCCTTCTTTCCTGTAGGCTCCCTCCCAATACCAGAAGGTCACCACTTGGTCACCCCAAAGCTTTTTCTTCTCCGGGTTGAACAATCCCAATTCTCTCAGCCTTTCCTCATAAGAGAGGTGCTCCATCTCTAATCAACTTGGTGGCCCTCCTCTGGAATTGCTTCAATAGGTTTATATCCTTTTTGTGTTGAGGACCCCAGAGCTGGATGAAGTGCCACAGGTGGGGTCTCACCACAGCAGCGCAGAGGGGCAGAACCCTCTCCCTTGACCTGCTGGTCACACCTCTTCTGATGCAGCCCAGAATACAATTGGCTCTCTGGGCTGTGAGTGCACATTGCTGGGTCAGGTCCAGCCTCTCATCCACCAACACTCCCAAGTCCTTCTCCTCAGGGTCCTCCGATCAGTTCATCCCCCTAACCTGTATTGATATCAGGGGTTCCCTCAACCTAGGTGTGGCATTTGTACATCATGATTTAGGTACAAGCTTATATTATGCTCCACAAGTTATCAGAACCTTTATTGAAAGGATTTGGTTTTGGACTACCCAGCAGACTACAGAGGCACACACAATATGGATGCTACAGCTTTTATCATAAAAAAAAGCTTAAAAGAAATCACATATATTTTGTTAAAGAAGGGGCAAGAAGGAATTTAATTTTTTTTCCTTCAAACTAAAAAATTCTAAATTGAAAAGTAAAAAGTTTAACCTAAAATAATAGCAACTAAAATGTAACTTAAAGTCAAATTACAATAACAGAGAAAAAAAAAGTAATTCTACTGACAAAGTCATGATTTTAGATTGCTTACAGCAGTGCAATCACTTTGCATTCCTTTTATTTTTCATTAAATGGGGACAGAAGAAATTATGCACAGATTTTAAAAATAATTATGTTTAATGTCATCAAAACTTGTAACAAGGATCTGATTTAGTATAATTTGTCTTAGATATGCAAAACTATGCCGATCTGAAAACAGCTACCTATTTGAAGATGGGGCTGTTATTCTAGGAAGGAGCTTCGGTGCTAAGGCAGATCTACTGAACATGGTCACCGCCTGCTGCACCTGTTGCCCCTCCGGCTAATCAGAAGTCCTCCCTGTTGACACACTGGTCTGTGTTCCTCCATCTTTCTCCCTGAGGAGAGGATATGGCCTCCAAAATCCAGACAGTCTCTTGACAGAGCCTCTTTGGCACACTCAAACCGCTGAAGGATGATACATAGCATTTAGTCTCCGTGGGCTTAACCCACCTCTCCTCAGAAGCGTGTCACTGTTACGCAAGCAACATGTGAGAACCTGAACATCGCTAATCTTGGTCATTCCCAGGAAAGATTCTATACTAGCATGTTTGTTAAAAAAATATGCAAAAGTCCTTCCCTGTTTCTTTTTTCACTTTAACATGATTTTAATTTGTGTAATTTTATGAAAATGAACAGAATAAAATTAAGTCCATTGGATGGCTTCATGCTGGCAAATATATTAGTCAAAAGCAGAGTCAAACGTTTTAGAAGCCCAGCTGCTTTAAAAGACTACACAGAGCTACTCAACTGATGTTGGGCAATTATGGTATAATCTTCAAGTTGCTCATAGCTAAAAATTAAATTAAACCCTAGAAGCAGAAAAGAAGAAATGAAAATCTGACACAGGTTATTACTGTATTCCATCTCATGGTTTTTTAAGAACTTCATCTAATGACTATTTAATGTGTGAGGATGGCTCAAAGTTATTTCAAAGGGATTGCTGTCATATGGGGGCAGATGCTGGATCTTTGGCACAGATGTAACAAAAAGATGCGTATTTCCCTTTGTGCCCTGGAGACACAGTGCCTCAGTCTTGATGTATCTCTGTATCCGTGCCTAAGCACTTCAGCTTTTTATGTGCATTGTTCAAGACTGCTTGCTGAAGCAAAACTTCATATTTCATAGGCATATTTGTGGGTAAGAAAATCTTTTTACTGATATGGAGTCCCAAAAATTTGGATAGTCAAAACTGTATTCCTCCCTAGACTTTTTTCCTCCCAAGCACATTAAAGTACCAACATATTAGAAGCTCCTAAAATTTCTTAGGGAAAAATGTAGCCACCTTTTCAATTTTACTATAAACATAAAGATAGGCAGGAGGCCTATTTCTTCTGAAATGACTTAATTTTATGGAAATCATCTACTGCAATCAAAGATTTTTGACTGGATTTTCAAAACTGTCAGAAGCCAGAGTTCCAGCAATGTTCACAAAATGTCTTTTGTGACCACTTAAACCAGAGGTATTTATACTCTTGTTGTTTAAATGTACATCCAACCACTTCGAGTAACTATTCAAACACCTTTAGAAGTTTAGCCTTTAGACATCTCTCATGTTGGGAACTAACTTCTCATTTATAGACTTAAGATGTGTCTCTAAAGTAAGTACTCCAAAATTGATGCATCTTGGATGAAATTAATTTGGCTTTAAATCTCAGTCTTCGGTCGCACCTCTGACCACCAATAAAATGATCTACAATCCAGGTGTAAGGAAATATATATCTCAGGTCCTTCTGAGTTTATAAAATTGTTTCCTTTTCCCCTCAATTTTGTTACTCAAAAATCAAACATCACAAAATGTAGAGTCACTCCTATCTTTGACAAAGACTTTTTATGACTCTGTCTACAATGATACATATACATTCAGTTTATAAAGTTTGCACTTCGAATAATAATTATTTTAGCTATATTGCTCATAACGTCATCATTGACAAGGTGGTGTTAGGTCATAGGTTGGACTTGATGATCTCAAAAGTCTTTTCCAATCTAATTAATTCTGTGATTCTATTAAAATGCAAGCATATCTGAAGTTCAACGACACTGGAAATCTACCAAATTAATATTAGACGTTACTTATACAGGAACACTATTTCTGTAAATCGGTGGGATGTTAATTGTACAGCATCTCTATAACTTTTAAACACCAAGGAAATGAACAACTGAAAGATCAGAGGTAGACAGCCTGCTCAAAGATTCTTCTTCCTGAGAACATACAGATAAAGGACAACTGTGCCTACAGGAAAGCTTCCTTTACTCATGTGATGTAGATGGGAGATGTTAGGCTACATTTCCATAGACACACCAATTATCACCAGCTAATGATGTCTTCCTTGGAGATACTCATCAGTGTCTTTTTCTGCTTAATGACTCTAAATTATTTAAGGTAAACTTGATTTAGTGCTATCTCCTGATAACTGATTTCTTAATTTATTCACAGCTAAACGATGATTTAAAACATGTTAATAATTACTAATTTTTAATAACTTGACTTTATTGAAAGACATATTCAAGTTTCAGAATTTGCCCATTAGAACACTTAATAATTTTTTCAGATGAAGTTCCCACTATATTCTTGATTATCAAAAGTGGGAAGGGAGAAATGTGGTATTGATGAGAAAATTGTGGTATTGATATACACATTCCTTACTACACATTCCCTAACTAAAGCAAACAATTAAATGCTTTTAACAGAAGCTTCAATATCATTGTTTAAGGCACTGCTTTGTCTTATGTTTTTCGATACATGCAGATAATTTAATTTAAATGTAAATTTATCTCATTTTTCAGTTTCAACTTGTAGAACAGTGTCACAAATCTTTTTTAGGTCAGGTGCTTAGGAAAGAAATACCTTGGCATGGGTAAACACAAAAAGTAAGTAGAACTGCAAATTTCTGTAGTGAAGATGTTTGAGCTACTTTTACATACAGAGAAAATGCTGGGAAAATGGGAGAACCTAGACTACTTAGTACGTGTATCAATAGTTTTAGTCAAATATTAATGAAGCTTAGATAAAAGTACCTATTTTTTGTTGCATCTGTGTTTTAGAAATATTAATTCCTGTGCCCTTTGCTTTCTCATGAATACACAATATATAAGGAAATGAATGCATAAGGCACTTCTTTTGATACTTTGGACTATATCTACTTACATTAATGCTTGTGCATAGCCAATAGAGAATCAGGATTCCAAAGAAAAGTATTCTATGACCTTCAGATCTGAGTGAGTGTTGCAGACAAGCCCATTATTCTCCCAGATCTAAGCAATGAAAACAAACCAATACTCAACTAAGATAAACCCTTTGACTTATCAGTCCCACAAGCCTACAAGAAAAAACCTTTAAGACGGTGTCTTATAAACTTCTTCAAATTTTTTTTTATGGATTTCATTTGAAGATTTGCTTCAATCAAAACCACAGGAAAAACAGTATCATTATACCTAAGTATTACACAGACTCATTAAGCAAATATCCTGAGCAGGGACCTGACAGGAAAACTATGGAGTCTGTCCAAAGATCTGTGCTGTGGGTTGAAAGCTGAATAAAGTTCATAATTTGTGATTTACCATTTCAGTGTTTAGACTGTAGCAGAAAGAGCAACTTAATTAGTCAATAAATTACTCTTTATCACTTTCTGAAATCTGAACAGCCAACCATCGGGGGAAATGCAGAATCCTGAGCTTCAAATTATTTCAAAATAGCATATTTTTAAGTCTTCCAAGCTATATTTCTAGAGGGTTTTTGTCCTATTTACTGCCCTCAGTCACAATGTATTTGCTTTTTCATTAGGGCACTATCTGACAAAAGACTAGATCTATGAAGTCTGTGCAATTCTTTGTCCTACTTTGAACTCCTGAAGTCCAAACTTGGAATCATTCCGTGCACAATGAAATAATAGTGTTCATGGAAACTTGTCTTTCAACCATTTCCAGATGAAGAAAACTGCTTTCCTATCCTTTTCCTCCTTAATCTTCAACTCTTACCTTTTTTAAATTTAGTCTCGCTTCTCAGCTTCTAGAAGTGTCTTACATGAAACAATTATTATTCACCCTCTTCATAGAATGTACAGTATACCTGACAAAAAAAACCTGAAAAAGGATAGGAAAAACTGTAATATATGGAAGAAATATTCAACAGTAGGCTAGTGTTTATACTTCTGAGCAGATCTATAAAGCCAAAGGAAAACTCAAGATTTTCTTTTTGCACCATTTTATTTTACCATGGAAAAAGAATTGTGCCCAGTTAATTTTTGTCACCAAGGACTATTTTGGTTTTCTGTTATGTGTGTTAATGGAAATAAATCCTTCCCCACATCATAAAAAATTATCGTTATGAAAACTAATTCTTCCAAAAAAGCCTAATTTAAACATTTTTTCCCTAAATAATTTGGTATAGGATAATAGGATTTAGTTCTTTCTCCGGAAAATACATCTTGCTGAAGAAATGTAGGAAAAGTTAACTTGTAAGTTTGACAACCAACAGACATATTTGTACAATGATCCTTCTGAACTAACACAATATACAAGCAGTTAAAGTGACAAAGGGTATATTCTTGCACTGTTGTCGTAAAAACAAAAAAGATAATGTGGAATGTGTGTAAAGACAATTTCAAAATATTTAAAAGAAAAATTTTCTGCGGCTTAGAAGAACAAGTGAGCTCCCTCCTTATGCACTTGGTCTCATATGCAGGCAAAACTTTTTTAAGTTAAAAGCAGCACAATATTTTTTGAATGGCAATTGTTTTGACTGGTTTATTGATTATAAATTCATCAAGAAACCTTACTTCCCTCTCTGCAAAAGACAATGATTCAACTTTCTAGATTTTCCCCAAGTTAGCTGTCAAGCACTGACTGCAGAAACTCAAGTACAGACTAACTATCTATATTGATCAAGGTCTGGACAAACAAAGGAACTTCCTGCAAACTTCAGCGTGTTTTAAAATGTGGTGACATTGAGGCAACTCTGCAGCACCTTTGCTGGAAGTGAGTTTCATTGAGGAGAACCTTTCATACCCAACTCACTGTTTTACGACTTGTCCTTGAAAGAGAAGGAAGTAGTTTGCAGAGAAATGAGCAGAGGCTGCAATCATTTCACTCTCACCAAGTATATATTTTTAAGATGTCAGTGATAATCTTGAAGTGTCACCATATGATTAGGATACAATCAGGAATACAAGAAAAAATATTTCCTAACATGCCTACACATGCCTGTGCAAAAAAACATGATTGGAAGAAACATTCGTTCATCGACACTGTTTATTATGGATTATATTATGCAATAGATTATATTTTAATGTCCTTTTCAGTATATGGACATCTATATATCCATATCCAGTAATATATCTGTGTATGTATATGGTATAGGTATGGCTGATTATATGGAATTTTGAATTAGTGCAGTTCCACTGTCGTTTTCTGACTAGATAAAACAAAAATAAATGAAAACATACATGACTTCATTAAACAAAGTAGCTGTCTCTAATGGATGTCTTCTTTAGCTGTCAACACAGTTTTCATATGTAAATGACAGCATCTCTGTACAACTGAGCTAGTCAGGTATGCAGTGATGGGTGGATTGCTTTGAGATCAAAGCTGCAGCTCTGAATAGAGAGCAAAGTACTGACTTCACAGTTTTTGCAATTATTATGACAAATTACTCATAAGCTAACAGATGTAGATTTAGGATGTGTGGTATAAAAAAACCCTGCAACATCTAAAATGACACTCAGACTTCTAACACATCTACCTGCCTAAGGTCACCCTCTGGCTAGTATTTGAAGGATGAAAAAAAGACAAAATACACCATTGATTTGCCCACTGATAAAAAAATACTGTGTAGGAAATGATCAAGTTCAACTTTGAACACATCATTTTCTTAAAATAGCTAAGAAGACCTCTGTGTCAAAATAGCAACATGAAAGTTTTGCCTGAGGCTGGCTATATCTTTCCAGGATGAACATCTTCTGCTTAATGAAACAAGGGATGTACAGAGGAAATAAAAGTTGAATATCAGAATTGCTATTCGACATGATCACTAAGGTTAATAGCAGAAACAAAAAAAAATGAAAGAAAGAAACCTAATGCATTCTGGAAACTCTTTTCCCTATTTCTTCTCAAAAGAAAAAAGAAAAAGAAACAATGAAATATTCATAGTTGTATTTCTGTTATACCTACACATAGGAAAATGCACATAAAGAAAACTCCTTCCTGTAACTGCCAATGAAATGCTGTGTCTGCGCAATAATAGCACCCATAACTTCAGGTGTTGATTTAAGACAACGTGAATATCCCTTTAAAGTCACTACATGTTTTGAAAAATGTCAGTATGTATCTGTGCCTCACTGAGCATTATAGCAATCCTGTCTCTGAAGGTGTACTGTAGGGGCAACATAACTGGAAACATTCAGAATCTGCCACTTTTTCTCAAAGTCTCCAAGGAAAAGATAGCTCTGATTTTTTTTTTTTGCATAGAAGGAGGAAAAAATCCCAAATTTCAATCATTTATTTGAAAGATATAATCGTACTTAGGGGAAAAACCAGAATATTCACTATTGGTAAAATTTCCTGTCTAAAGCTTATCTATCTAATTTAGCACCAGCTGCTACACAATGAAAGTAAAGCCAAATTTCTGCAATTTCTATAAATGCTTTAACCAGCAAGGTGTTAAGTAGTTACTTACAGAAACAAATACCAAGTCAAATTACACAAAGCAATATTACAGCTAAGTATCATAAAATTAATGAATTTTAACCTTCTACACATTGTAAAAGGTGCTTTAGTTATTCATGTAAAAAACCCCTGCATGCCTAATCGCCCTTTCTAGAAGTATTTACACTGACAGGAGAAAAAAAAATGTGCTTTATGGGACCTATCACAAGTAAGTCCTGTAAGATTCAATCAGCCTCTGCAACCTGATTATATATGTCCTGAAGGATGTCTGCAAACTCTTTACTTACTCTGATAAGCAATAGCCTGTATCAAAACACCTACAACACTATGAATTGCTTGGCTTAGTCTCTGAAGAAATCTTGAGCTTGAAAAAAAATTAATAGAGATTGCTTTAAAAAACATAACATCATTAAGCAAATCCTTACAACTAATTGTTTTCTCCAGTACAGAAGCAGAACAAGGTGTTCTAGTCTTTACCTTCATATCACAATGTAGTTAAGTTCATACTCCTGTTCTTCAAGCACTGCAACATCTCAAATGACAGCAGCACTAGAAACTACCTTCCACCTAATTAGGATAAGATTTGCAAATACAAGTTTAAGAGGTTAGCTTACGTCTAATTACCAGTTTTATAAGTTCTCAATGAAGAAAAGGAACATTTCTTAAGTGTGCTGCAATGGCATTTTCCCTGTAAAATGGTGGAAGACATTTAAGAATGAGTAGAACCATTAAATGCACCTCTTTTTCACCTGTAATTTAAACAAACGTAAATATAAATTAGAAGGTCATCTGAAGAGTTGAAGGTTGATGTTCAAGCTGACTCTTCAGTAGCACCAGTGGAGGAGTGGTTGCTTATCAGATAGAAAGCTGAGTCAGGGAAAAGACATTAAATGCAAGTTTAAAACCTTTTATTGTAGAACAGGTTCCTGTAATGAACTGTAAAAGGAATCTGAGAACATATTTGTTGCTAACTTTATGCATCTTGCATATCATTTTCTGCTTAGCAACAATTGCTGCAGACATTGTCAGGTTTTGTCCAAAAAAACTGTCATAACTATTTTAAGCATGAAACTTTCATAATAAGAGGTTGAAATCTCAAATTCAAAGTATTTCCATGTAGGCACAATTTTCATGATGAAAAACATTAATTCTGAAGAATTTATCCTTAGATTTTGCTGGCTACAAAGTTCTCTATTCAACATATCCTGGAGCCCTTCCTCAGTATAAATAGATAATAGCTGGACACAGGGTATTTTTCTCCAGCTAATAGAGAGCTCACACAATAAAGCAGTTTGTAAATTATTCTTGGAAATGGACAGCTTTGTAGCTTGTGTCAAAACAGGGCAGAAAAAATAAAATTATGTGCATTTTCACAGAGAAACAGTGAAAGGAGTGGATGTGGAACATTCAGTAATGCTTCTGACACTGTTTAATTGCAGGAGAAAGTTTTGGAGTCTGGTCATGAGAATGTCATGAATAAATTACTTCCATTAATCAATTGTTAAGAATTGGTATGTAAATTACTATGCAAACTTAATTAGCTGCTTCTCTATTTTTAGTACTTTAAACCCCCCACTTTAATAGTATATATCCTCTTTCTCTTTTTTGCGCAGCAAATTAAAGGAATTATCTTTGTTAATATTTGATTTGGCATGAAAATATTAAGGTAACCATGACAACAGTGTCAGTAGCAATAAATCAGCTGAATTACAATGATGACAATATGTAAGCAATATAATGTGAGCCTTTAAGGGAGCAGCATGTTCCGACCCAGTATAACTACTATGAGCACTCCCTGGCTTATGCTTTCTTTCATTTCTCATAAAGGCCCTTATTCCCAGAGGTGCTGCATGTAATCGAGCTTTTAACGAAGTGGGATGACTCAGAGATATGTATAACAGCTATTCAAATTCACGTAGATAAGAAAGAACACACTGCTATAAGACAGAGTTTTTTACTTACGTTTTTGATATAAGCCGTTGTGGGCTGAAGAATTCTATGCTGTAATAGTTGTAGCATTTGAGTAAATTCAGATTGGTCAGCAATTTTATTAAAATATACTGTGCACTGTCAGAAATTCACTTAATAGTCAAACTTCCAAGTCTCAGGAAAGTAAACATTTAAAAGAGATTCCTAACACTAGAAACATAACATGCAGTCAGTCCCAGGATCTTTGGTCTGTGTCCCGCTCTTCCCCAGTCCACGGAATTCCCTGATCATTTGTCTTGTTCACCTTGGAGAAGACTGAGGGCAGTCTGCAACATCTTGGATGGGGGCAGTGGAGGAAAGGTGGTAATCTCTTCTCTCTGGTGACCAGAAATAGGACACAAGGGAGAAGAGTGAAGCTACATCGGGTGAAGTTCAGACTGGAATCTAGGAAAAGGTTGTTCACTAGATGGGTTGTCACAGCATGAAGCCTTCCAGAGTTCAAGCAGCATCTGGATGATGCTGCCAGTCACATGGTTTAGTTCTAGGTAGGTCTGAGAGCAACAGGGAGTTGGACTCAATGATCTTTATGGGTCCCTTCCAGCTTGAGAGATAAGGTAAGATTCCATGATTATTGTTTGCATAGGCTCAAGTGGGAAAGGACACAACAAAGAGCCTTTTGTAGATTTTAGTATTTTTATTTTTGGCTGCTTTGAATGCAAGGTTTCAGTATTGCCACAGGGTAATTAAACACAATTTATTAAATTTCAAAGAAATTTCTCTTTTTTTTTTTTTTTAATGAGGCATGGGAAAAATGTGTCCAGCTTAATAGTGTCTTCAGATTTTTACAGCCGTGAGTTGCAACACATTACCTAGGTCTGATTGTTCATTAATGTGGAAATAACTTGCATAGCACATGATTCTTCTACAGTTAGGGAATAATTGAGGAAAAAAAAGTAAACAACCTTTTTTTTTTGTCATCTAGCTAGTCCAAACTGCACATAAGGAAGAGTGGCTTTGTCCTGCCAAGGTAATGGAACTGAATAGTCTGGTAGACAAGAAGACATTATTCTGCAGGGGAGCAGAAAGCCCTAAATTGCCTTCATCCCACACTCTGATTGTCCTTGTTGTCAGTCACACAAACACATATACACACCCATCCCTACTGAGCACAACCTCTTTGACTCTCAGACAAGCGGAGTCTTCTCCCTTTCCTGCACAGACGAAGATGGGCAACACACAGACACCTGCACAGACTGACACTAGATTCTACTTTTCAGCTGCCCTGAAACATCTTGAAATTACTGAGATAACTGCTAATTAGAAGGTCAGTTAAGTATTTAGCATGTGTCCAGCTTTTGACCAACAACAAAGCAAAATAAGAATGAAGGCATACCTAAGAACTGTATTGTGGTTACTTGCCATCCTGTTCAAGGCACTTGCTGAACAAAATACACAATATTACCTAAAAAATAATCCTATGTCAAATGAAAATTTCCTACTTTTCATAAGGGAAACCCAAAGCTTAAAATGTAAGAATGATATTTCTGAGTGAGAGAAAGTTTATGGCCTTGCTTTTTACAAATATTTTCTCATCATGCTTTACCAGCTTATGTTTGGGTCACATGACTTTTGGTATGTTTGTAGCATGAGCAGAGACTAAATGAATTAATTTGTTTTGTATTATGAAAATAATTTGTATATAAAAATAGAAAATTTGATAGGAACAAGCTAGTCACATTCTGAAGGAAAATCATGGAACTTCAACTGCAGCTTGTATATGGAAGATTATACACAGGGCTGATCTTTCTCTCACATTTTAAGGAAATTTCTGAAGTTATTTCCAGATTTTTTTTTGCTATCTTGCAGTTGAATGCAGGCCATTCCTTCAGAGGAAGTCCCTAGAGTTTAGATTACAGCTCCTTCATAAAATAAAAGAAAAAATCCACCACCAACAACAACAAAAAAACCCCTATGACTCCAGTCAAAGGGGTTTCTCCAGCTTTTATTTGACCATTTTTCAACATTTTCTTTCAGCTTAAATGACATTAGTGCTAGACTAATTTGAAGACCACCCCCTCTTCCATCTTCTACTTTCACCTCGTATAGGCACTTAGGCCAATAAACAAGATGACTCAGAGCAGTTTTCTACTTTCTTGGCACAGGAGTGATTGTCTGTGGGAGTGCGCATTTATGCATGAGAAAGGGAAAAATGATCCCAGAAAAGGAGGAGGAGGATAAAAGGGAGTAAGATGCATCAAAATGGCATTACAGAATTTCAGCTCTGAGAGAGTTTGCTGGTGACTGAAATGTGGGTGATGGTATCCAGGCTCATCTATACGTAACAAAGCTCATAAATATGAGGTTCAAATCTTGTATTTAGTTACAAAACACAGAATTTCCATGTGAATCCAATAAAACAGCATGGCTGAGAGGTCAAATCCTCCCAAAGAGGAAGACACACAGGTTTGAAGTCTCTAGTGTTCTCCAGTAAAGTATAATACACACAACAAGAGTGCCTACCAATATTCCTGGCTCCGCATTTTTAGGCAGCAAAGACAGTCAGTTTTCCACACAGCAGAGCAGAGGATAAAGTTCCATCCACGAAGAGAGCTATGATAACTGGAGCTAAAAAAATACAGACGTGGAGAAGCAACACAACACAGGCCAGGACAAGGCTGTATTTGGTTTATTAGCTCTCCAAAGATGGATGTTCTTTGTTGCATGCTTCAGTAAGACAGTTTTTTTTCTTTTCCTTCACCCTACACAGCTGTCTAAGACTGATAATTACTTTCTCACACTTAGTTCAAAGCACAGGTCAAAAGACTCACCTTTTTATTTTAGCAAGCATGTCCAAACAGACCAGAAAAGTTAGTACATGGGAAAAGGAGAGCTCTTTTTTCTAAGTTAATTGATTTTGCTGAAGGTAGCAGGGAGGAAAGAAAGGGTGGGGATTTAAGAACAAATGACAATTAAAAAAATCCAAAATAGAAACACAAATAACAGAAGATTTTCATTAATTGGGTGAACACATCCAGGTGCTTTAAAATGCTTGTGAATTGCTCTTAGCCCTTCCCCCAGTCAGAGGTTTTTTAATGTTTAAGAGCATTAAGCACCTTTTTTCTGGTAAGACATTTTAAGATTCCTTTATACCATGTATCCATATGCTTTGTAATGTGATATGCTTGCTTTTAATTTTTAACATTGAATTCATATTTTGCTTTTATCAGTAACAATTTCTCAATTTCTTACAAATTGTTTCCGCTCAATTGGATCCACTGTGAGCTCTCTCTAGTTTAGTTCTTTCTATAATTTTTTATATTTGCTCTTTTAGCTTCAGAGAATTTCACCTTCTCTTTCTACTGTATCTAAAAGGTCAGTTCTTATAAGAGCATAGCACTCTGTTTTGTTTTGGGTTTTTCTTTCACAAGAAATATCCAAAATATATATTTGTATCAATATAAAGAGAGTTAAATAACTATCACCAAGGAAAGGTTTTTTGGGGTTCTTTTACGTGATTCACAGAGAAGAAATAATGTTGAACTACGGAAAAAGGACGTGATATTTTGAGAGAGTGTCACCATGTTCCGTTGTCCTCTAGACAGAATGACAAACTTTGTCTGGGATAAAGTGAGGTCAGTTGGAGAGAAAAAGAAAGGGGGCATCTACTTTGTTCCAGATGTATCATCATGTTCCACCTCATCTTTAATATCTACTTGCCCTTAGGTGCAAAACGGGAGTATTTCACAGATTGCTCATCTAAGGTTTTTTCATTTATCAGGGGCACTGGATAAACTCTGAGTGAAAACTAATATCGTAAGATGAGCAGAAGTTATCTCACACTGCAGTTCAAATGGGAATTAAGAGAATTCATCAGGAACTGGATATTCAAAGTATTTGTTTTTCATGACATTTCATAATGCCTACTGGAACCAAACAATCATGTTTCTTGAGGTTCTCTGTAATTCATATTTAGCACCTATTGTAACTTGATGTCTAAGAAATAAGGTATTCCAGGGTGGAATAGGTTTATCTAGAATTCTGCCTGAACGTGTATTTTTACAGGATAGATATTAGTATTTATACATCCTTATTCACATATATTGGCTGATTGTTTAAGTCTTGATTTGGTATGGAGTCAAGACTGATGCAACAATATTCTTTATGAGTATTTTCTTTCCTTCAAGTCAAAATATTTAGTATTTCCTAATCTGCTATTTATTTGGAGAAATATAGAAGCAGGGAAAAAATTATCAAATCCATGATACAGATATTATATATATATATACACACATACGTGTACAAAACTTAGATGAAATCTTCCTGATTGGAGATTAATTTTTGCACATAGAAAAGTTTATTAACTGAATGAGTTTTACAAAACTGCAACTCTAAACTCCAGAGGAACCAAGAATTATTTTAGCTATAGGAAACATTTGACATTCATTATTTCTGGCATATCCCACCATTCTTGTCCTTTTCAAAGATCTCAGAAGAATTGGTATTCATAATGATAGTCTGAATGACCCTACTTGTAAAAATAAAATCATAGAAGAAACAAGAAAGTAAATATCATGTTTTCTAGGCATGAGACTTCTGCAATACAGGAAGGAAAAAATATCAACATGATGCAAGAAATGTCTCTGTGATAACATGGGTTACAAAAAAAGCTTTTGTTCTCTCTTTTTTGCCATCATTCAGCAGTGTATAGGCATAGAGTCAGCTGCTTCAGGTTTATATTTGTTTGGGGGTTTTTTTAATCCAGTGATCATGAAAACATGCATGTCATTAGGACTATCTTTCAAACTATAGGGTCATTTTATTTTAAGAGGAACCGGGTTTAAATAATAAAATAGTCAACATTTTTCTAATGCAACTCCAAAAAAGGTCTCCTAATGGAGCATATTTCTACAGAATTAGGTTTCTACTCATTTATTTCATAAAACTGTATTTTTACGTTATTTTCAGAGTACTAGTTGTCCCAATTAATGAATTTTACTTATTAGGAAGTGCATGAATTACAGCCATTTATTTTAAAATTCTGTTTTAAACACTATTTCCAGCCCTCTAACTAGGTTAGGAAATGAGTGAATTTATTCCCCTTTAGGGTCTGAAACTTTATAGCAGACTTCAAATGGAAAATATAAAGAAGTCTCAAAAGACAGGACTTTACTGAAATAAAACTACTCATATAAGAAGCATTGTATATGCTGAAACACTACCTGGACTGAGGTTGGTCCTTCCACCTTACTCATTAAAAAAAAAACCAAAAACAAACAAAACCCACCAACGTGCATATATCTTTGACTTGTATTTTTGTCTGTTGCAATTACTATATCATTAAACCTGGAACTTTTTACCTCTTTGCATTAGAATGACCTTGGCTGTATAAGAGACATTATAATGTTCTGATTAACTAATATTATATGCAGTTTCCAGACCACTGCAGCAACATTCACTTCAATGAAAACATTATTACATATAGCAGCTACAAATCAGACTCAGATCACGACTCAGTGGCTTATTTTAAAAGCAGAATACTCCACAGTTAGCATCTTTTCCATTTTGTCGATGTGTAAATTATTCCTTCCCAAGGAAGGCTACATACTAAACTAGGTAATGCACTGTTCAGAAAATATGCCATTCAAGAATGTGGTTTGTCTAGATCAGCAGGAAAAAGTTTGCAGCTCTGCATATCACAAGCTTTATTTCAAAACAAGCCTTGGGTAGTCAAGTGATTCCACTGAATGGGAGGAAATTCGCAAGGAACCATCTTGGCTATTGATTGAAGCCCTCCCATTGCACTGGTCACAATGGGTAGAAATTGAGTGTAGGTAGTCCTTTTAAACCACTGCCATTAAACACAAGCCCCCCAGTAGCTCCTGTATACCACAGGAAGAAACCACAGGTATTAGCCACAACTTAGGGAATTTACTGGATGTGAATGCCATGTTGATAGCTGAGGGGTAGTTTTATTTTGTTTCCCATTTCACCACAGAGACAAAAGCAGTAACCTCTGAGAACTTCCTAAAGACAATTCAGAATTTAACACATCAATAGTAAAGCTTAGCTAAAACTTAGATTTTGAAGAAATATTCAGAAACAGAAACTTTTTTTAAATGTCTTGTTAAAAGCTGAATTATCCATTACAAGTCATTGCTTCCATACTGAGACAGGGGGAAGGTTTCCCCATTTAATCTGTGAAGTTATCAAAGAGAGCCTGGATAAATAGAATCCCTTTACAGTGAGTTAAGGACTAGTTATCTTTTCATCCTTGTTTCCCACTTGCACTCTCTGCCTGCCCGTCCACCATTATCCCAGAATAAAAATTTGGTTTTGGTAGTCACTTTCAAACCCAATTAAAACCAAACAATTCCTACAGTTTCATTAAAAACTATCAGAGTGGGGAATAGGGTTCTAAATCAGTGATTCTTCCCCAAGTTAAGCAAAAGGCTACTGTGTTATTTCATCTCTATCAGACATCACAAAACCAGCTCGGGAAAGAGCAGACGTATGAAGCAGGGAGATGCACTTTATGATATTCCAGACCCAGTAAACAGTCCGGTCATGACATAAAAGACCTTGGGAAATGAGGTGTTATAAATTCCATTACTCGTGAAGCTCTTTGGAGATTAATTCTTTTCAATGACCCTTAGTTTTACCAGGTCTTATCACTTAGCCCTACTGATAAATGTGATATATTATAAATACTAAGTTAGCTTAGACTTGAATGCCTTAAGTGTTTCAGTGACATTTTCCTAGGTAACTTCCTGATTTAAAGACATATAAGAAAACTGCTTTAACAGGCATTATAGTTTCCATTTGTGCTGGAGAGCCACACACACATTTATAACCGCACGAAGTAGAGTACATTTTAGCCACAGCTAAAAATATATATTTTATAAGTAGGCCCCACAGAGCAACCACTGAGAAAACAAACACAGCTATACTTCCATCAGGAAGACCTTCTTCATGGAAGTGTATTGTTTTAAGGGAAGGGCAAAGCGAATAGTTACTCAGGCTAGACTTAGCATGGGACCTCTGTACTGTCTACTGCAGCGAGTTCAAACAACTTCATCACACTTTCTTTCTACCCAGCTTACTACTCTCCATTGTGTATCAAGTTTCAGACTTTCATTCGTGAAAAAAGGCCACCCTGAATGTTCCCCACAGACACTTCTGTGCTCTTGCTGCAATGGCCACACAAGGAGAAAACAACCTGTGGGCCTCCACAACATCTCTACTTGCTTTTCTATCAAAACTCATGTGTACCGTGTCACCTAGAATCATACCCAGTCTATTCCATAACCATAGCTGTCTTGCTGTTAATTCACATTAATAATTGTCTTCCACCAGAGACAAAGGTATCCTTGGATTCATTAATCCTTTAGCTCCGCACGTATACAGCTTCTAGCGTAATGACGTCAGGGAAGATGAGTTGATGAGTGCAAAAAAAAAGGTTCAAAAAAACCCAGTGCTCTACTTGTTTTCACACCCAAACGACTGGCAGATTGTATGTATCCATAGTCACATTACTACACTGTTTTATGAGTGTGAACAATTCCACTCAAGGCACAAACATCATTTACTGTCTCAGAAATAAATGTTTCCATAGCGGCAAGCATTTTTGTTTGGCATATAAGGTGCTGTATTTTCCCAAAGACCTTTTTCCAAGGTCCCTCCTTATTTGTTTTTACCCTTTCCTGTTCCTCCATTTATGAAGCATCATCCATAGCCAAAATAATGGTAGTTTTTATCTGAGAAGAAGGGAAGGGAAGGGAAGGGAAGGGAAGGGAAGGGAAGGGAAGGGAAGGGAAGGGAAGGGAAGGGAAGGGAAGGGAAGGGAAGGGAAGGGAAGGGAAGGGAAGGGAAGGGAAGGGAAGGGAAGGGAAGGGAAGGGAAGGGAAGGGAAGGGAAGGGAAGGGAAGGGAAGGGAAGGGAAGGGAAGGGAAGGGAAGGAAGGGGAAGGGAAGGGAAGGGAAGGGAAGGGAAGGGAAGGGAAGGGAAGGGAAGGGAAGGGAAGGGAAGGGAAGGGAAGGGAAGGGAAGGGAAGGGAAGGGAAGGGAAGGGAAGGGAAGGGAAGGGAAGGGAAGGGAAGGGAAGGGAAGGGAAGGGAAGGGAAGGGAAGGGAAGGGAAGGGAAGGAAGGGAAGGGAAGGGAAGGGAGGAAGAAAGGAAGGGAGAAAGGGAAAGGAGGAAGGGAGAGGGAGGAAGGGAAGGGAGGAAGGGAAGGGAAGAAGGGAAGGGAAGGGAAGGGAAGGGAAGGGAAGGGAAGGGAAGGGAAGGGAAGGGAAGGGAAGGGAAGGGAAGGGAAGGGAAGGGAAGGGAAGGGAAGGGAAGGGAAGGGAAGGGAAGGGAAGGGAAGGGAAGGGAAGGGAGAGCAAGAAAGCAAGCAAGCAAGAAAGAAAAAGAAAGAAAGAAAGAAAAAGAAAGAAAGAAAGAAAGAATCAGTCTTCTCTCTGGATTGTCTAAGTCTCTCAGCTGCTGAGTACTTTACAGCAGCTACTCCAGAACAGGTCCATGACTATAGCGCTGACCTTGCCTTTACGAGCAAGAGCTCAGTTCTGCCAGGTTCTCTGTATTCACTTTTCCCACTGAAATTGGTGACCATTAATAAGCCTCTTAAAAGTTGCAAGCAAACCTGATAAGGCAGTTAAGCAGTAACACACATCCAGCTATTGCCTATTCTCATAAGGTATCAAATTTTAGTAATCAGTAAACATTTTAAACATAATCTTTACCCAAAACCCAGTAAATGATCTTTCAGCCCTACAAAATTACCAAAAGAGGAATTTTTCTGATAAGGCCTCTTAAGTTCATTTTGTAGAACACATTATTATGCTTTTTGTTATGAATTATCTACATATAGATATATTATTGTGATTATATAAATATATATATATAAACACATTAGAAAAACACATCCTAAACTTTTTGAACACCTAAAACATAAATGGGTTATTCTTCTTTCTTCTCCCAAAAAAGTCATACTTCTAGACAATAATAACAACTACTTTTTTTCTCTGAGAGGATCTTTAGTGAATATTCAGCTGTTCATTGATGTTCACAGATTATACTGATATAGAAAGTTTGCTACCAGATCTAATCCACCATCACTTAGAAGATTTGTATTTCTAGGGTTGTGGACGGCATTAAACAAAATAAATTTATTGGAAACATGTCCTGAAGTTTATGTGGTCTTATCCACCTTGAACAGGGAGGTTGGACCAGATGAGTCACTGTGGTCCCTTCCAACCTCACCCATTCTGTGATTCCCCTTCTCCTTTTGTTGTTGATCTATGCACAGTGACCACAAACTACCAGAACAGGCATTTTTCACAGGAAAATACATTCTGACAGTGTTTCCGGAGAGACACAATTCTTAACAATAGAGATTACAAAACCCTCAAGAAATTGTCGTTAAAAAACCAAAACCTGTGATTCACCACCACTGAGACTAATACAAGTAAAGCAGACAGAGAAGGATTGAAAACATCTTTATATATCTCCACTGTTACTCTTCATTAACCAGAGTATAAACAGCCTAGATATGGAAAGAGAAGAGCAGTTCAGAAAATACTCAATCATCAACATATGAAGTCCAAGTCCATATATTTACAATGAGAGAGACTGGTTGTAATGGCAGCAATTTTTATACACTTTTTTTTCTGCAATAATATCAAGGTTGTTACAAATGTTTTCTACTCTTATCGGCTAGACAAAAATGATGTCGCTACTGGCAACACCTCCTCCTCTAATCCTTAGTTTCATCCTTACTTACGAAAGCAAGAATTTCAGGATGCAAACATAATTGAAAAAGGCAAGAAACTGAAAAGAGACAAATTATTTGTTTACTTGATTTGTTTTCTGAAATCTTTAATGCTGTTAATATCCAACAATTATTTAAGTCATTAAATTCCAAGACATGGCTACAACCTCCATTTCAGGAAGTCCCTAAAATGTGAATTATTAGTCTGGGCACATCTTTTCTGATGCTCTTAAGTATCTGTTGCTGTTCACTCCCAGACACGTGAAATTTGCTGCATGTCCTTGTAGTGTGATTCATTACAGATTTTATTATGAACTCAGCACCCAGAGATTTCAACAATGACCTTGCTGTTTTACTTTCCCAGTTCCCTCTGTGCCTATTCCTCACCAGCAGATACACAGCACCTTCAGTTTTGTGTCAGCTTTCAGGAAGTACTAGAGGATGTTTTTCTCTTCCTGGCTCATTGCTGTTTGTTTAAAGCCTGCGTGACCATCTCTACAATAAGGCAAATATATCTAACAAGACCTGGCAATGAGTTAAGACAGAGTCTTGCATGAAAATTCTTCTTTATAAAGATTTTCGAAAAACTTTGTAAAATTCTCTGTGATATGTGCTTATTCTTTCTTTGACACCAAAATTAACAGTTGTACTAATAAAAACTAGCTGTGCAGAAATTAATCGGAAAACTTGACATTTTAGTGGCTAAATATTATGACTTCCCTCGACATCATATTTTTCATTTATATTTTTATTTCATGAAACCTGAAGGGAGTATTCTTTATTCTTTTGCATAAATTATTTTCATTTCAACTCTAGGAGGCCTGTGTTTTGCATATTTAAATCATTGCATTCTTTAAGAATGCCTTTAGCTACTGTTATGTTGCCATAACACAATTTAACTTCAATGATATTTTGAAAAAGAATGTCTGAAATTTAGGAAGCAAAAAGGCACACAGCCATTTTAGCATAAGATTGTAATAAAAATAATCCTGTCAAAGTATTTTTTTACAAAAATTGCGTTGATTCCTGTTTATCATATTAATTCACAGTAATTTTGAGGCAGCAGGAAGACGCAAACCCAATTAATCAAAACAAGCCCCACCCCCCCCACCCCCCCCAAAAAATTGCTGGAATTTACTATGAGTCAGATCAGGACACTCTGGGATCTTTAGATGATTATTTAATCAGAAACATACACACACACATAAAAAAACCCCAACCAACCAACCAACCAACCAACCAAAAAGCTTGTTAAATCCACCCTAAAAAATTAACTGTGATGTTCATCTTTTTTTCATGTGGACATTCACATTTCTTAGATATTTTTCAAACCTCACGCTGATTTCTTTAACAAGGAAAATAAAACAGAGACAGGCGGGGAATCAACATGAACAAGCAATATTTTTTCAGTAGATTTGGCACAGTATAAAGCTTTTAAATCACATTATTAATCTTAACAGAATCTCAGCATGGCCAAGGTTAGAAGAGACTTCTAGAGGTCATCTGGTCCAACCACACTGCTCCTAAAGCTGATTGCCCTGGACCATGACCAATAACACCCCTCAGGAAAATCTATATCCAATTTTGTCTTGTAGCTGGCAGCTAGAAAGCATGGCCTATTAAGAACTGGGTTTAAAACCTCAGGGAAAAGGATGGATTCCATGGACCATATACACATGCTATTGTATACAAATATAATTTGATTTTACTTGTTAAAAAATGGCCAAGAAACTAACATGTAGAAAAGCATTACGTTCAAAGAATGCTATTTAATATGGCCTTACCCTCCCTTTATTGAAGAAACACCAGCTTTGTATTTGTTTCAACACTTCCAGCTGTGCTTGCTCATGGCACAAGCAGTTTATATGATTACCTCTTTTGTCAACACGATCTTGTGTCATTCACTGCACTCAGTGGACAAACAGGCAAAATTAAAATTAAAAGCCCAATCAAAAATCAAATGTGTCTTAGTTGTCAAGTACTTTATGTTACAAGCCAAATAATGTTACTTAACTGAGCTTTCATAGATAGAATGGATTTGCACAATCTAAGAAGAATTAGAGATTAGGGTGCCTGACATTTAAAATTCTGCTCTGTCTACTCTCTGTAGCTATTTCGTCTTGAATAGAGCTTGAACTGCACATTCGTAGAGTATGGTCCAGCAGGATGTTGTTCAGCATTTTTTGCTTGCTTTGTTGTACTCTAGTGAGCTCTTTCTCCCATCGGTAGCAAGATTTACACTCAGAGAACTATCATGTGTCCTAATGATGTTTTCACACTAGCATGACCTTTTAACACATGTTTAGATCAGGTATGCTTAATTTGAAATGTCTTGACCCACAGTAAATATGCAAACTAAGCACTGCAAGGGAAGGGAAGATTAAGAAAAAATGCTTGCAGTCACACAAAGCCAAGAGAAAATGCTGTTACATTGTCTAGAAGCTCATTTGCCTTCAGAAAAGAAAATTGAAATAATTTCCCAAAAATAATACATAGTATTTAAAATCATGAGAATGTAAAATATTCCTACGTGATCTATTCAAAAGAGTTGAAGTCTCAGTTTGGGTTTGCATAAACTATTCCATATTGTGGCTTGAATTTAAGATGCCCTTAGGCTGAAGTGCCTAGAGCAGACACAAAGAGCTGATGGGTTTGTGAGAGCCAAGCCAGAACATACCTGTAATCCTGCAGTTTTGGGAGCTGATGTTTTATTCTTTAATGTTTTTCTCATATACCTAGGAGGCAACCGTACTCTAATAGAAAAGTCTTCTCTTGACCATTGTTTTAAAGTTGTCAGAGTATGCCTGAAAACCTTGTTTTGCAGAGATAAGATGCATGACCATGTAGAATTATTTGCAGTACAAGTAAATAGTCAATTGGTTATATTAGATGCTGTGAACCAATTACACAGGTGGTTTCGAAATGTTTTGCCAACTGGAGACATTAATTCCTGCATTATAATGGAGAATACCAATGACTTGTCTCAAAACATAAAACCCCCTGGCCAAAATATTTTCCACAAGTCTCACAAATCTACCTCAGGTTATCATTTAATAATATATATTCATGAAAGATCCTATACAAACTATTCCTTTGACTTCTATGTCATACAGCCACAGACCTTCCCTGTGTAGACAGTGCTTTGACATCAACTAGTTCTTAAGTGTAAATCTTCTTGCTACTGATGTGCAAAATACTCCAAGTATTAATTATTTTGCACAGAAGGATAGACTTCCAATTTTTTATAATCAAGGAATGCTAAAATCTCATCTTTTGAGGTCTGTAACACCAGACACGAGTGCAAGTCAGTCTTTAAATTCTTATTAAAATGCATTATTTATCTGAATTTCATCTTTCAATGTTTTCAGTGTTTATCAGTAGATAAGAGCCTAAAGTATTTGAAAAGATGTGCTGCAGGGCATGATACATCCTCAAAGTTTAGAAAACATTTTTCCTCTGGTTGTTTTGACTTGGTATAGTTTTTCTTTCTACAGTTCAGGAGTTTTAAAACATTAAAGTCTTTAAGAATGAATTGGTTGGTTCACTATTCTCCTTTGGTTCAGATGCACATCTGTCTCATCGCCCTTCTTCGTAAAATTTTATGCATAGACAGATTGTTGTGGGGCAGAAATTCTCCTTCTCTTTTCTCTTGTAAATCCTGATGTTGTTAATGATGTTCTGTGTGGGAGGCAACCCCTTGGTTCATTATGAGTTCTGCAATCCAATCAGATTTCAAACTTAAGCTAATGAAATTATATATGTTACAAAAAAATTTTTAAGAATATAAACTGGAAATAAAATAAATTAAAAATCTAGTTCTACAATTTTGTCATTGTAACAACTCAGGTTTGACAGTTGTTGCATTTATTCAGCCAAAATAAACCTACCTCACTAGTGATTTGAAATTTTACAACTACTGTTGAATTGGAGACATTAATTTAGTATTCTTCTGTTATAGTTATCCAAGTAGGTAACTTTTAAAGTGGGAGAAAAAATCAAGTTCAGTATGAAATGTCTTTTCTAATGGGCTTTGGAAGGTTGCACGCCACACAAATAGGTTTTAATTGATCTATTGATGAAATAGCCTTCCTCTATTTAAATACTTTTAATTTATTAAACATATCACAGAACTCAATATTATAAGTGTCCAGGCAAAATTGAAGAGTTCCATTAAAATATATTTGCTTTTCATAGCTTTAGCTAAAAATTATCTTTATGCATTTTCTACAATTATTATTGTACTGCATTATAAATTTCTTTGAGGCTTCTTAAATCTAGGGTTAATTTGAATAATTTCAGTTTTACCACTGTTGCAGGTCACGAATAATTTCTCCTGGAAATTTTATACAAAATACCTATGCTTTTCTGTGTCCTAACTGTTTGTGTTTTGAAAGAGTAATTTCCCCCTTAAATTATCTGATGATGGATAAGCAAGAAATTAGAATATTTAATTAATAAGACATGAGTCTCCATCAGCCTTTATGCTTTATGAGAAGCACAATAATTCAGATGCAAACAGGAATTTCAGTGTCAGATAAAACATAGTCATATAGAGATGTTTAAAGTAGTATTTAAACTGGCAATTGATGAACTGTTTAGTTAAGAAATTTAGACAGGAAAATATTTAATAAAGATATGTATCAAATATCTATTCAACTTTTCTGCACAAGTGCAGGAAAAATTCCCACCTAGGCTGATTCACACAAATTTATCAGAAAATAAGAAGTCCATGTATGGTCTTTGTCTGCATTATAAGCATCGAAAAAATAGAAGTCAGAAGTCTCTAATTCAAATTTGCAGGCCCAGTTTATCCAGTGCTCTAGACAACTCTTCAGGTTATCTGTGGCATTAAAAATCAGTAGACTCAGTGAGAATGTTGCTTCCAAACCTGAATGTAATCTCACCTGTGATCAGCCTGGAGATGCAACAAAACATGGCCAGCATTTAACAAGCATTTCCAAGAGGAAGCACAAGGTTCTTAAGAGTCTGAAGTATTTCATTTAGATTCTGCAAACATACAAAAGTCCCCAACCATAGGTACTTTCTATACAATCTACTTCTGTAATTAATTCTGAGCTCACCAGGCATTTTTAGGGAGGCCCAAGCATTTATTACTGGATAATTATTTTCATAGTGGGATCCACTACAAAAAAAGAAAAACAGAAACAAAAAACAAAAACAAAAACATCAACTCCAGGCCTGCTGGGAGGCAGTTTGTACCTCTCACACAGCTGAGAGCTGCAGGGACCTACTATACCTACCCACTGAAAGCACAGGAGAGTGATGAGAAACTTCCTACAGAAATGCCAGAAATGTATTGCCTCTATGACTTGGTCAAATCTTGTAAAATTCTGCTTGTAGTTCGTACCTGGATGAGGCTAAACATTGGGGTGAGGGGTTGCACTGGAAGGAAATTAAAACAGTCCAAAGATTTTCATGTTTTTAAGACATTAACATTTAACCAGATGCATACAGAACATTCTTTTAAGACATGGAAAATAGTACTACCTGACAGTATCAGAACTGCTTGTGTCTAGTTTTGTTCTTCAGAGTTTTCTCTTTGATCTTCATTTTGTCTTTGTAGTTTCTTTCTGAACTGTAGTCCACGCTCCAGTTAAACCTGTTATGTTCAAGCATGATCTGCTATTTTAGCAAATGTTATTGTCTCTAATGAATTGTTGTCCTCTTCACTACCTCTTCACTGCTTATAAGGCACACAAGTCTCCTGCTCCTTTAATTAGATTCTCTTAAAAAAAAAAAAAAAAAAAAAAAAGAAAAAACCACCACAAATTAAAAACACCACAAAACAGCTTGCAGCTTTTTTTCTAAATTTTTTACTTTGACATTCTCTGCTGGTTTTTTATTTATTGTGCAGAAGTATGCCCTTTAGATGTTCACTGCTCGTCACTGCTGAAAGAGGCACAGCCAGCTGTTACTAGGCACTATCAGCTGAAGACGTGCATATACATGTTCACTTAACCCAGAGGTAGCCATCCTTCGATATTCAAAAGGGCTGAAGATACGACTACACCACTGTATGTGTGTAGTCTGGTTTTTTAACAGACTACGGAATGTGCCTCAGATTTTTCAGTCTAGTTTTTGCTGCTTTTTGCTGATTATCATCATCCATTACAATGCACTCTGCACTGCAAAAGAAAGGTACATAAAATGTGTTAGAGAAGCCCTCAAAATGCAGAAGGAGAGGAGGAAAGATAGCATTAATAATTTTAAAAACTGTACTTGTAAAGAAATTAGTGCCAGAGAAAACATGGTTTCTGGTGGTACTGTTAACCTGTGGCATTCCTACAAAACCCTGTGCAACTCCAGTTCGTCTCCTGGAGCCATCTCTGTTTGCACTGTACTGTCCCTGCAAGGCCTGCGTGGGTAAAGGGATCATGCTATCAAATATGTTGTGCAAAATCAGGTTTTATTAGGACATAAAGCAATCCAAGCAGTATTCCCAGAAGACACTGTAATTCTGAAATAGAAATTCTGTCATAGTGTCTTAGCAAGATGAGAAAGGAACTTCTACTGCTCACTTCTCTTCCTGTAAAACAAGCAATATGGAGAGATTAGATGCCTTACTTTTAGGGAAACCTAAACCAGAACCAGAAAATGAACCTGCAGTTTCCAAATCATAGTTTTATGCTTTATCATCAAATAATAGTATTTTCTTTCAATGCTTCTTCAAAGTCTATTTACATGAATACAATTATATTTGCAATGTTAATCAAAGCCAGTACTGACATACGCCCTTTCCCCAGAAAACACTGCAATGCCCGAGGCAGCTGTAAAGACACTGTCAGAGTGTATATTTCAATTACTCCTAAGGGTGGAAATAACGGCAATAGACATAACAAGAGATCATTTTACTTTTTGATATTTTATCTGCGTATCCAAGAGATAGACATGTCAATTAAACCTCATTACTTTCTCTCTGTCCATGAATATTTCAGCATAACTCACTGTAAACAAATACTTTAGTGGTTATATCACTCAGGTTGAAGTACCCAATATTATTTTACACGCAACACTAAGCTTCATTAAAAGCACATTTAATATCAAAACCCACATATCAGTGTTTGATCTACGAAAAAAATACTTACACTTAAACTATTTCCAACTTTTTACTCAGCTATTTATTTCCTGCAACGTGTGATGCTTTGCCCTATAGATATTGTGTGTACAGGCTATAATCTTATTTTCTCTTTTATTTTAATTGGCTAAATCTAAGATGTTTTAGTATGGGAAGAAGGATCTTTGAACACATACGCACCTATTTTGCAGAGGTACTTGTTTTGAAAGATATGATCCATAAAACAGTAAGAAATATACTTTGCTAAATTACTGTTCTTGAATAGCTCACCTACCGAGCACTGAAAAAGGCAAGGTGTGAATTAATAGAGATCAAGACAATGTAGAGAACAAACTGAATTTTCAATTTTCATGGGGGATTGAAAAAAAAAATGGAGGAGATAAGGTCCAAACTTAAAAACGTCATTAAAAAATTAGAAATCTCCTATTGCAGACAGCATATGTGGAGACCACACTAACTATTTTGTTCTGCTCCCAAAGACTGTGCTAAGGGTCCCCAGCACACAACTCTGGCATTTCAGAGAATCCACTCTGCTCCTTCCAACAAGTCTAAAAGAGTTGCCCCTTACTTTCATCCCACAAGAAAAAGAAACACAGCTAAAATATTTACATACAAGGGTGTTTTGGTAACACAATTACTGAATTCATATATTATTATAAACAATTAATACATTTGCTACTAAACTTGTATAGCACCATATGAGCATTAGACTGCATCTACGTGAACAACTATAGGTCAGTTAGCCAAAAGTAAACTCATTAATACCTATTTTCTGTACGCATCTATTACAGAACATACCTAGTAGAAAAAAATAAATCAGCATTTGGTATTAAGTATTTTTTTAATGTTGAAAATGCTTTTGCTAGTTGGATAGTGGAAATACAATCTTTCAAAGTGCTAAGGACATGTCTACATATTTGTGCACTAAAACCACTTGTAAGATGTGAGTTTGGTCAGCGGAAAACCTAGTAATAATTTCAGTTTCACCTTCTAATCCTTGGGTTTAGTTATGTGCTAGTTATCCTCAATGCAGTGCTTCCAGAAATGCCTTTGCCACAGCAGGGTACGTGACATTGACCTTTCCTACTCAGCTGGAGGAGCTGGCTCAGCTGGACAAAATGGCAGTACTGGCTTTGTACATCTGTATTATAAAAACCTATGCTGCCTCTAAAGAAGACCAAACAGCACAGATATAAGGCAGGGATTCAGCAAGAGCCGGCTTATGCTCTGGTAGACTGGGAGTTCCCAAAATATTGGCATGAGTCCTTGCAAATATGACTGCTGAAGTTAATGCCAGAGAAGTTCACACGGTAGACGAGAGAGGTCACATAAATTTGAGGGCATTAAAAAGAGGAAAAGTTATCATTTTAGCATACCACTTTTGCCTTGCAAGACTCTAGGGAATAGGAATGGGATAATTCTACAGGCACAGAGAAACAGGTCTTCAGTTAAATATTTTATCATGAGTGAGGAATAAGGACACTATTCCAGAATGACAGAAGATAAGACTATGTGTGTCAAATCTAAACCAGAAATGGTCTTTGAGGACCTGAAGTGAGAACCTAAACCTGTGTTGGATAAGTTTAGCAGCTAGAATAACATGATGAAAGTGTAAGACCTGGAGAGGTAGTTTCCACACTCAAGAGTACTGGACACGGAGAAGACAGCTTTGAAATTACTCTAGTAGTTTCCTGCTTGAAAAGGTCACTGAGATGAAGGACCATGTCAGGGATGGTGTCAAAGTTTAATAGCAGGACTTTAATGGCACCAAATCTGCTATTAAGCACAGCTGCAGTGAGTAGCTTCGCACAGGAGAGTTCAAAGTTTCTAATTTGCAAAAGCTCTTAAAGCGCTTTTACTTCTAACCTGATTAGCACCCGTTATCCTATTCATTAAGCCTGCAATTCATGTCCTAAATATGATCTGTTAAGTCTTAGGTGCAATTTAGGTCTACATTCTCAGTGCAATTAGACAGCAATGGCAAAGCTGCAAACTGGGGACTGCTTGTTATTTATTAATTCAGAATCAGTGATTCTCCTTATAGCCCAGTGATAGAAAGAAGACCAAGTATTTTGTTTGGTACACTCATTTGTTGAGGGAGTGGTATGAAACAAAGAGAGAGATAAGAGCCTGCTCATCAATAAGTGACAGATATTTTATAAAAGTAGTCATAAGAATGGTAAATACAAAACAGAAGTGTAGAAGTACATACCTCAACAACAGCACTCCATTTTGAAACTTCCAAGTGGCTTTAGGTGTAAAAATAAGGTCTGGTGTTGTGGGCACTGTCAAATTGTCAGTATAGCCTAGAGCTCAAAACATGAATTCTTTGTGAATTAACAATGTCACTTTCTTTCCAAGAGAGGTGTGGGTGGACTTTCAATGACTTGGAAAGTGAGAACAGTCAGTTGCATGGAGTGCAGCATTTGATCTATTTCTAAACTGTTAAAAATACTCCTTTTTTCCATGGACATTGCAAAATTTCTAAGTAGGTCTTTTCCTCAAAGGAACTGCAAGATCAGAACAAGGAGAGCACAAACCATTCTAGAAATTCTACCTTCTTGGCTATGCATTTGGGCACAATGTGAATAAATTAAAAGTGGAACTGTCATTTTGAAAGAGAAAATACAAATTTATGCTACCTTTAAAGACAGAATCAATTTTGGAACACTGTTTTTAGGAGCACTGATTCTCTTCTCTACTATTTTTTGCAAGTGCTTCTATTTAGTTGACCTCAGTCTTTATTTTATGAGATCATTAATCCTTCAAAAATGTAGTAAGTGCTTACTGCGAGAATTCTTGTAAGACTTACTTAAACAAACTTGTTCTACTTTAAACAAAGGACTGGAAACCAATTACAGTATACAGATTCTTAGTTCTAAAAGATATCTAACACCAGCTCAGGCAGGTGTCGTTCTGTCTATATGGTTTATTCTAAATCTATGACTGTCAGATTCAAAATTTGATATTGCCCTTTCTCCCATGTTTCTATTTTACAATAAAAGCAGTAGTCAAAAACAGTTGATTGTCAGTGAAGGCCCTGATAGCAGTATCAGGAATATTTGGTTGCAGTTGATAATTCCAATGAGATAGGTTTGCCCAAGAGATGTTGAACTAACAGCAACATTGGATAAACTTATGCAATAACTAGTTTTTGTTATAAACAGCAGAAAGAAGAACATCAAATTAACAAGTAACCACTAAAGGAATTAGGAATAGTCAGTGAACTAAATGCCAAGATTAAATTCAGATGAATCCAAAGGAAAATTCAGTTTCAACTCTTTGGAAACTGAATAGAAATTATAGAAGGGCTAGAAAAAGCAAAAAAACCACTAGTAAATGCTGCCTTAATTATGGGTGTTAGATCTGTTTCTCTGCAGTGTCTGCCTCTCTTTAAGTCTCGAACTCCAGATTCAGACTTTGATATCTCACTGGCTGCAGTGCATAATGCAGTCCAATAGACTGATTACTGGAAGAGGGCAAAGAGCAGGACTCTTGCAGCACCACTTTATACTGACTTTACACCTGGCCTATTTACCTGCAAGTAACAGTAATCTAGTAAATGGCCTCTGCTATCAGCTTATACAAGTGAAGAGACAAGTTTGTCCTCCAAGGATTCATCATGATCATGGAGCAACATGATCAGCCCAAAGCAGTTGTGAGAGTTTATCTTACTGACTTGTCTTTTCTTATTTCTCTTCTGAAATTGAGACAATAATAGCAATAACTATACCGGATAAGACAGAAAACCTCAGATTTTGATAATAATACATTCATGTGAGACCAACAACTTCGAATTGTTTTTTTTTTTTTTTAAATCAGTATCTCTGTACATAAAAGCCCAATACTCCTTAAAGTTTCTGTGGGTTTGGAAGAGACAGGCTGGAATCTCAAGACAGAAGAATATTTTCAGTTTTTTAATTGAGATGGCTATGCTCTGTGTTATTGATAATAATGTATCAAATTTCAGAAACACAACTCCAGTATTAACCTACCAGTATAAAAACAATTCAGCATGAGCTTCTGTAGTCTCAGACTAACCTGAGAGCACACCAGAAAATATGAATCTCCTTTGAAATTCCATTCCCCTTTAGTCATTCTGGAGATGAAGAACATGGGGACAAATGGTGCAGACCCTTGGGGGACAGTTTTACAAATTCACTTCATAAAGATGAAGTAAATATTTGTGGGTACACTGCTTCAGGAACCTGTGCCCAGAGCATAGATAACTTAACGAGGATATGTAGCTGTCCATGCAAATACTTTCAATCACAAAACTCACCCTAAAATTTTGGATAAGCCTAAAGAAAGCTGTTTAACTGGCAATCTAGTTTAATTCTTGACCACTACAGAAATATATAGGGATTAAAAAAAAAAAAATTGTGGATTTTCTACCATTATGTGTGCTAAATCTCGTTCTCTTGGAAAATTTAATATTTCTAAAGGTTTTGTTCAAGGACACAGCAAGACTGAAACGTTTGATGGGAGTGTTCTTTCCAAATAACAGTAGACAGAAAGATAGAGGAACTGTGCTAAAATCATACTTATTTCTCACAAAAACTCTGCTCCCTGAGCAATGCAAAATGTAACAGAATCCTTCTACAAGGCCTGATGTTACAATATGTTTACTCCTAAGAAAAAAAAGTGTGTGTTTAAACCCTCCAGGTATTTACACATTTTTTACTGCATGGAGTTGAAGTTACTGAGGAACTTCAGGCAAAGAGGTTTGATTTTGAGAACTTCAGTGACCCATCTATGCAGAAAGCATCAGTCTGAGCCCCTAGACTAAAACCTAACCCTGTGTCCTACCTCTGAAAGGCAGCAACAGCGGAAGACCTCCTAAAATAGTATTAGAAGCAAGAGATGAACTGAGATTCTTCCATATTTTCCATCTTCCCTCCGTTATGGCAATCACACTTCAGGTACTTTTCGAGCCATACTCCCTGCTGACACTTCTACCTATTCTCTTTTTTATAATTTTGACCCATATTAACTGGGAAACTACTTAACAGAAGGCTTTCATTTCTGCATTGTATGAAAAAGTGCTGCTTTACCTTTTAAACCTTCTACTTTTTTCCAACTCCAAGATCATGTGCTACAAGCAGATAAATTCCCCACAGGTTTTCTTCACGTGGTACGAAATTATGTAAACCTCTATTGTGCTCCTTCTGCATGCATCCCATTTGAAAGCTGCATGTCTTAGTCAGTCCAGCTTTCCTGATGGGGAAATTTTTCTCTGTTTCTGGCCATCCTTCTTAAAAACCTCTGTACCTCACAGTCTTTCTGCATCTTTTTTGAGAAACAATATCCTACAATTCATTCAGCATTTAAGCTTCCAAAGCATTATGAATTCACAGCATCATACTGATATGCTGTTTTGTATTCTGTTCTTTCCAGATAATTCCCATGTGCTCTTTGGATGGCTGCTACGCACCAAGTTGATATCCTCAGACAGCTACCCACAGTGACTCCAAGGTCTTGTTCAACTCAACCTCCTGGGCATTTGCCATTTTTAAATTTCAGCTGAAATTTCTCATTCAGTCTATTGAGATTTTTGAGATCGTTTTGCAACCTCTTGTATCCTGAATAATTTTCTGTTACCCAGATATGATGTAATCTTACTTGAAATTATGCAATTTATTGATATCAAGATTACTGCATGATGCAGACCTCACCTTAGATCTGTGTGCCATTCCACTGGTAATACCCCTCCATTGTGAAAACTGGACATTCAATTCTTGTCTTTACTTCTGGTAGCCAGAGAGAAATCAAACTCCGTTATTTCTTGACAGCTTTAATTTCTTTGAAAGTTGGTTTTATAGTCTTTGCCAAAGCTCTTTGGAAGGACTTATCAAATAGATCATCCTCAATCACATGTTTATATGTCTAGTGACTCCATTGCGTTTCTTCTTTCAATAGCTCAAGTTAGGATTGTTAATTGCCCCTTACACATGGCAAAATGAGTTCCTGGCAGCCTGTACAAGCAGTTTTTGCAGTCAGTCATATCTATGCACTCTGAAAATATACTTGTACTTTCTTTTGATCCAAAGGAAGCACTGCGGACAATGGATATTCCAATCTTACATGTAGATGTCTCTGATACTTGTACCCAGATGTCATCTTTAAAGCTGAATCAATAGCCATATGAGTTTCACTTCATTATGGACCCTTTGAATTCAGCATTTATACATGAATGCTAGCATATTTACATATGTCTTTTATTTACGTTTAGGAAAAGAATCAGTGGCTGCCCACCATTATCCTGCCTTTTAGAGCAAGAAACATGACTGACACATAATGTCTGCAAAAAAACAAAGTAATGATAGAGAATTTTAAAATGAAACATTTTGGTATTTTCTATGTACAAATGATAATTTCTCAATACATCTATTTGAATCAAATTGTGTTAAACAAACAAAAAATGTTATCCAGACTGAAAATAGCACAGCTGGTGATATGGTGAAGCATTTCAAAGTGTCATTATTACAGAAGGAACAAAGATATAATGATGGAAAATGCATAATAAAGAGCAAGAGAGGATAGTAAGCACTGAATGCTTTAAAGTTAAAATTTCCTGAGATCCTTAGCTAATGAAAGAAAGCAACCTTTTGAATATCTGCACCAATGGACCCTTCCTATTCACAGACCATATCACAGTCACCTACACCAGAGATTTTAGGACACTGTTCAACAGTGTCTATTGATTTTCCACAGGAAGAAAAGGGAGGAAGGAAGGAAGGAAGGAAGGAAGGAAGGAAGGAAGGAAGGAAGGAAGGAAGGAAGGAAGGAAGGAAGGAAGGAAGAAAAAGAAAGAAAGAAAGAAAGAAAGAAAGAAAGAAAGAAAGAAAGAAAGAAAGAAAGAAAGAAAGAAAGAAAGAAAGAAAGAAAGAAAGAAAGAAAGAAAGAAAGAAAGAAAGAAAGAAAGAAAGAAAGAAAGAAAGAAAGAAAGAGAAAGAAAGAAAGAAAGAAAGAAAGAAAGAAAGAAAGAGAGAGAAAGAGAGAGAGAAAGAGAGAGAGAAAGAAAGAAAGAGAAAGAAAGAAAGAAAAAGAAAGAGAGAAAGAGAGAAAGAGAGAAAGAGAGAAAGAGAAAGAAAGAAAACTATTGACTCACTCCATTTTTCCCTTTTTGTTAGTGACAGTTCATCACTTGCACTTTGCATTTAGTAGGTATGGGATGCAGGCATTTTGTTTAAAAAGAGTGCATATGAGATACAGCTGTAGCTCCTGACAGTGAATACTGACACCTAGGCTTGTCAAGACCAGAGTATACGGCCCTCCACACCAGAGAATGAAGTTTATGATACAATATAAAAAATGTTGATTGAATATGCAGAACTGTGAGCACCATCTGTTTGCCTTGTTTGTCTAACCTCACGGGTTTGTCACTACAGCTGCTAATTGCATTATGGTATTTTCATGATAGGACACTTCTGCTTCAGAATTCATAAGGGCATATTCCAGTTTACATCTACTTAAGCTTCAGAATTACAACTGACTTAATTTTTTCTCTTTCTACATTGTTCTTTGTAGTGTTCCCAGAACTGTCCTTTTTTTTTTTTTTGGACAGTTATTACCTGCTCAAAAACACTTTTTAATTGAAAATCTGTGGATAGCTTAATTAAAATATGTTCTGTCATGCATGCCAGAAGCACTACAGGCTTAAAGTAAAAACAGCTGTAAGTAGAGACTTGGTTCTCATTCACATGAATAAAAGTTAATCAAGTGAGTTGAAACCCTCATTCACACACTACACCAACACAAAGAAGAGACTCATGTCACTTTCTTTGGTGAGTTGTTTTCTTATTCCTCCCCATTTTTGGCATACCATTGTTGGTGTTTGTAGAATGTAAATTGAACTACACAATTTTTTTTCAACACGCAAATGCCTAGGTGCAGATGTTTAACTCTACTCCCAGAACAGCAGGCTGTCATGCCGAAGAGGAAATGACAATTTGAACTGGCCATTATTTTACCACCTGACCCATATAAATGTATTATTTTAAAATGACAGAAAGACTCCAACACTCTCATGGAGGAATCTCAGACACCAGGTTAAAAGAACTACCAAAAAAAAATTAAAAATTACACTAGTAAAAAGCCACTGACCATCCTCCCATGAATAGATTCACATAACTAGGAATGTAGTCACTTTCCAAAAAGTACACAGGCAATGATCTAAGCTGCGAGGAGCAAATAGGAGAATAAAGTTCTTTGTCATTCATAAGAGACAAATTCAACCTCTGTTCACACGGAAAACAGAAAGCAGAGCCTCAGCTCTGCATTCTTTTCCTTTATAAGCATAATTGAATATTCTATCTATTTCCACTGTGTCAAAGTGTGGAGCTAAAAAACAGCACTGCCTCTGCATAAAGAAAAGCTCCTGGGTGTATTAGTACTTCCTCTAGATCAAGTGCTGCATATCACTGCACTTGAACTCTTTATTATGCTGAAAAAATACATTGTCTGCATCAGGCAGGAATGATTTTGTTTTTAATTTGTTTCCAATTAATATTCATTTACTCTACCAGAGATCTAAAACTAGGAGAAAATAATATTCATTTTCCTTCTAAAACTTAGTCATTTACCAATGAGTAATACAGTGACCATTCTGAAGATGTTCTTCATCTTTATAAATACGTAACTCTGTTTGGTCGCCTTTGGAGTCATCCAGGAAAAAATTACACTTAATCAGACCAGATAACTCAACTGCTTTGTCCAATAAACAATTGCTTTCGTTTACTACACATCATCTTTTGCTTTGAATGAGAGTTCTCTGATTTGCAGAAGCCCAGATCACAAAGGGTCTGTGACACCTGCACATGTTCAGACAATTCTGCTCTCCTGTGCAACGAATGCCACTTGTAAAGCAAATGCTAGAAGTGATATGCTGGCAGCTGAAACAATCAGTAAATTCACAGCATCCTGAGTCGGACCTACTGGGCTTCCGTAACTGACTGACACATGCATCCAACAACTTGGATTGGTGCAGGGATGTCTGTTTTGAATAGAATACTTTTTTTCACTGTAAAGAATTAAGAATTTTCCTACATGTTCAAGGCACCATTGACACAGTTGTCTTTAGTTTCCAGGTTTAGATTTCTAGTAAGTATGTATGTGAAATAAATTTTTAAGAGAACTAATTCAATAGGCAGCAGGGAACTTAGTCATTTAGGACTTGGACACTTTTGAATCTACCACATCCATCTGAATGGATGTTTTCAGGAGCTGTATCACACTAGCTTCAGTGGCTCCAGGCCACAGCCTCTTAGAGTTAGTTCTTTTCAAAGCTCCCTACATGTTTCTAGATGAAAATGAAAAACAAACAGTGCCCAAAAATATCAAATCGCACATTGTGATAAATCGAACTTAAATTTGTTCATCTTTTTAAACATAAAAGAGGTTGCTGTTATTGCTCATTAATCCAAGACCAGAGGAATTCAATCCCAAATATTCTATAAAATAAACAAAGTGCTAAAAATAAAATAAGTTACTTTAGACTTTATCAGCATGAGCAGGAACATTTTCCTTTTAATTATCACTTCTGGAGAGCTTTCACCAGAGATCAGAGTTTTCACAGGAAGGTTATCAAGCTGTATACTAGAAGTGAAGCATCTACACAAGCTCAGGAGCATATGATGTGCCTGAACTTGGTGATAGAAGAATTCTGCAAGCAACAAATATTCTTGTTTTGAGTTAAATATATAACCAGGCCTGATGTTCTGATGGTGAGGTGTGTGGGGAGTATGGGAGAGAATTCCAGGAGAAGGATTGACTTTTGCCTCACAATGCAGAGCACTAAGCCCAGAGTTCTTCATGCAGATATTTGTTTCAGGCTGAGTTATTATTTCTACAGAAATAAATTCTAAATTCAGCTATTTTTAAAGAGTGTAAGAAAAAATTCTGAGAAAAAAAACCCATTAGATAATATTGTGTTCTTGACAATTCACACAATCATTTGGGTTGGAAGGCATCTCTGGAGATGATCTGGTCCACCCCCCACTGCTACAGCAGGGTCCCTTAAAGCAGGTGACACATGAATGCATCTAGGTGGGTTTTGAGCTTCTCCAGAGAGGGAGACTCCACAACCTCAGTGGGCAACCTGTTACAGTTCTCTGCCTTCCTCAACATAAAGATCTTCCTCATGCTGAGGTGAAACTTCTGGTGTTTTAGTCCATGGCCATTGCTCCTCATCCTGAAAATAGCAAAAAAACTTTGGACAGACCTGAAAAAGAATGATATTTTAAAAATGGATTGTAATTAAGGATGGGGAATTTTTATTTCTTCCTTTTTTTCTCTAAGTTTTGGAAAACAATACAATCTTGTTTCTTGCTCCTCCACCATCTAAACAGCAGAACAAATTCCTGTAGTCTCAAAACATCTGACACTCTATGCCATCAATGAAGAACAGAAGCATTAATTGTTAAAATTAAATGTAATAAGAAGGTATCAAAATTTCAGATGCATTAAAAAGCAAACTATCATTGACCAGCTAGAGAATGAGCATGGGAAGTATCAATGAAGAGCATTTACTGAGACATTTCAGTATCATAACCTTCTCTTAGAAAACTGCCCATATCCCAGGACCAGAACTTTTCACAGGAAAATTCTAACATTCATTAACCTTCTGTTAAGTCCCCTGGTTTCAGTAAGGAATTTCTGCTTGACTCTCAAAACCAGGATGGCAACGGGAGCAGCTTTCCTCTAAAAGAAAGATTACTTTCTTCTTGGTAAGAGCCTTGGTCAGGGTAGCTCACAGGTACACTCCTTACAATTCTCACCTGATACAGAATCAAAACACTTTACCTCACGAGACAACACATCCTCTAATAGGAACAGATACAGTTGCAAGCCTAGAGACAAAGACAGAAAACAACCTGTTCGGAGGTACAATTCAAACCTCATTCACCATATTCCCCTGTTAAAAAATTTGCATTTAAAAGGGATTTTCGTGTAAAAATCTACTTTTAAAAATCTTTTTATAGGGGTCTCCAAACTGAATGGTGAACACAGTTAATTACAGTTTGGAAAACAAATAACATGGCTTATTTTTCAAATTAATTATTTTTCAGAATCAAAGAGAAAAATGAACAACAATATTTTAAGCTAAACGTTCTAGAGCATAAAGAAGATCATATATGAGGATGTCGGCCAAATTGTCCTCAGTGATTTCATCTCCATGGCACAGTCCAGAACACCAGAGTCAAAAGAAGTTCAGTCTGGTACAAATTAGACTCCCTCTTGTTACCCAGCCCTTCAAATTCTGTTCTTCAGGCATTCTTTCATCATTGAGAGGAAGGGCAGAGAGAAGGCCAAAAGATTTCCAAGTTTTTCCTTTACAGTTTCACAGAAAAGCAGCCATTGTTTACGTCAAAACAGTCTCTGACTGGTGCAGAGTGGTGAATACTGTGAATGGGTCAAGGAATATCATATGCAAGTTCTTGACTCACATATCAGTGAAATCCCACTGACCTTAGCCAAGGTGCTGCATTTGAAGCAGAGGGATTTTTCAAGTCATTCGATAGGCGCACAGCATATGTTGGTATTTCTGCTCACCTCCAGGAGGAATATTTTCCCTTTTGAGTGTAGCTGCACAGCATGAAATCAGCTTTCTCTGGACTGCTCTGCAGAGGTGCACCACTTCCGGCTTACATAAACTGGGACTTCTTGTACTTGTCTGTGTGTGCCCTAACAGACTTTCATGTCTAAGGTTGAAGTACTGAAAGAGCAAGGTAGGTATGGTTGTTTGAAAATGAAAGGATGTTCAGTTATGTAAAAATTACAGACCTTGTACTTCTGTTAAAAAAAGAAATTAATAAATAAGTAAATAAATAACTACGTTTTGTGGCACTTCTCCTTGCAGTATGGGTAAAAATCCTTTTTTCTGCAGAGCACCCTAAATTTTCCCTCATTCTTCTATTCTTAAATGCACATGAAAGAACCTTTCCTCTTTTTCTCCTCCCATTGAAAAACAAAAGAAAAAATGTGAGAGGATGAAAGACAAAGAACACTGCACCAACTATTTTGCTTCTACATTCATAAAAGTGATCCTTTTTTAAGAAATCAGCTTTGAAGTTTTCACCCTAAGAATTGGTATCTGTTCTAGTTGCTGCCCAGAAGTTATGTCACACAATTTCTAAAGTCACATTGGGGTGTCCTCACAGATGAAAACTTTACCTTGCCATTCCACTATGTTGAAAAGATTACAGTCCATTATATCATATAATTGTTTCACAAATAACCAAACTGTCTGAATATTTTCAGACACTTGAAGATCAGGTGGGTTTACCCACATTCAATTTATGATGCTTGTGTGTAGCAGCTACCACCTTTTCACAGGATTCCATAAGTTACAAATATTTCCAGACCACCCAGTTCACTGCAGAAAATCAGTTGGGCAAATAAATATTTCTTCCTGTTCTCACAAGTCTTTTTAGTGTTAAATTAAAAAAAAAAAGTTAAAAGCTTTAATTAACACAAAACCTAAGCTTTAACACCTAAAGTAGTCAAAAATCTAAGAACCTGCGGTGATTATGGCAGGGGTATTATGACACCAGATAAAGTATAACTACTAATTCAGTCCCCATCATATTCACAAAATACAGTCCTCAACATGAAGGATTTAGAAAAATGCATTAAGCTTTGTATAAATCTGTCCTCATGCATAAACATCCCTACCATTCTGTAAAGTACTAGTCCATATTCTTTGCTTATTCGAAGCTTAACAGGTCTATCAGAGGGTACAGATTTGCTCATTTTTGTGTTTTCTGCTATCTTTTTCTGTCAGGAATAAAATAGAAAAGAAGAAAAAAGCACACTAAAAAACACTCAAACAAAGGGCTTGTAACATTTCAAGAATAAGCAAAACCATTGGATGACACTATCTTTTATACAACAGGATTCCTTGAGGCTTTTCAACATTAACAAAGAACCAGTACTCTTCCAGTCAAATGACTGAATATTCATCCTGGTAACAACTGCATTCTATTGCACTGAGAGAAGCATATGGTAAGTATTTATACAAGATATTCAGACAGATGCACACCAACATTCACTAATAAAAGCTAAATTAACACAGCATCTGCTGAGAATTTTGCCCAGCATGCTAGGATTGTGCCAGGCAGAATCTGAAGTAGTGTTGTAAGATCCAAGCTAATCCACCATCTACTCACCAATGCATTGGTCCCAGCTTTCAAAACAGCAGTAAGTTGAAACTGCAAATACAATCAAGGATCAGAGAGCAGCTTAAAAGCTCCTGAGGTCTGATATAACAGACAAAAACATACTTAGGATGCAAATTTGCACTAGAAATGCATCTAGAACCAGGGCATGCCCTAGCTCACTGTAAAAGTTATTTTCCTCCTAAGGAGAAGATGTTGGTATTTAGTGCCTGACTAGGTATTTCAAAATTTCTACCACAAAAACATAACAAAAATGTAAAAACATTAAAAGAAGTTTGATGATCATTTTTTTTTTAATGAAAGACAGGAAGAATGAGCTTTAGATGTCAACAGCCTCAGAAAAAAATCACTTCATTAAAGACAGTAAACTTTAATAGTGCTTTGGCCTATAATGACTTTTTACCAATAGTTTTGTGTAAAAATTTAAACCTTAACTGATTTTTAACTTCATAAATATGTCCCACAACATCATCTCTGCTACAGAGATAAGTGCATCCATCTCTCTGTTTTAATATTCAGGACTTGCACAAATCTGTATTTACAATTAAGAATTATGACTAAAACATTTCTTGCCCTTTGCTGTTGCTCTGCTCTTCATTTGTTCTGTTCTGACTTAAAGGAAAACCATATAATCATGGGATATCACAGGCTGGAAGGAACCACAAGAGATCTGTAGCTCAACAACTTGCTCAAGGCAGGGACACCTATAGGATTGACTTAGGATGCTCAGGGCCTTATCTAGTCTGGCCTTGAAAATCTCAAAGAATGGAGACTGCACAAACTCTCAGGGCACCTGATTCACTAAGGGAAGATCCTAACTCCATCTTCTTGACAACCTCTCCATGGGTACTCTGGGGCCGCTGTTAGGTAGCCCCACATGCGTCTCCTCTCTGACCAGAGGTTTCCCATCTCTCAGCCTTTCTTCATTGGGCAAATGCTCTTATCTCCATCTGTTCCAGGGGCCCCTCGCTGAACTTACTTCCATTTTGCATCTCATATACTGTAGAGCCCCAAACTGGATGCAGTATGTTGCAGGAGCACCATGCAGAAGAGGATAATCCCTTCCCTTCAGACGCCGGCCGTGCCCCTTCTGCTGGCCAGCCCAGGGGGCTGCTGGCTTTCTCTGTAGCCAGAGCAGGTGCAGGCTCACATTCGGCTCCCTGCACACCAGGACCACAGTGCCTTCTGCACACTGCAGCTCCCCAGCATGGCAGTTCTCAAACTGTACCGCTGCAAGGGGCTTTTCTTTACCAGACATCGGACTTTTGCATCTGCCCCTGTAGAATTCCATGAGATTACTGTTGGGCTGTCCTTACAGCCTGTCTAGGTCCTTCTGGATGATAGCATTGCCCATGGTTATATCAACTACCGGCACCAGTTCACTGCTATCAGGGAGAAAGGCTTTGAAGTTTGCAAGAGCATTCTTAGTAGATGTCACCATTGATATCCCAGAAACACTGGTTTGAATTTTCTGCACGTAGATTAGCTTGACACTGTAAAACTGCCTCCGTGTAAAATGAAATCTAAAAGAAAAGAAGTGTCTGAATCTTTCTATTTCTTGTCTTTGAACACTGCAGATCACTTTTTGAGAAGGGGTCAAGAGAAATCCAGTAAATGGCCAGTACCTATCTAGTTATCTGTCCAAGGTTATAACAATGGGTACAGCTTGCAGCTCTTTGCCAAATTCAGTTGAGTAACAAAAATAAGTAATTTAAGGCTGTTACCACGATCTTGAATATCTTGTAGTCCCACTGTTGGCTCTTGAAAACTGTTTCCTCAGGAAGATACCTTCATGGGCTGTGCTTTTGAGGAGATATGCAAGTTTTGTTTTCATTAACTAGCTACCTACATTTCCCAAAACACACACATTCCTCTTCCAAACATTTCTCTGTTTTTCTGACTATTAATCCTCTATGGCTTGTCTCAAAGAGAGTAGTCACAAACTCACCACCATATTTCACTAAAGTCCCAGTTTGCATGCTGATTTTGCAGATAGACACCTTAGAGCTCTGTTCTGCACACATTTACTTTTTTTTTGTGGTTTCCAGCCATCTGCATTCCTGTTCACAAAATAAATAAACAACAGATACAAGATGTTCAGGAACTTCAAGGATCACAAAAAAATGACAGGATTTTTCCTCAGGGAAGGAGACAATAGTCAGTGTTAAAAGGGGAATAATGTGAAAAATATATTAGATGCTTTATGTTAAGAAATTACGTAGGGGTAAGAGAAAGTGATTGAAGAATGAAAGACTTGAAATTTGAATTTGAATTTCAATTACTAACTTCTACTGTATGCATTATAATTTTAGTTAAACAAAGAAGGCATATGAAGCCATGAGAATACACGGGAACAGTTTAAGCAGACATGCCAGTTCAATTATTGCAACCTCATTTCATACTACAGAAGTTAGACTTTATACAACTTACCGGAATTTCAGCTATTTTACAACAGTGGTAAACGGCAGATCGAACTCATGCTGATAAACTCAATGCTTTGGGATATGATCTAATTGACAACAAATTGGTTAATTTGACAGAAATTCGAATAGATATTCAGCTAAAAGAAACAATAATTATGAAGTATCACAGCAATCTGTCTTATAAAGTTTGGATTCTGCTGCTGATAAAAATACACAAATCTATACTTTGATCAGGAATGGAAACACAGAATAGTCTCATTTGAATCAACAACAGAAATAATAAATTGAGAAAAACTCCCAAAATCTGCAAGGAACTCTCTATTGAGTTATCCCCAAAGCAGCAAAAAAAATCCATTATTGACAGTGCTTGTTGGGAATAATGTCTCTTGGCTCTACAAAATGCCTGAGAAATTCTTTGCCAGGAAGCACATAGGCTTCCATGATCTCTCTGGGGTTCCGCTGCCAGAGAAACAGTACCTTAAAGGGACATTTCTGTCTGAAAAAGAACAGTTTTTATTAGATTCTGAAGGAATAGATTTGGGTCATTCCTGAGAGACTTGTTGTCTGGAGAAAGCAAGAGAACTATTTAAGGCTTCTCTGGTAAGAAAAAGAAAAACTTACTTCCTGAAGACTCTGTCTCTCTCAACTTAATAAATACTTTGTACTACTAAGCATTTTACTAGTCTTTTGTGCAATTCAGAAATGAAAGAAAACACAGTCATAGGCTGAACAATGTATGTTGGGTTTTTTTATATTAAACTTTCAGTTATTTTAATCTCATGAACAGCTTTTAGAAATTTTCTGGCTAACATTACGTTTACTCTATACTCTGATGTCAATGCAAACTACTTATGTGACTTTTAATGCTGTACTGGTTTACACTGTACATTTTTGGGGAAAAATAATAATTAAAGAAAATACCTGAATGTTTTTAAAGCAATTACTGAAATTTTTACTTTATATTACCAAACAGAAAGTAAATCAGTTTGATGGAATTAATGCAGTAACTACAGGTGCAGATCAATTATAACTTCCATTTTTATGCACTTTATATCTACCATACAGATTACTATAGAAAAAATATTGTATTTCTTTACAATGGTTATTATCACATTAGAAGAGCCGCAACCTTTACATAAATGTATATGAAATAATAGTAGATGTAGAAAAATAAACAATTTCTAACTCGAATATTCTTGACAATTATTTCTATATAACAATCTCCTCATTGGAAGTTTCTGAGTTGACAAGAAACAGTGGAACACATCAGACACAGGGCTGTGACTTTCTTCAGGATGAGGATAGTCAGACAACAGAAAGATAATCAAGCTGGGTGGTTGATGCTGCATGGAAACAGGTGAGAACCTGCACATACACTATGCAGTTTAATCAAGCAGGACTCTTCTCCCAGTATTTTCAACCCAACAAATCTGTCCAAAGTTTCACTCTTTTTCCAGCATAGAATTGAGAACTGAAGTTCAATATCCTACTTTCACATATAAAGAGGTAATTTAATTTCTTTTGGCCATTCATATGAGACTGACACAAAGTAAGAAAAAACCACAATCTGAATATTGAAGAAGCTCAGTTCCAAAAACCTTGGCTTCTTTTCTTTCATGGTGTTCAAGACCAAAAATAAACCCAGGCTCTCACCTCACAGTAAAATTAATACAAAAATACACTATACTGGGTCTGGCTCAGACGAAGCCAACTTTCTTAATAGTATCTTTTGTAGTTCTGTGGTTTGGGTTTGTAACTGAAAGAGTGTTGATAACACACAGGCATTTTGACTGTTGCTGAGCAGTGCTTGTGCCCATGACGCATACACAAAATCCTCAGGCTCTGACAGAAGCCTTTAGGCTCATGGCCCAAAACATCTTGGGATCTCTCACAACAACTAGCATGGTTTTGTAAAATACAGTGATATCTGTTACAAATATTCTGCTTCAGACACATCCTGAAATCATTCAGACAGAATGCTGGTCCATTACCAGTTCGTTCCTCGGATGACAAAATGATACTGTCTTCAGATCATTAAAGCAGAAGCAAGGGAAAAGAAAACCTGAACAGATTGCATATTAATTTAGGATCTCTCTTTTTACAAAGTAGTAAAGATTAATCAGCATATTCTTTCTGCATTTGTCTTTTCATGAATAATTATTAAATATTTGACATTGTGAATCACACACAAAAAGAAGATGTAAAAATTACTGGAGTATTTTTAAACTTTGAAAGTTTATCAAGTGATTATATGTCTTTCACAAAATTATGCTATATCAGAAAGTTTTTTTCAAGTTGTTTGAAACATCATAGCTTTATAGAAACAAGAGATTTACTTCTCTCCTTTTAAAATAACTTCATTAGGGAAATTATTTGTGAGCAGGTCGGTATTATCTGACCTAATGAATTCACAAACTTGACTAACACGATAAATCACATAGAAGGAAGGACTTCAGAAGTTATAAATAAAATTTCAATTCCCACAAGAAAATGTTCTCTTTGAATTTACCTAAGAACTCTTACCCATCTTTCTCCTACCCAGTTCAAATAATTATGTACTTTGCAGTGCATTATCTAACAGAGGTTTTCAGAATTTTTGCTGTTTCTACTGTCTAACCCATAAAATTTATCATACTGTGCATTTGGAGTATTGATTTTCTGGGCTGTTTGAGACATGAAACAGAATAGAAGATGCAACTTACATCAACTGAAATACAAGCACCAAAGTAGCTCTCTTGCCAGCTACATTAAGAATATAATCAATAAAAAAATAGAGGGTTTAGAAAATTTATCTCTGTCACATTCATTGACTTAACTATTACAAGTTAGTCTTGATTAAATTAAATATTCCCTTCTGTGTCTAAGCACTCAGGAAATATCTGAGGGAATAAAAACTAAAAAGAGTCGGTAACAAAATACATCACCATTTACATCTGTATTTCTCATTTCTCATGTACCCTGCTTAACAAGTACTTAACCTACAAATCCATGGCTTTTTGGGAGTTGCTATCAGGTAACTCATGTTCCAATTTCAGGATTCATATGGAAAACAACATTTAGAGTTGTTTTGCAGTCTTTCTTTTTCTGCAGTATATTCTTGTGCTCATAGTGCAGCAATCAGAGAGGAGAGAACATGACATGAGAAGAAGGTGGCACAACCAAAGCTTGTGTGATCCTGAAAACAACACAATTAACCAAAATACATTTTTCACGCTTGGATATATCACACACCAAAATCAAACTACTTGAACAAAATAAAACATTCCTCTATCAGCTGCACCTAAACCAATGATTTCGGCAGTTTTGCTACAATTACATTGGCCAAAAAATCTGGTGTTTAGGTCTTTTGACCTGGTGAGGTTTAGCTTAGTTTTAGGGAAAAATTTTGCAGCATTGCTGAAGTTAAACTATTCATAGTTTAGTGATCTGCCTTATATGTTCACTTTAGTTTCTTGTAATTATAACACAATCTTCAGGGGTTTTTTTTTTTTCTCAAAAGAAATAACAGCACCTTTTTATTCTTGACTTTGAACCAGCTAGAATTCTGCTTAATATGTCAGTTCTAAAAATTTCATAAATATATCTTAACAGCATACTGTACAGGAGCTGCTGAAATGGTGCACTATTTCTTATATACCTAGATGAAAAGTAAATGATGCAATTTTAATGACAGCCCAGGGAGCTTTGTTACTTGCCTGAACATCCAGACATCTGCTAACTGTTGCTGTCAAGACTCTGGATGGCTCTAAGGAAGGTTTTACTGGATGAAATTTTGTGACTCTTGCTCTAAAGAAGGTTAGAATCAGAGAATCAGGAAGGTCAGTTCCCAACTTAAACATTTATGAAGACAGAAACAATTCCTTCATTTCATGCACTTTTATGTGCATCTGCTGAAGAGAGCAGATTGAATGCAAAAGGGTAAGGACATCTCTACTCTGTCAGGAGAGCAGAGAAGTCATTCTTATGGACCAATAATACTCTTTAAATTGGCATAATGATAAGCAGATGAGTCCCTGTTGCAAGACAAAAAAATAGTCACATACAAAAAAACCCCTGCCCCGGTCATGTTTTTCCCTCCTAGACCATAATAAAAAGCCCATGATACAGACCCTTGGGCCAAAATACGTGTAATACAGCAGGTTCATGAAACGCGTAGAACTTTAAACAAGCGTGAGGCGGAGTGGTGTCTATGAAATATTAAAATCATTTTCTTAGGAGAATGGTCCTACAGAGGATGATTCTATAGAACATAGTCTTCTAAGTTTGTCTAAAATTAAGTGGAAAAGTACTGAAATACTTCAAACTTTTCTTCTTAGGTAACAGCTATGTATCTGACAAATTTTGATTCTTAAAATGCAACTTAGCATACCAAACATGAGATCCATTATTTTTACATTTCAATTAATCCCATTCAACACAATTTTCTGTCATCAAAGAAGATTGTGTAGTATTCACTTAACTAATTTGCCTGCAAGTCAGCTTTTATTCAAAGGAAATTAAGGAGTAGAGAATGGAGGTGATAGTAAAGATACCAGTATTGTTAAGTGCAAGGTTCAAAAAGTCATGTACTTAGATCTCAGATGATGTCTTCAGCCTTCTAGAAAAATTTCTCTTCCTTTAAAAAAAAATGTCGTAACCTAATAAATGATCTAATGAATGATCTTATCAAATATAAGGATCAAATAAAGTTTCTTAGGAAGCCTTCTCTTTTCATGACATTTCCACATTTTCAGAGTCATCAGAGTAATTCAGTATTTTTCACTCAAACACATCCAGGAGTAATTAAGTAAAATCCAGCTGTAATAACTAGGCATTTTATCAGTTAATCCAATATGATTTTTTGTATCCAAGTATTGTCTTTTTTTCAGAGGAAATACTGAACAGCCTTGATTTATTTTTATGAAGTAGAGGAATTCTGATCATCACATTTTAATTTCTTTCTACAAAATATTCTTAAGTCTTCACTCCTGTATTGATCTAAAGATAGCATTTCCAAAGTTAGCAAAGATAAACATGAATAACAGTGAAAACAGTAATGAAGCTATTTAATTCAATTAAAGATTTAAACAATATGAAACCAACAAGGATAATGAAAAATCCTTTTAATAATTTTAAGTGGTTATTGCAATCTTAAATAAATACCAAACTCAGTGTGAGATGGCTCTGTGAACCTGCAAGAAGACTGCTGTTCTAAAGCAACAACAGTTAAAATCCAGACTTTGCAGGCAGAAAATGCATAGTTATATATATCATACAGGAAGACATTGATTACTAAAGTCTTTAATTCTAAAATAATTTTCTGTTTCATATAAATTTACTTCAAATTATGATCATGCAACAGAAGCTTAATATAATAACACTAAATTACATCACAACACAGAAATATATAGATTGCCTCAACAGGTGCAAACTCCTCAAATTATTACATATACATCCTAGAAGTATCTCTTAGCAATGAAGTTGAATGAAAATATAATGCCAATAAAAAAGTTCAGCTGATAAATGTGTCCACCCACAAAATCATATAAAAATCTATTGAAATATAAGACAAAAAGAAGTACAAAGAGAGAATGCTGGTCTTATAATGAGTTTAACTGCCAGCTAAGTTGTAGAGCTGCAAAGCACAGAAATACCAAACTCTGCCTTGGAAGCAATGATTTGGGGGTTTTGTGAGTGTGATCTTCCAATTAGAAATGCTAAAGTCTTTTCATTTGGATATAGTTTCACGTATAATTAATATTAGCTACTGGTTTAGCAAAAGAGATATCCAAATTTATTTTACAAAGAGAAAAACTAAACGAAATAAAGGGAAAGTAGAAGACACAATATAAGCCATGACTGGCCCAAAATTCAGAACTTAAGGGACATTTGCATTAACTCAACAGGGCTCAGATTAACTGGATTGGCTCAGGATAAAAGTCGATTTTTATTAAAATTACAAAAGCAGTAAGTGAATGATGTGTAAGGGAAGAAACATGGGTTTGTTCACCAAATTTCAGCTATCAAAAAGTTTTGGTTCACATAAAGTTAATCTAGTTGCTAGGATTCCCTCTGCTTCCATAAGGGTAGGCAGGCACCTCCAAAGTAAAATTCACCTCATCTGTCCAGTTGCTACAAAGTCTGTTAAGGTGTGAACACAGATGTTCAATTTTAAACTGACTTAAGATGAATGTCGTCTTATGAGGTAGCAGTAGAAAATTTTGAAATATTGAATAAAAAGTAATAAATTCTTGCTTGCATAATTCAATTTCTTTCTCTATGCACCTAGACAGATACAGACCCAATGCAAAATAAATGCTACAAAACCAGAACACTAAGTAGTCATTCAGGGACACATTTCAAGAATGGCCAGTATGTCTTGAACTCTGCTTCACAAAATCCTATGCTGCACTTCAAAGCAGGGATGTAAAGCACTGGAATTACTCTTGTCTGAATTGTGATAGGGTGTGAGGCTGAGTAAAAAAAAATCTACATCTATGTCATATTTACAGAGAAAAAGAAGTAAGTTTCCATCTCTTTGTTGTGGTAACATGGGATTTGTTAGACATTTCAGCAAGAAAAAAGTTTATCTCTGGGGTTCAGAAAGAGAAATTAGAACTAGAATAATTTACCTTTTTTTTTTTTTGTCCTCCTTATCTAGAGGCAAGCTGTTGACTCCAGTCCCAGAGGCTAGGAGCAACTTCAAACATTAGTTACTTAATTAAAGAAGGTCTGATGCAAAGACATTTGAAAAGTATAAAGGCATATAAAAATACACTTTATAAAGTATTTTAACTACTGAGTGGTAATATATTACAAAGATAATGAGTTGACACACTGGGCATTTGTTGGTGTTCCATTACTATATCAAAACTACGACGAGACATAGACATGTTGCAATTGGAAATTGAAATACAATGTCCAGGGCACTTTATTTACAGCAGTGATGTTACTTTTTCCTTTGAAATTTGTCTGGTCACATCATTCACCCCATTAATCACTTAGAGTATTTTCAAGAATGGTTGTTCACATTTTTTAAATTTCCTTGCTGTGATACTAACGTTTAAATTGATCGAATGACAAGACTATTTGCCCAAAACATTTACTTTAAAGAAAATTGTAGGGTGTTGGGAAAACAACAACAAAATGTTCATATGCAAAGTAGTCAGATTTGAGAACAACTCACTGTCAGTAGTCATTTAAACTAATACGATAGTTCATCTTTGAAAAGTCATGAAAAGCAGGGAGGCATTCCAGAAGACTGGAAGAAGATTAGTATCACCCCTATCCACAAGGAAATCAAGGAAATTATAGTCCTATCATTATAGTCCTATCAGTCAAATGAAGCCCATGTTTAGAAAAAGCCAGGACAGACTGACCAAGGACAAATTGTGCTTGACAAACCTGACTGCCTCTTATGACAAAGGAACCTGCTTGGTTGATGTGGGGCAAGCAGCGAACATTGTCAACCTGGATTATCTCCAAGGCTTTTGATGTGGTTTCCCACGGCCTCCTCCTACAGAAATGTGTATGTGATGGTGTGGATGTGTGACCCGTGTGCTGGGTGCGGAATCGGCTGACCGGCCACACCTGGAGGGTGGTGGTAAATTGCTCCCTTTCACACTGGCAGCTGTCACAAGTGGAGTCCCCCAGGGAACAATACTGGGCCCAATGCTGTTTAGTATCTTCATCAGTGGTTTGGATTATGGGATCAAGGGTACCCGGACAGAGTTTGTCTGTGATACCAAACTGAGTGGGGCAGAGCACACTTTGGAAGGGAGAGACACCTGCAGGAACACCTGGACAGGCTGAATAATAAGGCTGACAAGAACCTTATGAAGTTCAATAAGGACAAGTGCAAGGTCTTGCACATGGAAAAACATAATCCAGGAGAGCAGCACAGGCTGGGGATCTACCTGGCTAGGGAACAGATCTACGGAAAGGGACCTGCGGGTGCTGGTGGACAAGCAGCTCAGTGTGAGTGAACAGTTTGTTGCTGCAGCAAAGAAAGACAACACGAATGCTGGGTTGCATCAACAAGGGTGTCACCAACAGAGATAAAGAAGTCACTACTGCACTCTACACAGAGCTGTTCAAGCCATGCCTTGAATGCTGTGTCCAGTTTTGGTCCCTGCTATACAAGAAAGAGTGTACAGGGTGGAGCAGGTGCAGTAAAGGGCAAAAAAGATGACCAAAGGAGTGGGAAGCCTGTCATGTGAGGAATGAATGAGAGAAGTGAGTTTGTCCAGTTTGGAGAAAAGAAGCTTTGAAGACACTTTACCATGTTCCAGTATGTAAAGGGTGCCTGCAAAGAAGATGGAGACTTGCTTTTTTCAAGAAGTCATATGGAAAAGGCAACGGGTGATGAGCACAAGTTCTTCCTGAGGAGATTCTGATTGAACATAAGGAAAATTTTCACAGTGAGAACAACCAGTCATTGGAATAATCTTTCCGTTGTGTGGGAAGTGGATTCCTCAAAGTTGGCCACTTTTAAGATTCAGCTGGACATAGTGCTGGGCCATCTTTTCTATACTGTGTTTTTGCCAGCAAAGGTTGGACCAGATGATAAATGAGGTCTCTTTAACCTGGGGATTCTATGATAGTATAATTCTATGATTCATTGAAACCAATCAAAAATACAGTTTGGGTCTTTCGTGTGTAGCGGCAAAAATAATCACTATTTCACACTGTGGACTGCAACTGACAGTTACATAGGCAAAGCAACGAAAATACATCTATTGCCACATCAGAACACATTCATGTGGAGTCTTCCACATTGTTCCCCAAATTTCATGCTGTAGTTGAAGAAATTAATTTAAAAATTTATTGGCTTGTTGAGTTTACAAAACGTTATCAGTGTATGAAATACAGGTAAGCTTAAAAACTGTAATATGGGATGTTCTTTGCAACAGAAAGGCAAACCTAGGTTCTCTTTTCCCATGTAGGTTTAACAAGTCTACACACTGTAAAAAAATAAGCTGAATGAGAATGACTTGACATCTGTGATCCCCAGCAATGCTGCCTAGCCTATGTCTCACTGCTCTTTGAAAACTCCGTGTTTGTCAGTTTTGTCATGAGCCTGACAGTTTTCTGCTAGATATAATCCATTTCTTCCTCTCCACAGACTTTACCATGATCAGTCTGTAAAACTGAAGATGACAAAGACTGTTTCGATGAGACCTTTTCCTGAGCTGGCAAAATTCAAATAATTAGGCTTAAGATGAGGAAGAAGTCATTCATGAGGGAACAGGTACCTGATATAAATATGAAAAGAAACTATATTTCACCCTAACAAGGTATTTGATTTGAAAGCATCATATTTTGTGAAATACTGGCATAATCCTGGCATCCTGGGAATCAGGCTTTCCATCTGTGACATTACTGGGCTTACAAAAAATGTAAGGCCTTGTTCAAGCAGGAAATAACAACTCTTTACAGGCATTACCAAATCTAGAAAACCTAAAAGGAGACTGATCCATGACTTAGTCTGCTGGGAAAAGAGAAGAGGAGAGAGAAAAGAAGGTAGAAGTAAACCCTTGGCTGCTTCTAGCCCTGGCACCAAAGGAGAGTGAAAATATCTGTTCCCAATCTTGCCTGACTTTCCTCACCCCTTCCTGAAGGACATGGATGGAAACAAAAGACATAATTTCCCAGGTCCAATTCTTCCATGTATTTCTGGTATTTCTTTCTCATTCCCTGTCCATTTGGACGGCTGCGTCCTCCTTCAAGCATTTTCTTGAATGAAGCCAGGTTTCCTTTCTCCCCAGGGTTCATCTCATCTTCTTTCATCTAGTCTCAACTGCCCAACATGAGATGGTTTTCTGCTTCAAACTAAAGTAAACTCTTTTGCAGTCCCCACCTGTGACACATTTTTTTCAGCCTGTCCCAGCCTTCCCTTTATTGCTGTTCCTGATTCTAGTCAGAGATTTTTGGGGTTAGTACCTCCCTACACCCCCACGTACACGGCAATTGCACATCCTTTTTTCCTACACGGGCAACCCTAGACCATGAGATTGATTTCTCCTTTTTTTCCCATGTTTTTTACTGACAAATTTCCTGCACATTTCTATTCCAAAGAACTTCACACCAGTGTAGCTTCGATCTTCTCTGACCTACAGCCAGGCAGTTTCTCTCTGCCTTCTCTGTGTCTGTTTTCTGTCCTATTGTGAGGTTCCACTGCAGCATGGCCCTTGGATTGAAGCATGTCCAGTCCCTCTTCAAAGCTGGCCCATGTCTGATGTTCAAGAGGCATCCAGGATAGTGATGAACCAGCACAGACACTGAGGAATGGCTCTTCAGAGATACCAGCTACTAAGCCCACTGCAGATTGTATACAAACCATGGTAATTTGAAAGCAAATTTTTTAAATGCTTGCACAGGAAGAGGTAAATGCCCTTCCCCGACACAAAAGGCTGACTCTGTGAAGAAATTCAATCTACCTACTTGAAGTCTGACAGAATTAAAAACTTGTTAAATAGGGCCATAAAATGGGAAATTTCAGATGTTCCTATTTACAAGGTAGGATAGAGGAGAAATGGGGAAAGGAAAGCAGCAGTGTCAACCCTGTCTGTGGTATCCAGAGCTTTAACTTCGGTGTCTATTAACTGTGAACTTGCAAGGAAATATCATTGTATAAAATACAATAAGCCTGTGAAGCAGTCATGAGGTTTCAGGTTTCCCTACTGCTTTCAACTAGGCTTGCTCTGACTCTCTTCTGAGCCCAGAGAAGTCTTTGTAGTATGTGCCTGCTTCAGCAGGGAAGGCAGTAAGTTATTCCAGTTGCTCCAGTTTCAAATAGCATCGGATGTTCTGCAGAGAAGGACAGTGGTTTAAGTCTCCTCAGGTGGAGAAAGCAGAACAGAGACCTCACACATTTAGGAGGAGTGCGCCTTTAAAGAAAAGCATGCCTGCATGCTGCTCCTTTGCATACAGCCTGAAAAAACATTAATTTTCTCTGAAGGAAGAGATCTGGTTACACTGTTCCAGACACCAAACCCTGCATACGTGAGCCAACCATGTGAATTTTTCTAACAGCTCTTTTACCCTCAAATTCCTCACCAGCTTAGTCCAGGTGGTTCCTCTACTGTGCCAATCATTCCGATAGATAAAAATAAGTTTTGGGTGTTGTTCTTCTAAGAGGAAGACAAAATATCAGATATTGCAAATGTTCTTCTGTCTCACTGAGTAACATGCAGCAGTGAAGACAGGACTGAAATAAATTTGCTTAGTTATTGCCTGAAGATTGTATTCACCTAACCTACATTACACATGCATGCCTGTGCCAAGAGACAGGCTCCAAGCATCAGACATTTTTATCCATTAAGTAAAACTGGGCTAAAAGATTTAGCAGGAATGACATAAACATGGCTTTCAGTAGTTTTGGTCAAAAAGAGTGTGGTATAATCATCATAGTTTTCAAATAAAACAACAAAAAAGTAGGTATTTTAAAGACCTGCTGTAAGTCATTTCTATGAAATCTAACACCTATTTATACAACAGATCTTTTCTGTTGCTTATTCCACCTTTGACCTGGTTACATTCCCTTTGAAAATTAAAAAGTATCTTTTATCTGACCCAGTAGATCAGCTAAACTTTCTATCTATTTTTTTAACCTTATTTTCTTAGACCAGCCTTGAATTTACATTTTCCTTTTTTGCAATATTAATACATAGAGAATATGAAGTCATCTAACATGCCATTAATATATTTCAATACTGTACCAATGCACTCCCTTTGGATTAATTAAGAAAGAAATATGAATTTTCTATTGTATAGTAATTATCCACAACCTTGGCTTTATAAAAAAGACAGACAAAATTGTTGATGCAATAATTTTGCAATTCTTTGATAAAGTTAAATATAACTGCAGCAAGATGGCATTGTTTTCCTACAAAATCTATATTAAGATATGAGCCTGCAAGGAACTAATAAAATAAACACCAGAGACTTTGCCAGACTGAATCCCACTAGTCAACTGCAGTTAAGAAAGAAAAAGATAAAGACTTCCTCTAAATCAAATGTGATTTGATTAGAAGCATGTAAATCACAGCATAGCCATATCTGAATACTGAAGGTTTTAATGAATACTAATTCAGGTCATTTGTTCTTCTCTTCCATGACACAGTGTTCATCTTTTTGAATGGCCCACATAGAATCATAGAAATACTGAAACGCAGAATCACAGAATATTCTGAGCTGGAAGGGATCCACAAGGATCATCTAGTCTGACTCCAGGCCCTGCACAGCACTATTCCCTGTGCCCAAGAATGTTGTTCAAACACTTCTTGAGCTCTGTCAGGCTTGATGTTGTGACCACTTCACTGAGTAGTCTGTTCCAGTGCCCAACCACCCTCTGGGTGAAAAACATTTTTCTAATATCCAACCTAAATCTCCCCTGACACAGTTTCAGGCCCTTCCCTCGGGTCCTGTCACTGGTCACCATAGGGAAGAGATCAGTGCCTGCCCCTCCTCTTTCCCTCACGAGAAAGTTGAGACCACAATGAGGTCTCCCCTCAGTCTCTTCTTCTCCAGTTGAGCAGACCAAGTGACCTCAGCTGCTCCTCATACAGCTTCCCTTCAAGGCCCATCATCATTCTCATAGCCCTCCTTTGGATTCTCTCTAATAGATAAATGTCTTTTTTATATTGCAGTGACCAAAACTGCACACAGGACTCAAGGTGAGGCCACCCCAATGCTGAGCAGAGCTGGACAATCCCCTCCCTTGCCTGGCTGGTGATGCTGTGCCTGATGCACCCCAGGACAGGATTGGCCCTCCTGGCTGCCAGGGCACTGCTGACTCATATTCAACTTGCCACTGACCAGGACCCCCAGATCCCTTTTCACCGTGCTGCTCTCCCTCATCTCATTCCCCAGTCTGCCCATACATTGCCAGGTGCAGAATCTGTCACTTTCCCTTGTTAAACTTCTTTTGGCTGGTGACTACCCAATCCTCTAATTTATCAAGGTCTCTCTGCAGAGCCTCCCTGCCTTCAAGGGAGTCAATAGCTCCTCCGAGTTTTATATCATCTGTGAATTTGCTTAGTATCCCTTCCAGTCTTGTGTCCAAGTCATTAATGAAGATGCTGAAGATAACTGGGTCTAAGATGGATCCCTGTGGAACCCCACTAGTGACAAGTCCCCCATCTGATGTCACCCCATTCACTGTAACCCTTTGTGCCTGACCCGTGAGCCAGTTCCTCACCCATCCCATGATGTGTTTATCCAGCTGTGTGCTGGACATTTTCTCTGGAAGAATTCTGTGAGAAACAGTGTGGAAAGCTTTACTGAAAACCAGGAGGATGACATCAACTGACTTCCCTTGATCAACTGGTGAATTACCCTGTCATAGAAGGAAACCAGGTTTGATAAACAGAACTTTCCTTTCATGAAGCTGTGCTGGCTGTCACCAATGATTGCATTCTCTTTCAGGTGTTTTTCAATACTTCCCAGAATGATCCTCTCCATAACTTTACCAGGTACTGAAGTGAGACTGACAGGCCTATAGTTTCCAGGGTTCTCCTTCTTGTCCTTGAAAATTGGGACAAGATTTGCCAGCTCCCAGTCAGCTGGGATCTGGCTGGATTCCCAAGACCACTCAAAAATCAAGAGAGGCTTTGCAATGGCATCAGCCAGCTCCTTGAGGATTCTTGAATGAATCCCATCAGGCCCCATAGATTTTTAGGGATCCAGCTGGAGCAGCAGATCCCACACAATTTCAGGGTCAGCTGGGAGTTGAACATTCTCACAGTCATGGTCCTCCAGCTCAGGGCACTGAAACCCCCTTGGTCCATCATCTGTGTTGAAAAGAGAGGCAAAGAATGCATTAAACACCTGTGCCTTGTCCCTGCCCCTGTTTGTGAAGGGACCATCCTCAACCTGTAACAGGCCAATGTTATTTTCACACTGCCTATTGCCATTAATACATTTGAAAAAACTCTTTTTATTGTTCCCCACATTTCTGACCAACTTCATCTCCAATTGAGCTTGGGCTGTACAAATTTCTCCCTACAGTGGCAAGAAGCATCTCTCTATTCTTCCCATGTTACCTGACCTCGCTTCCACTGGGCATACACCTTCCCTTTTTCACTTTATTTCTGAGACAAGAACCCTGTTGGGCCTAGACGGCCTTCTCCCTCATCTGCTTGACTTCCGACACTTGGGAATTGTTGCTCCTGTGCCCTTAGGAGGTGATGTTTAAAATGTGACCAGCACTGGCGGACTCCACCACCTGTAAAAACACTACTTACTAATTCCCTGAGAAGGCTGATGATGTATGTTCTCCTCATGTCCAGAGTTGAGGTTTTGCTGGCACTTTTCCTCCTGTCAACAGAGATTTTAAACTTGATTGCTTTGTGGTCACTGTAGCCAAGACGGCCGCCAGTCTCCACTTCACTCATGAGATCCTTTCTGTTGACAAGCAGTAGATAAAGGAGGGCATTTTTCCATGTTCGCTCCCATAGAACCTGTTTCATAAAGTTGCCATCCAGGTTTTTTAGGAATTTGCTGGCCCAGGCTGTAGCAGGGATGCTCCCAGTTAATTTTTGGCAAGTTGAAGTCCCCCACAAAGACAAGAGTAGTTGTCCCTTAGTTCCTCAAAGAATAATTTGTTGGTGTCACCGTCCTGGCTAGGAGGGCTATAGTAGTCTCCCACAGTGACACCCTCATTATTTGTTTGCCCCTTGATTCTTATCCAGAGGCCCTCAGCTGTGCCATTGCCAACTGTGGGCTCCATACATCCTAGAAAATATCAGTAGACACAACGATCTCAAAAGCCTTTTTTAAATGAAGCGTTTTCCAAGCTAAACAGATGATGTGTTGGAAGAATGACATAAGCATCATTAAAAGCACCAATCAACTAAACTCCACACACAATCTTCCATCACAGATGTTCAGAACAGATTCAAGGAGGTGATAGACGTGGACTTTGTACAAATAGACTATCACTAAAAGAACAGAAACTTAAGTTCCATCTTCAATGACCAGTTTTGATAGATCTCTAGTCTTAATATCTTCCCCCTATTTATTGTTCCACTAAAAAAAAATACTATACTATTCGACTATAATCAAAAAACAAAATAAAGAGCATCTAAATACAGATTTTTTTTTTTTATAAAATGGTCAAAGCATAAAAGATCTTGCCTTTTCAATTTAAGACATATGCTTCATAGAGGATTTGAAAGGAAGCAGAACTAATTCATGCTTGCAGTTGGTAGCACAACTTGTATCGTAAATACACATGGGCTCAATACAAGAAAATCAGCAGCACACAGATAATTTCAAAATCCAAGATAAGATCCTGGATATTATCTTATAGTTTATTTCATTTCTAATTTGTACCTAGACTTCTACTTAAAGCACAAATGAAAAGTTTGTTTTCAACAAAAAAATTATTCTTGACATGCTGCACTCATATCAGAAATAATTTGTTATTAAATTGAACAGTGTTCCAAAAGATACTTGGCTGCATTGAACGTATTTTGCCCCCTTAACAATATTACTCTGTGCAGTAAAAGATTGAATCTTAATGCATATGTGTAATCAGATTGAAATGCAGTTCATATGCCTAGTCAGGTCTTGGTTTTCTTGATCTTATTGTTTATGAGTACAAACTTAGCATCATGTTAATACAATCACCACATAAAAACTGTAGTTACATTACACATAAATATTAAAAATACTAGGGTCGCAAAGCCAAAGATTAAAATCCTGGGAGAAGACAGAGAGAGAGCTACCTGTGTAAGAAAACACGTTATGGAATTGTGCCACACTCTTTTTAAAAAATTATCTGTATTCAATACGATGCGTTTAAATTAAAATGAAAGGAAAAAAAGGAAGTTAAAAACAAGTCCACACAAGGAAGTTAAGAGTTACACTGAAATTTCAAATTTGTCACCTGGACATGCTGATGAATATGACTGAGTGAATTTGCATCAAAATATAAAAGCCATACCTCAAATCAAGGGCATGCATTCTAATTAACTACACTACATCAGGGAGAAGAAATTAAGAGTTACATTGTCCGCAGCTGTTACAAGCAATGCATGAAGTTCAAAATCGGCTTCCGCCATTCATACAATTATCGAGAACTACCACTGACTCTTGTGCCCAGGGGAATGCAGAAGCTGCTTGGTTCAATTATTCACTTTTCTGAAGAGCAGAGGCACAGAAAGTATTACAGCCTCTGATGCTGATATGAGAGCTCAGTAACCTGGGAAACTCTGAGGTACAAGGACGTAACACAGGAACATACTGAAAACAATAATGTCTGCTAATCTTCAAATTAGTTCCAGGGAGAACCTAGCTGTTCCTGCAAAAGAATGGTATTTAAATGTATGGATCTTTGTCAGGAATTTATTAGCTAATAAAACGAGGTCTGTTACGGGAAAGGGGATGGAGTCAAGGGAAAAAGGAAAACGAGAAAGATTATTTGGTGGCAGACAAATATGTGAAAATGTAAAAGGAACTTGGAGGAAGTCTGCAGAAGAGAAAAAGCTTTTCAGAGGGAAGACCCTAAAACCTAGTTTGGTATCACCCCTTGAGTCCAAAAGATCTCTCTCTGAATTGCCTCAGGTACTGAATGGCTCAGCTGTGAAAAAAGAGAACAGGTGTCCTTCTATCTGCAGAACTCTCACCTCTCTTATCTTTTTGGAAATCCACCACTTTTGGAGGGTGCCCATGACCTTCTGCAGCCCTACACAAGGTAGAAAATTCCCAGGAAGTTTTAAGGTTATGATGTTAGCACAGAGAGATTCTCTAACCGTTTTTTCAATGCAAGCATATTAGGGCCACACAGAGAAATTTAGAGCATGACACTTGCATAAGTTTGTTCCCCAGGAGGAAAAACATACAGTGCAGATAATCTTAAGTTAGAAGACCAAGCAAACCAAATTCAGATATTGGATTCATTTTCTTGCAATATGTGACTAGATATGTATATTACAGAAATTCATTAATAAGCTTGCCAGGATGTGAGACAGGGATTAAAGACAAAACTACATACAAGTCCAGTTAAAACCACTTTTAAAAAAACCCCTAAAATATGCCAAAGTATTTTTTGTCCAGTATTTTAGTAGTTTTTAACTAAAAACTTTGTGAAGAGAAAGAAAGTGGAGGAGAGAGAGAGAGGGAATTTGCACATTCACAAGGAAAGACCTCCGCTTCCTCCATGTCTTCAACATCAGGCTGTCCAGGAAAACTTGTCTATCTCTGCTGACTCAAGGATGAAGACACATTTAGACAGAGCAGCTAAAATTAATGCTGCCTTCAATTTCAGGTTCTAGCCTTCTTCTGAAGGTTCCCACTCCCAAAGAAGACACAGCAGAAAGAGCAAGGTGTCTGCTTTTGAACTGCCACAGCCGACATCCAAACATATTAATATAATCTGAAATCAGTCATCCAACCAATTTCAGCTTGGCTGTAGAAACTAAGTAGAAGATTAAGCAGAATTCAGCCTTCACTGATAATAGACCATCAGCCCCCAGATCCCAATTATCTGGCATGTCTGCCCGTACCACCTCCTGTAAATCAGTCCAAGACACAGTCCTTCCATGGTTTGAACACAAATATGAGCACACAGCACTCCAGCTTTCTAGACAAGTTTTTTTCTGGAAGCTCTTCCTGTACACTGAATCTCAGTCTTTAACTTTTCATCTAGCCCAGGTCAGAGGCACCTGCACGTGAAATTTTTGTAGTCACAGCTGCATGGCTGGACATTGCCTTGCAGCCTGCCAACAGTGAGCGATGAAATCCTTACTGGACCCTTTCTCAGAGCACGCTTTGACCCAGTTTTCCTTCCCACACAGAACTGGGCACGGAAGATCACTGGTGGGTCAAAGTGATCTTCTTCCCAGCATAGGATTAGGATATAACCAAGGCATGCACTCAGGTCCTGGGTCCTCCCATATTTCTGGCATATCCTTAAGCATCCTCTTTGCACTTTCAGTGAAACATAGAAATATAAAGCTACTTTAAAAGTTACAGAAGAATGCAAAATTTGGCTCAAACTCCAGTGTGGGAGAACACTATTTTTTTATTCTTGATACATCACCAGAGCTTCCATTGGATGTCGATTAAGAGTATAAGTCATATTTAATTTTGGTTTGTTGAATTGTTAGTAAATATGGAAAAATACATGCTGGAAATATTAAATATTTTTCACTGTTAGAAAAGAAAATATTTTTTTTTAAATAATCAAGCTTATTTTAATTGAAATAAATGTTGATTTTTCTTATCTTAGTACAGTATTGCCAAGATAATAAAATTCAATCTTTTTACTTTAATGAGTTTTATTTGTCATGCTAGCAGACATTAGTTAACCAAGAAATTGATTTTCTACAGTGGAATTAGGTCATAGTCAAACACTCCCAGTGTATTTAATTTTCTACCCCTATTGAAATCCAGATGTGAAGTTTTTAAAAATACATGCACTGTGTTTGTACCCTCTGTAAGCAAGACAGATACAACAATTATTGCCCTTTCCCAATTCGCTCTGTGCAACAAAAAAGTGAAGACTTTTTTGCTCTGTTTTTATAAGGTGAACTTGCTATGTTCTCTATTGTCTTAGAAACTAGCTTTTCCCCACATTGTTCTAAATAAAGGCCACATACATGGGTGACCAGAACTATATAAAGTAGTCTAGTGCTTTTCTACTGCTTGTTGTGGTTTAACTCCAGCTGGCAACAAAGTCTCACACATCTGCTCACTGATCCCACCCTCATTCTGGTAGGTTGGGGAGAAGAACTGAAAACAAAAGAGGAAAAACCTTATCTCTGGATTAAGATAAGAATGGTTTAATAATTGAAATAAAATATAAATATAATTAAAAATAATAATAATTTATAATAATGATAATAATAACAACAATAATGAAATTAAATGAGAGACAACAAAAAGAGAGAGAGAGGAATACAACCCAAGAAAGACAAGTAATGAACAATACAATTGCTCCTCACCCACTGACCAATACCCAGACAATTCTGAGCCAGCATTGGCATCTCCCAGTCAATTCCTCTCTGTTTATGTACTGAGCATGACATTTCATGGTATGGAATATCCCTTTGGACAGTTCAGGTCAGCTGTCCTGGCCATGCTCCCTCACAGCTTCTTGTGCACTTCCTCACTGGCATAACACTAAATTACAGATTTATTGTGTGTCTAGCCCATAAGAGGACTGATAAAAGTCTAGCTGACAAAACTGTCTCAAAATGCTTTTTGAATCCATGCTTGCAAATTTATGTGTTACGGAAAAAGTCTTAAAATACTCCACCAACAAAGCACATGTAGTTTCTCCATGTATAAACCAATGAAGGGTATCAATTTCTATGTCTGAAAATAAAGTTAAAAAACATTCTTCCAAGTCAGATTTTAATAATTTATTCAAATGGAAATTTGTATTTGTATTCCACTAAGTCCCTGTGTGAATCATTTGTGGTAAGGAAGAACCTACAGAAATTTATGTTTGATGCTAAATCTCAATGACCAGATCTGCAAAGTGAAAGAATTGCAGAAGACAACAGACACTCTGTCTGAAATTCCCTCTGTTGTGTCTTTTCTCCCATCTCGAACACTGACAACTGCAAGACTGGAAAGAAGCTTAATCCCCGGAGCAAAAAGAAGCGCTTCCCATCACTTCCATGACTACACAGGCTTGTGTACATGCATACAGACTCAAACGGAAAAGATGAAGCATCATTCTCAAAACTATAACCTGAAATTAAATGGAACACTTTTTACCATTTAAAAATTATGAATAATGTGACAGACAATTACATTATTCATTCTGATGTTTTATCACTCCTTTAGAAACTATTTTTTTCAAGATCAAATAAAGAAATGAGCTAATAATGGTTATAATATTGATTATGGTGTTGAGACAAAAGTTCTCCAGCTGCCATTTGTTTTATTGAACCAGCAAAGTAATGTTTTATCTTTTGACTTTTTATGCAGGGTGTTTGTATTATATGAATAGCTGAGAGGTCATAAGTATAAAATGACTCATAAGGAGAATTATTAATGCTGGTAAATTGGATAGCACTCCATAAGATATGACAAAGTAATTACTTTCTCAAGAACTCCCTATTCTTCTCAATATACACTGATAATATGCTCTGTCCATTTATTTATGAAGTCTATGCTATAATGTATAGATGCTTCAGATTTTTCAAATGAAGGTACCATCCTGCATAAACATCCCATTTTCCTTCCTATGTAGAAACGTATTTTTCCTACTGCATGCACTTCAAAGATCTATAAATAAATAAGAAGATGAAACAACATTTACAAATGAGTGTGGAGATCTCTCCTCTGCTTGCCAATAAACATGAGACCAGGCACTTCTCAGTGGAAGCGGTGGATTGTTTGGCAGCTGGCTGCCAAGGATGAAAATGGTGCAGATCTGAGGCAGGTCACAGACTGTAAACACTGCTGGCTTATCTATTGCATACTCTTTGTTTACCTCTCCTCCTTTATTGCTTATTATTATCTTAAATTGCATTGTCTTTCTAATTTTATCTATTTTTTCCTTGAAGCCTGGTTCTCCCCTTAACTGTGAAGTGTCCTTAAAGGCTCAACAAGCTGTATGTTCTGTGGTTCATGTTTTACTGACAAAAAAATACATCTAATAATGCCAGAATTTCCTAGGTCGTATTGAAATATACTACCCATGATATATTATAATTCTGAATTAAACTGCAGATAGAAAAGAACCTCAATTTGGTGAACAAAAATTTAATTTCTTCAGCATTTTTGTTTTTTCTAATTTCCCCTTCTTTCATGTTGGACATAGCTTACATTACAAGGGAAAATCATGCAAACTTAAAAAATTATGCAACAGTATTTTTGATTGTTAGCATTTCTGAAGGTAGATTAGATGCACAGAAGCAATAAAATGGAATTAAAGTGAGAAAAATTTCCTGGTTTTCAAGTTGATCATGCTCAAGGTTCTAATATATACAAGGTGTTTCAAACCCCAAACAGCAATGAAAAAAAATAAAAATCAGTGCAAGGGTCACTAGAGTCCATGCATTCCAGAGAGTAAATTAATTGTAGGAGATAAGAACTTACAAAACACATGAAAAAAATTGTTTTTCTATGGCTAAGAAAATAGTACTAGTTTAGAATATTTAGTTTAGAATATTTTCTGAAGATATTGGATATTGCATACCAATGGAAACAGTAGCTCCTTTGCCCAAATTTTGCACATACAGGAACTGAAGCAGAGAAAAAAAAAGTATCTGCCTTAGCTGATCTATTTTTTTGACAGGTAGTGCGCGTCAAGAGCTCTAATGCAGACACAAGAGAGACCCTGCTCTAGGTACATACGGTGCGGTATCATTAGAGTTCATTTTGAATTTAGAGTATAAGACTTCTATTTTAGGGTCCAAACAGGTCTCTAATGCTTTCAGATATGTTAATAAAAAAAGGAAAGTGAAACGGTATAAAACAAAAAATAGATGTGGCAATATCCATGGGCTAACCTATAGTTCAACAAAAAATGTTAATTGGGCCCTAAAGGAAGCACATGTGCCCTCAAAGGAGAAGAAATACCCACACATAAATATCAAAAGATAAACAGTAAGTCAAGTTTTACAGAAAATAAAAAAAGCAAAACTAAAATATATCCAAACAGACATAAATAAGATCACAGCTGCTTGTATGAGGACTGATTCTGGCTGTTTGGTAAAAGCATCAGACAATTAGGAAAAAAAAAAAATTGCAGGTGCTGTCATTTAATGCATCACTTCAAAAATGTTTCAACCTCCCTATCTAAAAAAATGTCTATGACATTTAAGAAACAGCAAACCCCATAACAAAATATTCTTAAATATTCTAAGCCTGACATAAAAAAATACACACAGTGCTATACACAAAAGTTGCAAAGCGGTCTGAACAGGGCAAAGAGCCCTTTGATACTTCGAGCACAGGTGCAACTGAAACCCTAATATGTAGGCAAACTGCCAGCCAGAGATGACTAGGAATAACTACCGAGATACAAAGAAAAGCAGCAGGAGAAGAGGTTGGAACTGAAGTAATTTGGATGGAGAGTGCTGGGTCTTGGCAAGAGAGAAATGCTCCAGTAAAACAGCAATGGCTCAGTAAAGCAAAAAGACTACTTAGAATTTAATTTAAATAGAATTTAATTTTAAACATTCGCAAGTGGAAACTTTTCACTGATTTTTTTTTTCTCCTCACATACTGTTTCAATAGAAAGCAAGGGAGTTTTTTTCCATTTTTAAAATTTTCTCTCTCCTCAACATTTTCCATGGTCTCCCTTTATCCAAGATACACTCTTTGGGTAACAAACTAGGGGACAGGAAAAGAAAAAAGGAAAGGAGAAAAAAAATCAGAATTACTGACAACATAAATGGAAATATTTTTTTAAAAGTGGCATATTCAAACTTTTTAAAGATATGCTTAATTTATAATAAAACAGAGAAAAATCAACACTTATTAAAACAAATTACAATGTGTGAAAATTGTTCATTAAACGATGTGTTAATTTTTCAGTTCTTAACCTAAAACTTAGATAAAAAACTGACTCTTCAGGCAAACAGGGTAACCTGTTGGGTAAGTAGGAAGGAGTGTGCAGGATACATGCTGGTATTAGCTACCTTTGTTACATAATTCCAGATTATAGTTTCTTAATTAACTTAAAAAATACACTGAACAAAAATCATCATAGGGTAAATTCGCAGCTGAACAAAAAAAAATTTGGAGGACCATTTAAACATAATTTACTGTCAGAGTGGATTAAGTTTTGCAAAAGGAATCCTAAGTTCTATCCTGGTTTGACTCTGCTCAATATTCTTTTAGAGGTTTGAATGATGGAACAGCAGAAGGCTTGCAAATATTTTGTCACAGATTTCAAGACAATAAGGAAGGATATACGACAGCAGCAAATCAAACCCCAACAACCGTTGTAGAAGGTGCTAAAGATTGCAGTATTTTATCCAGACCAAGCCAACTCTGTTTCAAAACATTGTTACAGCATGTTTTAAAAGAGAAGTTTTCTGACTGTTCCAACACTGAAGAAGTCCTGAACAGCAAAACAACCAAGGCGTCCTAAATGAAAAGTGACTGTAGAAGCTGCTGGTAATAGGTTTCAGAAGATGATGAGAACTGCAACTTCAGCACAGGAGGGTAACAGCCCCCACCTGCCCCTTGCAGGGACTAGCTCAAACCTGAAGCCCTGGCTGCCACACACACTGGCCTCAGCATGAAACCGCTGAACACTGAAAAACTGGATATTGCCCACAGATCAGGAGTAAAGGTTGTCCTTTCAAGAAAAGCAGGTCAGAGGGGTCTTTGACCCAGTCAGGTTGTTACTTTATTTAATAATACAGAATGAAAGCATGGTATTTAAGAGGACAAGTTTAAGTTGGAAACTGCACACAGTGTAGTTGCACTACTGTGTTGCACTCTGTGACACACCAGTTCCTGACTCACACACGTACACATAGACTCACAGCAGCAAACAGCGGACTCGGGGACTCACAGCTGAGGGAAGTACCACCAACACTGCACAACTTCTCTCTTACTTAAGCAAAATACCTCTACCATTTCAATACTGAAACTGAAAAGGGCAAGAGGGTCTGCACCATACAAATGGACCACACAAGGATTACAAGGGCAGAATTTAAAAGAGGTCGTAACAGCACACTGATATGTTATTCACACTTCTTCTCTAATCCAATGCTGTTTTGGAACAAGAAAGGCCAGTCTTGCTACAAAGTCTGCACAAGGTCACTGAAATCAACAAGGACACACACAGCTGACTTCTGCTGATGTTTAAGCCCCCTCAGGTAAAGCCTCCAAAGACTTTCCTCTTTGAAGTCCTTTCTTGAATTAGTCTAGAAGCCATAGGTAGCAACAAAAACACTTTCTGGCAGAGAGTCTTCAAGCATACATAATTCACTAGATACACTTTGCAGGTTCTAACAGCTTTTTGCAGGACTTTTCCCTGAGCCAGTCAGGCTGCCAGCTAACTCTGCAGAGGGGGACTGGGTTAATTAAAGCAATTATGGAATGCATTCTACTTACACTCTCACAATGGCTACTTTTGTCATTAAAACTTAAATCCAAAGCTCGCAGAGATTAATGACAAGCTCATTTCCATTTCAATAGAGTTATCATGACTGTAGCTGTTGACAATTTGTAGTGTTACTCTCTTCACAGAAAACAAAGTCCTATCAAAAATGTCGTATCCTTCCACTTACTTGCAAGAAAAACTTTCTTTTTTTACTCAATCTTAAAAAAAATAAGTCTATGTTTTCAAGTTACACCTGGTTAGACTCCAGTTCTCAAAAAGTAGACAAATATGCATTGTTCCAGTAACATTTGTATTGTTTCAGTGTAGTGAATGAAGTCTTGTATATACACTGTAATTAGTAAAACACCTGAAAGTCAAATTCCCTGAAACTGTCTTTTGCACCAAGTATCCTCACTCCCACCCCTCACAGCTCCTAGCAGGCCCTCCTAGCAGAACAAACAAAATTTTGCTGTGTCCCAGTGTTGCTCTTATCAAACAGGAGCTTCTGCAATGCCAGGCTGAAGACACATGATCCCTGCGTGCACGTGCTCGGCTGTGTGGATGGAAATAACCCACCCCACTTACACGAGGGAAGGAAAGGCAGGGGTGCATACAGAACAAAAATGGAAAAACAGGAGTCAGAGAGAAGTCAAATAAAAGCTGGAGGAGAAAAGAAAGAAGCGAGTCCCTTATTATAACAACCCATTGATTAACAGCTATTTAAGACACTCACTTCGAACCAGGACACCTGTGATTCCTCATTTCTCCATATCCAAATAAAAATCTGTAACTTGAGCCTAAAGCATACACTTGTGCATGTCAGAATGAATGCACAGGTCTAGACCGAAGAAAACAAAAAAAAAACAACAACGACGACAGAAATTAAAGAAGAAACCCAAAGAGAAGAAAAATTTACAACGTCCAGTGCACCTCAAAACACCTTAAGCAGATAGTGCTGGCTGCTGAGATAAATTCTTCAGATGTTCTGGCAACAAGGAAGCCAAAGGAGGCGGTAAGTCTCATTCACTGCCACGTGAGTTCATGTTGCTGGCATTGCAGGTGGAAAATTTGGTAAGAAACATCTGTAGCTTTGTGAAACCATGTTAGGCTTTGAACAGAGCAGCATGTGTAGGAGGAGGACCAGGCAAGCCTTCTCTATAATAGTTCAGAAAAAATCTGTGCAGACAGTTCTACTCTGCAGCAGCACCCCACAGGCCACTAAATATAGGACTCTATCTTGGAAAAGAAAAACATTTCTCAATGATTTGAGCAGCATTATATCACTAATATCTACAGAAGCTGCCTAAATGCAGAGTATTCTATACCCATGAGAGGTCACAAAGCAACTTAATGTCCGTGAGAATACAGAGTGCAAACTTCTACAACGGCCAACATGTCTCAAGTGGCCAAGCAGAGCAATTTCAATTAAATCCCTTTTCCAAAATTTATAAGGGAACTCCACTGATGATACTTTCTCCATCTCTCTGCATTTCCTATATTCCAATCATCTCTAGTCCTCAGTCTCCATAACCTTGCATATGCCATAAGAGCAATATGATTGAGGCACATGAAATAATGAACAGGATGAAGGTGAATGGAGAAAACATTTAATATTTCTTAAAATGTGAGAATGGGAGAATAATCAGATGAAAGCAGTATTTCTCCAAACAGCAATAAATAAACCATGGACCTTATTGCCACAGGATGCTGTGAAGGCTAAAAGAATTTTTTAAAAGGCTCAAAAAATCCACCCCAAACCCAATGCTTAAATTAAAGGAAGAGAAATCCGCTAAGACCAAAACACACTTGTGGATACAGCCTCACAATCATGACCCTCACAGATGGTCAGAGGATGGATCACGTTCAACAGATGAAATGCTGCAATCTTGTCCAAAGGACCTGTTTTTACACACACGTCCACATGCAGAGCAGAGCAAAGCTACCTGGCTAAGCTGATCAGAGTTTTCACGTAGTACAACAATCCTTTGTATGCCACAGTCTCCTCCCCTCTCCCATTTACCAATGCACTTCCTGTCAGCTCTAGCTGTACCAGCCAGGTTTAACTCTTTGTGGAGGGAATCTTCCTCAGGTTGGAGCAGTGATTGGAATGGTACAACATGAAGATACCAGTGTTGTATTTGAAAGCACTGATGATCAATTCATCAAACCCATTCTAAATAATCTTGCAGCAAATGCACAGCCCTGCTTAACTCTGTAGAAAGCAGATGGTACACATATATATATACCATATACATATAGATATATACCTGCACTACCTGAGTTAATTCACCACTATTTCTGCAAGGTCAGGATGTTTATTAACTCATCATTTCAGCATGAAATGGAGGAGAGAGACATATAAACTAGTTCCATCTACAAAATTAGAAAATTAAAATTAGTACTTCCCAAGAAGCTCAGTATGCAGCAGTGTAGCTCTCCTATGTCTGACAGGTAATATTAGATCAGCTCTGACATCAAGCTTTACTTCATTGTCACAGCTGTACACATCTGCACAGAGTACTCTGAGGATGAAAAACAGGTTTGTGGCTGTCTTCAGTAACTGAAGGAACAGAATTGTTCCTTCTCTCACTGTTTGCAAACTGTCCCTATAAATGAATCATTTTTTAGAAACTAAGCAACAAGAAGCAGCAACTTAAGCTGTAAAGATGAAGTGGGATCTTACTGAAAAGATCCTAAAACTTTAAGTGACTATATGTGAGCAACATCCGAAAGCTGTTACTGAAAAGGCTGTTTATATTTTTCTTTCTTGTATGCTGGGAATACATAAACACATTGTAAAACTTACAGCTTTGCATTTCATAATTGCTAATACAAGGACATACATAATGTATTATCTATTTAGTCCCAGTGTATAGTAGACATTAATATTATTAAGTTCCTCTTTTTGTCTTAGGTCATGCAGTAAAGTAATTTCTGCATACAAATACATTTATGCATGATCTAAATAATTTTCATGCTTATCTAAATTCAGAAGTGGATTACTGATAATAAAATATATGTCAGATTAAATTATACCCAGACAAGTTTTCATTTAAAACAGATTCCAGTGAAAAAGTTTGCTTCGATGGAAAGCTACAGATTGGCAAGTGCAAATGTCATCCTATCCTCAAGCAACCTTGTACAAGAATAGTATTTCTAATGATAAAATACACTCCCTGCTGTCCAAATCAGCACAGAATATATCGTTTCCCTTTCATAATACAAAACTTAGGGAAAGCTGCCCTCATTGTGGTTGCCTACCTCCATCTAGCGACCAAAAGAGGTATATAAATTAACTCCAGAACAATAATTAATCATTTGCCACTGGTGAATAAAATTTATAAATCCCAAAACTCTGTTCCTATTAATTTTCAAGTGGTGAAGGAAGTTTATGTACTCCATAAAAAACAGAACAGATTGTTTCCAGAATGCTGAAAGATATGTTCATGCATTTGTGCAAGGCTTGTAGGATGTGCATCTCATACGGAGACCCGGACAGGCTGGAAAGGTAGGATGTCAAGAACAGCACGAAGTTTAACAACAGAAAGTGCAAGGTTCTGCACCTGGGGTGAAATAGTCAGAGCCCAGTATAGGCTAAGATTTGTGGGCTGAGGAGCAGCCTTGCTGAAAGGGAACCAGGGATCCTGATGGAACATGAGTCAACAGAGCACCACTGCAGCTATGAAGGCAAATCAGATCCTGGACTGCAGCCACAGGGGGATTACTAGCAGTGGTAGAGGCATGATCATTCCACTCTCCTCAGAGCTTGTCAGGCTGTACCTGGAGGACTGTGTCCTGTTCTGGTCCCTACAATTCAAAAAAGACACAGAGAGAACAGAGAAGGTCTACAGAAGGGCCATGAAAATAATCAAAAGTCTGGAGAACTTGCTCAGTGAGGAAAGACTGAAGGAGTTAGGTCTTGTCTTCCTGGAGAAGAGAAAACTCAAGGAGGATCTCATCACAATATTCCACTTAATGGGTGGCTCCAAAAAGCCACACAGAGCCACAAAAATCGGTCAAGGGGCAAAGGGTGCAAGTTGCATCAGAAGCAGATTTATCTTGATATGAGGAAAAATATTTTCATAATAAGAGCAACTGATCACTGGAACAACCTCCCCAGGGTCACAGTGGAATCCCTATCACTGGAGGTTTTCAAGACATGACTGGACAGAATGCTAGGTAATATCATCTAGGCTCCCTTTTCCAGTAATGATCCAGTAAGTACCAGTTCCCTTTGTGTGGAAACAAATGTCACTGTGCCAAGAAGGCACCGGCAGAATTCAGGATTCTGCAGTTCTGCAGTCAGCAAAAAGAAGATGTAGGAGAGTGAGGAAAAAAAAAAAAAGGAGTAAATGGATTAAATTAATAACATGATTTCTATTTAAAAGAAGAAAAAGAACTGCTCCTTTGGAGTCAAATATAGTATTCTAAAAACAGGCAATCCTTTCAGAACCTAAAATGTTACAGGGAACTTCTTGGCTTAGACAGACTGCAGATGATCATCACAAATGTCATCAGAGGTCAGCAATAAACCTTGCTGAAAAGGAATACCACTCTCTTATTGGGGACATGGACAAGGAACATTCAATATTCAGAGCAGCATCTACAACACAACCTTTACTCACAGCAAAACATAAGCACAAGTACTACTCAAGACACAAAGCCTTTAAAATAGTGGACTTTTATGCGTATTTCTCATAAAGCGGGAGTTTTTTTCTATCTATAACCAATAACTCCAGAAGATTTTTGATCCACAGCTCGAACATGACATGCTCAGAAATCTATCTACTAATTCTTGTACCACAAAATTTTATTTCAATGGAAGTTTTAATTTAATTCTCTGTAGATAATATTTAGAGATTTCTGCGTAAGTTATAATTTACTCACACCTTTCTTTTTTGTTCCCTTCTGCTATCTAGAAATATTGATAAATTTCTTTAGCATCCACTCATCTCTTTAGCAGAGATACAGAAAGACAATTAGGGCACAGAGAAGTGTTTGAGAGAAGTGTTTCCTTGGGGAAAAAGGAACAGGAAAAGGAAAAAGAAAAGGAAGAAAGAAAAAGGGAAAGGAAGAAAGAGAAAGAGAAAGAGAAAGAGAAAGAGAAAGAGAAAGAGAAAGAGAAAGAGAAAGAAAAAGAAAAAGAAAAAGAAAAAGAAAAAGAAAAAGAAAAAGAAAAAGAAAAAAGAAAAAGAGGAAAAGGAAAAGGAAAAAGAGAAAAGAAAAAGAAAAAAGAAAAGGAAAAGGAAAAAGAGAAAAAGAAAAAGAAAAAGAGAAAAGAAAAAGAAAAAGAAAAAGAAAAAGAAAAAGAAAAAGAAAAAGAAAAAGAAAAAGAAAAAAGAATAAAAGAGAAAAAGAGAAAAAGAGGAAGAAAGGAAAAAGCAAAAGATGTGGAGAAAGAAATATATAATCAGTTCTTACTTTGTGTGTATCCGTAAGCCAAAATCACCCTTTAAACATTCTGCCTGAGTGGGCAGGCAGGCAGTCTTTGAGAGAGAAAATTTGCTTCATTTGCACAGCATGGATTGGCAACAGACCCATTTCACTAGTGCTACAGCATCTGAGGGGTTAGAGTAGTTCCCTGTGCTGGAGATATCAAAGGGAAAAGATCCCCCTACAGAAGATGCCCCAAAGCTTGCATAGCACACATCATGCAAGAAAAGGCCCAAGGCTAATAACTGTGTTCTATATTTATCCCTGTGGTCTTATGCTTTGCTCTGTCACCCTAAGAAAACCATGTGAAGCCCTGTGACTCAGATATAGCTGACTGATAAAGCTCCTTGTTGTTATCCTTCACTTTTAGAAGCATGCTGTTTATTTGGTCTATCGAAGCCCTGACTACAAGGCAGACGTACATGGACTACAAGGCAGACGTACATGAACAGAACAAAATCTACTGGCTTCCACTCTTCTCCTTCATTTGCTATGACATTCACAATCTGCTTTCAAAGCAGCATCTCTGCAATAAGAAGTGAGTAACTAAATTCAGCTAAAAAGTTCATTTGGAAATTATTGCCTCTGGTGCCCATGTACAGTCACATAAATCTACTTTCAGACCTGGCTCTTAGGTAAATCTGTGCCTGAAGATCTTGACTGATTCCCTCACAAGAAGATATGGTTTGTTACTGGATTAAGGTTTTTTAACTCACAAGGAATTTAAGAAAACACCTTATTCTCTACTTTCCCTACAGGAACTCAGATAAATGCCCTTCTCCATAAATTTCATTCATTTAAGAAAGCAAAAGTGGTGACAAACATGTGACAGTCACTCTGTCTTGCACGTAACACAAAGTTATTTATAGAAAGCTACTGCAATGAGATGGTTCTGCAAGTTTTAGTACCAAGGTGAATTCCTGGCCTGCTCCAGATACAGTGTAAATCCTTACCACCCTCAACCAATGTAATACCAGTTCAAGGAAAGAGAGTGAATATTTTTCTTTACCTATTCAATGTTCCCTGTAACACTTCAAAATGCGATTGAACGGGCAGACAGACAGACAACAGATACCAGAACCACATCTCTTAACAGCAAGAACCTCTTCGAGAATGTCCATTCAGAGGGATTCTGCTGATGGATCAAACCTGCCCACCTTACAGAAAAAGGACATCATCAAGCATCTAACCTCTGTTAACTACAGCAATTTTTTCATTTCTCTTTAGAACAACTGGATATTTGTCGCATGGTACCTCTTTTTTTTTCATCATATAAAAGTTCTTTTTAATCAACATTCTCAACAAAATTCTCAGTTACTTACTGCTCATTTATGCAAGAAAAACAACTTAACCATTTAATTCCACATTAAGCTGGTCCTTCTGCATGATTGGCTGGACTATTCTTGCGAGGCCAGTTGCTGCCTACACAGACCCCTCCAGGCAGTTCTTCCAAAGTCCAGGCCACTGCTTACCTCCTGCGGGGTGATGGGATGATTGCCTAGTCCCTAAATCCTCGCAGCCACACTCCAGCTTTGGGCACCATACACTGACTTTCTCCTTATCCCATACCTCATCGCCATCTTCACAGGTAATTTTGTAGTACTAACAGTGCTTATGGCACCTTAGCCCACTGAACTCAGGAGTTTCCAGAATTCTGGCACCTTTTTTTTTGGAAGTATGGCACTTCAGATCCAGATGTTGATCTCTGGAATTTCATGTTACCAATTTCATTTTAAGATATATGGAGATAAGAATGAAGCTGTGTATTGGCACTGCAAATCAAGGTTCTAAGTACTGGTAGAGGTGAGACCGAACAGGGCAAATACGAGGTATCTCTGGTGCCTGAAGTTCAGCTTTGAAGTGCCTATGCTACCTTAGATATATTGTAGCCCAGGGCTAGTGGTAATGTTCATAAGAAGAGGTGAAACAGAGTGCTTTCAGTGGAATGAGTGCTATTAATAAAAACATTGATTTTAAAACAAAATTTTCTAGGCATTTGTTTATACATTGAAAGAGTATGACACCAGCTGAAGTGCTGCAATCTTAGGTTAAATGTTACAATTTGATACAAAAAAAGGACAATTTGTTGAAGCTTCTGCTTTCACAATCAATTTCAAATTAACATACGTTAAATGCCAATGAACTGTAGCACTTAAACGTTTACTACTTATAGGGTCTTAAGTGAATTAATCACAGTTATATTGATCTACCCAGTCACCGAATGATGCCAGTAAGGATAATCCTCACTTGATTTGTCTCTCTTACTGGAACAGGTTCGTGTTTCAATCACATATGGCTCTCATGGAGAGAGTCTTTAACAATAGATTTAAAATTTTTCACCTTATTTGCATTATTTTTTCTTTAAAATTTGTTGCTTGTAATTAATTTTCCTCCTATTTTTGCCAGTTTGTCTTTTATGCTATTAAAAAGAGAGAATTTTAAAAATAATGAGAATTATATATGTTCATCCTCTTCTCCTAACCAAGTGGTTTTTTATATTACATTTCCCTGTCATATTAAAAAAATCACAGGCAACCTAGACAAAAATCTCTTGGAGAAAAACGCTAGATTTAAACTATTTTATTACTTTAAAAATATCAGAAATTAAAATCAGCTTATTCTGCTCTTACCTATTCTGCACATTATTTCTCAGATTCCTCTTAAAATATCTGACGCAGATATTCTTATTGAATTCAATCTTAAACAACGGGATCATAGAAATTAATCCACTTGCATGGAAATCTTAAAAGTTAATCGAGATTTATGTTCCAAAATGGAAAAAATATTCGTATGATTAATAGTCTTAACTGCTGAAAAACACATCCTTTAGTATTCTGAATTACTTGTAAGTTTCCTTTGATGGACAAAAAAAGTCCTAAAAGCAATTCAGAATACATTTGCAACCAAATTTCTGTTAGAACCATCCACTTTTAAAGAGTTGGTCATGCTCATGAAGACTTGCAGACATCCCAAAAAGGACAAATTGCAGGGTTGCAGGATTCTTAAGACCCCACATTTTAACCACAAACCAAAAAATTCTGTTAGATATCTGCTGAACAGGTCAGACTTTGTAAAACTCACGGAGATCAATATCTGGAGGCCCATCATTAACACAGCTACAGACCTAATCCTCCAAACCAGCAAGTCACATTGAACTCTTTCCATCGAGGTGCTAAGGAATTTCATCAAGCAGTCACGAACGTCACTCATTAAACTTGCATGTCAAATTACTTCAAAATAATCAATCTCACTTAGATTTCTCTACCAGCTGCGTTTAGAACAGCCACGTGCTGCCCCAGGCAGGTTGCCACACTTCCCTTTCTTCTCCACAGCTTGCCAGGGCCTTGCATTTCAGCTGCTATTTATAGCTACAACTTCTCTCTTTTCTCCTTAAGGAAGCTGCAAGTTCTTCGATAGTTAATGAAAATCAATCAGGCAATCAGACTGTTACCTCTTTCATGTACATAGAAAGCAGTTCTTCAGCTAAAAAAATAAAAAGAAATGGGGAAAACAATCTGCCAGCTCTTAAAACACATCTCCTAGAAAAATCAAATTCTAATTATAATTTAACCTCTTTCCAAAGTATAAAAGTAGCTGCTTCAAAGCACCAACCCCTTAATGAAGAGTTTCTACAAAAAATACAGTGCACACTGAAAATTGTTCTTGCTCCTAATGTCTAATTTAAAGCAGGATCAGGCCTGTGGTATACCACTGAGGCTGATTATGGCATGTTCTGGCATCGCTTCTCATTTTGAGTAATTCCATTAAATGAACAGAGGAAATTTATATATTTTCCTATTTCTCCTTTGAGCTTTTGGACTTTAGGCATTCCTCTTCCTAAGATTTGTTTACCCTCCGAGGAATAACTGATTCAGGATCCCACAGCTCAACCCAAAACAGTAAACAGCTAGAAAAAGGACTTAGAAGAAGAATCCCAAAGTGAGTTAGCCACAAACACAAACCCAATGTATTAGTGGCTGAAGACTGCCTCATTCCGTGTGTCTGTCTCACCCTCGTGTAGACACTGAAATGACTGAGCATGGTAATGCCTTAAAAGCAAAAGATACAACTGGGTTAGCCAAATAAAGTTTTCTGTACTTCTCCACACTACCGATCTCTCTGGAATTTTCTATATGGCAGCATTGCCTATGAGGACAGAGCCTCTCTAGTTTTCTGACCATTTTTTGCCTAGTGCTGGATTTTAAGAAAGGGGAAATAGGAAAGAGGATGTGTGATTAAAATCAAAATACTTTTCTTCGCCTCAGAAATATTGCCATTTCTTTCTTTTGATGCCTCAGTTTAAAGGAAGGAAAAAGACAAGTGGGTGCCTGCTGTTGCACTGCTTTTGTTATCACCACAGTCGCTGCCATAATTGCACTTTCAACGTCTGTGTCTGCCTCCACTGCTGAGACTGTTACTAAAATAATTACAGCAGCATTGACTCTTCTACCCTTTTTCTAAGCCTTGTCTGTGACATGCATTTAAAGTGTTTTATTCTACCTGCTTCCAGGCAAGACCAGGCACTTTCCTTGCAGGGGAATAATGGGCCCAAGAGAGCTCTTGATTCCTACACAACATTTCCAGCTTGAGTGAGGAAGCAAGGCAGGGCACAGGCATTACCTGAGCACTTGTCTTCTTCACTGCTTATGAACTGGGCAGGGCACAGCTGTATCAACACATTCAATCACCGGTTACTGCTGGTGGCTTCGGAGAAACTCCTCTGCTGAGCAAGGGAGAACTGAGGGATTAGTCTTGGGTGCACCATTATGCACATGATGAATTCCTGAGTGGAACTCAATGCTGTCACTTGTCACTTAGGTTTTGTAATGCCAAAGGTCTGTTTGGGCACCTAATGTGCAGAAATATGAATTTCAGTAGTTAAGCACGAGTGCGAAATTAAAACACTGGAAACATCTCCAGCTTTCTCTGGCTCCTCAGTACATGTATGACTTTATCTGTGTACCGGACTGCAGTAGCCTTGGGTAGATGTCCTAACAAAAGTTTGAAGTTACATTTAACTCTGCAATAAGAGATCCCTAATCCTCTATAAGGAACGTTCATTAAATAAAGAGGCATAACTCATACTTAGGATATGTAAATATAAGTTGTATTTGCTCTTCCGAAGTTCACATGCCTTAGACTTCTCCTTTTTCCAGCCCATATAGATGTGGAACTTTAAGTACTTGGTTTAGTGGTGGACTTGCCTTGAATCAATGATATTAACGGCCTTTTCCAACCTAAATGATGCTATGATTTTATGGTCCTATGAATGAATTCACAGACAAGAGAGAGTAAACTGTCAAGCAAGGTGATATGTTTCTTCTTTGCCTTAATTGACCTAATAGTTAGAGACCCATGAAAGAGGACAGCTTTTTGAACATTATCGTATAAACAGATAATCATAATTTTGTGTCATTTTACTGTCCAGAGGTACCAGTCAATGAATTGTGAAAATTAAAGAAATTGACAGTTTGATCTGAAAATAATGAAAAGGCCTACTAATTTTTGAATGTTCTGAAGCTTGCTTAGAATGAAAATAAAATTACCCAAGTAATTTGAAATGTTTTGAAAACTAAAGCTTTTTCACTTGGTATTTGAAAGAATAACCTATGAATAACATGAATACACTTCAACATTTGTTTGGGGCAGTTTATTCCTCAGCCCACATAAATAATCATATAATTCTGAGATTGAGACACTAGTTTGACTCTTGTAATGCAGAGACCACAGGGGTTTTGTTTGCTTGGTTGGCTGGTTTTTTGCCAAATCAGATTAAGCAGAGAAAAGAAACGGCTTTTTTTTCCTAGAAAATGGAAATGCAGAACATGCCATGAAATGGATTATGTATCCATTTCAATGGCACACAAAAATTCTACCTGCTGAGAGAGCAGTACATGTGTGGAGGTCATCATACACAGCTGACATGTGCTAAGAAGCCATAATCTTTGTAAGTGATGCTACTTTGGAGACCATTTATTCTATTTTACATAAGAACAGCTAGTAGGAAAGACATGTAACCAGTTTGCTGCTCCAACTCTTCAGGCACCAGCTCTTTTACTAACTTGCTGCCATAGGGACTGCGTAATTGTTAAGGTTGAGGGATTCATGAGTTATGGTGCATTTGGGCTTAGGAGTTCCTAGCATAATATTTGAATATATGAACATTTATAAGAAAGAACATAAAGTACAGTGGGAAATGACAACTTTTTCCAAACTTCTCTGTGCATTTTACTTCATTTTCTTTTTTGCCCAGACATTAAAAGTGCCCATTAATAACTTGATGTACATCGTTTCTCTTAGTGCTACCCAGGATTTTTCAAAGATACCTCATTACTCATCGATTTCTGGGACATGAACACTCGCTTGATCAATGTCAAATAATAAAGGTTGCCATAGTTCCGTCTTAGCTGACATGAAAATAACTAATGATTTCATTAACAAAATAGATTAAAAGCAGTGATAATCAGTGACAGCTCATTCTGTAGTGGCATCTGTATTGATGCATCTCTGGCGCCTGAAACACTAGACAATTTTCTTGTATTAAATGGAGTTAAAAGAGATTGACACTATCCTGTTTCCTTTAGGCACCTTCCAGGGAGCTCCTTCTAACACTGTTAGTAGCATGTCAAGCCCAATACTGTTCTAATAATGAAATGTTATTAACACTATGTATTTCAGTGGTAGATTACCACAAGGTGTCTGAAGGGCTGCCCATTTTAGGTTCAATTTCATTTTCCATTTATAACAATAATATAAAACATATCTGGAAGTTTTTCTTTATATTGAAGCTGATTAAATCATTTGTACCTTCTAAGTAAGAAATCATACATTTTCACTTCTGAGTGAAGCACAGCTGTGTGTCAGGTGTAGGGCTTTGGGGTGTGACTAAGTGCCACACATATACTGGGACCAATGTGAAAACTAAATTCATCTGTGGAAATTAGTTCTAATGGTGCCTATTCTAATAGACAGATATTTGGACTGTCTAAGGTCGAGAGAAGTGAACGCACAGGTTAAGATCCCAGCATTCAATGAGATACTCACACAGATCACAATAGCCCGAAATTCTCATTCTAATGTATTGCAGCCTTGGCTCTGACCTGCTTCAGCCATCATGAGCATGAGTCAGTGGATTGCCTGGGCGCAAGCTAGGAGCTCTGCCATACAACACTGTAATATTAAACAGATTTCTCTTGGCTGCTCTTCAGAAATAAATGAAAATTTGAGATGTAATACAATTCAAAAAAAAGAGTCAATTTAATAATGATAAGGACAGTTCCCTTATGTTAACTGAGTGTTAGACTAAAAAAAGAGAGCAAGTCATCTTGCAATCAAATTTTAGATAAATTTTGCTATTTTAAAGACCTTGACATCCACGAGAACCCTTACAAAGGCACACAAATTTATAGAAATCATACACTACATAATACAATAATAGAATCCAATCCCTAGCAATTTTACTAATTCAGGGTAATCTGTTTAGGTATGGATGTTGACACATATTATTATAGTGATATCCACTGGACCCAAAATATCTTAAATTGTCATGTGTTCCTTGGTAGAACACTATTTGGCAAGAAAAGTTCCAGTGCTTGATGTGTAATATTCGGTATATCAGAAATGATCCAATGTATTTAACAGATAATTATGGCTAGTTACAGCAGACTGTGGTAGATATGCCTTTATGAATTGTTAGCAACAATCAGCTAAATGCAATTTTAAAAAATGTGAGTCTTTGAACATTTACCTTTTAACTTACTGCAAGTAACTCAAGACACATCCACTCAGTTTTCATATCATATGTGCCTGCTCTTATCACTGTAACAGAGCTATGCAGCAGGGGAAAGGCTAGCAGAGGGGCTATGGGCACGAGAACATTTTCCAGTTTCTGATCAGAGCTGAAACTCAGGAGCAGTCCCAGGTCTGCGTCAGAACCATATAGACTGCAAACTTGATCTTCGACATTAGCAGGAGAAAGCACCCAGCACACTGTGACTCAGCCTGAGCTGGCTGAGTCTTGTTTTAACAGCTGTACAGGGGTCAGTGGCCACTGCCCGATCTGTTTTAGTTTGAGTGACGGGAAACCATATGTGTTTAAGACCTGAGAGCCCCAGGGAACCAGCATGCAATGAACAACAGTCACCTGGGGCAACAGAGCTGGGAGAGGCTGGGGGTAACTTACAAACATCAGCTGGGAAGCGACAAGAAAAAAGCAAACTGTGTTAAGAAAACATATAAAAATAACCCCAGGCAGACCATATAGCCCGGAGAAAGAAGCGCCGTGCACCCATGGCCTTCATAGGCCCAGAGAAGGCCCTGAAATGCCCTTGTTTTACTGAAAGAAAATCTAAGTACAATTCAGATGCAACTGTTTTCTCTCCAAAGATATCAGGCAAAATGAGGGTGAGCCATTCAGAGCATTGGGATTACAGGATGCAGCACTGCAGGATATGCGCATCAAGAGATAAGCCTAAAAACTGCCAGACTAGCTGAAAGAAAGAATTCACTCCACATAAAGCTCTATCTGCCCTTATTAGATAACTGTTTTGGAAAACAGCTCCCTGTAATTAAATTGAAAGAGGTATGCAGGTAAGTCTCACATTCTCTACTATGCAACAGCATGAACAGCTTGTCCAAGGTCACATAGAAAGGATGAACTGAACCCACCTCTTTCAAGCCCTATATAACCATATACCGTTTAATGAATTTACTAATCATGACACAAGTATTCATCTTTCACTGATGCTACAACTGCTGCTCAGAGGTGCTAGTTACCACATTTTGAAAATTTCCCACTTTGTTTCCTTCCTGTAGTTGAATACCACTCTGGCAGTAAAAACTCATCAAGGCGTGTAGTAACAGGACAAGTGGGAATATCTTCAAACTGAGGGTAAATTTAGATTAGATATCAGGAATAAATTATTTACTTTGAGGGTGATGGGGCACTGAAACTGGTTGCCCAGGAAGGTTGTGGATGCCCCAAGTCCGGAAGTGTTCAAGGCCAGGCTGGATGGGGCTCTCAGCAACCTCATCTAGTAGAAGGTGTCCCTGACCACGGAAGTGGGGTTGGAATGAGATGAGCTTCAAGGTCCCTTCCAACCCAAGCCATTCTATGATGCTTTGACAGGTTGGATCAACATGATTTAATGGGGACTGTTTTCTCTTCATGTAACTCAAATAAATTTAGTTTTGCTTAAGGGTTTTATTGGAAATCTCTGAAGTATATGGAGGAATCATGCTCATTTCCAAAAGTGACAGAAGACACAGCTTGAAGGATATTGAGGACAGGAAACCACTCAAAATTTGCATTGCTCTGGCTTGTTATCTCTGTTCCTTGTCAATCACTTTACAATACAGGAAGACATGAGAGTAACCTTGTAATGGATGCTGCCCCTGGTGTTACGCAGCTATATAGTATCACTTGCTTGCTTTTCTAAAAATGAGACATTCAGTACCAGCATCCTGAGTGATGCCCTTTGGTGTGAGAGAAAGGTTTCTGAGTAGTTTAAAGTTTAACACATCTCTAAGAGACAGCTGACTTCACCTCATCTTGTGAAGTCTGCACAGGTAACAGGTCCTGTTCCACAGGATAAGTCATCATTAGCTTTTATAAGCCAGGATGGGCTATAAGGTCTTCCAAACAATTTGGGCTGGTATTCCTTATTATCAAAACACCCTTTGCTCACATTTCTGGCAATAGCAATGGCAATTCCTGGAACAAGAGATCTTTTAAACAAAAGTCACTGAGCAATGTGAGCTTTTGAACTGTTCTGCAAAGCTCAGAAACTAATTTCCCCCTCTTCTCAGGAGTGGATGTACTTGAACTCATTGTAGCATTGGCATGTTCCTGACTCCTGGGTCTGCCCCTACTAAGGTGAAAACTCCCCCACCCAACAAAGCTGCAGTGAACTGTACACATCAAGAACACATAGCACACCAGCTAAGGTCAGGGGAGAGAGATCAGGAAAGACTCCAAAGTTTGATTGTTGGCATTAATGTATAAATATAGGGCACACAGTGAGAAAGTGTCTGTCTATCACAAACTGTTTGTCTTTTATTTCTCTGGCTACTATAGCCACAGTCACAAGAAATCGTAGCAGCCACAAACCTAATATAGGGAGAGAAGCTGACAACTTTCTGTGATTTCTCATTTACTTGTATGAAACAAAGATTCATCAAAAATGCAAACAATTGAGAATACTAATGCTGAATTAACATTTGTATGAAAAGTTTTTTCAGATGGGTACACATCACATGGGGATTCTGGATGTGGTCAGGGATTTAAAGTCATACACAGTCTTTTTCTAGTAAAGTAGAAATTGGATGTAGCTACACAGATACTTTTCACACCTACCCAGATAACAAGTTTCACATATTGTCTCTACCACACATATAACCCCACTCCGCACCAAGAATTAAAATAGAGTGAAGAGAATTAAATGAGAACATTGTGTCAAAAGGTGACTGCAGTAAAAGTAAGTAATTTCCTTTGGAATTCACACCTACTTGAATGTGTAATTTTACACAGATGGAAATTTGCTGAAATTTAATAAAGAACAGCTACATTGCAGTGATCTCATGAGGAACAAAAGAAACACAGTGTGATTTACATGTACAGAAATTAAATCACTAAAATACTGAGCAATAAAAATTTGCATAAGAAGTGGGATAGTATAGATATTTTACCATTCCTTAGTCTTTTGCATGCTATTTGCAGTCTTCTAATCTTTCTCATTTAATCAGCCTCACATGGACAGGAGATGCACCAATGGGAACAAGTGCACTGCAGAGCAGAGAACTTGCTTGTCTTTGTCCTTGGTTCATGAAGTGATATCCCTGTGTTCTTAAGTTCATAACTGATTCATTCTGATCAGCATTTAACAATGCATTTAGCTTTAACCATATACTTGAGTAATACTGAATTTTCAAAATTTAATTTGCATGGTCCAAAACAGAGATGATTTCCCAGCTCTAGTCCCAAGTCTCTAAAATAACAAACAGCTCACAGACGTCTGTCCATGACTAAGTCACACACTGTTCACACCACAAAGCTCAAGTGCACAGTATTGTAGAAACACAAGCTCATATTCTGTAGAGAGCAATTTATTTTTTCTTGCTACTTTATCACCAGCATCTAAAACTGACTGAAGTTACCTAAGGCTTCGTAAAGTCAGCCTTCTATGGACTATTCCCCTCTCACATAGTTCTCATTCAACATCCTGATCCTGCAGTTTGACTACTAGAAACAAGAAACCATAGATAAAACTACCCAAAACATAGCTTGGCTATCATGTTTCAATTATTTTTCCACAATGTTCCTTTAGAAAGCATTCAGGAAATTTTACCTTTTGATGATGCACTTCCATCCTAGAAGGAAGAGGGGCAAGCAATGAATGACAAAAATAATTGCATTTGAAATTTGCAATTCCAACTAGGAAGTCAAAATAGAGGGCATTAACATAGAGAAAAAAAAATTTATTCTCCCTGAAATAGTTCTGGAAAGTACAATATTCAGTTCTTGTTGATGCACAAAAAACGTCTTTCCTTCAGACCTGACTCCCTCCACTTACTTATATATTTGTTTTAGATTCTTCAAAGCCATGCATGTTCACTTATGTTGCTATGCTACCATTGTAATACATATGGTTACCAAGGCAACAGGTAATAGCACTGTGTGCATGTGTAACATGTTAATAATGTCAACACTCTGAGCACAGTATTAATATAAAAACTATCAGCTTATCTGGAAAAATTCTAGTTTTAGACTATTATTCAGTTTTTCAAGTTTCAAATATTTTATGTTCAATTGTTTTGGCAATCCCTTGACAATGAATTATTTAATTCTACAATTTTGCCATTGTAAATTGTCGGTGCCATTTTTGGGCTATGACTAGATATGTTTCAGTAAGTGCTGCTCTCAGTACTAGAAAACCAAGACATCAGTTCACAATGAAAAGTATTCACGGAAGTGCTGAGCTAGGAGCAGCTTATATATCAACCATTTATTTATGGTGTCCCTTGAAGGATTTTTAATCCCTGTAATCCAGATTTTGGAGAGGAGAAAGCAAGTGGTGAGAGTTATTAGTTGCACTATTATGTCTTTTAACCATTACAGCATTCTGAACAAAGCTCTGCTAAAAGAAATTTCAAAAAGGGATGCAAGGTGCCCACCAAAGCTGCTCTATTGCTCCCCTCCTCATCTGGACAGTGGAGACAAAATATAATGAAAGGTTCATGGGTCAGTATAAGGGCAGGGAGGGATTACCCATTGATTACGGTCATGGGCAAAATTGACTTTATTACCAATCAAATCAGAGCAGAGTAATGATAAACAAACCCAAATCTTAACAACCCTTCCCCGTACCTCTTCCTTCTTCCCAGGCCAAACATCACTCCCAAATCTCTACCTCTCTCTGTCAATGACACAGAGGGCACGGAAATTACTGCAGTTCCCTTTTGACATAATCTTGTCATCTTGATCATCTAGTCCAACCTCACTAAACACATTTTTCCAGGTGTATAAAAACATGTCATGTACCGCAACAACCAGGTCTTGTACAATTTTGGCTTGCATTCCTGGAAATAAACAGCTCAAAATAAAAGCAAAGTTCTGAGCCTTGTACAAGTAGAAATATGGGAGTGACATAACACTGTTAACATATGGATCTGTACATGCATTCTTATCTCCTATGAAATAATGAATATCTTTTCCATGGTTAAGAAAGAAAGGTCAACTGTCAGCCTTGTACAACTACAAAATGACTGCCTGAGTCTCCAGGGAGATTCAGCAAATATGGGACAATCAAGGCTGAGAGAACAGCGTGAGAACACCTTCCTTCTCAAGGCAAACACACGAGGAGAGGCTTGTGAAGGCCCATCAATTTGGCAGGCTCTCACTACAAGAAGTTTTAAGATAATGACTAGGGAATTATTGGCAGATCTTTCAGAATGAAATGGGAATGGAGAAAGAATTTGATGACAGTGTGGAAAAATCAAATCTATAAATGTTCCAAACCAGATGTTCATTCATTTGCAGAAGGGTCACACTTCCCAATCCCTTAATGAAAGCTTATTTATTACAAGTCTCCTTAGTCGTATTTTTGAAAAGAGGCAAGGTATCTGACTCGATCACAAGTATCTCCAAGAAGTGACTTTTATTTGTCACTGCAGATTTGGGTTATTTACACATTTCATTACATACTGACAATAAAGAATGTACTAGCAGGACAGAATTGTAGCAGAAATGGCTGTTTGGAAAAACAGCAATTCCAGGGAGAACTATAAATACCCCTGAATGATGAACTATGTATTCAATTCTTAATTATACTGAAAGATGTGTGAAAACTCATCTCACTTGTATCTATAAATTTCAGGATTGCCTACAAAAAAATTTGCCCAGGCTCCAGAATATTCATTTTAACAAAGGTATTAAATAAATCACCATCTACAATTTAGTTCTTGATCCATCTGCTCCAGGAACATGGTTTGACACAGCTGCAAATTCTGCTTATGGATGATCTATGCCCCCTTATTTTTGAGACTGGTTTTCACATACCTGAGGAATATACAGATGTCTAAAGGATGGCAAAAGCAGCAGATCAACAGAAAAAGGCTGTTGTCAGCTCTATCTGACAGAAATTACTCCAAATTCTGAGTAATTATGCCAGACTCTGTCTGGCATAAGCATAAGTGAATAATGTTTCACTCATTAGCACTACATTCATTAGGTAATTTAAATGCCACAGGTGGGCTCAGTGCTTTCCAATGCATACATGAAAAATGAGTAAGTTTCCACAGAAACAAGTAAGCATCAGACTACGCAATTTTACCCTCTAGATCAATTTTTAGATGTTATATATAAATAGAAGGAAAGGAAGCTCTTTACAATGGTGAAGTAAAGTGATGATTATGATCAATATATCCAGTGGATGTGACATTAAAAAGAAGAATATCTTAGAGAGTTTGTTTATAATTTAAATAAATTCCATGTTGCTTTAAATTAATCAGGTGGCAATCTTCAAGCTGTGCTGCAGACACCATAGAACTCACAACAAAAACAAGGATGTGTTTCAGATACAATTTCTCGACTTTGGATCCCATTTCAGCTCTGCAAGCAGAGAATGATTTCAGAATGAATTAGCAGTGCCTGCACGCATTCTTTAGTTAAAATAGGAAATTACCAAGAGGACAGAGCTTGAACAGCTTTATGCAGGTTGACAGCCACCACTGAATTTCTGGAGCAAATTGCTACAATTCCCATTTCGTTTTCCTGATGTGCTATTCCATGGCCTTCTGACTTTGACAAACTTTCTCTGCTAAAATGATACAGGTGTTTAACCACAGGTAGTGAGCCCCAAAATGCTCTACCTTATGAAAGAGATCATTCGCTTTTGATCAGTGAGTGAACACACATATGGCTGTAATTAAGTTAAAAATTCAACTAACTTACGGGATGAACCAGGTGTAAATATCTTAAACCTTCCACAATTTAATTAATTTTAAAGTAACTGAATGAAAAGACATGGAGCCAGTAAGTCCATTTTTGCAGCAACAAAAGTGCACCAAGTTTCAAACTCCCCGTGCAATTTCAGAAACTCCTCTTGAAACAATAGATATGCTTCCAGCTCTTCTAAGGTAATATTTGTCTATTCTCTACACCAAAGCATAAAATTTGAAAATATTTTTATTTCAATTTACCTAGAAGCTGTCCTGTTGGTTTTGTTTTGTTTTTTTTTTCCAAAAGCAATGATGTTCTTCACAATACAGAGAACCTAAGCAGGAGCAATTAAATGCCAGTTAAGTAGCTCAGTCACAAAGTCACACAGATATCACTAACTTTGTCCTAGTATATTAAACAGCATCAAGACATTTGGCCACAATTATTCACATTATTTAATCGTTAGCATATTCTTTGGTATCATTTTGGCCAGTGACAATGCTTGGGCATGGTTCAAGGAAAAGCAGATCTGGTGGTTCTTACCAACACCCAATTTGGACTTTGCTATCCTGCTTTGAAGAAGACAGAAAAAATAGTTCTAATTACCTGCAGGGCTAAGGAACAGTCTCTCCACAAAATTAGTAACAAAAACATACATGCCTAGATATAAAAATCCAGTGTTCCCTACAGCAAAAGTCCCAAGGGACTGAGATTGTCTCTTGGTAGACTATCAAGACAAGCGAAAGAACTGTAAAACTCACAACATCCTACAGCGGCCTCCAATTCACTCAAAAAAATGAAACCAAAAACCAAATCCCTATCACCTAGTGACTGGAAAGTCAACTTGGGGTGCTCTTTGCATCCTGGAACAGCAGCCAGGAGATCCTGCAGCCCTGGGAGGTAAAAAGACCAATGAGTACAAAGGGACACCTGGCCTTGGGTAGGATCTCTGATCCCCCTCAAACCTCCTCTTGGGAAAATAAGCAAATCCTTACAGATTATTCAAGTAAAGGAGGTTTCCTTTAAGGCCATTGTACCACACCAAAAAGAATCTCAAAAGGCCATTTGGAAAAGAAATGTGAATCGAACCCAGAATTCTAGTTTTTAGGGCATTTGGGTGGGAGAAAGCAATTCTAAACTTGAGGCTTTGCTGCCTGGACAGCTGATCAGTTACATTCAAGGTCTTCGCTGATCAAAACACTGAAGCAGTCCCTGTCCCAGGCAATTTTCTGTCACCCACCCCCCGAGTGACACTTGGGAAGTCCCCTGACTTCCTCAATCTGGATGACTCAGGCACACAGGCTCCTTTCTTCCTTCTGGTTCTTTGATCTCAAACATTCGAAATACCACTTCAGGAAAGTGAGACGGTAGACATCAGTTCTGTCAAGCAAAGGAGGAATTAAGCATGAGGCTCCCGTCTCCAAGAGCACCAACACACTAGCCCACCCTGGTGCCCGTTTCTAAGAGCACAAAGCTGACCCTCACGAGAGTACTCCAGGCTGCACACACAGCCTTTCCTTCCCTGCCCTGACTGAGAGGGCAGGGAAGAGAGGCACAGGAGAGGCACAACTGAGCAAAGTGCTGCAGCTGTTTATCTGCCTCATGGGGCTGCCTGTCACCAGGAGACAGCTCCCAAGTGGCTCCATGAGAAAAATCCAGACTCGTTTCAAAGTCATGTCCTTCCTGCCTTCCTTCCCTCTTCTGCTCTTCAGGGATCTGCAAGCTGTTCACATGATCAATCCATCGCATGGCTTTTGTTTTCCTTTGGGAACAGTATAACTGTCTTGCCTTGCAACCCTCTCAGTACATCTCTGTTTTTCATCCCTCATTTGGGCAGTCTCTCAAAGTTGTAGGAAATCAAAGTATTCCCATGAGGGAATGGGGTGGGATGGAATGGCAGCTGCCCTGAAGCACAGACATGTTGAGTTGGACCATCTAGTGTGGTGAAACAGGGACAAAGCCCTTTGGTACATGAGGACCCATGTTGTGCCTTCAAATCCTGAAAACTCGGCTGCCTGGGTGTCCCTCCTCCATTTCATGGCCTTGCGTAGGAACAGCATCAGCAATAAGTAGCATCTGACCTTGCTGGCAGTGCAAACAAGGGAGGGAGCAGCAGACACAGCTCCACATTTTCACCTCCTGAATGGTCTGTTGAGGTAGTGACAAAACCTCTCTGGAGGAGAAAGAAAGAACACATCAGTGCAGAACCATATTTTCAAGGTCATTGATGAAGTTTCAGAATACTATATTATGAAAATGAAGTGAAAAAGAAAGATGTAGCAATATGCACAATTGACTCTGTGTCGACAAGGACAAAACTTTTTATTGAAATCTATGACAAGGGGGTTAATAAACTCTACAAAATGCTAAGTACTTTTCAGTTGAATGCACCATTTGAAAGTTCCAGAGTGAAATAGCATCCTGGAAGGTGTTCCTGAAAAATTCCCCAAAGCAAGGAGAAAAAACTACTCTCTGATTAGTTATTGATTGCATGGCTTGAACTGCTGCAATGACCATGTTTCCTTAAGAGTTACCCAAGAGGCAGCCAAGCACTGTGTGCTAGTCATTGCAGTTCTACATGGCACCTGGGCTCAACCTTATTCTGGATCCAGAGAAAAAATTGCAGTAAGTCACTTCCACTGTGCTATAGATAAGCTCCGATTAGTTTGTTTCCAGGTAACCAGCACAAATAGCATAATACAAGCATGACAGCGATGAACTAGACAGATTATGCATGTTTACATCATGATGCACAAACTGTTGGTTTGTTTATATTTTTTGTAGAGCATTTTTAAATATCCTAACCATGATGTTTAAGAGTACAGTATTTTTTCTCAGTGACTTTTTATTGTTGTTCAAAATCCAAGAATAATCAGAGGTAAAACAAGCATTCAGAAATGTTAGAGAACTGCTCCCACCTTCTGAGCCAGAACTATGTCATTTGATTTTCAAGGTACTCTGATCAGATTTCTGAATTCAGTTTACATGAAACAGTAACCACAAACCAAATACTGTAACTATTTGCTTTGCTGAAAGGGGTTTAAGGTTGCATTGGAAGTTATAAGAAACAACGAAGAAGAGAAAGAAAATCATTTATATTTTAAAATAAACCAAGAATGGTCACAGAGCAATAAATGGCACAAAAAGCAATAAGTCAAAAAGGGGATCGAAAAAGAAATGCCAGCAGAACCACACTTACACTAAATGTCCCCTTAGCACAAAGATAAAAAGCAAAGGCTGAACTTGACAAGGCTGAAAATAAGTTTGACAGCCTTAGACAAGAAACGCAAGATGACCCCAGCTGAACTGATTTGAGTAAGCAGTTGTAGACAGATGGCCAAAAGAAAAATATCTGAGTACTTTCAGGTATAAAATATTCCTGGGACTGTAGAGACAATCTTGCTCTTTATAAATGAGGTCTGAAGAGTCAAACTAGACGTCACAATGTAAAAAATGCCAAACATTGTCTTCAGAAACAATCCAAAATATCACAGTGTAAACACAAAAATATCTGGCACAGGGTAGAAGGTATCCAATCATAATAACTGCAATTCAGATAAAACAAAAAGTAATAGACCTCTTGTTCCTTGACCATCCTTGGTAGAATAGTAAAGAGGATATACTTGGATGACAGTGGAAATTTTATCACATCTCTTTCTACAGTGAAATTAATGCAGAAAAATCACTTAATAGCATTGAAAGTCATTTTATATTAAATTTTAGGAAAAAATTGATTCAGAATAAAGTAGATTAATTGTTAGCAATTTAGAGTGAAGGGGAAGGGTGTGACTTGGAGCTCTGTTCTAGGTATCCTCAGCTACAAGGTTCATGAACTGTTTTGTTGAATCTCCCCATTTTCTTAGGCCTCACCTTTCAATGATTTCACTCCACAGTTTTCTTAAGCAACACTGTAAGCCGTGTTCTCTTTAGAAACTGCAGGTGCACTCAAGTATTTCTTCTGTGCATGTTTCCTTGCTACACCAGCAACACACTCATCCCCAAGTCTGTTTGGATTTCAAAGACCTTCAGTGGCAGAGCCTTACATGTACCCCCAGTTTTCTGCAGATAGTTAGATCAGCTTCAAGATAGATGGGGGTACAAATATTATTATCATCACACTGCCCAGAGGTGTGCAGACTTCAAGTAAATTTGAAACCATTACTTCTGTTTTGCTCCTGTCTACCAAGAACTGCAAAGGGCTTTTTGTGCTGGAGAAATATTTTACTTATGACTTTCATTTATTAATTAGAAATCTGCAAAAATGAGAGGATCATTTTTAATATTTGGGTTTGCGGAACTTCCCTCCACAGCAGTGATCCCTCACAATTAATCATTCATTATACATTGCTCATTCAGAGTCTGTGGATGATGTGCCATTATAGTTAAGTTTTTTTCCTCAAGAGTGACTTGCATTGCTAAAAATATGCAGGAGGGAAACAAAACAAACGATATTTCATCTTGAATGTTGTGCTTGTTCTTTTGGGAAAAAAAAAAGGATCCCAGGAGTAGCATAGTGTGCAAGTATTTTAAACTTAATGAAAGCTCAACAGCATCTCAGAAATAATTTTGCTTTTTCTTTCTTAAAAACACCTGAGAATTTGTTCCAGGTCCCCCCAAAAAATACCAAAGTACTTTTCAGCACAAGACCGTAACTGAGTTTTTAGGTCAAGCTTCCTTAGGTTTAGTTGCAAGCCAACTTTGCATCATTCATATGTATCAAGTATATCATGAGTCCACTGTTTTATTTCTACAGTTCTGACGTAAAACTACTTTCAATGTGTTTTCCATTAAAAAAAGCTATTTGTCGTGGTCTAAATAAGCCTTCAAATGTATTTTGCATTATAATTCTAGAACTATACATTAATCATAGTTGAAATTATTATGGCCAACTATAGTTTTCTAATTGTAAGTGCTGTGAAAATTCATAACCTTCATATGACTAAAAGAAAATAATGTCTTTAAATGACAAACTGCCGAAGGGTTCTTGCCAACATTCTTCACAGCCCTACCAGATGGTATGTTTTAATTTCTGTTACAGAAAGATGCCACTAAGAACATTAAAGCACCAGCATTTACTAGAATGTAGCAATGGTAACATGGCAAATGACCCTTACTTTTCACAGCTTTTCAGAATGTGGAAAATTAATTGGGGTACAAATGCATGCCTGCACCAGGAAACGGTGAAGGTGAGGACTAGTGGTAGTCAGAACATGAACAGAGATGGACAAACACCAACCACAGAGCCTATTCCAAAAAATAAGTAAGTTAAAAGAGAAAATTTTGTAGTTTTCTGCAGGTTTGACATCTAATTCTGCTGACAAGATATATGATGGTACAATATAACTATTCTAACTGAAATATCCCAAACCCCGGGTTCTGCCTTATTTTTTTTTTCAGGGGAGTGAGGAGAAGAAGAAGCAATGGAGAATGGGATGGGAAGGGGAGAAAACAGCTACAATTTCAGCTCCACATCTGGAGCACCAAGGCATAAAAGATATTCTATATTGACCTGAACATAAAATTTGAGAGGAACAGTAGCAGCAACAGAAGTCAAAATGAATGCCACACATCTGGAAGTCATATTGAATATCACTGCTGTTAATTACGGATATGTATCTTGTATGTATGTTGAAAACTAAAAATAAAAATCATATTTTTCTGTTCTGGTAAACTCTCAAGCTTCTTAGAGCACAGGCTGTGGGGGTTGGAAGGGGTCTGTTTCTTGATTCTTAACAAAAAATAAATAGCCCTGCTTCTTAGGTCCAAAAGCTCTCTCCAAAACTCTGTTTTCTATACATTTTACATTTACATATTGATGAAAATATGTGTATTATAAGTAAAAAAATCTTGTAATTATTTTGGTATTTCTTCTTATTTGTTTCATCCAGGACCAGAACTTGCAAATAAATATACTTGTGCTTTGAATTCACAGGTTAGAATCTCAGTACTGCTCATTTTGAATTTCTGTTTCTAATACATTTGAAATTGCTTCTGGTCTAGAGAGGAGCCCTTTCTACACATCAAAAGCCTGAGGAAATTTGCAAGTTATTTCAGGTGTACTAACCTCCTACCCAGCTGCCGTTCTCACTCTCCTGCATTTCTGTTAGCAAACCAAGATCTAAATACACCCAACAGTATCAGTATCTCAAAACATATTGCTGTTTCGTGAAGGCATCTGAACATAAAAGTTGAATGCTGTAATCAATGGCAAAGAGTGAATGATACTACAGTGAAACTCCCAACCTGTCTGTGACTTACATTTCTAATGGCTGGGCCAATTTCTCTATGACGAGAGGTATGAGCAGTTACTGTCTGTTACACGTTTTCATCTAAGAGAAAAAAATTTTCCTTGCAGCCCATAAAATAGATTTTCAAAGCATAAAAGTTATTTTGGTCACCCTTTGGCTTGAGGTCTGCTGTCAGACTTTGATATGGTGAATGGTTTTGTCTGGCACGAAAATTAAAAAAAAAAAAAGAATGACCTGTTAAAACCAATTATTGTTACCTAATACAAAGCATCACTCTTCAAGGCATGAGCCAACCAAGTCACTTTAAATAGGAATAAATGTTCACTATCCGATTTCTGTTTCCTTCAGCTAAAATCTAGATCCTACTCTTTGCTCAAGAGTGTATCAAATGGAGATATCACATATAAATACCAGTCTCCTAGGCAAATGTGGGATAGGGAAGTCAAAATTCATATATTTACTTTAGATTAACTTCTTTCTAGCATCATTGAGGCAATGAAACCTGAAGTGGAATTAACTTGTGTATTTATGTGTTTTAAGTTGTCACTTCTTTACTGAATCTTTGTTGCACTTTTTAGGAGAACGAGACTAAGGTCAACTGACATATCTCCTTTATACAGTTCATACATTTGTAACAATCCATATCTAAATTAGAAAACCACAGCTATGTTAATTTTCACCTGTTACATCAATGAAACAAGTGAAAAGTTATGTTTGGCTGACCACATTAATTCCATTCTCTGTGATATTGCCTGGAAGTGTTAATGCACCTCATCTCCTTGTAGGTGCTGCTGGGCCACTTGTACCTAAGTGGATCCTCTATTGGTCTGCTTGAGATGAGAAACTAAATACTCTGTGTAGATAATTATATATAGATCTCCTGGATAAAATAGCACAGAGGTTACATAAACACATACATTAAAAAAAATGAATACATGTATTTATTTACATATATCCAGATGTAGGCATGCTTCCCAATATATTGTATGAATACATACGTACTTACAAAGCAGTAAGAATTTGCTTATTGAAAGCCATTTAATTTTTTTAACAATTATTAAGAACCACAGTAAGTAAATGGTGCATACTTTAAACTACCTTTATCAGGACTCATCCGAATTTTGAGTTACAACTGTAGTGATACCCACAATGTACACTATCTCTTCCTACAGCGTCTGAAAGGCAAAACACTGTAAAAATATGCAAAATAATGCAGAAAATAGAACTCTAATGAAAAAATTGACCACCTAACAACATTTTTCAGATGGATACACAATGAACTAAACCACCTCACCTGCCAGGATTGGGAAACATGGTAATTAAGATCTGTGCTAATCATGTGGGAGAAAACTGACTGCTTCACACACACACAGCCCTTAGATATACACACAGGCTGCTCTCCATAATATTCCACTGAGAAAACTGAGCTGTTGAAAAGATTCATTTTGTAGTGAATACTTACAACTCAAAATGGGGGCAGGGAGAGTTGTCTTAAGAATTTGACTGACTCCATTTCCAGCAGCAGAGGCTTTACAATCAATCTCCTGTTTCTTAGGGTTTCTTTTCACTTTGCAAACCTCTGAGCAGATTGGAATGTGACATTTACTTGAAACATCTAAGTGACTCTTCAATGAGTCATTCTGCAAATTACTTTTTCCTTCAGCCTCTCTAGGATACACAGCCCTAAGTTCCAGAAGTGAAATACAAGGGAATAATCAGCTGCATTTCCCATCATTACGATGCTGACCTTCATTGCACTTCCACAGGGAGGTCTGATTCAGTGATTCCAGCTCTGTTTTACTGAGCATTCACCCAGTGCAATACACTAAAATGTATTTCCTCTCATAAGAAATTATTTTTTTGTTTTTCATTCCAAAGCTATATTGTATTCAGTTGCTTTTTAAGCACTTAATACTAAAACATAGGGAAAATGAACATTACAGTGCTACCAAGGACCAAAGTGTCTCCATCCACTCAGGAAGTACAGTGGATGTACTCTATTGTCATCCTTTGCCTTGTAAGACATACCCTCACAAAAAAGGTTTAAAGAAACAGTATTTTCTACTGATTTTTTTTTAATACAAAAGACTTTCTACATCCCAAATAAGCACCTAGAAAACCCACCCCCATCTTTTTTCTCTATTTTCATATTTATCTCTTCTCCTTCCCAGTCCTTTCTCTTTTCCTTTATCTTCTACTCTTTTTGGGATAAATTTTACTGATCAGATTCTGCTTTGATTTAAACTTTGGGTGGCCTTGCCACCTTTTAATCAGGATAGAAAGCATCACAATTCCAAAAATTCTACAGGGAGCAGTCTGCATTGCAAAGTGACTTGCACTGAATAAAATCCAGCTGCTGGAGAAGTAAAAGGTGATGCAAAAATCATCCCCCTTTTTTTTCATGCAGCAATAGTAGATTTTACACTGAAAATCAGCAGCAAATATCTCCTTATGTCCTTTAGACTGGATGAAGCAATAATTCAGACATCTGCTTAACCTTAAGCACAGAGTTATTCAACAGAGCACTTTACCTAAATTGACTCCTCGCTGTCCTACTCTTGCATAAATATTCTTAGCTACTTGAGATGAGTTCCAAGCGCATGTATCAGCACTGCCTGTGATTCCATGTACTTAACTTTTGGGGAACCCTCATTACTTACCATGCTCTAACAGCAAAACTACAAAATGAAAGAACTTGCTGTTTTATATTGCCACCTATGAATTAATATATATTAATTATAGTTGCTTTAGGGGTTTTAATCATTCAAGTCAATACATACAGTCTTAATTGTTACACATAATTTGAATATTTCATTTATTGATGGTTCAAATTAGCACTAAAAGAAAAAAGTCCTCAGTACTTTATGAATTTCAGAGTACTCACAGCAGAAATGACCTAAAGTGCTAAAAGTGTCGTTGTTAAATCCTTTGTGCTTTCATGCATTGTGCCTGTAACCGATAAAACAGCATGATGCTTCTTCAGGGGGGAGGTTTCAGTCAATTCTCATGCAGGAAAAAGAGGCAGCACCACAACACTTTCCATTCTTTTTCTCTCTGATGTAGGGACAGAAAAAGTCCTGGCTAGAAAGTAATGCATTCTGCCAGTTTTTGTCAGTGTTGGATTTTTTACTGAAAATGCTTTTAACTTCACAGCAAAATATCACCTTTGGTTTCCTCCCTAATATCCAGCAAGTAGTACTCTGGCCACCTAGGGATCAAATCAAGAAGCTTCTTTTTCCAGAAAGTCAACTGAAGCTGGTTTTAGACCATGCAAGCCTTAAAAATAGTCAGATAAAACAAGAATTTCAAAGCGTCAAGCCTAAGGTTTCTCTTGATCCTGACTTTATGTCATCTTTGTCTCCTAGACCCTGTACATTTTGTTGCAAATTCTTCCATTTCCCTTGATCCTCACCTCTCTCTATCCAGCTGGAAGTCAGAGCTCTGTTTGACCTGGTGTAACAGTGAACAAGTCAACAAAGTGAGCTCTGTTTCCCCAGGTAAAGTCCTGAGTCAAAATCCCAGCTCTGGTAGAAGGTAGGATTACACCTCTAGCATGATTATCTTTCCCTTGTCACAGAAGAAATCCTGTAAATGCTAATATCTTCAAGTCCTTCCTAATACTTCAAACTGTGTACAAACATATTTCCTTTATCACCTTTTGTGTAACATTATTTCCAGTCAGTGACTAGCAATCCAGATGCACTCAATATGCAATTTTTGCATTATTTAACATAACAGGGCATAGTAGCACAAAGGTGTCCTCAAAGGTTAGAGCTCTCTCATCTCTATTTCAAAGCTGAGAGTGTAGTAGCAAGGAACAAAATAGAGCAGAAAGCTCCTGAATCCAAAGTCTTAGAGAGTAGGTGTCTGATGCAACAAGGAAAAGGTCAGAGACCTTTGTGCTTTGAGCTGTGCTGCTCAAAAGGTCTAAGCTGCACTCGCTTTGAAACTGAGCTGTGTGGTCAGTCCTGAAAGCAACTGGACTGAAAAGTGCGAGGGTAGTCCAGACAATTTTAGATTTGCTAGGCTGAATGGCTAAGAGTCTTAAAATTTGTTTTTCCTAAAATCTCCAGGTTATGGCTTCTCAAGACTGCTAAAGTAAAAGCTGGGAGATTCACTTTTCCCTTTCTTTTGCTATGCCATGAGAAAAATTAAATATGCAATGAGACAGAATCTGGTACTCCATCTAAAATCCAATAAAAGAGGCAACGTATGTTATAACATCCACCTTTCCTCTCCAAAAACCTTTACTTTAAAACTGGTATTTTAAGTCCCTCTCAAAAATAGAGCCATTCCTTATAAACATTACTGTATTTGCTTGAGGAAATCTGTTATTTACTCAGTCCCAACACAGGCAGTCCAAGCAGCAGCCACTTTGCATTCTTGGTGTGGCAGTTGAGACACGCTGAGTCCAAATGAGTAAGATGGTAGTTCCTCTGCTCTTAACATTTCTATTGTGCCTGCAAGGTCTGAAATAAATCTGAAGCCTTTTCAGCAGACTATGAACAGAATCAGGATTTTCAGGATTAATACAAGATTTATTTTTTTCCCAACAGAGCAAGTGAAAATTCTTATTAAAAAATTAAAAGCTTTCTTTCTGTTCAAATATTAACTGAAGACTTCACAAATTACAAAACTTGCTACTATACTGAGTGTATGATTCCCAGGGAATTGAAACTGGTCACAAAAGAGATCTGAAGAAGATGACACAGTTTAAGGTAAATGCATTTATAAAGCTGATGAAAAATATCACCTTGTTTCTTTCACTTCAGGAAAACACTGATAGAGAATTATTTGAGACTGTTAGAACAAGATTCCTTTCATCAGAAGAACTTATAAATTCTGCAGATTTAGGTGTTTAAATGCCTGTAGGAATGCTTATAAGCTTATTAAAACTGAACTTGAAAGCAAGTAGGAAGACCATAAGCCATATACACCATAAGATGAAAAAAATCTTACCCTAAATTCCTCCCCTGTTTATTTTCAATACCTCTCTAAGCTTAATTCATTAGAATAGAACACTTGCACAAAAGCCAATGGGGGATAATGACGTAACAAAATATCTAAGTGCAGTGTTGTTATCTATTCAAGCTCAGCGATAAGAAGATAAAATGCATAGAAGGTCAGGCCACAAACAAGAGCCTTAATCAGGTTTTCCAACTTTCCCCTGATTTTTTAGGTAGCATATGCTTGAGGTGACAGTGACAGCCCTACTCTGCTGATTGTCTAATGATATGGGAGCACTTCCAAGACGATCAGACCTCTGCTCCTCTCTGTTCTGTGAAAGGTCAGCAGCTTCTCTCAACAACTTATCTTTTTGGCTCCTTTATTTGGTGAAAAATGGACAGCATGAAAATGAAACATATTTGATTCACCCAATAGACTTGCTTTGAAGTTTGACCCGAATAATCTTTTAGATTTGGTTCATCTGCCAAGGGATAAAAACAATTATTCATACAGCTTTACTGTTATCACCCTAATGCATGATTAACTTTCCAAAAATAAAAAAAAAGTATTTTTTCCCTCGGTTCTGAAGACCTGACATAACCTCCACATTTCACGAGAAACATGCGTGTCTTTGAATCCTGAATGGTTCCCAGGATAATAAGTTACATCTGTTTTACACAGTGACTAAGCCTTATAAATAACAGAGTTTCAGCCCAGTGAAGCAACCAAAGTAACAGTCAGTTACCAGAACAATTTTCAGACAATAGTCACCACTAATGATAAAAGCTCTTGGGCTGAGACAAACAACTCATAACACCACCAAGGAATGTAGAGAGACACTTACCAAGTGAAGTTCCTGCTTACTTATGCAGGTAGTGGGGAATGTTCTGCTTTGTAGGCATCTGTACAGGGCAATTTAGCACCATGAATAAGCACCCCAGTGCCAAATATGCACAAAAACAAAACAAAGAGAGCAAGAACACCATTGCATCATGACTATGCTGAATCCAGGCTAATTAGCCTAGCTATGAGCAGAGCTAATTTACTCTGGAAGAACACTAAATTGCTTCTGGACCCCACTGGGGCTTTTGCAGCACACTGGGAAGCCCATGGCACCACCTGGACATGCCAGCTCACACAGACCCTGGCTCAGGGGTCACCTACAGGAACAGAGAATACAGAATAGAGAAGACATAGGATGATATCCTGCAGAGACAAGCCCTGGCCTCACGAAAGGGAGAGGTGAACTACTCTCCAACTTGAATGGGGCCAGCATTTCCCTTTCCTTGGTGTGAGTCCTGAGCTGTTCTACTAAGCATCAACTACTTTTATAATCATAAGACTTTACCTCTGAGTTCACTTCAGCTGGCATTTTTTGCTTAATGTGTATGGATTGTCTCAGCCACGTCTGAAGTGCTCTGACCCTCAGGGTCAAAAGTCCATGACATCCATTTTATTTTTGCAACATAGCAAGGCTGGGTTTGAGACAGGAAAGAAAAGGATAATTCTTCAAAAGAAACTGCAAGTAAAAGGTAGATGAGGAGAATGTAAATGTTGCCCTGAAATATAGCTGGGACAGTTCAAGCTGGCATCTGTAGTTTTCAAAAAAGTGCCAGAATAACCACAAACGGTGGTAATCCTTACTGTGCTTCCTTGGACTTTGAACACCCATCAGCAAACTCTAATTTGTACTGCTACTCTTTCATTTTGTTTCTGTATTATATATTCATATATATTACCTTATAGTGCTGATGGACAGAATGGCCCTTTGTATTTCCTCTCTTTTCCAATACTTTAGTGTTGGGGGTTGCGTTTATGGAATAAAGTCCAAAAGCTAAGAATTCTTCATTTTCTCCTCTTGCTTGCTTTATTATATAGTTGCATGCTTCAATTGCCAAAGTATATTTAGCTCTCCCAGTCCATCCCTGTTTTTTCTCATCTGCAATTTTTTTTTTGCTTAAAGTCTTTCATCAATCTTCCCCTGAGTAATAAATTTGAGTCTTTTTCTATGGTTTAAAATCGCCATGGAAGGTCCAGTCTTTGTACATGTACTGCTTAACACCAGCGCATACTCCAGTTTCTTCTAACTCCTTCGCTGATGTCAATGAAGTCTGCTGACCTCTCATTTTATCTTCAACAAACAATTATTCCAGCAGATACTCAATTAATTACCTCACACACAGATTTTTGCTACGATGTTTCATAGTAAACTTACACAGTAGGGGGAAAGAAACTTAGCCCTTCTGGTATAAAGAACATTTTTGAAATCACAAAAAATGGTCTTTGAGGTGGGGGTGCTGGTGCCAGGAGAAGAAGTAACGATAAACAAAAGTGGGCAAAATTGAAAAGTTATTTAATGCAGTTATTTAGGCTTGTATTCTTACAACTGCATGCAATATATAGTGAAGGGAATTCATCAGAGACCACAATGGCTTAAGAATCCTACTTACCAAATAAAAAGTTGAGACCTGATGGGCACACTGAGAACCTGACTTTCCACATATATCACTCAGGTGTGGTGTGAAGGTTTTTCCTTTTTGTGCAAGCCAGCTGCCAACAGCATCACCATCTGGACCTTGGGTGAGAGCTGTTCTCACGCGGGCTGTGAGATAACCAGCAAGCCTAAACCCATCAGTGGCTAGCTGCTTCAAGGTATGGCCTCCAGAATCTTTTGGCATTTAAATCAGGCATGCTGTGATAGAAAATTCAGTATTTCTTGTTACTGCTTAGAAGCCTCGTGTGTGTGCCAGATGTGCTCAGCCGAGCTTGCTGCGAGAGTGACTTTTTACATGGGCAGAGAGTGAGAGCACAAGGAGGAACAGCTCTAAACTTATAGAGGAGAGATGTATACTAGATATTAGGAAGAAATCCTTTACAAAGAGGGTAGTGAAGCACTGGCACAGGTTGCCCAGAGAGGTTTTGGATGCCCCATCCCTGGAAGCATTCAAGGCCAGGTTGGATCGGGTTCTGAGCAATGTGAGCCCCTGCACACTGCAGGGGCATTGGACGAGGTGATTTCTAAGGTCCCTTCCAACCCAAACCATTCTGTGGTTTTCTGATTACAGAGGCAAACAGAAAAATAAACATTCAAGTGATTGTGGAAACTTGCCAATGGGGATTTGAAGAAAGATTTGGATGGCATTTTCAAAATGTCAAGTGTTTCCTACACTAGAAAGTACGCAATCAGGTGCTCTAGAAAATACAGTCAGGTGTTCCTTTCTTTTAACTTAGAGTCTTTGTACAAGTACAATTGCATTTAATTATGATAAATGAATAAATGCCAAAAAAATTTTTAAAAATATTTAATTTGTTCCAAAAATATCATAATGTTTTTTCAATGGTTTGATTTGCCCAGTGACCTGAAAAAAATAAAACTGAGCTCAAATGTTAGGAAAGCTAACATCATAATATACCTAATGAAAACATAATATTCATGAGATATGTTTTCAGTCTAAAAATAAAGAACATTCAAAAATCCACTTTGTTTTCTGCTCTTTTACTTTCTGCCTTGCAAGCCTAATTGCAGAACACGGAAGAAAAAGCCCTTCAATGCAATGTGTGGAAGAGATACCAGCTACCCTAATTTGACTAAAATCTCTCTGGATACTTAGTCTTGGAGATTTTTTTCTTTGAACTCTACATGTGCTTATAAATTTAATAGGTACCCTCACAACAAAAAATTGATCTGTAGCTGTTAAAGTGTCTGAGATATGAGTCCCTTCTACAGACTGCCACAAGCCCTTTATCTGTCTCTACCGCACTTAAAAAAGCCTTCATGGGGACCTTTCATGCACTGAACATTAATGAAATGGAAAATGAAATTATCCAAACCAATCAAAAATGTTTGGTGACTGGACATTAGAAAGAAGATTCATGAGCAACAGTGAACGAAACAGCAGATCTATTATTTACAGAACTGATCATAGCATCTGAAATACATGTTTCAGTAAAGTACCAGCAGCTGATTTTAATATTGATAGTTTAGTACACATTCTTATCATACATTTTTATTGTTTCCTAAAAAAAAAACTAGTTATTTCATTTGCTGAAAAAGAAAGCAGTAAGTGTGTGCATATGAAAAACTTGTTCATTTAACCTCTATATTCATCTGTCACTTCCATCTCATCCACATAGAAATAATTAATTTTAGTACAGAATCGCCCATGTACCATAGTCTAGAAACTTACTTGCGTTGTTTGTTCCAGCAATCTTCATTAAGGAAGTGTAATTGCCCCTCTATCTGAAACGTAATTTTATCTCATCAAAAGGCTTTCTCTCCATCCAGCTGGCCTTAAAATGATTTGCTATGCTGTAACTAGAGATTAATAAAACAAGAATCAAAGTTACAAGAATTAGTGAAGTGAGCTCAGCTCATGGAGAACGCAAGTCAGACATAGGTTGCTTTAGATTGGGGAAATGCCTCTAATACAAGCTCAAGTCGAACAGATAAGATGAGCCCGTTTATAATGACTGGTTATCCTGTAATACTAAAGGCTACTAGAGAATTTTTGTTCTTAACAGCATATTTACTCAATCCTTTCCATTAAATTCATAGGATATAATCTAGATTTTTGCTTGAATAAATGAAACATCATGTGTTAGACGTTTTGTAAATTAATCTTTTGCACTGCATCAAAACCTACACCCAAGAATAGGCTGCTTTGATGCCACATACAACTGTGAGCAATAAGGTACTGAAAGCAATTAATTGAAAATTAAGTGTCTCACTATAAGACAGACCCGAGTCATTCTGCTCTGGGTATTCCTTGCATTCAGACAATCCATTTAGAAAGCATGGGTTACCTCTCTATAACCCTGTCTGCCCTAAAGTATTGTATGTGATCATCACAGCATTGTAAGTGCACCCAACAAACACTGCAGTTGGGAGTCTCCCCATCAATCCAAGCACAGATACAGTAGCTGGAAATGTTGCTATAATTTCTGTCATGGTTTAAGCCCCACGCAGCCACTACCCTCCCTCCAGTCCCCTCCAGGGAGAAAGACAAAAGGCAGAGATTAAAGGTCGAGATAACAATTTACTGGAAAAGCAATGAGATAAGACAGTAGCATCAAAAATATTAATTACAAAAGTATACCAAAAAGAGGGTGATTTCCATGCAGAAAATGCTCACCAAGTCCAATGCAATGTGACCTTAGCTGGCGCCTCCCCAGTGCTCCCTCTACCACATTTTTTTTCCCAAGCCTGAGACAGTGAAAAGCAATGATGGACAAACCATCCAGCTGGGACCGGTGCCACCCCACTGTTCTGTTCACCACCTACTCCCCCAGAAAAGGACAAAATCGCTGCGGAGGGTGTGCACGTCCCCTTTTTCTTCCTCCTGAGCCTCCTTTCTCCTCAGAAACCAAAATCCAGTACTTCCATACCCACAAGTGATTGGCTGTATAGAAGAAAAATCTACACTAGAATAACAAATATGGCTCCAGGCTCCACCCCCTCATGGCTACCACCAGAAGACTAACTCAGTCCTGACCCAAATGATGACAATTTCCTAATGATAAAACAATAGTAGTAGAAGTAGCAGTAGTATTTACTCCAGAAACTCCCACAAGTCATGCCAGAGCACAGAAGTGCAGAGAGGGATCATAAGTGGTAGTCTTGAAGCAACAAAATAGTAAATGACATGCTTCAAATAATCAGCTCTGTCAAATCCCAGTTTCAACTACAAAATTACCCTACCCATCTCCTTTCTAAGTGTGCTTCTCCCAGGGTAATTTTATCCAAATCTGTGGGTCTGTGTAATGTTGACACAGAGTTCACTTCTGGAATGGAAGAGCAGCACCAAGTCGTGTCATATCCCCTGTCTACCAAGGCTGCTCTCAGATTTGGAGTGCTTCAGCAGAGCGTGTTGACCTTTGAGGAACCACTGACAGCAATCTAGATATCTTTTTAAAGTCTGTGCTATAGATAAAAGGGAATGCAAGAAGTTCAGGTCAGATTTGCTGTATTTAAGTTCTAGTGGAACATTTGGCCTACGTTTTTAGTTCAGGAGATTTCCCTTGATCTTGTCTGGACGTTCACATAATATTGCCAGGCCACACACATGGCAGCTGTGAGTCAGATTTTTGAAAATAATGAAAAAAACTTTAATATCAGGAGGATTTTTTGTTCAGAAAAACTGCTTACAAATACTAGTGGGAGCTTGTAAGCCTCTAGAATGGCTATAGGTAATGTTTTTCAGCTTTTTTCCCTGCTACCACAAGAGACAGAAATGTGCTTTCTATGTATAAATGTGACCTTCCCACGGTTCAACGAACCTCACTGCTGCAGCTTTAAAAGGAATACCAAATACAGAACATTCTGTAGTAATAAAAAAATAATCAATACCAAGTACAAAATCTTTATACGTCAGTATCAACAGTATTTATGAGGACACTATACGGTATTTGTTTTACCAGGGTTTTCTCATCAGGTAGTGCCTGGAGGCTAACAAAGATGAGCTTCTGTTGTATTATGCAGAGTAATATAAGAGTTCAGAAGCAACAGAAAAAGTTGCAAAAGGAGTAGTTTTCTTTTTTTTCCAATACACAGATAACAATATTCCAAACTGAAGTTCTGCTACTACCTTAAGAATGTTTTCTACTTTTCCCTTGAATGCCTCCATAACCTAAAGTAAATCTCTGTTTACTTTGTGTTCCACTGAAAAATCTTCATTTGGGCGAAAGGGAATGCACCACACATGCAGGTTCAAAATGTATTGCCAGTCTAGCTAATGTTTTAATAGCTTAATAATCCATACTGTCCAATTAACACAGAAAATCTACATTAATAATAGAGGAGTAGTTGCTTTAGAAAGAAAGTAGCCCTTCCAACTACATACCCCTTTTCTCTGGTGGGTGCTTACCCTTCCTATGCTCCCTTGCATCCAGAGGTCGATGGTTTCTGGCTTCCCTGTGAGGTTTCTGCTGGATGGAGGGATGTTGTGCGTACAGCAACTATCACATCCTCAATCCTTCACTGAGAGAAGTACGATGTTGATGCTGGGTATTCCAAAGATCCTCTTGAAATTATCTTTTTATGTGTTTTATCATGGTGTGTTTCTCTTTGCTTCCCAGTTAAGTTTGAACAATGACCCCCAGCCCCGATACCCCAGCATGCTGTTGTTTGTTTCACAGTGGTTCTCTTTGGCCTTTACCACACAGTTTCCCATCACTCAAGCAAAAAATAGGTCAGGCAGCAGTCACTGACCACTTCACAGTGTTAAACCAAGCCTCAGCCAGCTCAGGCTGAGGCCCAGGCAAGTGCTGGGTCCCTGCATAACCAGGTCAGAGCAAAGCCTGGTGCTTTCTCATGCTAGTGGCAAAAATCACATTGAACAGGACAGCACAATTAACTCATATCTTTATATTAGTCATGTTTAGGCCTATTTTATCTTCTCATTTGCCTTTGTTCCTTTCACTTTATTACGATTTTATATGGACTTGAGTCTTCTAAACAAAAACAACTTCTCTTGAAGCAGGGAAGAAAACTAAGTCCATAATAAAAAATTCTGTTGCTTGCAGGAGAATGAGAGGACTGAACCAGTTAAAGAATGGGCAAGCAAAACAAATAGACAAATATTCAAAAAGACGAATGTATAGAAAAAAAATGAAACCCATGATTTTGTATTGCTGTTCACGATCATAGGTGGCAGCTGGAAGGTCCAGTCCACCACCTGTGCAAGGCAGGGTCAATTACACCACTGTGTAACCTAGCCCTAAACACTTCCAGTGATGGAAGTTCCACAATATCCACAACTACCACCTACCCACTGCTTCACTGTTTTTTACCCCAAAAAGTTTTTCTCAGCATCCTTCTTGGTATAACTTGAAGTCACATGATCTTTAATCCATAAATTACTCTAAATCTTTGCTTTGTTCACTGATGCACAGAAAGAACATTTCTTTCCTCCTGCCTGAGTAGTCTAAGTTTTACTAAGATCAACAGCCACTTTGAAATGATAGAGCTGTAGTAGAAGAGCAAGATAACATTTATTCTTCTGCTCAAGAACCTGTAGTACCTGGGACATTGTTCTGTATGGTTCCCTTTGGTTGTGTTCAGAGGTAATGCTGGAGACTAATAATTCAGATTATCATCTCTTCCCAATACTGAGCAATTTATCCATTTCAGACAATCTCACTACAGGTTTTTCCAGATATGAAAATCTGACAAAGGAATTTTTAACAGATGGGTATGGTTTTGGTGGTAAGAACCATTCATATATGATTAAAGTACAGTCTAAATTTGTTTCAAGCTTATAAGGCACAGTAGTGTGTGAGGGCCAGGCTCACACATAGCTCCCCAAGCTAGTTCCCTCAACCCTGTCGCCCAAGCTCCCTGATTCAGGGCCAGACAACTGCACTGTGCCCAAGCTGGCCTCAAGACAAGCCCCCCAGAGAAAGCAGAAGTGCTCAGGGCCCTGACTGTGTCTTTCAGTGGTTTTATGCCTATTTATTAACATGTGAAATACTGTGGGGTTCCACAGGCAGGGAGCTATGGGCAAATGGCTTTTGTTTAACTTGATTTTGCCAGCCTTCATGTCCTACTACCTTTTAATGTTCCTGTGCCAGGAAGAAATGTGGAGCTAAATATGTCTGCTGCCTTTGAATTCTACAAGTTGTACAAATGAAGATGGCAATTTAATTATTTATTATTACTTTTCAGCTATAGAAATAAAAATAGCCTTCCTTTTCTCCTCATAGCCATTAAACAGAAGACAAATTAATCCTAAGGCGCCATCTAGTGACAAGCTGTTGAAAGTTATTTTAGGAGACATGAAAAAGCTGCTCTTTTTCCCTGAAATTTTTGTGAAAGTTCAAGAATTCAGAGGTTTACTGAGAGCCATAAAAAACTTTCTGGTAATAAGAACAATAAATTTACTGGAAATAAATATACAACCTCTTTATTCCATTTCTTTCCTGTGTTTATAGTAATTCTAATACTTACACCAGTCCATTCTGCCAATCCTAAAGTTTAGACTCTTTGAAGTTCAAAGTTTTGGCTTGTGTGGACTCATTCAGTATTAATCATATACATTTTTTATTAACTGTTTGGCTGAGTCCTTCCAACAACAGAGTTCAGAAAATTAGTTGGAATCGGTTAATATTATGGCGTCAAGTCATCCGTCAAAACAGCCAAATCCCAGGAAGGCCAGAAGAGAGAAGCTGAATACAGAGCTCCTTTGTCACTCCCCTTGTACACTTTCACTCTGCCCCCCATGGGATGACACTGCTCCTCCCTCCTTCCCCAGTCACACTAAGCGATATGGTGAGTGTGACTTGTTCCCTGCTCAACACGTTGGGCACAAGGTCAAAACCAAAACACTCATGCCTGAAGTTCTTAAATAGTGAACTGTGCACAGGAAAGGGGAATCACAGCATGGAAACATAGAAGCTTCAGATGTGTTATGGATGGTGTTTCCTTAAGAAGCACCTTTCCATTAGCAGTACTCAACTAACAGGAATCATTCAAAAGATGACACTGTACTAGGGACGGGCAACAGAGTAAACTTCAGGAAGGCTACATCACCCAATAACACCCCAGAACAGATTTGTTTAGATCTCCTGTGATAACTAAAACCATACCATTCTCCAAATCACTGTACTTGACTTCAAGGACAAAAATAAGAAAAGAGGTTATTGGGAGACAAAATCTACCAGATGGTACAGTCAGCAGAAGTGGGAGTGGAAGTAGAGGTATGAGGCTGATGATTGAATCTGGTACCTCAATGTAGAGCAGCAAATCATAGCAGAGTTGTGTGATGATAAGCTCAGATCTGAGCACAGCACAGTCATGTCAGGACAATGCTGCACTTCAGATGATTCTACAACTTCCTAGCACAGAAAGACTTCCTGTACCACGTCATTTAATTTTCAGGTCCTGGGGTACAGTTTTGTGGGCATGGAAAGGATGTCTAGGTGTTCCATCATATTTTCAGTTCCGGGTGCCCAGATGCATATCTACTGTTTACGTTGGTCTTTCTTCAAGAAACTGATTCTTGTTTTATTTGTTCCAACTCACTATTTTAGTTCCTATCAACTCCCCTTAATCTGTTGCATGCCCTGTGCATACAGTCTTCTTCCTTTGGTATTATTGTTCCCCCACACATACTTCTCCAACCCTTACAAATAAACAAGCTAACAAAAATATGGGAACTGATTCAATATTTGGTGATGTCACGTTGTGATGGGAAAAGAGTATCAAAAGCATAAAGAGTAACTGCAGAAAATTTAAAAAAAAAAGGCAAAACAACAAAAACCAATCAACCAAACAAAAAAAAACAAAACCAAAACCCATCACAATATCAAGGAAACCCCAAACTCCACTGCATATGACATCAAAAAATTTCTTGTGGCGTGGAACAATCCACAATAATTCTAACACGTCTATACATATCTGTAATGTGATTTATAACACAAAGACCACAGGAAAAACAACCAATTTACTACTCCAGGAAATGCTTCACTATAAATATGTAGTATTGCATATCTGCTATCATTGTTCAGAAGAAAAATAATGTTGCCTCCTATTTGAAGTAGAAATGCATTTTGAATGTTTTTTATGCAGATATTTCACTTTAAAAAACAAAGCACCTAGCAATTATTTTTCAAAGAATCCTCCATACATACTGGAAATTAGGCAGAGAATAAGAATTCACAGTTCTCCTACTATGAGGAGTGCCACTGTGAATTATTTTAATTCCATCCAATTTGCTATTTTTCAGCATTGGAGATTCATTTTTCATTACAGCAGAATAATAATTTTTCACAGAACAAATTAAACTTACACTAACAGCTTACACCAAATTGTTCCACTCCCCTCTGCTGGGAAAGCAGAGGAAATGGACTTACTAGGTGATCTCTCTAGATCTCCACTGCAAGGATTTTGAATTCTCCCAGCAAGAAGAAATGAGAAGCTTTACATTTCTTGTTCACAGCTCAGGTCACGTTCAAGAAGTCCTACTTCAACCTCAGACGTTAGGCAAAGCACCAGTAGTGGTAGGAAACACTGCATTGCTAGTTTAACAGGAAACTGGGGGGTTTTTGTTTACAATTCTATTAAAATTATTACAGAGAAGGCTATTACAAGTTAGAAGAGTCCACTTGAGCAGCAAAAGAATATGACTTTATTTTATGACAAATTAGTTGTTCTCCAGACTGTCACAGCACATATGAAGTGTTTCATCTGTGCCTGAACAAGCCTGAAAATTCCTGGGATCAGGGATCTTGTACAAAAAAATCACGCCAGACTAATGCTGTCATTCACTACATCAACAATGGCACTTGCCCCTATCAAAATTTCTACCTTTCTATTGCAAATAAGATTATGAGATTTATTGACTTTCAGGACAACCAGAGACACTTGCCATCAATCAAAATAACAACTAAAGCACTGATGTTTATCTTCTGTTCCAACATAAAATGAGGAAGATTTGAAGTATAAGACCAGGCTTTTCTTTAGTGAGATACGTTTTTTGGTTGTTGGCTTCTTAAAAATTACTTTTCCCCAGGGAGATAGAGGAGAAGGGAGAATCAATAAAGGTCATAAACTGCCTCTCATTTAGTGCAAGTTACCTATTGATACCAGAAAGCCCAAGCAACATAACACTAAATAATACCAATACACTTCTTTGTATGAGTCTAAAGGTCTCAATGAATTACATATCACACACGTGTATAAACCCACACAAAGGTCAGACATTCCCTCATGTAGTTCATCTTAAACAAAGTCATAAGGACTTCATATAGCCACCATGAACTCCTGCATTCTCCACAAACGTATTCCTGGTACTCACCTTTAGCCATCAGGAATTCATTACAGATGGACTGACAACTAATGCAAAACATCATTGAAGAATATCTGCTCTAGGTGAAAATATGTTGGAATAAGGTATTTTATCTGGTCAACAGCTACTCATTAAGGATGTCTGCAGTCATTGAGATCACTTATCCTTTCCAAAGGAACAGGTGAGTTTCCTTTGGCATATTGCTGTCACCTGGTATACCTCTGAGAAAAAAAACATGGAGCTACAGAGGTCTACAGAGCACTGCTGAGCTGCCATTCCTCTTTGTTACTGCGATACTTGCGACCTGAAAAGTTGTAGCACAAAAAAACAAACAAACAAAAGGGAGGGAAGGAAAAAAATAAAATAAAAAAAAAAAGAATAACACATTTTTGTGCATTTCAAAAAGCAGATGACAGCATTATTATGAGAAAGTATTAAAGGTTGTCAGATTGATATTGCGTATACTCTTTAGCCTACACAGTTTGAGTATTGGCAGACAAGTATTTTGGATGGTCTCCTGATGATTCTTATTTAGAGAGCTTCAGCCTCTGTTTTTGTAGTGAAGCAATTCCCTTTTTTCCTTCAGCAACTCTTTTCCAGCTGTCTTCATTCCTTTCCCATGGGGACAGAAACACACTTGAATGCCAAGAATCTTTCTCTTTTTATCCCTGTTTTCTATTTTTTTCTTTCTCAGTCCCTTATTTAGGTCTCTAGGTTTTTGACAGCATGTCTGAGGTTTGCTGTTATTTTAAACCAACTGCGGATTAAACAGAGTGCGAAAAGGACATCGGCTCCCACCTTTATCTCCTGTTCTGCTTCTGCAGTGTTGGCAAAAATCCCAGCATGCTGATATGCCTTCCCTCTCACCCTTGGCCCAATTCCCCCAACGCACACCAGACTTTTCCTGTTGGCTTCTCTGAATAGCCGTGTCCTGCACTAAGGACTCCCAATGCACGAGACCTTTGGCACTGTACACCCCCAGTGACTCAAGTCCCTGTCACCAGGAGCCCACTTTGGGGCAGAGGGAAGGCAGACCCTCTCTTTCCCCAGATGTACCTGCAACAGCAGCATTACCTCTACCCTACTGTTAAGTTAGGAGTCTTTTCATCCCTTCTCTGAATTCTGATTCTTTAACAATAAACAAACTAACTAAATCAACTCCCCAACCTTTGAATACAGCTTTGGGATTTCAGGTTTGTTGACTGCAGTCAGCTTAGCACTGCACACCTTGACTCCAGACACAGATAGGAGTATAAGCTTATAGAGTGGACTTACATTTTTTTCTCAGTATTATTTATAAAAAAAGCATAAAAAAATTAAAGACAAAAGTAATTTTCAGCAGCTTGATTCTTTTCTCCCGTAAATTTGATGCTTAATTTTTAAGTTTCATGACCTCATTTACTTGCAGAGCCGCTCCTGCTGTTTACCTCCCAGTGTGGTGTAGGGCAATTATGAATAGCACTCTGGAACATATTTTCAGCAATTATGGTAAAGTAGATTATTAGGAAACAAGTTCATAAAGTTTGGCAAAGATGGTGCTACTACTCTACTCTCCCTTCTGATGCAGTGTGAAATGCTGCTTCTCACTATAGGAAAGTAATTAATTTTTGCCTCCTGTTTCTCACACTAGTATTAATTTTAGCCATGAAATATGTTTGCTACCTGACACAAAGTAACAAGAAATGATAAAAGGAAATAAGGAGAAATAGGAAAAGGATAAAGTTGTTTCTTTAATCAAGGAGATTTAGGTATTTGGAAATAAAAATATATTGTGTTACAGACCAATGACATGATGTCTCTAAAGGGGTAAATCCTTTTTTTGATTTCCTGGATGTTCTTCCTCCAGAGAGGTAGACCCTCATTATCGTTCTTATCACAAAATTTTTCACAGCAATTAGAATAATGTAAGTGAAAGCTCATTGGGAGCAATGGGTTAAAAGTGGAAGAATGCCGGGGATTGTAAACACACTCAAGTGACCTTGCAGCTGGGAATGCAAAAAGTCTGGACAGTAGCAACGTAGAAAAATATGTATTTTATGCCCTATGCTGTTCACGTTCTGTATGCCTTGAGAACATCTGTGTATAGATAACATAGGTGTTTGGTAGCTTGGAGGCACCCTAAGAGACAGGCGTGAGCTCCCTGCCTCGGTCCTGAGAAGACCAAAGCCCAGTGAAGATCACAGCACGATGGTAAAGCACTCATGTGCAAACCCTTGGCAGACCGCTGGGAACAGCAGGACGGGATCTTCGAGCATGAACTGGGCTTGGCGGTGTCTGCATCTGCATGTGTCCCGCTGCCAAGACCTCTGCGTTTGTTTCCTTGGTTAGTACTGACACTTTTTTGGTTAATTCCCTAAGGAAACTAGGTTTATGCAACTGTGTAGGCATCTCCATGCCTCAGCTCCCCTTCCCCCAGCCCTTTAGTAAGCTTTTAAGTGGTTCGCCCATTTTAACTACATTCAGACAAGGGAGAGAAATTTCTTTTTGCTATGTCACAACCTCCTAAGACAAGAAGTAGTTCCCCGATCCCAGGTCCATACATGTCCTGCAACCTCATCCACTCCCATTTTATGCTAGCAAGGACAGAAGTCCATGTCTCAGCTGTATTTTTTCCTGCCAAATCAGTGATCACAGAGTTTATTGTTATTACTGTTTTTTATTTAGTGATAGGAAAACTCTTTCGTTTCTGCTTTTCTGCATTTTAAAACATTTTACACTCCAGGCTAACAAAAAACACCATTTACAAAACACTAATACGCTTTATCACATTATCACATTACTCTGAGGGTTGATATTCCACAGCATCATGTTGAGTGAGTCAGTTAATGCTCATACTACGTGGTTTTTTCTAGAATCCAGTCTGAATACTCAGCAACTTTGGTGTAGACTCCTGGCTGCCTGGGGCGAGCACACCCTTCGCCCCAGCTGGTGATGCCCACCAGATACCACACCTCCTCGTGCCTGCATGACAGTGGCCCTCCTGAATCTCCCTGTGTCACAGGAGAAAAAGAGAGAGCATGCAAGGAAGAGGCCCCATCAGTATTTCTATCACAAAGAAAGCCTTGAATAAAATCAGCATCATTCAATGTTACCACCAGCATAACAGCCAATATTTCAATCACTTTCCCTTATGACTAATTAAGAGAGGACTAAAGCAGGATTTCTGATCTTCCAGTAAATTGATTTCTAAATAGTCATTGCAAAAAATTTCTACTTCCCTTGAAGGTTCAAAACTACTGGCTTTTTTTGTTTTCTTTTTTTTTATTATTATTAACTTATCTAAATACAGTGATTTAAAACCCAATGAAAACTATGTGTGCAAGTAAGAAAAACAGCCAATTTGGCAGTATTTTTTCTTATGACCTTGTTTTTAGTGTCTCACTTCTCTACATGCCTTATCTTGTTTGAGTGACTCTGTCCCACTCAGGATAAAACACCTTTGTGTTTTCTTTTCCTATTCCTAAGCAATCTTTCTGAACATAAGATTCTTTAGAGAAGTTGTTATGGGTTGTTAGGACAATAGCAAGTGTATTATATTTTAAAAGAACATCTCCATGTTCTGTTACGCTGTATCAGATAAAGAAAGCATAATTGTTATAGAGGAAAAATTACTTCCCGACTCCAAGTATTTTTATTCCTAACCAATCATAGCAATAATAACATTTCAGCATACAAATATTAACTGTTAAATGTTTGCAGTGAAAACTGTATTTGGTAGAGAATGTAATGTTAATAATCAGACTATTTTCTTCTTGCAGAAATTAACTCAGAATATTTAAACTGACAAAAGTGTGTGATTTGACTCTTGAGCAGAGAATTTGGCTCACAGAACTCACGCTATTGGGACATTTTCAATTCTAATTACGAACAGAGCAGTTTGCACAGTTTGTTTTTAGCCTTCTATTCCACATGCATATTTTAATAGCATTGCTAGCACCCTCCCTTCTGGTTTGTACACAGTGGATGCTTTAAAATAAGATTTTATGTACTGTATTTCATGACAAAAAATAAAAAAAAAATTAAAAAATGGAAATCTGCTCTTATTGGAGAAATGCTTCAAGATACTATAGTCGCACTCTCTGGATTTCTGATAGTCTGAAGAAACACTGTTTCATTCCCTAGATGGATATCTGTATATCCACACTCAGAATTTCCTATCCATGGAATCTGTCCCTAAAGATTTCAATGTCATATGAGAAATATTTTCCATATGCCTGGTTTTCTGTGCTTTTGACAACCTAAAGTGACAAGTTAATCGAGAGCTCTATTGATAATCATAGTTTTCTAATAGTAATTAATAATAATTTCTATTCATTTATATATTTGAACATATGGTTGGAATATACAGCTATACACTACTGCTTGTCATTACCTTACAAGCATCCCTTCCACCTTCATCATAGCCAGCACAGATCACTTTGTCACCTATTCTGCGCTTCCGATACCTTGCCTGGCATTCCTCTTTTGACATGAAGGGAACAGGAGCCTTCTGAAGAATATCTTGTACCCGACCTATATAAAAGGCAGTATGAGCAGACAAATGTTTGATTCTAGCAAAATAAAGGTTAAGATTCAACTCTAGAAATCCCCATACGCTGAATATTGCAAAGTGGGAGGTCACTGCTTCGAGAGTGTTAATAGATGTTCATGACACCGATTTTCCTTTCTTTGTGTTAGCAAACAATGTGAATTGTCTTCTAATTTAGATGCTTTTATAATGCCATCTTCTTTTCCATGACTGGAAAAGCTTCAAAACTCCCTTGTGATTTGCAATGAATCCTCATATGTGAATGGCTCTCAGGACATTGGCCCTTGGAGCATTGCTTTGTGTTAGTAACTATTATTTCCTAGTAAAGTGTTGCAATAAGTTTGGAATCTCCCAGTTGCCAAATCTGTGCAGCTCTCTATCCTAGTAGTTTTTAAGATGGAGAAATTTGCACATAGACTAAACAAGAGTATTTGAGGGCAGTCTTTTCTTTAGTAATTAACAGAAGAAATTTTTTCTATACAATATCTTCCTAAGTTTGTTAGACTTCCCATTGAACTATAACTTTCAGATTGGCAAGTGTATAAAGGAAAAGGTGCATATACATCTATATGAACATATAAAAATTACACATAAAAATACAAACAAATAAATAGATGTAAAACCACAGCTTGATAATTAAGAGCTTTTTGGCCTACCTGCATACAAAATCAGAGGAGTTCAAATCTCATCTACTATCAAAACACAAGTCATTGGCATGGTCTATAATCAATCTTCAGAATAATAAAAGCAACATACTTCAATCTCCAATTTCTAAAGTCATACGAATACAATCACATGGAAAAAAATCATGGGTTATGTGCAGACTGTAATTCAAAACAGTTCAGTGGTAAGTTTATTGCCTTTTTTTAGGCAATAAAATAAAAAAGAGTGTGCAAAACCCAGATATGTACTGGAGTTTGCCAGTAGATTAAGCTAGAATCTAAGGAAAAGTATTTGAGTGTTGTACAAGATATATTTAAGATTGAATTCTCAGGTATTTCAAACTATTGAACCAATTTATAAAATTAATTATTGTGTCAGAGCACAGAGCTATTTAATGATCATTTCATACATCTTTCATTTGTTTTATGATGTCTTAATAGAAATCAATTCTAATAAAAAATTATATTAAAGTACTGTCTAGAAAGAATAATGGTAGCTAAGAACAGAGCAGAGTTTTCTCTTTTTAAAGAGGAGGTTTCTTTTGTCAAACACATTAATTTTAAAAATACAAAATTTCACTGTTTAAAAAAAGAGTATTTGTCTGTACCTTTTTCTTTTCTGTAACCCCATCCAATTACCCAACAGTCAGTATAAAATATGTTAGTGTCTTCTTTTGATGGCAGGCAGATAGGCAGTTGAAGATCTAAAGTATGAGAGAAAATATTAGTTTGACCAGCAGAGACAACCACAACAGTAAGGTTTTGTGGTCATCCACGTGACCCCTGATGACAGCCTCTATGTTATGCTTTGTCCCTTACACTATGTATCATTCCCATCACATAAATTAAAGCCACCCATTTTCTTTTCAATGCCAGCAGAATAGATTCTCCTCAAACCCCAGTAACTGCATATTAAAGGAAGCCAGCCCAGGTGTCATGCACTGCCACAGCACTGCCAGCCCTGTCATCCTGCACATTTTCGTAATTCCTCAGCAATTCACTACATACCAGTAAAATTCATAGGCTTAGCAAGTTTCATCAAAGCAATGTCATATCCAGTCTGTGCATATTGATACTGAGAGTGAACAATAATCTCTTCCACCTTGAAGAAGGGTGTGTCCTCATTTATTTCTGATTGTCTTAAAATACCAGCATAAACACGCCAAATGTTGGGATTCTCTAGACTGAGGGAAAAAGACAAACAGTCAGTCTGTGACTAAATAGCCTAATGCAGTATTACAGTAAGAAAAAAGCTCATATCTCATGAGAATGTCTATGGTTCTGTAGGTAACTGTTGTCTGCTTTAGAATTTCACCTTCTAGATTCATTAAAATAATTTAGCATCAGCAGTACAATACTATGCTACAAAGGGACAAAGTACGGAGTTCCAGTTACTTCAAGAGACTGAATAGTCTACCTGCAAATTTCACCTTTTGGTCATATTAAAGCAGTTCATCTAATTCTAGTTCTCATTGTTATTTGTCACTGAAAGGTAGATCTCAATTTATCTTGCGTGCTGGGTTAAACTTTGGGGCTTATTTGTACATTTACATTTAGGCCTCACCTCGTGACGCAGTGAGCAGCTGTGAGGATCCACCGGTTGCTGATGATGGAGCCCCCACACAGGTGTCTCTGTCGAGACAACTTGGCGTGCAAGCTGACCTGCCACGGCCATTCACCGGGGGAAGAGTCTGTCCCACCAACGATCCTAATAGTTCTTGCAGAATGCTGCATACACACTACAGAAATAATCTAAAACTGAGCTCAAAGACAACTTGCACTCACCAATGAAAAATGAAGACGAGACTACTGGTGACCACTGAACAGGCACCACCCATTGCAAAGAAGGTGACACATGATACATTTTTCATGATTTATGATCATAAAGTCTATTAAAACCAAATTCACAGTGTTATTCTGCTGTTTACAATGTGAAGATCTGACTGACTTCACTTTTCCAGAACACTCTAACTTTACAAGATCACCCACCGGGACAATGCAACCACTTTAAAAAAACATGGTTTGGCCTCCTACACTGAAATGAGGGAAGCACTGGCTATTTTTCATGAAAGAAGTTTTACTTACCAGTACTGGCTTTTTTTTTGCATAGTCTTAGTGAGTATCCAGAGATACTTCCTGGCCCATGTGCTATTTTAACTGGAGATCCGTTTGAGGACATTCTTAGATGACACTCACACTTTCTGCCAATGAATTAATGCCAACACTTAGTTTGTATTTTTTTCACTGAAGAACACATACATTACTCCCTCACCACATCTCTGGAATGATTATTTCAGCAATCTTTGAACATTTTAAAAAATATATCTCACCCTTCCTCATTGCATGAACCTTGGAGGAGAGAATAGGAAAAAAATTGGCAGCGGATCATGTCTGTGCAAACCTGCTGACAGGCTCTGTGTCCTTTAGTATAAGTGACATTAAGTTCATCTCCCAAAAAATCCATATGCATGTAAGTGCGAGAATTGCAGGCTGTAAGAATGATTGCATTCAAAGCATCAGAAAGTTATTAATTAGATTAATTCAAAATTATTATTTTTATTGTAATTTATAGTTTACCAGGTAAGGATCTTCTGCAATTTAGGAGGCCAAAGCCTGATACAGTATTTTCTTGTGATATGAGTGCCTCTGGAAATCCACTTGTTGATGTCTTCAGAAGGCAAAGATTTCTAAAATGAAATATTTTTTAAAATAACTAAACCTGTTCTCAAGCCATAAAAATAATTGTTTCGGTACAGGTAAAAGAAGGTTCTTTCCTAAATACACTCTTTTGTCCCAAGTCTCAATCTGTAGAAATATTTCATATGAAAATGCATTCACTAAGTTCACTAGTTCACACAAAATTGAGGCAGTTTTTGTGCTGTGAAATGCCATACAGCTGTACTACTAAAGGTTGTACAGTATTCATACATATATAGAAGAGGGGACTTTAGATGATGCATGCCATCTTAGCTTTTCTTCTCCCTGAAATTGCTGTGAAACTTTATTCTTCTCATTTGCGAGGAATGTTGATTTGTAACTATTCTCACTACTACATGTGAAAGAAGGAAGCCAAATAGAAATATTTTTAAACCCATTAACCTAACTGAAAAATCTTTTCAGGTAAATAAGTTCACCCTGCCAGGAAACCAGATGACTCTTTCGATAATGTCATAAAATTCAGCTTTAAGTCTTTAAAACAGTCTGGAGGCTCACTGTATTTTTGACATGTATAATTCTTTTCAGATTAAGACCAGATATGCACCACAATACAAAAGCCCTGATCACATTGGAAAACAGTTGAAATGCCCACGGGAAATTATAAATGCATGAACAAAACCATAAAAAACTGTGCTTTACTGAAAATAGCTTTTCAGCATAAATTTGCACACTTATAAGAAATCCGTGTTTAAAAAAAAAAGACTGTGTTTTTAAAAAATAAATTTAATAAATTCTACATAAATAATTGCATTTAATTGTCATAGTCACCTTTGAGATTCTATTTGCCATTTCCTGGTAAAAAATGTAAAGAACAAGCACTTTGGAAAATAAGTACAAATAGTTTGGCAGACAGAAATATCAGGAGTGAAAAAACTTGTAATATTAATTCCTGAAAACTCTTGATGTTCAAAAATGTCCATTTGACAATCTGCAAAAAACAAGAAAAAAATAACAAAATTCCAGACTTTAGTATGTCATCAGAATATTGAGATTTATAGATTATTCATTTCTATCTTTATTCCTGTTTTCCTTCTGTGATTGATCAATTGGAAAGACAACACAACATTTTAACCAAAAACTGTTTTTCAAGAATATTTTTGAATATGTACAGTCATAGAGAGTACTACTGAACAGGGATAAGGTTCATACAGAGGAAAATCTACATGTCACAATAGAGATTTGCTAATCTAATAGGGAAAGATTTAAATTAAGTTTTAATGGGTGTATCAGGTTCATAGGAAGACTAGAAAAAAAATAAGGTGATGAACTTCTTAACACTTCTTTTACTATTTGAAAAGTAGACAGAATAAGTAGGAGCGCTGCTCTCTGACATGGCCAAAATAACACAACAGAGGCTTGTCAGGATATTTCACACAACCAGACTATGGATATAGAAGTTACAGGAAGTATTAGCATGTTTAAAAAGAGATAAATGAGTTTCCTTCTCCAGAGATATACTTGAAGTCCCTGTTAGAATCCCAGTGCAAGAATTTAAAAAGAAAAAAATGGAAGCATCAGTACAGAGGATGTTTCTTGAACTTATCAAGCTGCAGAAATAGTAAAAATAGTGAAATGATCCAAAAGATAGGATTTGGTGGCAGCAGAGAACGTGAGCTCTTGAGAAAGTACAGCAAATGAATCAATACTGCCCAGTGCATTATAGAAACATACTGGTAACATCTTACTACAGAAAGGGAAACTAAGAAGAGGCAGAGCTTAATGTGACAACTGTTAATCTAATGAGGTTTTCAAATAACATAGTCAAGAAGTACAACAATACTGGGCAGTAATTATACAATAAAAACAGTAAAAAATATAATCAGAAATCTGGAAAATTAGAGTCAATTAACTCTGGCAATTAGTAGGTAAGATCCTATGTTAGGAGGAAATAGCATTCAGGAGAATGGATAGCTCCTAAAGGAAATTATATTTAAAGCATAAACGTAAATCTGAAACTTTAGGGAAGCTAACCTGTGATCTCAAGGATCACATTCAGTGATCATTTGCTCAATATCCAGTGATCTCAAGGAAGGTATTTTGCAAAGGGCAGAAAAAAAGACAAATTGCTATGAATGTGTAATAGCATATGTGCATAAGGATAAAGTCAGAGAGGCAAAGGCTCAAAATGAAAGGCCACATAGAAAGGAATAAACTAAACAAAGCTAGAAAAAAACCTCAAACAAATGTTGAAATAAACCCATTTCAGATATTGACAAAACAACAAGGCAGAAGGTGTTACTGAGTTTTTGTGACTACATTCTACAGATCTCTGTCTGGACAGGTATAGCTGATCTGTTTTAGATTAGGACAGGTGACCTCCCTAGATGACCTCTTGATCCACTAGTGCTGTCTAGGCTTCTATGATCACACAATTTATTTCTTCTCTCTCTTGCCTGCTCTTGCTTCTTTCATAAGACACAGAAAGTAGGGAAAGACAGGCAGGAACAAGATTGATTTTCTCATGCTGTCGTGGTTTAACCCCAGCCAACAACCAAGCCACATGCAGCCACTCACTTGCTCCCCCACCAGTAAGATCAGAGAGAGAATCAGAAGGGTAAAAAACAGAGAACTTGTGGTTTCAGGTAAAGACAGTTTTCTAGGAAAATCCCATGCTGGGCACCAAAAAGGACTTTGGTGGGTTGACCTTGGTTAGCTGCCAGGTGCCCAGCAACTCACTATATCATTCCTCCTTCAAGCTGGACAAGCGAGGGAAAATGAGACGAAAAATGACTCATGGGTTGAAATAAGGCAGTTTACTAAAGCAAAAGCAAAAGCTTGCACACACACAAGCCGAGAGGAAAAACCCAATAATTTTACTCTCTATTCCCATCAGTGATATCCAGCCACTTCCTGGGAAGTAGGGCATCAGCATGCATAGTGGTTGCTCCAGGAGGCAAACACTGTAAATAACAAATGCCCTCCCTTCCTCCTCCTTTCCTTAGCTTTTATAGTTGAGCTGACATCATGTGATATGGAATGTCCCTGTGGGAAATTTGGGTGAGCCGACCTAGTTGTACTCCCTCACAGGATCTTGCCCACCCCCAGACTGTTGAATGGAGGAATGTTGAGGAGAGAGCGCTGATGCTGTGCCAGTGCTGCCCAGCAGTAAACCAAAGCACGGATTTTAGAAAGAAATATATTGATATAATCTCTACAAAACGTGGTCTATACAGGAAACCTAGATTATCTGTGAGATAAAACAAGGCTATATGAAAGCAGAATAATATCATCATCATCATTAAGAAGGGAACATATCACACAGTAAGATAAAGTGGAGATAGATTTAAAAAAAAAGAAAAAAATAGAAACAAGTGGAAGATGTTTCAATTAAGAATAAGAAGATTTAATACACACTGTTTGATTCTAGACTCTTGAGAATTTTATCTGAGTAATGGTTGCAGGAACAAGCACAGACTTTTTGCTTTCATCACAAATCACCCACAAAATGCATAATATATCCCTTCATATTAGCCAGCTGTATTAGAAAGCTGCAGATCTCCATTAAAAATTTTCAAGTGCACACACGGTATACAAAGAGAATGTAGAAAGCTTTGTATTTCCCCTGATCTTTGAATGTGATGGGCTTTTATCTTTCATTTTTGTATCCATGATATAAAGATAACACACAATTTCATCAAGCTAATCATATGAAAGAATTCTTTAGATCTTTAAAGAAGGGAACTATTTCTGTAAGACAAATGATAATATGAAAAAATCAAAAAGAGATGAACCTCCTTTGTCCCTGAGTGTACTAACTATATTTTAAGAATAAGATTATATTAGAATTATTCTACATAATGAAACATTTATACATGTCAGTGATAGACTGCATTTCAGGATACATGATGCTTAAAACTAAACAGAATCAGAGATTTTAAATAGTTACCTAATTCAGAAAACTGGCATGGCCTTAAAGAGAATCCAGACACAACCTCATCAAGCACCTTTATGTTGGCTGGAGTTCCCACACTGGTATGTTTCAAGAAGCATTTTTTACTGGATGACAAAAAGTAAAGAAAGTGGTAAGAAAACAGGTCTTCTTCCTTGGACTAAACCCTCCTCCTGAACCCACAATTCCTACCATTGTGCATGGTCTGGCCATGGGCCAGAACAATCTCCAACCTCCAGAACAAACTTCAAATGATGAACAGAGCTAGCTGAACAATGTTTAACTTGCAAAATTGAGCAGATTAAGAGCTCAAAAATAGGTGTCATAAAAATGAAATTATTTCTGTGGATTCTCTGATGATGCTATTTTCAGAACAATAAACAGAGCAAGATTGAACAGGGCAAAAATGCAACACAGCTACCAATATAATTTGCATTTCAGTCTCTTCAGAGGATTTTAGGTTTATTCAGGGCTGTAATAATCAAGTTTGTCTTTCTCACCAATGGACAAATGAAAGTCAATTTACTATTGATATTTTCCTACCTGTAAGTGTGAACAAACATTGCAAGGAGGAATAAATTGAATATTCTTGAGTAAATTCTTGCACCTTAGACTGCTCTGAGATTTATTCTACTTAGGCACAGGGCTGTCCAGAGAAATGAATTCAACCTGTATTTACCAAAAGCTTGCATTGTGAAATGTTTCAGAGGCATATGTAAAAAAATGACAACGGTTGTCATTGGTACATCTTTTTTGACACTCTTGATAGCTGTCAGCCATAGTGATATCAAAAATATTCCCTTCCATATCCAGTCCTGCATGGACATCTGGGCTGCAAGCTGTGGAGAAAGAGAGACCAAGTTCTAAAAATGTACTTCTATTCTTTTCCCCATACCGTGCCCCAAATTGCCCAAAAGATAGCAGTTTGTATGACACAGCCCTCGTAATCCAGATGCCACGTCCCACGCTCACGTCAGTTACATCATACTTTATACATAGATCTAGCACCAAATCAGAAATGTAGGTTTGGTGTAGTGCATCATGGCAAGGGGAGCAACTGGCAGACTTTGACAGTGCCTCTGCCTACACGAGAGAGGGGCTCTAAACTCTGTGGCTGACTGAGACCAGAATGACATTCACCAAAGCAAGAACTCAGAATCAATACTAAATATACATTTTCCCAGTTCCAAATTCATAGAGTAGTTTAAATGGTGAAGTCTGTCCTCATAAGCAACAGACATCTCCCATTTGAGACAGAATATTACATTTCCACTCCACAGAGGGAGGATTGCAACTGTGGGCGTTGAAATGCAGGTCGTTGGGGTCTCCACAGAACAAGAGTCAGCCAATGAGTGGAGGCATTTTTAAACATGTGCAGATAGATTTTCATTTTAGTCTGACTCTAGTGTAATTCCAGTGATATTAATTAGTCTAAATAGCATAAAGAATAACATCCCACTGAAATCTCTTTTTCTAGTCCAAGATACTCAGAAACACAAACATGAAGGTTTATTGGCAGGAAAGAGCTTTGAAAGGGCCTGACTGCTCTGAAGAGCAAGTGGCAAGCAAAAGCAAGCACTGCTTACTTGATAATAGCGACAGTGGAGAACCTGCATAAAAACCCATTTAGTCCTGCCATGTTGAGATGCTGTACCAATACAGCTAAAGAACTAGTCTGACATCCGTAAGACACTATTTGTCCTCAAAGGCAGGAAGTGAACAACTATATTCTTCCTTATTCTATTTTTCTAAAGTACCATGCTATGCTTAAAGTTGATCTCCTTTTAATGACATCATCATGGCAGTGCAAGTTTAAAACATATATAAATTAACACATTTAATAGGCTTTTAATACACCTGGTGACAATTTGCAGGTATGGCATGCTGACATTAAGGCTTCATGTAAAGCACACATACCCTAAAAGATGCAGCTGCTAAAAAATTATTACACAGAATCACAGAAGTACTAGCATCACTTTGTGACAATGCACTTTTGCTTTGCTGAGCATCTGCACCTCAGGGGTGACACATGCCATATGAGCCACTTTCTGGAGTGGAATTGTAGCAGTAAATTAATCTTTATAACTGGAGTCAGCAGTTAAAGCATGGGCTGCCATCTGCCTCTAGCAAAAGAAACAGTGACTGCAGGAGCATGATTTCCCTGTTACTTCGTGTGGGGAACCTGGGTGGTGGATAGGTGGGCCTGAAGAGTAAAACCAGTGGAGTTTTTGTCACCTGTGTTTGAAAGCAGTCTGGAAAAGATCACACAAATCACTGCTTGGCTGCTTCCCTGATCCTATTCCTCTTTTTAAAATGCTAATTTTTAAACAGTTGCTACACAGTGCAGAGCATAAAATACTTGCATGTGAATAACCATATCTTACCACTAATTCGGTCACACTGTTTTAAGGAATGTCCAGAGATAGCTCCTTCCATATCCACTTTCGGCAGCATCTCTGTATCGCTGTCTTTTAAATAGCAGGAGAACCTGTGTTTTAAAACGCAGCAATTCACAGCTTTTGCAGTACAACATAGACTTTCATAATCGTTTCTCAGTTGAAATGCAGCCTGTCCAATATACCTCAACAAGAAAATTTTGACAAGTGCAATTGGAAGAAAAATAGGGTCAAGCCTTACACAACTGTTTGGCACTGTTGGGAGGTGAGACTACTTCGTGTTTGTGGGAGCTCTAAGAGCTCTCAATAAAATGAGAAACAGAGCCCAGGCTTGGAGGACAGAAATGCACTGGGCATAGAGAGGAAAGACAACCTCATTTTCTCAGGCTACCGAAATTCTAAATTGTGAGAAAAATATGCTAAACAGAAAGGATGGGGAACAGAACGGGAGACCATTGGAGATGCAAAATTATTCACATTGTCTCTCAACAATAAATACGTGGCATAGAGGAGGGAGTGCCAAGTCAGTCCTCTTTCCTTGAAAGGGCTGGTGTGTGAGTGTGAAAAATTGGGGATTGTCAATTTTAACCTTTGCAATTCAAGCAATTACTCTTAGACCACCAATTTTAGACATACATGACATTTTTTCCATGGCAACCCTGTACCTTTCCCTTCGTGCCTGTGTTCTGTCAAAATGTTACCAGGTTTCTAAATTATCACAGGAGACCAGCAAAAGACACAAGTACATGAACATTCTACCTTTTTGCAGGATCTTTAGTCCATGTCGCTGGCAAGTAGGTGAAGAGCAGACAGGTAGGATGGTAAGTACACACTACTTGGCAGTAATTGGCAGTCGGTGTAAAAACTGTAGTGAGGTCTCCTCCTTGGAAGAATGTATTTTCATAGATCTGAGTCACACATTCTGACACGGAATAACAAAGTGTGTCAATTATTAGAGATGGGAACACCCAGTTCACCAGGAGAGGGTGAAGCCACTGCCCCTCTTTGTCATTGACCTTGCTTTTAAAACAGGCTTTTTTCAGGAAAAGTGGATAAGGGAGGGTCAGTAGCACAGTTCTTCTGAGAGCCTCATCTTTTCACTCCAGCAGAAATAATACTGTCTAGGGTGTCTCCCTCTGTTCCCTGCCTCATACCCGATGCTGGAGCATTGGGCAGCTTGAACCAAGGTAGAAACCCAAGGAGCTGCATGGGCCACGAGGCAGATCTGCACAGCAGAGAGGGAAGGTACTTTCTCATGGCAGATCTCAGGAGCAGCAGAAGCCTCTTCTGAGAGAGACCAATACAGACCATCATTATGAGGAAAACCAGGAAGAGGAAGCGCAGAGACCAAAAGGATTTAGAAAGTTTTATGCAAAGACAGTCCTATTTTTTAAGGGATGCTCTGAGGTCAGAGTTACAGGTTGTGCCACTGTGCACAGCCTCAATGGCTCCCAGCATTTCACAGACCTTCAGCTCTCTCACACTGCACCTTGAACCCCCCAAACCTTTTTCACAATGAAGAAAATAGTGTTACAGGAATAATGTCTCAGGAACAGTCTAGAATAAAAATGAGCTCTACTACTGCCTTGCATCTGCAGGAATTCTTAGCTCTGAATGACATACTGAACTCTGTAATGGCAACCACTCATGCTGCAGAGCTGTGCAGCAGAGGTACCTAAGCAGCAACCTGCTCCCATCTTTCAAAATGAAGGCACTTGTAAGATCAGAGAATCACAGAATATGCTGAGTTGGAAGGGATCCACAAGGATTATCGAGTCTAACTCCTGGCCCTGCACAGAACCATCCCCAAGAGTTACACCATGTGCCTGAGAGTGTTGTTCAAACACTTTTTGAAGTATGTCAGGCTGGTGCTGAGACCACTTCCCTGGGGAGCCTGTTCCACTGCCCAGCCACCCTCTGGGTGAAAAACCTTTCTCTAATATTCAACCTAAACTTCCCCTGACACAGCTTCAGGCCATTCCCTTTGGTCCTGTCAGTCTCAAGACTCCCGGGGGTCTTGAATATCCATTGTAGTGGAGATGCAGGGTAGCTTGTCAAAGGACTCTAAGATCTCTATATCAAAACACACGAGAGAGCTGACTTTACACAGGAGACCACTCTCATCTTGAATTTGCCCTCCAAAAGGAGTAGCAAACCAATAAAATGGCTATTTTTATTCCTGCATCTACAAAAGTGCTTTTTCTTGGAAAAAAGATAAAGAGAAAATAATGTATTTTTACAGACTGGGAGGAAACCCAACTGAAAACATTGTATCTAGTGGCTTAATCTGTTACTATAGAGTGATCATACTGTATCAAGTGATACTTAAAATGAAAACAAATGGAAATATCATACTGGATTTTACAGTTTTAAGATACTACAAATAGATTTTATTTGTTAATGTGATTATAAACTATACTTTGGCAATTCAATGTTTCCTGCACACAGGTATAATATATATATATACTTTTTTTTTTAAGGAATAAGTAAGGAATTACTAGGCATATGTGCTAGATGTGCTAATATCTTTCAAAGGTTAATTCCTTATTAGTAAAAAATTAGACTTTATAAACATCTAAGTTCTCTGGTATATATATGCTTTCAAGTTCTTTCTCTAAAAAAATCATATTTATTATTCTCAGAGGCATTTCTTTGGACAACTTAGTCATTAACAGAAAAAAATTTTCTATTCTTAGAATACTCTAAGTGAATTCTAAAGCTAAAAGAAAAGAATATTGCAATTATTTGCTGTATCAGATATTCTGGATCCTATTTATCTTCTTCTAGCATAAATTAACACAAAAAAAATTTATTTATGCTGTAAAACTATGCACCATGTAAAGCTGTGCCAGTTCTGAACACTTTAATTTAATAAAAATGTTTTCTAGGCCTCAGAAATTTTCCAAGATTTTAGTTCTGCTGATATTTAAAGCCAGGTAAAATATTTTCATAAATAATACTACCTTTATCTATTAGATTTTGCTAAAAAGCTGTTACATAATTGTTCTCTGAGAAAACAGTTAATACATTACTGAACTTATACCCATGTTAGGCCTTAGTTATAATTTATCAGGAAAGGGAATTTCAGAGAAGCGCAATGCAATTTCTGTCGTTTAACTTTTGCTACGGAAAAAAGTAAATCATTAACACAGAATGGAAGACATACACTACTCTGCCTCCTGCACCCCAATCAGGCACAAAGGGCTTCCTTCCCCAGCTGCTGCTTAGGCTACTAACCTTGCCATTGGGCACAGAACATGGAGCACCACACTGATTTCACGGTTACAACGTGGATGCAGTCTCAGCCCTGGAGAGAAAACTGCCTGTGGCATGGTCCCATGTGTGCTGGGGAGGTGACAGCGTGGGGGGTGGCAGGACAGTGCCAGCAAAGCCCCGTTAGGAAGTTCGTGTCAGACAAGAGGGTTATGCCGGTTACCCGAACTTAACTAAGCTCAATAAGCAGAACAAACTGCTCTCTCAGGAGCAGACTGCAGTCACTAATCTTCTCCCCTTCTACAAGAGTTGCTTTACTCTGTGTGTAAATCTCAGGAATTATATATTAACTTACCACAGTAAACAGAAGCAAGTAAGAAAATGAAATAAAAAGTCCGATAAATCCAATGCATCCTAAAAACCACAAAATTGTTCTTTAGAATATGTTTAATAAAGAGTGTATAATTAGTTTTATAAAGCACTGCTAAGCCTAACACTGATTTACACTTCTACTGTTTCACCATTAATTCAAAATTACATTGAAAATTACGATTGCAGCTGTGATATACTGTTTTGGCATATCTTTTAACAGCAGAATATTCATTCTTGCTTAGACTGGGAACAATATTCCATTGAAATGACATTACTAGTACTGACTCTCCAGATAGTTTAGCAGACACTTATCAAGATAGCAAACAAATGACTCACTCACTACTTCATATGCTATATGAATTCTAAACTATTTTTCACATGCAAAAACTTAAGCTGTGAAATAAATTAACCACAAAACACAAGCCATAAATACTCAAACTTACACTGTCTTGTTGCTATGAAAACCTTTCACTGAATACCAGTTGCAATAATGATTACATACCTGAACACATAGTAGGTCTGTATGCATGGATAAGGTTTGCACTCTACTAAAAAAAAAAAAAAAGTCAACACTTTGTGTTAAATATTACTGCCTGCAATGCTAACTCGTCTTTAATATTTACTTTGAATGAGTGCTCTTTTTGTCAATATTGTTACTGACCTTGGGACACATTGTCAGAACATCCATCATCCACAACTGCGCTGGAATTGATCCTGTGTAACTACACACATGCAGCATAGTCTCTCTTCTCCCCTATAAAATGATGATAATATTTTAAACCCCTGGAAAAATTTTCACCTTTACATCAAATTGCAGAATTTTCATCGTTCCTGAAAGCAATCACAAAACCTACCCATATCTGAATATTTACAAACAAAGCAAGCTGAACTTACCATTTTTTGTGTTGCTCAGCATGTACTAGCGTTCAATTAAAATAATTATTTTGCCTCTGTGTGTGTGTGTGTGTGCATTTCAATTGGTGGGACAAAGAGATTTGAACTTTTGGCCAAGAACTTCGTTTCTTCACTTTTTGTTTCTCATCTCGGCTTTCCATTTCAGATATTGGGCAGCTATTGCAGTCTGTTACTGTTTAAAAAAAAACACAAGCAAACAAACAAAAAGAAAAAAAAATCTCCAATCATGCACTTTTGGAAAAATAGGGTATGCCATTCAAAAAAGCAGAAAAACAGAGCAGATTGACCATAAATTTTACCAAGATCACAAGATAGTGTGTATCATTCATGCAACATGTATTCATATCCACATTCATCAGAAGCTTTTGTAAGATTTCACTTCCATAATCCATTATCTATATATTAGATTTTTTTTCTCAGGAAGGGGCATCTTCTGGTGATGGCTGTTTGTTTCAGAAGCAAACTAGTGGGGGAAAAAACCCAAACTTCCTTAAAGTGGCAGTTCTCAAATTTAGATATCACACTCTTTCTAAAAGCAAACATCATTTTAATTACATTCGTAAGGGCATCAGTTGGATTTGATGGTGAGGCTCAGAAACAAGGCAGAAATGCTATTCAAAGAGAATCATAATGAGCATACTCACTTTGGAAAATAAATGCATTTTCTTTCACTAGGCCTGCTAGTCACATGACATGCTCCCATTTACACTTCCGTGCTGTTGCTTAAACCAACAAAAATGTACTTGTGTACAGGGAAAAAAATGTATTAGGGACTCTATGTTGATGAGTGAGTTATTGTTTATTATAGGACATATTTATTATAGGAGAAATTACAAAATATGCTGAGAAAAATTCTCAGCTGGTATAAGTTTCCTGAGCCTCTCTGAAGTCCAGAGATTATATGATTTAAACTAGAAGAGTTAGAAATCTAAAGTGCATAGAATGCCAAAACAATCTAATGCTCCTTAGGCTCATAAGGGCTCCACATATAAGGTTACTGTTGGTCTTAATTCCCTCATTGTATCAATTTAGCTATCAATATTCTAAATATTAGCTAAATCAAGATGTTGTATTTAGGTAATTCAGTAATTCAGATAGCAGAAATAAAAGTAGGGCTCATCAAAACATTTTTATAAATGGAAACATTTTTGACAATCCAAGTTCAAAATTTATTTGAATCATCTAAAACACAATGGAGAGCTTGCTTCTGTTTGACTCTGCTTCATTTTGACTTGGTAGTTAAAAGAACCAAAACCTGCTTCAGCCTAAGCAAGTTTTGGTTTAAGATGCCATCTTCCTGGCAGTGCAATTGCCTGCTCACTTGATACGGCTTTCTGTTGATTTCCTCTGTGATCCATGCGCAAATCTCTTTCATCCACAAAGGTGTCAGGACTTACTGAACTGTTTCACCTCAGGAAATGAATGACTGGACTCTAGCCTGATTTAGGTTCTAATTCTGCCTGGCAGAACCAAATCCCACATTTCTTATGGCAATCTTATTCAAAAAACAGCTTCAACATGGAAGAGTATCTACTCTGTGATGAGACAACACCTGCTGGTTGTGATGTGGAGCAAGAGGAGAAGTTTCTCAGAGGAAATGAGGGAAGGAAGGCACCAGTATGGTGGAAAAAACCCACATTCCCATTTTGATTTGGCTTTGTGGACACCCTTCCATCTGAATGAGGATACTGTAATAATTTAATGAACCTGAACGCTCCAGTAGGAAAAAGCAACCAACCAAAAAATATGCCGAAGAACTTCATGGCTATCATTATGTATATGACAAAGGATAGAGAGAAATAAAATATCAAGTGCTGCTAAAACAAACTCTAAATCTAAATCTTGATCTTTTCTTCTTACAATCAACAATCTACAGCTTTTTCATCTGAGTCACAATGCCATTATCTGAGTGAAGAATCCACTATCTCACTAGGGCAGAATCTTCTGTTTGTCTTGATACCATCAAAATGTCTGCAAAAAGATGGATAGAATAATTTACTGATTTGTGAAAAGTGCAGCATTGTGTATTGTATCAAAATAAAGCAGTTTACTAGTTCCATATCCCGCAATTACATGTCAACAATAGTCTTCCTGGAAATGCAGCCCAGAAAAAACTGCAAGTCAGATGCCAAATAAGAAATCAATGCAAACCAAATTCAGCATCATATTAAAAAATAGAAGACAGTTGCGAATATTAAACAACAAACAGCTACTAAGTTTGTTATTTCAGACGTCTTCTTCGATTTTTCTCTTACAATCAGACTTGCCATTTTTTTTTATAGATGGAGAATCACATTACTGCCCAAGGCCTTACCTTCTGTAGTTAAAGCACCTGATGCTGGTTATCATTAGATATTAGAGAAGACAGAATGTTTCAGCACATACTGAAGGGTCCCAATATCTTGATCAAGGCTTGTAAACTGTCCAACAGTAACCCTTGAGCAAGTTGTATGTATCCCTCAATTACTAGCCTGGAGGGAAGTCATTTGAGCATATGCCAAATGCTAACTGAGTCTTTTGCTAACTGATAACTTTTGCCTTTCTTTGCTCAAAACGTTCTGCAATTTCAATGAACACTTTATATCTCCACAAGTTATTCCAGGCATCGAATAGAAAAGTCCATTTGTTGAACAAAAGATGGAGTTACACTTAGCAGAGTATACCTAAGATACTCCCGTTTTAAGAAGAATCTCAGATGTACATATTTTTTTGGTTTAGAAAGTGAGTTAACTTAGTTTTTAATCTTTTAATCCATGCAGACCATTAAGGTCATCTTCTAAATATGACCTGACTATAAACTGAGGTACTTCTATACTGGGAGTTTTGCCAGAGAGTGGCACCAGTACTCTTCCAGGAAGAAAATTGGGGTAGGATTCTCCAAAGGCTCTTTGAGTCTTTTAGCTGCTGGAAGAGGAGATGATATGTGAGATAAAATACGGAAATAAGATCTGTTTGTAGCAGTGTATTAACATTTAAATATATGAGGTTTTGTCTTTTACAACATGAGGACTAGATTCAGGAAGGCAGGTGGACATGCAGTAAGCACCAGTATTCCACCTCCTGCATGTGTCCCAAACACGCAGCTTTCAGAGGCCAAAAAGCAGTTTGTGTCAAGGTGGCTGGAAACTTCTACTGCCTCTGAGGCACCTGCAGGTGCTCTCAAGCAGAACCTCCCACCAGAGGGAGGTCACACATTGTTTGTTGTCAGTGTACCTCCTAACAGCTGTAAACCATGATCCAGAAACACTCACACACTCTGTTATCCCAGTAGAAAGCTGTGTCCTTTCTGACACCATACAAAAGAGATCTTTACAGAAGGTTTAATATTTTGGTTTAGAATTCAGCTGCTACCTTAATATCATCAGCAGACACCTAAAACTCAGGAACAAAATCAAAACCAGCTACTATGCACATGCAGTTTTTATTACACAATATTTTATTGTCCCATTGTTTTATCAGGAAACCCGGCAAGGCTGCGCTGCATTCCTCAGTCCTACAGGAAACCTCCCCCAAGCCCCAAAACAAACAAACAAAACCCCACACAAAACTAACAAAAAAAACCCCACACCCAGAGAGTTGTTGGTAATGAACTACCAACAATTACACACCACATGATTTAACCTAATAAAAGCACACTACACAATGCTAGGTATTTAACATCTACCCTGCAGGCACAAAGTTCCCTGTATGTTCAGTACTGTTTTCCTCAATATTTATTTCCTTAGCAGCCTCAGATTGCTTCAGAATCAATTTTCACAACAGAAGATAAGAGATCACTGCCATTTCAGAACACAAAGATTACAGGATTACATCAGTGCTCATCTTGGCAGAGACACTTTGTGCATCACTAAATAGGGACTTTTCACATTGGCAACCCTGTGCCAGCATTTGAGCCCATACACTTTTCATAATGAGTTTCTTGTTATAGTTTTATCCAGTCTTTGTCTCAATTATTTTCTTGTTCATTTTGGACAGTATAAGGAAATTATATGAGATATACACACATTAGGTGAGAAGAGCATGATACCAAAGCAAAGTGCAAGAAAAAATATTGGTCAGTGTAGATAGAAGTCATAAATATTATCTTATGGAAAAAAATGTTATCATTTGGTCTGTCTTACAAACTGTTTCCACAAAACAGACCCCCAAAACAGAAAAGGAAGTAATATTAGTTTTTATTTGTCTTGAAAGTCCTCAACTTAAGGACATAGCTTAAGACATGAGGTACCTCTCCAGGTTTCAACTACATGCCAAATCTCCTGGGAAAACATATTCTGGATGCAAATCTTGTTTACCTTGAAAGTTCACGCTGCCAAGTACCCAAAAGCATGAAATAATTCCTTAACTTAGAGTCTCTTTGGAAAACATGTGTCATTTGTATTATGTACATTAATATATGAAGGTGATCTCAAAAGTTATCTCATTATAAAGAAGACAATGTTTACATTCAGCCCTGGAAACTGAAATTCTTGTTATTATACAGCAATGAAACCTATCTTTGAAAAAGAAGGCTGAAGAATGCAAGTATTACTATTGTTAAAGACTTTTTTTCTTAATGGTAAAATAAAGGTAGCAATTATAGACTATTTGTCAAGGTCTGCCATTTCATTTATGTAAACTAATCAGTTAAATACTTTCTTTTTAGAAGATCCTCCAAATATGGTAAAAACTAGGCTTATCATTATTAAATTATAAAGAATTTGTCAGGTTCAAGGAAACCTCTAATTTACTTGTAAAAAATAGAAATTATTTTCTCTTTATTATGATATTCTGAAAAGTACAGCAGTATCCCAGGTATTAAATTACTAAGTGTGGTTAAAATGGCACATGGAAACATACAAAAGAAAGAATCTGTAAATGTCAGCAAAACCAGTAAAGACAGATTACTCCTTTCTTACTTTGTAACACATTAATCATTAGAGTGGACCAGTCCATATTAGTTGTATCAGCTCTGACTTCCAGTTTTTCACCCAGTTCCCCTCTGCAGGTTGCCCACAGCCCAAGAACAACCGGAAGGCAACAACACACCAAAAGGCCTCACCACCAAGTGGCAAGAACAACTAAAGACACGAGTGTGGTTATCGGTGGGCACCCCTCTCTGTACAGTGCCAGGCATCGTGCTGGAGCAACACATACCAGCCAAAAGGAGCCCCAAAGCATAGGGCACAAGTAAAGGCCAGACCAGCTAGAGGATCTCAGCTTGGTTTAGCACCAGCTTTTTCTTCAGAGCTTGCAAAAATCATGGAGAGTCCGTTCTCCAGATGTACAGCCTGTAGCAGATTTTGACCTGTCCTGAAGGTACAATCAGTCAGAAACTTCGCAGGCACTTCATTCCATCACTGTAATTCCTCTTCAACATCAATTATCAAAAAACTCTGTATGTTGCCTTCAGGGCAATAGAAGGCAAGAGCACACTGGCTCATTGCGTCAGCTTTAGCACAGTAAAATCTAGTTGATTGATCACCGTAGAGGAACTGATGCTAAGAAATAATTATCTATTAGTAATTCACCAGCACACAGGCATGCAATTTCAACAGATACAATTTCAGTCCACATTGAGGTATAGCAGAAGTTTATTCTTAAAGGATGTAATAATACACTGCTTCCATCATTATGAAACCCTGTGTATAATTTGCACACTGTCTAGTTCCTGCTGTGGTTGTAGAGATTAATGCTTTTGCTACAGTTTTCTAAAAAATAACTCAGAGCACTCCCTTCTTAAGAACTACTGTAAATGCTTACCAAGGAGGAGGGAAACTATCAGAGATTTTTGCTTGGTCTTTACAGAGGAAGTCATCACCAAAAAAAGAAAAAATATTGTGCCAAGAGGAAGAATGATCACTTGTATCTTTCAGAACCAAAGAAACCTGAAAATCTTACAAATACATGAGACTTCCTGTTACCTGGAAAATGCTATGCCATGTAAGCTGATCACTTCATCACAGACATTGCTGTTGTTATTACCCTAGTTTTAGTTTTTGTGGCACTGTGGCAATAGAATAGTTTCATCTGAGCAGATAAGGCACTAAAATTTAAGGTTTAAAGACTTCCATTTCAAAGATTACCATGAAGTTCACAAGCACTATAAAAGTAGAGCAATTAGGACTATTACTACATCTTCTTTAATGAAACAGTAACAAATAATTTTAACAAATTGCTGGACTGACATCAAAATATTTGATTTTAAAGTATGTCTCAGCCTAAATAGATTGAAAACTTTCGGAAGTAAACTCTTGAAATTCCTTTCATTCTGATCCAGCATTTGGTCTCCTCTTCAGTTTAATCCAGATGCCATTATTTGGACGAAGAATCAATTCTCCAGATAAACCAAGCTCTTCTGGCTTTTGACATGATTCCACCCAAAAGCGCCGCAGGATGAGGGCTAGAATAGTTTTCTCCTCCATTTGTGCAAAGCGCTGACCTATGAGTTACAGGGCAGAAAAAAAAATAGTTATTGTCAGGCTGCATCAATATTTACTACACTTGCATGCTCATAGGACTTAAGAACAGAACTAGCTTTAGGCCAAAATTGAGTTCATATGGATACAACTAACACTAGAACTTGTCTCTGCATGAAAACTCTGGCCTTCTTGGAAGGATCCACAGTACATCTTCTTTCCCATAGTACACAGAACTCAAACTGCAACGTGGAAACAGTCAACACTTTATATAGAACTACTACAAAACACAGCCTTGTCATGTCTCTTGGATGGACTATACAGAGGGCATAGATGGCACACCAGAGCAGAAGATGCAGCACAGGGACTGTGGGGAGAGAAAAATCTCATGGTTCCATATATGTGGAGGGGAGCAAAGGAGATGTGACTGCAATGGAATGACAGACAGACCTTCCTTCAATGGTCATTAAGCCTCACACAGACTGATGATTTGGTAGCACAGAGGGCAAAGTTCGATTTGCACTTCAGAGATAGGTAAAGGAGAAAACACGAGAACAGAGAAATGTGAGGGAAACCAAACCAAGCTCCACAATCCAGGCAGTTCACAAAAACTAAAAAATGGAGACAGGACACAAAATGCAGTGCTCAGAACTTTTTATGTTCTCCCCTCTGTATCATATACACTGATGGAAGTTGTACACACAGATACGCGATGCACTTCTGCAATGATATTAATGAACCACCTCTCCCGCACATCATCCTGCATACTCGGGAACCAGCTAGACACGGTATATTAAATTAGATTTCTCTTTGGAACGAGGAAAGACCTAGTTTACTGCTCTTATGGAAAAGGGCACCTACTACCAATGAGACAAATCAAAACAAATAAATCCCATCCCCCAAAAACAGAAACCAAACCAAACAAACAAAACCAAAAAAAACAAAAGAAGTAATCTTCCCATTCTCGTAAATGGCACGACAACTTTTGGATGTTCCCCATCTGCACTTAAAATCAGTGTACGGAACAGTCTTTTCCCATGTTCTACAATATAAACAACGCCTCTACTTGGAGCACACATAAATGCCAAGTGTCTCAGTGGCATCTGAAGTGCTACCGAGTTCTGGGATGACAGTGAAAACACCAAACCAACTACAGTGTCAGAAACAGGGAAAGAATACATCAGTTGCATATTGCATGCTTGGGACATCCAGCTCAGATCATGAGAGAGACAGATGAAGTGTTTCCAGAGCAAAACAGGTGCAGAACATGTGTCTTCCCTCATTCTGTGCTGCTGACACTGAGGATGAGAAATTTGGAAGCAATCATGTCCTAATACAGGAGCCCAATAACATGCTGCCAGGCTGCAGAGGCAGCGAGGAAGAAACATCAGCAAGATAGACACAGGTCTCTAGGAAGAAAGGAAATCCCTCAGAAGAAACAAATGTGGCAGCTCAAATACTAGGCTTGCAGGGCACACAGTGCCCAGAATTCAGGGGTGGGGAGTGAGGAAGAACACTATACAAACAGTACTTGTTTGCTGTCTCAGTTACCACATCCAAAAGAAGAACTGTTACAAGGGCTTCCTCTTCAGATACGTACCAATGCAGTTCCTGGGACCAGCTGAGAAGGGCACATAAGCGTATGGGTGCCTTCCCTTACAATTTTCAGGGAAGAATCGCTCAGGCCTGAACTCCTCCGGGTCAGGGAAGATCTCAGGGTCTCTATGCAGGGCATAAGTTAAAACAAGGACACTTGCACCTCTTGGTACCTGATATCCGTCTAAAGAGAAGAGAGAAAGGGAGAAGAGTCAAAACAACAGCAAACAAGTGACTTCCTAGACACAACAGAACAGTAAAAAAATAAAACAATGCTGCCCTTTACTTGAGAAACACGTCCACTGCAGAAATGCTAACAGGAGGGGAAATGGCAACCGCAGAACACTACTTACTAATATAGCAATCCTCTCTCAAGGTACGGGCAAACATGGGAACTGAAGGGAAGAGACGAAGAGCTTCTTTCACAACACATTCAAGGTATCGAAGATTCTTCAAATCATCCATCGTCACAGAATGCTCAGTGTTGTCTGTACAAAAACAAATAGAGGGATGACCAAGACCAAAACTTCCTATCTTTGGCTAAACAAACTCATCCTGGATCCCCCCAGAAACTCTCATCATGCACCAAGACTACATACAAGAAGGTGCTACAAATATATTGAACATGCATATCTTGCCCCGAAGACATAAGGTTGGTTGTACACCCCTACAGACCTTCCCACACCCCTACCACCTCTAGCTGCTGAGAGCTCCAGAAGGGCCACAAGGCATGCTCTTAAATCCCCTTCTAGTTCTAGGCTTTTAACACATTTCCACTCACAAAAGCAGCAAAACCCCAGTGAAGGGGGAATGGAAACTTACCAAACACTTCGTCCAATTCCCTGTGAACCTTCTTCTGAACTTCCGGATTATGTCCAAGCAAGTACAGGACCCAGTTCACAGCAGCTGCTGTTGTATCATGGCCCTACAGGTCCAGGTTTACAAAGACATTCACTTCAACTCTATTCCCATGCACCAGTGGGCTTCATAAATACTTAGGTGTGCAGGTAGTATGAAAAGTGAGACTTATTAGTCCCATGACCATGAGAAAAACAAGAATCAAGAATTAATAACTCTATTTAACACACTAACTATAAAGACAAAAGGTGATCCATGATTGTGCTGAAAACTGACCAAAAGGGAAAAGTATTGAAATAACCTAAGCAAAATCCCTCTCTTCTGATTCTCAGGAGCTGCATGAACTATCAGTATCTACACAATGAATCAGATGAATATTCATCTTTTTGGTTACTGTCCAGTCAACATCTGGGGGGGGGGGGGGGGGGGGCAGTGACTATCACAGGAGAGATACAATGGACACAACTTGTAACCTTTACAAAGCTATCTAAAAATGGTCTAATGAAACACAGTACAGTAGCCATAGGAGAAAATACTTGGTTTTCTATGAGAAGGGAATCAACTACTAGTTCCCAGCACTGTGGGAAGGAGGGGAAAGGTGAACCAAAGAAGGAGAAAAAAAACCACAAAAAAAGGGGGAAACAGAAAAGGGAAAAGTTGACCAAAAAAGGATTTTGATACTAAAAAAAGCACACTTGTGAAGTTCAGGATGCAGCTGTAGTACAGAAATGGCAAGATGAGAAGAGAGTTTCTATAGGTTACAATGGCATTAATACAGTTCTACGAATTAAGCTCTTCTGAAATAGAATTCAGGTCCATCTAATGGAAGTGCGTGGAAAACTCAAAAATCTTTTTTAGATCCTTCATAAGACAGGAAATCAGACAAGAAGAAGAGCCTCAAAGATGATCAGAGGGATGGAACACATCTCCAATGAAGACAGGTTGAGAGAGTTGGTCAGCCTGGAGACCAGAAGGCTCCAGGAAGACCTAAATGTGGCCTTTCAGTACTTAGAGGGGACTTATAAAAAAGAAGAGGGAGTGTGACATTTTACATGGGCAGATAGTGATAGAACAAGAGGGAATGATTTTCAACTAAAAGAGAAGAGATTTAGATTAGATGTTAGGAAGAAAGTCTTTACTCAGAGATTAGTGAGGAACATGTTGCCTAGAGAAATTTTAAATGTCCTGTCTCTCAAGGTGTCCAGGGCCAGGTGGGATGGGGCTCTGGACAACCTCATCTAGTTGATGACATCCCTGCCCATGGCAGGAGGGTTGGAACTAGATGATCTTTAAGGTCCCTTTCAACCCATGCCATACTATGACAAGATTCTACAAGAAGACAAAGCACTAATGCACAGTGGACAACAGAACCAGAAGAGTGCAGCAAATGTAGCAAGGGAAAAATGTGAGGAAACATGACAAAATGCAAGTCAAAAAACTGAAAATATTTAGAGCTCTCTTCAGTGTTAATGAGGTTTGCAACAAAAGCCAAGAGCCCGTGGTCCATGTCAGCCACCTAGCTTTTATTTCTCACCTGCTTTCATGAGTAGAGCCTGTTCACATAGGCAGGGCCTACCACATACGCATTGTCCAACATTTTCCCAGGGCACACCAATGTTTCTATCCTACTGCTGCAGGATAGAAACATTCAGATTTCCTCTTAGGCTTCCAGGGCTAAAATAAAATCATGCAAAAAGCAACCTCCTGAACTAAGACAAGAGTCACCACCTGCAAATTCTGAATCTCGGGTTTGAAGGAAAAAAAACAAACAAAAAACCCCAACAAACAAAAACATCCAAAACAAAAAAAAGGAGCAATAAACCAATGAATTCCTTGGTTACCTCAAACATGAAAGTATCCACTTCCTCACGAATGTCCCTGTAGCTCAATTTGTTTCCTTCATCATCTGTTGCATTCAGCAGCATGTCCAGAAATGCTTTTCTCTTTTTGGGACCACTTTCTTCAGAGTTGCCATCATTATCATGTTTCTTTTGCTTGGTGCTTTTAAGTTCTTCAGCTTTTTCTGCAATGACCTGAGAATAGAACCATTACATCAGATATGATGAATTCAGCACAAGTGTGCCATCTGCCTCATGCAGTTTTGTCCTAACTTACCAAAACAACAACATCCGTCTGTAGAAATCTACATGAGCTAGTTAGCACAGCCGTCAGCATTAGGTCATGAAATTTAACTGACTTTTTGTATTAGTAGTGAATTGTGACCATCCTCTCTTGCCCCAAGCAATAGAATAAACCTTGAACAGCCTTTGTGTGATCAAGAAAATAGATAGCCAAACTACATAAACAACCTGGGGCTCATCAAGAAGTGTAAACATATCCAGAGTATCTGGAACACGCCAATCATAAATGCCAACAATGGCAAGAGCATATCAAAAAATCACCACAGTGTGAACATGCTAATTACCAATAAGATCTTCTCTATCCTATCTGATAACTAAGGAAAGATCTCACTTCCTCCAACCTCTGAAAAACTCAGGAAACCGAAGAGAAGCCAGGGCATCCCATAACCCTGCGTCAAGGCTACACGTAGTATCACTGAACCCACTACACTAAAGCTTCCCAGATTTTCTCCAGTATGAGAGAAATGGCTGAATTTCCCTTTTTTAGGTCAAAGTACAGACACAGTAACAGACATAAATTTCTTATTGTTGCCACTGTTGTTGCAAAACAAAAACAGAACCCTTCAATAAACTGGCATTGCTCTGAAAAACAACAAAATATTTTAAAAGGGTGTGGAGTATGCAATTCTGTTTGGAGGAATCATTGAATGGAAGAAAAAAATACAGTTCCATATACACACATTGTTTTCCTCACTGAACTTGCACCTGTGTCACATATTGACCCATCCTTCACTTCAGTGCTTGCTGTCAGCACCTACATCACAAGACATTACTATTTACGGTCCTTTGTCATCTTCTAAGATTTGGTTTCTTATATTCAGTGCACCAGCCCAGCATGGGAGGAGTGCAAGTGTTACTTTAGGTCCTCTTAAGAGACTCTCTCATGCCTCACTGCTGCAACTTCCAATAAAAGGAAGTAAAACATGAAGTACTTAAAAACAACACAGTCAATGTGACTGGTTATAAGTAGTCAAAGTTCAGAGATTCTTTCCTTTGTCATAGACATTAATACAATGACATCATGGGGTACATGCATAGGGAAAGCAGCCTCTCTGATAGCAACCTAGTCGTAGCTTTGGGAGGGCAAACTTTGGCAAGAATAACATAGGAATTATTTGGTGAGAGAAAGGGCTGTTACTTCCACAGTCTAACAAGGTGAGAGAAAATTTCTTTTTATGCCAAGTGAGTGATGCATGCTTAATGATTTCTGTGTCAAAGTGCCTTACTGCTTATGTGGGGACCTGCATGTGTTTGCTCCTCTCAGCAGTTCTGTTCTGAATAGGGGAAAATGAATACAGGCTTCAGTTTCTGAGGGCTGGACTAAATGGCACTACCATGCAGAGCTCTATGCTTACTGCTCCAAACCTGGCAGTGAGCTGCTGAAGGTGATCCAGATGTGGAGCTTCTGGGACAGAACAAGAGTTCAATGAATTTCTCTTGTTTGTTTCAGTTGCAAAGGACCTGCAAATTCTGACACTCCCTCGGAGTTGTCTAATTCCTTAAGTTCAACAGAAATCTTGAAAGGGAAGTCAGCTCTTGTCTTCTTTTCAGGGAATTCCTCAGCATCCAAATAGAGAGATAGCATAACAAGGAGGCTGAACCTTAACCTCATTTGGAAGCTCTGAGTGCAAAACTTTGCTCCAACAATGAAAATTATCATTATAAAAAAAATTGTTAAAAAGACTCTATACTGTATCTGTGAATTTGTGAAGGATGTTGAGGTTCCTCTTGTGCTCTCTTCCTTCTTTGAACAATATATACAAAAAATTAGGCCAAAGCCAAGGGCTCTTCTGTCGCTGTTGGATTAGATCACTCATCCTAGAGGGAAAACAATTATATCAAATACAATTATATTAGTAACATTACTTGACAAAAAAATCCAAATTATGGCACATTTCAAGAAGAAAAAAAAATACTTCTATGTACCCTAATGAAGTAGAACTTAACATATTGTGTAGGTTTAAACCCATAATTTGAAAGGAAGGCCATTCACACTTGTTTCTTGATTTTACACCTGTGAATGCTAAAAGCTTGGCTGCAGAGAGATTTCTTAGTTTTTTGACAGTGTCTGTGTGAAAGCCTTGCTTTCTCACGGACGCTATGGGAAAACAGTTGAGAGATTTTGTAAACTATGGTATTGTTGTGATATTGAGAAGAAAATATCTGAAGTAAATGTTGTTGGGTTTAGCCAATCCCTCTGAGGGGTGGTTGGTCAGTGAACCAATAACCTTATGTCGGTGTCCAGCGTGCTAAGGTATATAAGCCAACTTGTAAATTAATAAAGGGTTGGTTTCTGCTCGTACTAAACTGTCCATGTCGCTTTATTCCTCAGTCTCTGCTCGCTAGCGACATACACCATCTCAAAATTTCTGTAACTTGTCCCAGCATCACCATGTTTTGTATCTTTAAGCATTGATCTCTGAGAAGGACAGCATATTCTCATTTAGTTGGAATCCTCTTGAAACAGTCCTATTAAGTCATCCAGTCCAGTCACACCCCACTTCAGTAAAGCATTGGCCATGTTGTAAAGACTACTCATGACAGGCTTCCAAAATATCTGCCCCAAGAATTCAAACAGTTTCTGAGAGCATTGCATTCCTAGTTGAATGTCCAGATACCAGACCGCACGTAAAAGCACTTAAAATGTATTTAAAATGGACAATATGAGAATTCAAGTATGCTCAAACACAACTGGAGTACATTTGGAAGGGCTGATTGTCGTTGCTATTCAGCTCTTGCACATGCTTTAGCTGCAGAGGAGTAATTATTACCAACTTCAAGCCCACTTGTGGCCCACAATTTGGAAAAGGCCAAGGGACAGTGATAATAAAACCCTCCAGGTCTACTCCTGTTTTGTATCGTACCTGTCCCAACAAGCTCCATCAAAAGCTAGCAATGAGACCGCAGAATTCAGGTTGGAAAAGACCTTTTAGATCATGGAGTCCAACTGTTAACCTAGTGTTAACCCAGCACAGTCCATTGCTACACCATAACCCTAAGTGCCACAGGCACAAGTCTTTCAAACACCTCCAGGATATTTAGTGACTCAGGGTTAGTCTGTTCCCATGCTTTACATCCCTCCCTCTCCAACACCCTGGCCTTCCCTCCTGACACCAGCAGCATCAACTCCAGCTCAGCTACAAAGTGACTAAGGAAAACCTGCCTTTACCTGTAAATAGCAGAAACATAGTCAGAATCCTTATTCTTCTGGGCACCCACATTCCTGCCCATTGCTGTTTCTAGGAGGAAAACATCAACATTTCACAAGTGCAAAGTGAAATGCAGTGTACACAGTAAGGTACTACTACGGCCAGCTTCTGTCTATCATCACACCATCCCTTTGACAAGTGAATACACATATCCCTTTGCAGGGAATGAGTTTTCTTTGTATTTTTACACCCAGGAATCCTGCTCCTCAAGACAACCTCACTTCAGACTGCTACCTCTGTCCTGCCAGCCCCACAAACTCACCTGCTCAGATGTACCTAATAAATCCTGGCAAAAAGGTTGGGAAGGATGGAAATGCATTTAGAAAATATGCAGGGACATTCCTCTTCAATCATCTTACGCAAACTGGCACAGCTGAACTCACGATCTTCTGCATCATTCACAGTCCCACCACAATAACTGAACAGGACTTACCACAGATGATATCAAGGGCACACAGAGTGATATCCATGAAGACATCAAAAGGTTCCTTGTCAACATGCTTCTCAAGTTTCTTCACCAAAATATTTCCTTGTTCATTCATGACCTCTAGAAAGTCATTCAAGATTGCAAAGTGGAATGTGGGAGTTATCATCTTCCTCCGTGACCGCCACTTGTCTCCAGTGCTGTAAATTAATGGGGAGAAGGAAGGCCAAAAAACTCCGAGTCAAAAATAAGACCCTCATCATTACAGGAAGTACACAGTAAATACTGCAGCCTGGAAGAGGTGGACACAGATGTCTCTTCAAGCTGTTCATAGCACTACAGAAGGGGCAAATGTAAATATTTCTTGCTCCAGATCTCTTGGAAGCAAAAGCCACCATTTCTCCAGCTGGTCTCAACAAAAAGAGATGCCAACAAGCCTCCAGACAATACATCCTTGTTTGCCAGTGCACAGGCTCAGAGGGACGAAGCAGAAGCCAGCCAGAGGCCAAAAGAGCTATTCAGCATCAAGGCCTCAACCCACCCCTCTGTCTCTCTGAATCAGTAGTTGTGCTTGTTCATCCACTGACCATGAAATGAGGCTGGCAGAGAACTAGGGCCTGGGGAAATTGTGAAAATTACTGCCTCAAGGCCTGGCTAAAATCTACTTCCCTGGAGACAAGCAAACACTTCCCACATGCCAATGACAAACATGGAACCACAGTGAGTGACATCAGCTTCCTTGGGGTCCTTGTTCACTTTTTCTAAATCACTTGCCCCACAGGCACACAGCTGGCACTTCCGCTTACACGGTAAAACCATCTCACCACCGCCCCTGTTAACCTGAGGCACTCCACAGGCCAGCTTATCTGCTTGCTATCTGCCACTGCTGCCCCTAATCAGCAGAGACTGTAACATTCTCTTCCGTTACGTTTTTGCAAGCACAAGGAACCCAAAACACCTCTGTAAGTCTATGGAAGACAAAACAACCACTAAGGAAGAACAGTGAGGGTACACCACGCCTGATGCCCATGGACCTCACCTCTGCACATTGCTACTGATTACTTACTGCCTTCCTAAAGGCCGTGAACAAAACTCATGCCTCATCCTCTCACAGGAACTCGTACTTCCCACACCACATGATCACAGCTGGCTTTTACAATACCATGGTCCCAGCATAAGGAATCCACCTCTGAGGGCTCCAAACAAGCAACAAAGCTTCACTACTAACACAGGGACCTTGACCTTTTTGCAAAAACTCAGAAGAGGCTAAAATGTACCAATGCCACTCTATACTCACCTTGCTCTGACTCTTGAATACCTGCATCATCCAGACCAATCCTTCCTTTACCCTTCCAAGACTGGAGGACACCAAACCCTTACACCACTGCTCCTCCCTCTCTCCACTCCTGACTTATGCTCTTACCCGGGCTCACTTCTCATGATCCTCCACTTCATGAATGAAATGAAGGAAAGGGTACACTCTCCGATCCTACCCCAAAGCATGACCAACCTCAGGCCCATCCTACTGGTCTGCAGAATGACCAGCTGAGATAGGCAGTGCACACGATCTCTTTGTTTGGAAATACACACAGCATTCCTGCCACCAAGACCTCTTCCTATCATACACCCTGAAAATTCCAAAAAGATAGCAGTGCACCTGCGTTTCATTGTGCATTATACCTTGTCAGAAGTCCAGTGCCCAGCCATGGCTGCAGGAAATCATACAGGTATGATTTTTCTATATGTTTTGAACTGCTCAGGATAACCTGTCAGAAAAAATGAACAGAGAGGAAAAAATATCACTTGCTAGATGGAGAGAGATGTCTTCACTATTTCTTCAATAAACATTCCAACAGAGAAACAATACCGTCTTCTTAGTGCAAGGACAATCACTGTCAGCAGCAAAACTAATGACTATATTTCTTGGCATCAAAACAGACCCACCAAGTTCTAATGCAGAAGTCTGTCAAAGAGACACAAGCATTGCAACCCGAATTTCATGATGTTCTATCCTTATTTCAGTGGTCCCATCTTCCCTGCTATATGTTTATTTGGTCTGATCTTGGGAGCAGAAGTTTTCACACATGTGAAAACAAAGCTAAAGGAGATGCTGCTTTGGTGCTGGTCATCTTCAGCATTCCCCCCAATCCCCTCTGACTAGGCCTTTTTATATTCCTTTGCTTTATGCCTTTCTTTAGCACTAACTCAGAGGACCATCCCAAAGCAAATCAGTCCAAGCCATTTTTAACAAAAATGACGTTAATAGAAACTAACAGCTTGGACACTGCTCTGCATGACAGTAGAATAGACAGGAGACCAGCACACTCACCTCCACACTCTCAGGGTGATACAAAACCATGATAGGCAATGGTCCTATCCAAAATTTGAACAATGGCCAACTTCTGAATTCTTCAGCATAAAACTGTAGTTGTTTAAAAAAACCTGGAATAGAAAATCAGAGTAGAGCTTCAACAAGTGGGATTTACAAAATAAGTAAGGCTTCTGTAATGAACTCTTTTATACCACAAGCCTTGCAATTTTGATTTTGTTGTACTTTTAACCTGCTGCTACGATCAAGCAGCATATTTTGCAAATGTGGATTTTACAATTCAGGTGTCCTAATCTCTTAGAGGACAGACTCACAGCATCATTTATGCCACAGATCAACCTGAGGGATACCACTGCTGTCCAGCTGCCAGTTGGACTTCATACCAGTGAGCTCAACAACCCAGCAAATTCTCCTCCCTCATTATTATACACTTATCCAGTCCATGTCTTGTCAGTTTAGCTATACAGAAAGCATGGGAGATAGCTGAATCTGTTGGCAAGGGAAGAGCAGTAGACAGTGTTTGATTTGATTCGAAAAAGCCTTTGATACTATCTCATCACAGAGGACAATTCAGGTTCACTCTGCAATATTAGAGGTGGGGGCCACTCTCAGAATGTTCAAGGATTAAACACTTCTTTGCCCTTTCAGAAACAAGCTTAAACAACAAATGACACCTCTACAAGCCTCCGCAGAGCTGAAGATTCAAAGGTTCCCAAATCAAAGGAAGAAAAAGGAAAAAAAGTTTCCTAATAGATGACCAAATACAGCTTTCCCTAGTCTTAGTAAAAGTTCTAATGACACCTCGTCCAACACAATTAAGAGTATCAGATTATTTTGCTATTTTTTAAATATTTTTCCTAACATTGCCATGATTAAAATAACACATTTTCAAGAAATTGTCTACCAATACCAACAAAAAAATCCCCATCATGGGAAAAGTTATTTTCCTTTCTGCTATAAAACCTTATCCTTTTTTAAAGTTTTTTTGGGTCATATTTTTAATGAAAAAGATTACAAACCCCAAACCTCACTCATTTTTACATAAATAAACAAGAACAAAGATGGCTGGACATGGGAGCTTTGTGATTCCATAACTAAAGCATGGGAGCTACGTGATTCCTGCTAACAAATGAGATTGGAGACTACACAGAACATCAGAGTTTCCATGCTTTCCGAAGATAGAAGCAATGTTCTGGTTTGGTTTGGTTTTTTTAAGAAGATTTTTAAAAAAGAGGATAAGAGTCCAGCTCATATAAATATCCTATGATCCTCCTCCTGCTTCCCCAAAGTCAACTTTGTGGAAAGCTGCTTGTCCTCACATCCACCACAGATCTCTCATATTTGTACTTAGATATGGGATTGGATCTAGAGGACAGATATGACTGTGTGCCTTGTGAACAGAGGCACTGTGTTTCAGCACGGGTCAGCACTGGGCAATTTGTGTTCCAATGCTGTACTCACATTTGACTCCACCATGCTCCCATGGCCTATTAGTCTCTTTTCTGGCAGCATACACGGCAGCACAGCTGTGTATGTTGCCAGAAAAGAGACTAATACATGTGCACGGAGCAGAACTGGCATACACAGGCATCACAAACACACACAGAAGAGGTGTGGGCCACTGACAGCAGACCCAGAAATGCTTTCATACCACAAACTCCTTAAGAAATATGTTCCTGTTAAAAAATGAGTACCAAATGGAAAGGGAACATCTAGCACATTAGTGCTCTCTCAAGAACCTGGGAAAAAGAAGGTCCCATTAATCAGTACCAGAACAAAAAGATTTGCCTTTGAGGGATGTACTGTAAATACTCAGCAAGTTCTTTTGCATCTAATACATGAACCTAAGTCACAGATGATTTGGAAAGCGAGTCTGAGTAAAAGCAACTTGGCATGTGGAAGTCTCTTGCACATGCTCGCCTGGGGGAAGATAATTGTTTCAAGTTTTGTTTGGATCACAGCAAAGAGTCACGAGGACACAGTGTTTAACTTTATGAAACAGCACTTCCTGCAAGAGCCCCCAGCACACCTCCCTCTCGCAAAAACACATTCCACAGCGTTCATGCTCCACCCTACCAACAATTTAAGGGTCTGAGCCCAGCAGCAGCTGCTGTCAGATTTAACCTCTAGTTAATCTTTGAGACCAATAATAATGCTACATTTATGTTACATTATAATAGGATAATGTTACATTATCCTCTCCTTTCCTCTTCACTGCCCACTCCTCACACTGTTCCCCTCTGCAGATTGCCCACAGGCCCAGAGAGACCTAAAGGCAACAGCATATCCTCTGATACCCCACTCCCCTTCCCCAACCAGCCACAGCTCAGCCAAACAAGCACCTCACCACCACTGGCTCCTCCAGCAAACCCCAGGCAGTGCAGGGACCTCACAGCTGGGCTACAGTGTAAGCTGACTTTACCTTCTCCTGTCCTGTCTAAGAGCAGGGCATTTCCCAGCACAGGATAGCAGGGGCTGACACCCGGGATCGGGTTCATCATCCGCCATCGCCTCCAGTATTCCATCAGGGAGGGGAGGGAGCACACAGTCACAATTGTCAACAGCAGAGCGATGACCCCAGCTCCCCAGGGCAGCAGCTGGGGTCTGCCTGAGAATACTTCCATGATCTCCATCATCGCCTCTCAGCCTCCTGCTCTGAGCCTTGATCCCTGTTGCAGAACTGGCACTGCCTGTCTCCGGCACTGCAGCCGCAGTAAGCCAAGTGCGCAGAAAAGTTGGCCAGAAAGAGCAGGAGGCGGAGCTGCCACACAGGCCACTGGCGTAGCTCCTTGCCAAGAACACAAAAACCACTCATATGGAGAGGCTGCCTGCTAGCATTTCCTGACGGCAGGCCAGTCAGAGGGAACAGTGCTGCTTTCCTGCCCTCACTTGGCTTGAGCCAAGTGAGGACTGAGAACCTCCTTTGCACGCCTCAGAAGGAAAAGACAAAGCACCATCGAGAGAAAAAAAGACCTTTTTGCTGACTTGGGATAGATGGGTTTTCTCAACATCATCTTTCTCAACCTGTTCTCAGGTGCTCAACACCATTTTGCCACAGAGAACTGCTCCAGTGCTGTCCAACATGACGACTGAAGGGCCAGACAGAGAATACCTTTTTTCAGCTGGATTGATGGCTTCAAGGGCTTACAAAAACCAGAGCCCATACAGACCTCTGATCAACAGCAGCACTGCAAAGCACACTGACACTTCTCAGCTCAAATGGCCTTTACTGATCTCACTGTTGAATGCTCAGGCACTGGCTAAAGGGTGCCAGTAACACAACTGGCAGCACCAGCACCTGCGCCCCAACTTGTAAAGTGCTTGGGTAGACACAGTACCAAACCCACCATAAACACTGCTCCCCCTCCTGCCTCGGGAGGATCCAGGGTCTCTTCTCACTGCTGCAGGGCTACCAAGCATCTGTTTCTCAAAGCGGGTGCTCAGAAACCTTTTGGTCAAACAGAGTTTTAGTAGAGGCAGCATGGTTCACAGCCAATTCATGGAACTTCACCCCCTGAATAAAGCACAAATGGTATTTATGGCCATAGTCATATTTGACCTGTTTGCTTTGTACCAAAAATGACTGCACGGACTGCACAAGCATTTTTAGTAAATCAACAAACAGCATAAACAAAACAACTAAGATAAAAAACACAATCAGAAAGCTCAGAACATCAGAACTAAGGTTTTTCTGACCCTTGGCATCAAGGGTGGTAAATTTTGGCACTTTGTTCCTGCAATATCCCAGCAGAGACTTTGTTATAAATGCTGACTGTTATATCTTTCTGCACAGTAAACAGCTGGAAATGAACTTTGCCACTCTTGCTGTTGTTTGTAATGGTTTGTGACAGAAAGCAGCAGATAGATAACCAGTCTTGCAAACACATAGGCAAGTTACACAATCATCAGTCCCCTCTTTTGTTCAGGTGACATCCTAGGAAGGAAGCAAGCAAGCATGCAGGATGAAGAGACTCACCTTTTGTCTTTTTAAAATGGAGATCAGCTGAAAAATTATACTCTCATATTTACAAAAAGTCTTGCAGTTTGTTGCCTTTATTGGACCAATAATTAGATGAAATGACTATTTGTGATTCTGAGTCAAAAATCTGTACTTCTAACTGCTGATTACTCCTTCTACAGCAACAAACACCAAAAACACCTGTGAAACACCAAGGAGAAGGTGAAAAGCCATTGGGAAAGCAGTAGGGAACACTGCAAAACAAACATTACAACATCCTGCCAGCAGCTGGCAATGGTGATGATGTTAATAAAAGGCAGCAGAAACATTGCAGTGAGACATAAAAGGTATATACTCAAGAAAGAAGAAATGAGAGGTCTAGCATCTTTGAGGCCTAATTATGTCACCAAGACTTAGAATCATAACAAACTTTGGAGGATGTCCTCTAGGAAATTAGTTTTCTATCAGACTGTGATTAGCATTTCCTTTTCACCCAGTGAGCTGTTTGTTCAGTATTGTATTTCTGTGAGCACTCCACTGGTTACTGAAACTTTGCTATTACAAATGCTCATAACAGTGAAAACCCACTTTTATTCAGTCTCTTGCCTGAGTGGAAGTCTATCTGCCTGTGCTGACAGAAGACACGCAACATGTTAGGCGGCTATGTCGGCCAAGAGACACAATGACAAGACAGGCTTCTGCTGGTCCCTAGAATGCAGTTTGGATTCTTCAATAAGAAAAATTAATAAAATCATCAATTCCAGCAAGAAAAAAGACACCAAAAAGCACAGCAAGGCTAAAGTGGATCTGATACAACAGAAGGATAATAGAGAAGTACACAACTCATTCTGAAAAACTGTTTTTTTCTTAAGAAAGGCTTTTCTTAGCAAGAGCTTCTCTCTTTCTAAACACACACCATCACAATATGATTAACCTTTATGCAGAAAGCTACTCTGAAAAAACAGGCCATTTGTAGTCCACAACAGCCCTCACCTACACAGAAAAAATATAACACAGATTGTCTCCATTTCAAAATATGTCATCAGCTGGACAGCTGGAGAGCTCAGAGATCTCCCCAGTCCTCAAGAGAGGAATTTTAGGGCCTGATACTAAATTTCATGCCCAAACTAGGCTACTACAGCTTCATGCCCAAAATCTAGGCTTCCAAGAACAAATCCTGAGGAAGACTCCAGCTTAAAATCCTTCTGTGGAGTCTTTCTCACACAGGTAAAGAAGATTAACACCATTTGTGAGACAGAGACCACAGCTGTTTTTCAGAGACAGACCGATTGCTTTGATGCCACCTCCATCAAGCATACCTTGCTTGGTTTCTGCAACCTAGTGTTCATTATACAGCAACAAGTGCTTTGTTCCACAGCCACCATTTGGGATCCTTCCCTACAAGATATTTTGCATGAATGAATTATCCCCAACGGAATACAAAAGCCTGCCTCCTTAGAACCCATCATCTTCCCTACCAGGATAACAACATGTCTTACAATAACAGAAATGACTACTCATGACCCAGAAGAGAGACTACTGTTGTAAAGCAATTCTGGTAAGGTATCAGTGATGTTGTTATAACTAATAGACACTAAGTAGCTGCCAAAGCACCACACCTATATTCATTCATCAACGTGTCAAGGAAAATGCACACTCCCAAGCTGGATGATCACAACTCATCCAAGGTCACAAGTGAAGATTCCGCCCACTTCTCTGTGATCTGGCTAGACTCTACATAGCCTCCTCCTTGCTAAACTCCAGCAAGTTTAAAGAAAGCATTTAGCAGCATGCAACACACTACATTAAGTGAGCCAGAGGTCATGAAGAATGAATAAACAGGGCAGTTTAAGATCAGGGAGAACTTGTAGGTCACAGAAGCACAGCGCTGCAAATCTGCTACCTGCATTCTTGCAGCATGGAAGATACGGTATCAGTATTTTCTCTACGAGGTTCTTTGTCCACATTTGATGTGCCTGCACATCACAGTCAGAAACGTACAGCCTGTTAGAAGGTGTGGTGGGTTAGCCTTGGCCAGCATTCAGACACCCACCCGTTCACTCCCCTCCCTCAACAGTATGCAAAAGCTTATGGGTCAAAATAAAGACTGGAAGATTGCTTATTGGTTACCATCACGGGCAAAACAGGCTCAACTTCGGAAATTCTATTTAATTTGTAGAAAATTAAAAACAGATAATGAGGAAGTTAGAAACAAAGACAAAAGTTCCTCTCTAGTGCTCCCTCTTCACACTTTTCTCCTGCTCCAGCTCCTGGTTTCTCCACAGACTGCTGAGGAATCTCTGCTCTGGAGCCTGGAGCACTGCTTCCTTCTCCTTCACTGACCTTGGTGTCTGCACTGCTGTTTCCCCTCTCTTCCTCCCCTCCCCCCCTGCCCTGCCCCACTCCACTGTCTGTTTAGCATTTTTTTGTACAGTTATAAATACTTTTTCACAGAAGTGCCACTGCTCAGCTATGCCCTGCAGTGGATCCAGTGTGGAGCCAGCAGGAACTGTGTTCTCCTCTCTAGCCTTTTCTCAGAGAGGCCACCACAGCAGCAGCCCTGCTGCTGACATGACGACACCTAGATGTCAGCTGAAAAGCCTACCATGAAACAATCACAAGACTGAAAGGGAAAACAGGGGTGAAATGTCCTTCACATCAGCCCCTAGTGAGACCAGAAACATCAGTTCCAAAGTGATGGACGCACGCAAACTATCAACAACATTAAATATTTGGAAACCATACAGGTGCTTTTCCTTACAATGTTCAAGGAAGAATCGCTCAGGACTAAACTTCTCCAGGTCAGGGAATATCTCGGTAGGGCATAAATTATAACAAGAATATTTGTGCCATTCAATACTTGGTATCTTCCTGAGGAGGAAAGGGAAAGGGAGAAAACAGCAAATAAGCAGCTGTCTGTAACTGTTTCACCATAGGAAAAAAAAGAGAGAAACCCTACCCTTTACTTGGGAAACCTTCTCAGTACTCTATCCTGCAGACATTCCAGCGCCCATGCCAACCACCTCTAGCCACTTAAAACTCTAAAACGGCCACATGGCACATTCCTATCTCCATTTCCTCAATCTTGATAAAGGAATGGAAAACTTACCAAACACCTCGTCCAGTTCTTTGTGAACCTTCTTCTGAGTTTCAGGTCCAAGTAAGCACAAGAGCATTGAGAGGGTGTGCAGAGATGCAGTTAGAAAAGTAAAAGCTCAGCTCAAATAGAAATTGGTCAGAGATACCAAAAACTACAAGAAAGGGTTCTTCAGGTACTATCATGGTTTAGCCCCAGACCACAATGAAGTACCATGCATACACCCCACCCTGGTGGGAGGGAGAGGAGTATCAGAACAAAGATAAAACCCATGGGTTGAAATAAGAAAGGTTTAATGACCGAAATATAGTAAAGTAAAATGAAAATAGGAAAAGAAGAGAGGAATAAAACTCAAGAAACACAAGCAATTGCACAAAACAATTGCTCACCCCCCACTGACCCCAATCCACCCCTGAGCAGCAATAGGCCCCTCTCAGTTCATATACTGAGCAGGGCCTTCTGTGGTATGGAATATCCCTTAGACCAGTTGGGGTCGGCTGTCCTGGCCATGCTCTGTCCCAGCTTCTTGTGGACCTTCTCACTGGCAGAGTATGGGACACTGAAAAGTCTTTGATGTAGGGCAAACACAACTCACCAAGAACTAAAACATTAGGGTATAATCAACATTATTCTCATACCAATTTAAAATACAGCACTGTGCCAGCTACTAGGATGAAAATAAATTCTATGCCAGCTGAAACCAGGACAGGTATGTAAATAAGCAGAGACAGAAGGAAAGTATTTGCCTGCTGTTTAACAGGAGAGATTAATTAGTCACCAACAAAGGCTGAAAAGGCAGAAGTACCCAACACTTTCTTCACCCATGTCCTTTCACCAGCACCAGGCCTTGGGAACAAAAATCCTGGCTGATGCGAACACAGACCCACCATCTGTGAAGGAAGAGTTGCTATGTGAACTATTACAGGAGCTTGACCTCTACAGATTGATGGGCTCTGGCAGTAACCAACCAGCTCTGGCTGATATAGCTGTGAGACCACTCTCCATAATCTTTGAGTTGTGGAATTTGGGGGACATCCGAGAAGACTGAAAGAAGGCTAATGTCACTCCTATCTACAAGAAGGACTTAAGAGAGGATCCAGAAAATTACAGGCCCATCAGTCTTACTTCAGTCCCTGGGAAACCTATGGAACAAATTTTCCTGGGGGCTGTTACAAGTCAAATGAAGCCCACGTTTAGGAAAAGCCAGGACAGATTGACCAAGGACAAATTGTGCTTGACAAACCTGACTGCCTCTTATGACAAAGGAACCTGCTTGGTTGATGTGGGGCAAGCAGCGAACATTGTCAACCTGGATTATCTCCAAGGCTTTTGATGTGGTTTCCCACGGCCTCCTCCTACAGAAATGTGTATGTGATGGTGTGGATGTGTGATCCGTGTGCTGGGTGCGGAATCGGCTGACCGGCCACACCTGGAGGGTGGTGGTAAATTGCTCCCTTTCACACTGGCAGCTGTCACAAGTGGAGTCCCCCAGGGAACAATACCGGGCCCAACGCTGTTTAGTATCTTCATCAGTGGTTTGGATTATGGGATCAAGGGTACCCAGATGGAGTTTGTCAGTGATACCAAACTGAGTGGGGCAGAGCACACTTTGGAAGGGAGAGACACCTGCAGGAACACCTGGACAGGCTGAATAATAAGGCTAACAAGAACCTTATGAAGTTCAATACGGACAAGTGTAAGGTCTTGCACATGGAAAAACATAATCCAGGAGAGCAGCACACGTTGGGGATCCACCTGGCTAGGGAACAGATCTATGGAAAGGGACTTGCAGGTCCTGGTGGACAAGCAGCTCAGTGTGAGTGAACAGTTTGTTGCTGCAGCAAAGAAAGCCAAAATGAGACTTGGCTGCATCAACACCAGGAGAGAAAAAGTCACTATCCCACTCTACCCAGTTCTGGTCAGGCCACACCTGGAATGCTGTGTTCAGTTTTGGTCCCTGCTATACAAGAAAGACGTGGACAGGGTGAAGGTGCAGCAAAGGGCAACAAAGATGACCAAAGAACTGGGTAGCCTGTCATGTGAGAAAAGGCTGAGAAAATTGGATTTGCGCAGCTTGGAGAAAAGAAGCTTAGGCACACCTTATCACCATGTTCCTGTATTTAAAAGGTGGCTACTAAGAAGATGGGAGATTCCCTTTTCATAAGGAGTCTTACGGAAAAGTGAGGAGTGATGTGTGCAAGTTATGCCTGGGAAGATTCCAACCGGACACAAGAGGAAAACTTTTCACAAAGAGAACAATTAGCCATTGGAATAATCTCCCCATTATGTGGGAAGTGGTGGATTCCCCAACACTGGACACTTAAGATTCAGCTGGACAGGGTGATACACCATCTCGTCCAGACTGTGCTTTTGCCAACAGGCACCAGATGATCCTTGAGGTCTCTTCCAAACTGGAAGGGGTCTATAATGATTATCAGGATATATGACGACCAGTGATTCTGTCAGGTGCCCAAAAACTGACCAAAAGAGAGAAGCGTTAAAATACTTCTGGTAGACAGCAAACATCCCTCTTCCCTCTCTCTTGCCACCTGAGAGCAATCCATTGCTGCTCTAGTAATTAGCAAATCTTTCCTTTTAAGCTGCAGAAGCAGATGGTTACTGTTCTGCTCTTCTCTTCATTTGTACAAGAAATCTCAAAAAGTAGGAATGGTCTTACAGACTCGTCAGCATGCTGGTTCAATTGCTCACCATCTATAAACATGTTTGGCTTGGCAGGGAAAACATTACTTGCTGTAAACAAAGTTTATCCCACCAGTTCCCATAGTTACTGATGATTAGAACAGCATAAGTAAAAGCAATGAATGAGATTTCAAAAGAATTAAAGGAAGAAGAAAAAGTAGGTACAGACAGTATTTGTAAGAGATCAAATATTATTATAATAAGAAGCAGACAGAGTGAAAAATGAAGAAATGTTAAAACAGCAGTTAAAGGGGAAGTACTGCAAACTCCTGTTTAAAAGTATAAATTTTATATATGACCGATATTTACATAGACTACAACATCTTTAAGGAAACAAAAAAAGTGGGAAGAGCACTTTATGTTCTAAACATATCTTATTTGATAGGTAGAAAAATAATTCCCTAGGAAAGGCAGAAAAAGGAAGAATGCCTGAGAAAAAAGTGCAGCCGCAGTCTCTTGATATTGCAGAGCCGACACCTCGACCATTTATTTCATTTTGCTCCAAATTTTAATCTAACCTCTGGTCAAATAATTTTAAAAGAAGGTAATGCAGGCATCCTGAGGATTGCAAGGCTCAGCAGACACCAGCATAATGCACACCCTCTTTGTTACACAAGATACTAAGTGGCAAATTTAGTGCTTCAGTCTTTCATTCAGTGCAGAGGGTTTCTATTTCTTCCTAAAACAGGTTAAGAAGCAATCTGAAATCTCTTCCTTGAGGCTGGAGGATTTCTCTGAAAGGATTTGGAGTAATTCTGTGAACCTGGAAAATAAAAACATTGTTAATGGTTGTAGTTTCCAAAAGACACTCCAAGATTATGTATGAGTTACTTCCACCAATGTGCTCAGATCGATATTTGCTAACCTGCCCTTATTCTTACATCACCTGTTATATAATTATGTCAATTATATAATTATTTAAACCCAAGGAACTTCCAAACAAGTAAAGGTTACATATAAGGATTCAAATATATCAGGAACTAGCTAGTCAGCTGTATTGTAAAAAGGAACAAAATGAGCCACATAGGGTTGCTCTCTTTTTTGGTGTTGCAGATTTAAGACAGAGCTGCAAATCAATACTCATTTTTTTTATGAGAGCTTCATATTTTTGTGAAAAATGCACATTTTCAAATCTACTTTTTCTTCACACAAAAAGTTTATTAATTTCAGAGCTAAAACAAAATTTGTTATGAGCAGTTCACAAGCATGCAATTGTGTTACTACTCTATCAACTGCAAAAATATCTAGCCTGTACACCACATACTCTTGCTATGTTGTAAATATGTCAAAATACTGAAAAAAAAAAATGAGATGAGATGAGATGAGATGAGATGAGATGGAATTCTTTTCCTCCCATGTCATAACAAGAAAAAGAAGCTTCACAGGATTCCTACCCAGAAGAGTTAGGACAACCTCAGAACAAGTGAGAAGAAACTTCAAAACCAAACTCAAAAGATCCTGCCAAGAAAAATCTGTTCTTTTATGCTGAGATGGCTCTCCCTAAGCACTACACTTTTTGATGGTATGATGGGTTGATAGGTTTTGTTGGCCTTTTATCTTCCAAGTTGTATTGGGTTCAGTTCGAAAACGGGCAGAAACACCAATTAAGTGTAGTGGTTTGGTTTAAATTATCTATTACTTCCTTATTTTCTTTCTCTGAGATAAGAATTAAGAGAAAAACAAAGCAGGCACAAACCTTAAACAGCTGCGATACAAAGAAAGAATTTTATTACTAACAGAATTAAAAGTTAAAAAAAAAAAAACAAGAAAATTAAAGCAAACCTCCCCTCTCCTCCGGCACTTCTCTCCTTCTACTCAACTCACACAAAGGATAACAGAACATGGGATTTCAGTCAGAGTTGCAGTTCTTGAAAAGTCTCTTTCCTATGCTTAAGGGAAAAAAGGGTTTTTTCTTTGCTTTATGTGGTTCCCAAACTGCCACCAATAGCAGAGCCGCCCAGAAAGAAACAATCTGCTGTGGTGTAAAACATCTCTCCCATGAAAAATCTCACAGTTCCTTCACACTGCCAAACACGGGCCATCACATGGGGTTATTAATCTTTTTAAGGATGAGTTATTTTGGCCTGTACACAAAGGCTTTCTTCATCACAAGTCTCTAAAAGCCTTTCACTGCTTTTATACAGAAGCACGTGGCATGTGCACTCTTCACAATCTTCACGGGCCACACATGAATTCTTCATGCCCCCATGTACTTTAAATGGATTAAAGAGACAAACAGTTTGCGATATTACAGTTTTTTACCACGGCATGCAAGAAGTATTTTTAAGCAACGTGCGAGACACGCGGCACTGCCCTCTTTTCTCCCGCCGCCATTTTCAGCTTTGTCTCACTGACTCACTTTCTCTTTCTCTCTGACTCTGAAGCCGCACGTTGAAGTGCTCTTTTTTTCAGGCTTTACAGTAGAGAAAGCCTCGCTCCCTTTTGTGCTGCTGGCTGCATGGTGTCTTCTTCAGTTCGGCACGAAGTGTGCTAGCTGCAGGCAGGAGGCTCTGCCGGCTCTTGCTGGCTCCGCCGGCTCCGCCCTGAGAGGGGAGAGGGACCCGCCGGTCCCAGGAAGCCGCGCCGGATGGGTTTAGCTGTAAGGCAGTCCATGGCTGGCTTTAGCTGCCTGCAGCTCTGGGACAGTTCCCCCCGCCGGTGACCCAGGGTCCGTGCCACGGTGTTGAGAAAAAGGAGGGAGCCAGGGGCCCCGGCCCAGCCCGGAGGCTCGGAGGCCCCCTCACCTTCCGGCAGGTGGGCTGGAACAAAAGAGAAATTCCCGCCTTTCCGCGTGGTTCAAATAGGTAAAGTGCGAGAAGCGTCATTAGTCTAAAAAACTGTCCATCAACTCAGGGTCAACCCACTACACAAGTGATTCGTACTTTGCCTACCTGTTATCAAAAATCCTTGACCCGTCCTTCTGTGGTTAGCAAAATCCGTGGGAGTCAGTGACTTCTTCTGACATGTGTCTCTCTGTAAAAAGGAAATATATACTCTTAGCTAGTGTGATATACTTATCTACTGAAATGGTTTGATTATGGTTTTTATGATCTAGTCCAGCAGACTGGATCCAACCAAAGTACAAAGCTCCAACCAGCACTAAAACTGCACACTTCTAGCACACAGACACCCTCAAAGGAAAACTTTGATGCATTAGACCTGAAAAAATAATCTTCCTCATACAATAGTCCCACACCCTCCCCAAGATTTTTAACAACTTCCTCTCTATAGGCAGTAGGAATCCCTGTACATCAGAAATCAGAAGAGACCCAGAAATGAGACCTTCTGTAGACCAACGGCAGGCATGAATGAAAACCTCTTCCCTTTTCCACGTCTCCGCTTACACTGTAACATACCCTGAATGTATGAGTTGTGCTGGGCCTTGAAAATTGATCAACAGTAACAGTTCTTTCTCGGAGTGGCTGTTGCTCTGTCCTGCCAGCCACTGCACTTGACACTCTGCTATGAGCATATCGTTCTTGATGCTGAGAGAATTAAAAAGAACATTAAGAGAATGCAGCAATTGAATAAATCAAAATATTTTTTTCTGTTGACATACAAAAGTTCACAAGAAGAAAAGAAAAATACATTTTCAATAACCAAAAGCACCAATCTAAAGGTTTGCCTGTTTTTTAAACAGATGTGAGACTGTTTCTATGTTGGCACGTTAACATAACAACACGCCAATTTACTTTCATTCTAGTGATTCATTACTCACCCAACCTTCAAAAATAGGCCAATATAAGATCTGTTTTTTTCAGCTGGTGTCCTTTTCTACTCCTGTTAGCATAATTTTCTAATTCTTATAACCTAACATTAGTGAATAAAACACTGAAAAGAGTTATTTAAACCCAGATGCATAGAAGTGCAAGGTTACTATCTTGTTGATTGGTTCTTTTTATCTTTTTTTTTAATTTGCTTTTTCTGTTGTCATACAAGCCTTTCCACTATGATCTGCCTGTGACCTGAGGTTTTACACTGCCTTCTCTTGCATTGTTATCGTACCCCAATGTAACACATATTATCATGTTAAATCTATGTATTAAATACAAGCCAACACAAGCTGTAAAATTACTCATATCAACCAGTGACATAGAGTAATTTATTTCTAAATAGCTTGAAGTTCTTCACCAGTAAAGAAATGAACACAACTTACAGAGCTACGTTGCATTCGAGGTACTGAAACATATTGTTCAACAGCCTCAGAGTTTATGGGTGGTAACTTGTTCCGGGTTGCAGGTGCACGAGCAGAAGATAAACGATCCCAGCTGCCAACCCTATAGAATTTTAAGGGTTCCTCTTTTAGAAGAATTCACATTACAGACTTCTTCACTGAAGTAATACGAAATTATTAAGTAGTACATTTCTTTATAAAGCTCAGCTACAGAAAGTAACAGCACCTAATACAGCAATAAAAAATAAAACAAATGCCTTTCCTCAAAAAATCATGGCTCTGCTTGCTTTCTTCTTCCCTCTGAATTCTACAATTAGTAATAAATCGTGGGTTAGTTCTCAGGTATTTTGCAAAATCCTTCAGTGGTGAAATTTCAGTAAAGTTTGAGAAAAGAAAAGAATAAAATGAAAAACTCACAATTTCATCCCTTTACGGATTTCATCAATGTACACATTAGGAACTTCTGAGCAGGGCTGGTCAGAGGTGAGAGAAGGTAACCTTGGTAGCTTCCTAGAAGATGCCAGCAGTGCCGGAGATGATGAGAGAACACTGTTATCAGAAATTCTGCCCAGCCTAGCATGTGCTGAATTTGGACCACTGGAGGTAATGCTATGCTGTTTGTCTTCTTGCTCATTCCTAGGGAAAGAGAAAGAAATAAGGAATTAGGATCAAGAAAAACAAGGATTTAACAGTGCATAATTTCGACCTCTGCAAATCACTATCATATCAGTGATCCACACAAACAAGATCACTGCCTTTTTATTGCCTTTTTCTAATTGCAAAACATTTTTTACATAATGTGAATTATGTCACATTTTTCAAATGTCAGTATCAGCACCTACTGTATTTTTTCTGCTGTGGCAGCATGCCTCTGTTGCAACGGTTTTGCTTGAATTGTCATTACACCATCCAAATCACTACAGAAGTTGCTGGAGAAACGGTGACCCTATTAAAAGAAACAACTATGTGTTAAGCGTTACTTTTTAGAAGGAAAACCTCAAAAAGCACATAGTTAAGAGGTATTTTACTTGTTTTTTACAAAAGCTCCTTTTAAAATGGTTCAGTACAATTCTCAGGAGTAGGTGGGGCAACTATCCTTTTTTCTTTTGCTTATTTTAAACAGGTTTTATAAACACAACTTGTGTAATTTAGTTACTGAATTGCAACTCGATTTACAATATAAGTTTCAGTTGAAGCCAGAGTTTGATTCTTCAAACTTTCCATTTTCCCTCAGCACAGGGGCATGATTTATGGAAGCATTTTACTACTTCTGGCTGCTGAGACCGCTACAGAACAAAGCACGCCAATGAGGAGAACCCAGACTGCTGTGCTATCTTTTCTGTATTCCTTATCTCACTGTTTAGCAAGCATGGAAAAAGAGCCAATGGAAGAGAATGAAGTTGCTTGAACTCAACAGAAAGAGTCAGGAGAAAAAAACCAAACAGAAGCAGTGGCTGACAAAGGAATCAAATGTGCAAAAACAGGAATCAGGAGACAGAGAGAGGAGACAGCAAGCAGGACAAAATAGGACATTTTATCAATATAAGCATGAGCTTCCACAAAGACAGGTAATGCGTTGTGCCAATGCGCTGGTGGATGTACTGCAGAATCCCCTTTCACAAGAGGCAAAGGAAAAGGAAGGGAGAGTCTGAAACCCGCAGGGTTGTGAGTAAAGCACTTCAAGTTGCAACTTCACATCCCAGTTTGTCTTCTTAACACTACCACGAAGAAATGACAGGACCACAATAAAAGCAAAATTAGTTTTTAAGGACAGAATAGAATTTAAGAAGACTTTGCAAATCAATGGCAGCAACACCTCAGTGATAAATTGTACCTTTAAGGACCACCAAAGAAAAACAAGTGACAATAAAAAAAAAATAATGAGCATTTAATTAAACCTCATTTTAAATCAGATTACTTTAAGTACAACTAATTGGTATAAAGAAAAAAAAGAGAAAGTAAAGAAAAGGAGCCTTTTCAAGTTTCAACCAAGACTGTCCAAGGTTTGAAGAAAAAAAGAACAGCATTGGACAGAAAGGTTTGTTTTACTTTACCTGTGATGAAATAGAATGAGCCCCAAAAGATATACTTCGTGCTTCAGAGACTCTGGAAAGAGGAATGCTCCCAGCATCTGTCGTAATGTGAATGACTGGCAAACGCAGCAGTTTTGCTGTACCAGTTTTCAGTTTTTCTACTTGCTTGTCACACTCTGCACAACAGCAAAAAAGGTAGATGGAATAAGAAGTATTTTCTATGTTTACCAGCCATCATCTGTTTGGATTCAAACAATATTACTCTACACAGTAAATAAAGACTTTCATATAGCTTTAAGTTACCATGATATTTAAAAATCTAACATAAATTATGGGTTTTTGAAAACATTTCCATTTGTCTATGTCTTCTCTGACACTGACATACAAGCTGGCCTATACAGGTAGATTTTGCAGTGGGTCTTCAAGAAAACACAGCTAAGACTTTAGAAATGCTGTCTAAAAATCCCCAGACATTTATTGTAAGTATTAAAAAAAATTAAGAATATATATTAATAAAAAGTCTATTGATACTATCCTTATCTGACAGCAGCTATATACTGTTTCATTTTGGGTACATGCTACCATCTTATTTCTACTATAAACCCAAATTCCTTTCCTTCCTAGTTGAAATACTAGCTATTTGTCATAAGCTTGTGACCTCCAAAAAGATAAAAGAACAAACCTATCATAATACTGCTAAACGATCCTCCCTAAACTATAATACTGAGAGCTAAACAATCCACCTGTGGTGTAAAAAGAACTTTTAAATTACACTAAAACCTGAAATGATAAGATCTGATGCTGCAACTATTCAGAGAAATTTTGCCATTTGTCACTTTGTTGTATTCTTATATTTGAGATTGAGTATACCTTACATTTGAAGTAACTCCCAAAACCCACCCTCAGGTATTCTTCTGTTACGTCTGTCTCTTTAAAACACATTGAAAGAACTGAAATTTCCCTCAGCTTCCAAAGATAACACATACACACTAAATAGGTTTTCAGTTCTAGTTAATTTTCCTAGCTTTTTCTTTTCCTCGCTACAGTCTGCTAGAATATGAAAACATAAAACAAAATTACATGCATCACCTTTTCTTCATCCTATGGTAAACTCATGAAGTCCTGCACATCAGCAAGACTGTCTATCTCACTTCAACAATCTGACTACCCAAGGGTTCTTTTTATTAATAAAGCTTAAACAATGAGGACTAGGAGACTTTGATTCCTAGGTTCCAGATTCAGATCACATTATCAGTGATACCCTGCTAACAGCATCAATTTGCATCTTCAAGCCAGTGATTAATTATTTTTTTTTAAACATGCTCTCTTGCAATGAAGCTATTTCAGTCAGTATTTTTCTTTTTACACCTCTCATACAAAACTCCCTGAAAATTTGAAAGAAAGTTTCATTTTAGGTGCATGTGTGTGCACGCATTCTTATGGCAAGACATTACCTAAGTTACCACTCTACAGCAATGGTTATCTTAACCAAAGCTTGGAAAATTCACTTAATTTAAGGGGATAGGAGAAGAAGACTTCTCTGAATTAGATTCAACAAATACCATATTTTCAAATGAAAATATCAAATACCTGGGATACTAGTTTCCCAATTTTTTTTAATCAGTTCCTCCAATATTCCAATGACATTGCTCCAGATATGATCAAATACTTCAGAAGCCACAGCATCTTTGATACAGGCATTGGGAGAAACAGGAGGAATGCCACGCTTACACCTCTTCTCAGAAAGACGCATTTTCTTTTGTTCCCAAATCTCATCCTCACTAATAAAGGAAACAAATTCAAAAGAATTCACATGGGGTTTGACTTTTTCCCCCCTCCTTCAATACATAAACATACATATGGAAGAAAAGGCAGTCAGCTGGAGATTATCAAAAAATTCAAACTCAAATTTACCTAAGGAAAGAGAACTTATCAAATACATAAAATGATTTTCTCTTTTATTTGCTTACTGTTGAAAAATTTAAAAATCCCAACAGGGCATTACAACAGAAAGATCTGCAGGTCTAGGAAAAAGTTTTATGTTTGAGACTAAATCCTCTGCTTTTTACAGTAACATAGGTAACAACTGCTGTATTTGTCAAGAGGATTCTCACATAGAAAATTTCTTTCTTAGCACGCCCTATGTACCTGCACACATCTGCAAGTTTCCACCATTGATCAAAGATGAAATAACTTTCAAGGATTTCTGCAGCCTGACAAGAATAGTAGAGCTCATAGCCTTACATTTACATTCTTCCTCTCCACGATAGTTAGGACAGTTACGCTTTCTAATTTTTTTTCTGTTTCCTCTCTATCTAGGGAAGCATGTTTTAGCAACATTTCCTAACTTGGTCTTCTAATATACCCTCTCAAGAAGAAAGTTTTAACCTTTTTCTTTTTTTAATGCCATCATATCTTTTTCTAAGGAATGCTTTTTTTTTTTTTTGTGATCACAAAGATGATTCCAAATTCCTACCTCCCTTTCTCTTCTCTGTCACTTCTTCACTTCTTCCTCAAACCAAACTGCATAATTCTTAACTCTAAGTGAGATTTGGCTGAGTGGTTCCAACTGACAAAATGACAAAGCTGTTCTCCTGTCAGGACTAAACTAAACCTGTCAGGACTAAACTAAAACCTAATGTTTTAGTTATGGAAAACAAGATTTTTCAGAATTGAAGGAAACAAGAAGCATATGAGGGACACAAAAGAGAGAAACACACCTTCACACAAGTCTCCCTCCCAAATTAAGTTTGCTTGCTCAGTAAAACAAAGAGAGAAGACTACTTGAGAGCATTCTTAAACCTAAACGCTTCCCAAAAAGGCAGCAACCCCAGCCTTCTCTTTCCAAAAGAGCACTGAAAGGGTCTCTGTCTGGTTCCTCAGTTTTTCAGAACAACCATGTCTTTGTTCTGGGTGTGCATAAGGCCTTAGCACAAAAAGCTGTGCTTTGTGCCCAACTAGTCCTACCAAAGTTCTTCCCTTATAGAGAGGCCCTTCAGAAAACAGCATATTATGATCCTTCATCCACCCAGTAGCTTAGCTGCTGGAACATTCATGACCAGTGAGTGTTCTGACCATTGTGCTACCGAACACAGGGACAGAAGGAACTGTATCTTACAGAAGAGGAACACAGTTTATGAACTCTGACTCAGTTCACTGATAATTCTTCATTACATTCTTAAAAAATACATATATCTGTCATTTACAGTTCCTTGTTGTCAAAGGCAAGATATTCCTCTATTTTTCCATCCTCATCATAAATTTCTTCCTCCAGGAAGGAATACGTGGCTGAGTCTGAAGCAGAAATCCTAGTGGAACTTGAATCCAATGATTTATGTATTGGAGATGCTGTTGGGATCAGTTTAGAGCCTGAGACACAGAGCCTGAAAAAAACATCAAGAAAGTGAGAATTAAACATTCAAAGAAAGGAGAAAGTGCATATTTAATTATAGTGACACATTTCAGTAATACAAAAGTAATATTTGTATGTGTTTCTGAAGGGGGAAGACCAAAAAGAAAACTCTAAAAAATTAACATACTCTTTTGTATTACCAGTACATTCAAGGAGGCCAGGCACACACTTAGTATCTACATGGGCATCATTTCTGCTCTGAAAGTGCTGAAAGCCTTCATCCTTTGGAACTAGGAGCTGCTTTCCTAGAACCCTGAATAAAAAGGAGAGAACCAGCAGTATCTTAAATGAAAACCTAAGCCATATGCAAATATCCAGAATACAAACACCTGCAAATGGGAGGCAATGCAAAAGCACACCTTACATCTGCTTTGAAAAGCAACTCATGGAGGGGCCAGAGCTTCGTGTACTACCTTAACATCACCTAGTATTTAAGTCATTAAAGTTAAGCTGATTTACACAAGAATGAGATTCTAGTTTATACATTTTAAGAGCAAACAGTAAAACTTGTTAGATTGTTCTAAAGGCGGACAAAAGTAAACACACTTCCTTTCTTATCAAAAATGTAAATTTTTGTATTTGCATATATTTGTATTCTGTAAGGTACATTTAAAAATGGATGCAGAAGACAAATAACGCCTGCTGTGACATCACTTATCCAACTCGAGTATCCATCAGTGTGAGTAAAAAGGGCTAATCAAAAATGCTTACATGAATGTTAAGGCTACAGTTGAAGTCCAGAAAATGTGCAAACTCCAACATGCATAACATAGACAGGAACAGAGAAAAGGCAAAAGCAACTCTAATAAATATACACAAAATTATGCTATAAAATAATTTCTGAACACCTTTGCCTGCAACTATTTTATTAAGCAAAATAAAGGGCATCAGTTGCAAAAGCACCACTGCCCAGATTTACTGCTCGAGCACCTACGCACAGCTCAGTCCCAGAGATACAGATTTGAATGCACAGGTGTTGCTGATGCCCAAATCATAAGAGGGTACACCAAAAATTGAAACTAGAATGGTAACTGATTAAAACTAGTACTAGCAAGAATTTCCTTACCTTATATGAGGAAATTGCTCAACCCAATCTGCACATTCTGCCTTCAGGTTCTCTGTTTGGGAGGTCACTTTTCCTTCAAACAGCATTTCATCAATCTCCCAAAATAACTGATGCACTCTCTGCGTGTTGGCTTTATCAAATTCCTATGTTTTATAAAGATAATAGGTGTTAGCAAATATGCATGTATACTAAAATTTCCACGATATTTAAAGAACAGAACGACTTGAATCAACTTGGCTGAGAGTGTCAGAATGCATGTTCAGGCTATATATTTTGGACACAATTTATATACCACAATGCAAAAAAAAAGCCCCACAAAGATCCCATATAGCTGGCCTGAGCAAGATGATTTAGCAAAAAGGAACAACAGGATTACATTTCTATGACATTAACATATACTGCTGCCTAGAATTAGCCCACATTAAAAAAAAAGAAACAGTTATAAAGTGTTTGGACTCCAAGCTTGTTCCCTGTGCCTATGTGAAGCATGCACACTGCATCTCTGGGACCCAGGGCACCGAAGCTACCTGCTCTTTCAAGAAGTGCTCTTCCTTCTTCCTCTTTGAGTACAACAGCTAAGAGGGCAAAGAGGGGGCACCTTATGCCTGCATGACTCAGTCTGGTGCTTAGGAAACACCTGTCAGTGTGAGAAATGCCCTTCCATACTTCTTCACTGAACCTACAACTCAGTGCAACTAGAGACTAGGTTAACACAGAGGCAAAAGGAAATAGCAGAGAAGTGCCTGATTTTGTCCAGTGATGAGGAGACAAGCACTTGGCTGAGGGTTCCTCAGCTGGGGCTCTGTTCGTAATGACATTTGCCACTTACATTAGATAATATGATACACTAAAAAAACTGGTAATACTCAAAGCCCAAATCATGCTTGTTCACTTCCAGCTGAATGCCTTAAAGCACTTCAGGCTACAGAAAGGATCACACTGAAAAGGAATGACAAAATAACTCTCACACAGGTTACTGTATAATCCAGAGTCGGACTTTATCCTGAAGGGCTGGCAGTGACAGATGTGGTCAGTACCCTAAAGGTTAGGACATTATGCAAAAAGAATGGCAGAACTACCACTACCAGCCACAAAAGGCTTTCTAAAGAAAGCGGCAGCAACTGCAATGCTTTTGGATTTATTCAACCCTGCCAGCCTGCACCAGGCATGCCTCAGAGGTCAGCTTTTGTAACAGGTACGACCTCTCTCTGAATCATCTACAAGAAAGAACTGAGTTTACGTAAGACCTAAATATTTACCAAGACTGGGAAATTTATATGTATGTTCATGAACGTACTTTATAACTGAAAACATTGAGAACAGTTCAATTTAGACATTGCCTGCACTCTACAGTGTCTGAGAAGACGTGTTTTATCATTCGCTTGGACTCAGAAACCTAAGCCTACCGTCTTCGGTGAAACAGGTTTGTTTTCCCCAAACTTCATCATTTATGATTTTATTCTGTTTTCCTTTGTTACACATTAGCTGCACCAATACCAACTTGCAACCAAAGCTATTTTTTAAATATTCAATTAATGCACTTAATTATTAAGCTATTATGGATGAAGTGCTGCTTGTCCAATATCACTAAAAACTATTTTTTTCTACAATATTTAGAAAAAGAGTACTGTAAAAGTTTCTATGACATACATCATCCCTCCAGGAGTAAACCGAACTTCTTTCAGTAGACAAACTAGTAGTATAGCTGTTTATTCCAGACCAAGAATTATTCAACTCCGTGGGTGTTGTACAACCACTGGATGAAAGTGGTGAGAGCGTTTCACTGAAAAGATGAGAAATTAAAATGAAGAACACAATTATTTTCTGTAGAAACATTTTTTAAATAAAGTGACCAATCAAATAAATGTCCAGTAATATGTATTCCTGCTGAGGGGAAGAGGTGCAAACATATATTTTCAAGTAGAGTGAATACATGCTCCTATTAGTACCATTTACTGACACAAAGGCGATTCCTTTTACACTACCATGCTTTTGTATGTATATACACCATTGCAACTGTATGGGCATACTCTAAAGTGTATGTATGTATTTGAATATACATATATACACGTGTATCCATATTTCCAGCTCTAACATTATTTTGGTTTCTCCACATCAGCTAGTGATCACATGAAAAACACATTAAAGATAACATAAGCTTTCTTTAACTCTTTAACATTAAAAGCTACCACAAGAAAACTTTTGCAAAACAAAGCACAAGATCTCTACAAATGTTTCAAATGGCACTGAGTTATACGTCTCTACGCAGTGTTTTTTGTGTTGTTAAATCTGGTGCACTTTAAAATTTGATCTCCAGCAATTCAAGCCCCCAAAGTTCTAGCTGGTCCCTTCCAGCTACAACCCACCCCAGGATGCAAGGAAAGCAATGGCAATTGGATGTGCAGGCCAGGCAAATCCTAACCAGTGTCATCTGGATTCAAACTTCTTGAAAGTTAACTAACCTGCAACATTAGTGAGCATGATTTCAATTTAATCATGGAGTCTGATTTCCCTTCCAGAGCTAATCAGTGCCCTCTACTACAATCTAAAAATACTCAAATCCATACGACAAACCGAGAGTAAAGTTCAAATCCTTTAAACAGCAGGTTAGGTAAATTTGTATCCTGCATTATATTGTGCAATAGTTATTATCCATAAGAATGACTAAAAGAATGATTAGTAAAAATTAATTCCAATCTGGAAATATCTAAGTCAAAAGTGAGTTAATTAAGTATTATTTCAGAAGTACATATACATACCAAGTATAATTGTCGATGGCTTCTTGCACATTTCTTGCAAAAACTGATGGAAGAGAAACTCCACTTTTTCCAGAGAGACAACGATTCGGGGAACCTCTGGACAGTCCTTTCCTATAAACACAGAAACACAATATTCCATAATTTTAAATAAAGTTAATTCACATCTCCACTGGAAGCGGGTGGCAGGGTGTGCAGGGGAGAGGAGGAGAGGAGGAAGACAACTACGCTGTTGAATTTTTCAATTTTTCAATCCTATCCATCAAGACAAATATTTGCTTGAAACAAACTACTTTGTTTTAAAATAGCTTTTATTTACCTTATTTACAAAGGTACGTTTCAAAAAAAAAATGTACTTTTACTTAGAGACTTGTTTTACTCCACTGGCATCCTCCTTGGATTTTGCAGTTCAAACTTTGCAAGAAGCACACACAAATGAAGCAGCACCTCACTACTGCAACAACAGAGCAAAGGCACAAACCAGTAATTGCTCATACAGCAGTTTAATGAAGGAATGTTTTTTCCCTTGTTTGGGGGGGTGGGGCTTTTTGTTGCGGTTTTTTTAATTTGTTTTTTTAGATGGAAACTGTTTACATTTGATATATGAAGTTAGGTTATTAATATGTTGAACACACCTCTTCAGAACATACACAGACGTGTGAGTGTTCCTTGGAAACACTTTTACAACAATAGATTGCTTCACCTACTTTCATGCCATAAAACCCTCACAGCAGCATGACTGCATCAAAGTACATTCGTGAATGAGTAACTACAAGAAAACAGCTCATAGTTCAAGAATTTTCTTCATTTCTTCAGACAAGAACTGTAGATTGGCCCTGCAACAGTTAGGATCGCTCTGTCTTCTTTCTATCCTTTCTGATATTTATCTTGCCATTACACATATATCAAAATCTAACTCCCCACTCAAATGGATCAGTCACACATCCTACTCCTATGTCTCGGTTATGAAAACACCAAAAACCTACCATGAGTTTGAACTTCTCATCACAGAAGACCTTAAATTTCAGTTTCTTGGAGGCTGGTACAACAGCAGTGGAAAGCATTTCCATGTGTTTGCACTACATATCCTATCTCTTCCCTAGGCATCTGCTTTTGGCCAGTAAGCACCAGAAGGCTCTTGTTGGGGCGCCTTGGGCCACTTCGGGACAGCTCGCTGTCCATCAGCCTGCGGCCATCCAATGGGCGGATGAGTCGGAGTCCGAGGGGCTGTCTGCGGGCGAGGCCGAAGTCTAAGCCTACTCCCCCTTTTCTGGAAAATTCCCTGTTCTTCGATGGTTCATTGGTCTGTGTTGGTTGTCCCCTCTTCTGTGCACACCTGATTGGTCTTTTATCACCAAGTTCCTCCCCCTGTGCTGTATCCCATTGGTTCTTTTCATTTGCTCCACCCCTCTTCCTCCCATATTTAAAGCGCTTGCAGACCATCTCCCTCGGCTGTTCTCGTCCCTGTCCTTTTGGGAAGTGAACTCGTGGAACCCACACAAGACAGCTCTCTCCTGCCTCCTTTGTTCCTGGGGCTGCTAGGGGATCTAGACACCCTGGTCACCTCGAAGCGTGCCTGCTGCCCCGAGAGCCAGTGCCGCCCGAGCAGCGGCCGCCGAGGACTGGACACGTTTCTGTGTACGTGTCTGCAGGAAGGTCACTGGAGCCTCCTTGGCAGGACTGTCGTCCCCTCTGAGGCTGACCCCCCTGGGCCGTGACAGGCTCTATGAATATTCATGCAGTCCAGTCCCACGACTTGAGTCTCATTTGGTGGTAATACCAAAATCTATCTCCGGGGAAGTATCAGTGAGCTCACAGTCCATCTTCTACATGCTTCCTTCTGTTCCTGTACATCCCTCTCTGTCTTTATTTGCCATGTTATTGTTCAGGCAGTCTTATAAGGTCTTCCAATTTTTTTCAGAGCTGACCCTTGTTCTTAGTATTTTTCCACAGCTTAATACCACTGCAAAGGTTCCACACTTCACTGCTCATGACTTTACCTGCTCAAACTGCCCAGGTGAGATTCCCATGAAACACCACTGGAGGAGGAAAACATTTACTGTTACCTTCTGCTTACTAATATCGAAGCTAAACCTCCCCTGGTGCAAGTTGAGGCTGTGTCTCTTGTCTTGATGCGAGATGGAGCAAAATAGTGTTTCTGCCACGTTTTTCCACTGCACGTTGTTGTACTATGTCTCCTGACTCCTTGGACCACATGCCATTAGGTGTGCCAGGAAATTATTGCAATAAAATAAAACGAAAAGAAAAACCCCTCCCATCACATCTATAACATCACTTCCCCTGGCCTGGCAAGCGAACGTCAGGAACTGGAGCAGCTCCCGGCTGCTCACCGAAAGCTCCGCAGCGAAGGGCATTAAATGGGGACGGCAGGCGGGCCGCGGACACCGCCCCGCCGCGGGCCGCAGCCCCCGGCCCCGCCGCCACACTCACCCCGGGACCACCAGCTCCCGGCCCCACCGCCACACTGACCCCGGGACCAGCAGCGCCCGGCCCCGCTGCCACACTCACCCCGGGGACCAGGAGCTCCCGGCCCCGCCGGACACTCACCCTGGGACCAGCAGCCCCCGGCCCCGCTGCCACACTGACCCCGGGACCAGCAGCCCCCGGCCCCGCTGCCACACTGACCCCGGGACCAGCAGACCCCGGCCCCGCTGCCACACTCACCCCGGGACGAGCAGCCCCCGGCCCCGCTGCCACACTCACTCCGGGGACCAGCAGCTCCCAGCCCCGCCGGACACCCACCCCGGGACGAGCAGCGCCCGGCCCCGCCGCCGCACTCACCCCAGGACAAGCAGCCCCCGGCCGCAGCCCCCCGGCGGGCCGGGCCCCTGCACCCTGCGCATGGGGGCGCGGCGGGAGCCGCGGGCGCCCCTCGCCCCGCCCCCCCCGCGGCAAGGCCTCGCATCCCTCCGGGCCGCGCCCCAAAAAGCTAAAGCCTGAGCGTGGGCGGGAGCGGTGCCATTTCCCCCGTCTCTCTCCTCGCAACACGCAGCCAAAGAACGCCGAGCTTGGTCTTTCTGACCCGAGGAGGTTTCCCTCGCCTTCGTAGATGACCAAAGGTTATGCGATGCTGGCCAACTTAAAGAAAGATTTTTACTTGTTAATTGAGTTCTCGTCCGAACTCCCCCTGTGCACATCACCTATCTTCCTCAGCACGGGTGCCAGGGCATAGCATAGGCTGTCAGTTGCAGATTTACACTAGCTCCAGTAATCCACTACCTCCATTTATCTCTAGCTCCAGTACATGAAACCTCTGGCATCTGCGTATTTTGCAGAAAGCCTCTCTTAAAGGAGGAAGCAGATCTGCTCATAAGCAAGTAGAAAATAAAAGAAAGAGAAAATAAAAGAAAAGCAACATTAAATATACTGAAAATTAAGACTGAAAAAGCATGACATATGAAGCCTCACCCTATAGGAAAACAAAGAGCAGCATTGAAATGACATTTAAAGTTTCATAACCAAACAAAATATTACTCACTAAGAAAGGTGTACAGAAAATGACTATGAATTTGTTCTCTGATACCTATGTTTGGAAAGAAAAGTTCCGCATTCTTCCAAGCCCCATTCTTCTGTGTCAGTAAATCATTAAGAAACTGCATGTGTAATAACAACTTTCCTCGTCCTTAGCAATCCTTTTTCTGTAGGAGCAGGTTTGTCCAACATCTCAGAGATGTGCACACACGAAAATAGAGTCCTTTGTCAAGCAAAACTTATCCAAGCAGACAAAATCTAGAATAGCAAGTTATGGCCTGGTTAAGAAAATGCTATTTTAACCTTCCACCTTCTCCTACATTTCCACAGTGTAGAGACTGAGACCAAGAGTTAAATTTTTTGCAACCCTCTTGGAAGGCTTTTTTGTCATTGCAGTAACAAGATTCAGCCATTGGTCAGACCCCACACCTTACCACCACAAACACTCAAAATATCGTTTGCATTTCTCTAAACCAAGCCCCTTCTTCCTCCTTTCCATCAACACAATGATAATTATACAGATAAATGATTGTGAAGGAGTATATAATTAGTATTAATACTACTTCCATCACTCTAACTTGGAACTGGAGAGAACTCTCAAAGGACATGCCAAAAAGCATTCAACCAGAGGACTTTAGAAAAGTAAATTAACAGAGAAAAATGCTAACTTTATTATCTGTCACACATGCCATGAGACCTCTTTAACAGATGATTCAAAGTCTATTTTGTAGCCACAGCCTCTGACAGAAAATACTTACTATGCATGGCTCCCTTGCCAACAATGTATAATATCCTGATCTCTAATAAAGTTGCTGCCTTGTTGTCTGAAATAATTCAGATTTTCTCAGATTTCACATCTTTACATGTTCTTTACTGTTTTGGAAGCATGATTTGTAACAAACGTAAGCATATTAACCACATTATGCTCTCATAACAAGACATGCTTTATGTTTTAACCTACCATTTACAGCTGGGGCAGTTAAACCTGGAGAAAAAGAAGGCTCAGAGGGGACCTTATTGCTCTCTACAACTACCTGAAAGGAGTTTGTAGCCAGGTGGAGGTTGGTCTCTCCTCCCAAGTTGCAAGTGACAGGATGAGCAGAAATATCCTCAAGTTGTGCCAGAAGAGGTTTAAATTGGATATTAGGAAAACATTTTCACTGGAAGGGTGGCCAAGCATTGCAATTGGCTGCCCAGGAAAGTGGTGGAATCACCATCCCTGGAAGTGTAGATGTGGCACTTGGGGATATGGTTTAATGGTGAGCACATCAGTGCTGGGTTAATGGTTGGACTTAATGATTTAGAGGTCTTTTCCAACCTCAGTGATTCTATGTTTATTCATTTCACTCATGTTCTCACTTTCTGCTTGTTGTTCTATTCCACATTTGGTTTGCAAAACCAAGAGATAACTGTTATTTTTATGCCAGATTTCTATAAAATTTTGATATGAGTGAGAATATTAAAAAAAAAATCAATCTATAAGCTCTCTCTACCATAAATGTGGGAATACATCTGTGGGAAAAAGTAGATTTTGAAATCCCACCAACCTTTCCTACACTGGTCTGGGACAATTACCATGGAAGTCTATTTCTTATTCTTCTTTAAAGTGATATAGTGAACAGAAGCTGTCACTCCACAAATCCAGCCTGCTCAAATATTCCTCGGTAAAGGGTTACTCTCAACACAGTACCCACCTGTCAGGGGCATTCTCATGGAAGTGAATAGACCACTCCTGGTCAGTATCTTGTTCACTGAGCAGAACGTACAAACTTTGTTACAAGCAACACTGAAAAACCGTCCCTGCACAAAATGGTCCTTCCACATGTTCACCTGCTAATGCTGCTCCATCTTTGGAGCAAGCAAGAAGCAGACTTGACATGACTACTTTCCGCATCCATGATGTACAATATTCCAGGCATGCATCGCAGTATTGTGGTTGAATATTTATACCACAGCAAATCCTAAATTCATAAGAAATACGCGCATCCTTTTCCCTCTAGGTCAGGTAGTCATCTGTCCAACTTGGTTGCAGTCAACCATGGTAAGCTCTCCCTCTATTGCTTGACAAAACACATTTTTTTCAAAATTGATAGGATCTTTAGGAAGACAGGAACACTTTTACTCTCTTCTAACAGCTTCAGTGACCACAAACACCCAAGTATAACAGACAGTATCGAATATCCCTGGCAGATCCTAGAGGAGGTCATACTGTCTGAAGACTCTGCTGTAACAGCTGTGCTCAGGGCTGAGCATTCTTACACTTGGTTAATACAGCAGCACCAAATTCTTCCTTCAGCAGTCTGGACCTTTTATGAGACTTTTACAGTGACTTTTACAGCTCGTGAAAGCAGTTAGTTTGGCTCAGCATTTAAGCACTTATTGCAGCAATACAAAGAAAATCCAGGTAGATGACAACAATGTCTGTCCCTGCTTATAGCCTCTATGCCTCAGCTTTCTCAAAGTCAAGATGATTGTGGCATATCTTGAAAAGGCATCCCTGGAATAGTTTAGCCGAGGTAACTCCAGCAGGTGCATAGTAAATGAAGCAGAATCATGAGAAATTTAATAAAACTTTCATCTAGCTTTCTGCAGAAAATTATTTTAAGGCAGCTATAATATGTCTGGCTTCTTTGCTTAGAAATGACATGGCTCAGTAAGGAGAAGGAAAAAGAAAACCTGCCTTGAAAGGTAATATAGTAAATGTTGACATTCTTAGCTTCTAGCAACACATCATATTTACCATTACTGTTACTGAACATGCCAGAGGCTTGACAGCTAGAAAAAATACACTCCAAAAAGGATAGCACATCTTCACTGGTAGGTGTCACTCCACTTCCAGAGGAGATAATTTTCATTTTGCTCTCATCTCTGTTAATGAGCACTGCCAGAAGTGTTTCAGTGCTTTCAGTCATGTGGCCATTGGTCAATGAAATATCTACTATATCTGAAGCAGGAAAATACAAATCTTTATCAGAGTTTTTCCACTGATAGTGTTTAGTCATACCACCTGATTGACCCTTTCCTTTTACAAAAATGTTACTTACTGTCTCTGAAGCTATGTATGGGTTACTGATGCTTTGATGATCAAACTACCTGGGGAGCATTCATGACCAAGAGTTCATAGTTGAACTCTCGGTCAGTTTCTCAGGTGACTATCTTTTTGATCTGACCAAATCACCGTAATTTGCCACAATGCCAATTTTTTTCATATATTGCTAAAATTCTATTCCTAAATAAACATAAAAGTCTCACTTGGTTCAAAAAGTAGGTAGCGTTGGAATACATTGTCTTAAACTCCAGAGAGAAGGTAATCTTGAAAGACTTGGCCAATGGAATATCATTGCTCATCAGAGCAATGCTGCTGGTTAATATACAACCTCATTTTCCCATGGTAACACTGCACTGACTATGATTTATGTAGGCAAATGGCCTCCAAGAAGACTGATTTGATCCTATGTCTCGGTTTGGGGAACAATTGCATAATGGCTAGACAAAAAAAAAAAAAGTCTTGGTCAGCAGTATGTTAAGAGTAGGGCCCAATGCAGCTCAGAACTGCCACTCCTCTTTGCTTGCAGGTACCAGTAGGTTCTCTCAGAAGCTGAATTCCAAAGCACGAAAGTTTCCCTGTGTTTGCCTGCATCACCATCTACAGTTTGTCAGTCCTCTGTGGCAGCCTCCTGCACAGAGTGCTCACTAGGTGCACTCAGAATCACCTCTTCTACCCAAGACCTGCTTCCCATTAGGATTAAGGTCTTCACTTGTTACTGCATCTGGAGTGAAGAAAAATAATAAAGAAGTGAACATAATTATTTTCTTAAACCACTGACAACACTAAAAGCAGGCCATCATTTTTAATGCAATCTCAACTTGTGTACCTATGGCACAGCACCTCAGGTGGCTATTTGTAGTACATATACTTAAGTGCAATGCCTACTATTAGGCATTTTCATATTGAATCCTGAAACAGATTTAAGGCTTTTCCAACCATGATCTGTGTTGATTTCTGTTCCTATCTTTATAAAACAAAGTAAGAATAAACTGCTCCAATTTTAAAGACAGGCTTATTTGTATACAGTAATTTTATTCTTCTGCAAATTTTAAAGGCTTTATAATTTTGAAATGTATTCAAGATGGCATGAGCTTGCAAAGTATTATACATATAATTTTAAATGTATTTGTAATTTTGATTCACCGTAAAAATGTAACTGCAAGTATAATTTTTGGTTATAGGAAATATAAACAATTTCTGAGTGCGAGATACTATAGAAGTAAATCTGAATTTTTAATATAAATTATGAATCAACATTGAGAAAAATACTATCAATTAACTGCAATAATAAAGAATGCTAATTAGTGTCTTAGAGGAGGTGTTTTATTTCTTTGGATCTGATAGGAGGCACTTACTGCTGCAGGATCAAGTGTCAGAAAAGACAGGAAGGGAGTAGCACCCTAACAGAACCCTTGGAAGTGATCCACAAGACTTTGCCCATGTATTCTTTTCATGGCAATTTGGAAATCCAGTAAATATTTTTTTAAAACAGACTTCTTTCAGCAACATAATGTCATAGAGATTGGAACGCTTTTTTTACCTTCTGGTCATTGATCTCTAAAGAAAATTGCACATATAATGAATCACTGAGAGCAGGTGCAGAACTGTATCCTCTCTAAACACTGAATTAAAAAAAAAAAACCAAAAATAATCTGAAATGTTGTGTGGCAACAGTTCTGTTGTACAGAGTGAAGCAAGTGTGGGGAGACCTTAGTCTGCATATGTTCAGGCATACTAAATACTTTTGTCCTTCCTCTGTAACCACAAACACCCCTGGCTTGAGATGTCAAGATGTGTCATCATATTGCTAAAAGCCTCTGTAACCAAACGGATTTGAGGGCCTGAAAGTTTTTCTCTATTCTTGCTATAGTGTGACTTCCATGGTGGTGTACTGGAAGAAAGGCACTACTGAAAAACAAAGTAATGACCCTTTATTTATCCCAAAACCACAACTCCTTTCCTAAAAACTAGAGAGAAAAAGAGAGAGAGAGGGAGAAATAAAATGCAAGATAAAAAGCAATTGTACAGTACTGCTGCTCACCACACTGCTGTGTGGAATATCCCTTTGGCCAGTTCAGGTCAGCTGTCCTGGCCATGCTTCCTCACAGCTTCTTGTGAGGAAGAGCGTGGGACACTGAAAAGTCCCTGACTTGGGGTAAGCACTGCTTAGCAACAACTAAACATCAACATTATTCTCATACTGAATTAAAAATGCAGAATCTAGTCAGGAGACAGAAATCATCAGAGTAAGGATGTAAAAACTATCACATGCCAACTTGGAAACATATGCTTTCAAGTGAAGGACTCAAAACAGCACAGAAATCCCCACTCTTGTTATCCATGTAGCGTACATACATGCACAAGTACACATTCACACCACGTCAAAACTTTTCCAACAAGACTGCAGCAACAGTGAGAAAAGACTGAGTGATTCAGTCCCAAGTTCAGTATTTTGTGAGACAAGAAATCTCTGATTCCTTTAGCACTCAACAAAACTGACATGAATGACCTCACCACTGAAAAGACCACAAATTTTCACCATACTACTGCAGTATCCAAGAATCTTCTTCCTTACCAAAAATATTGATGAAGAAAAAAAATGCCTGTTATGGGCCCAAACCTTAATTGAAAGTGCGACCCCACGAACAATGGACACTGAACTCTACATTAATGAACAATTTAAAAGAAATAGTCCCCTAACTCACAAAATTTTAGAGGGGTTCACGACAGTTGAGAGTAATAACGTAGACTGAGGGCCCTTCCTATTTTCATGGTTGACTTAGTAATCCTGTTTCTTGAGCATGGGATCAGAAATAAAATGCCTGGTTGTAAACACATCTTCTTAGTTTCCTATAAACAACACAAGTCCTCTGCCTCTAAAAACAATTAAAGGACTTAGAACTAAAATGAGATTCTTTAGGTTTAGGGGCTTTGTGGTTGCTTTTGTTTTACATTTATTCTCTAGTTGATTGGCTTGTACTGCATCTAGCTCTTGGACCCCCAGCATAAGAAGGATGTGAACCTCTTGGAGCAATCCCAGAGGAAGGCCATGAAGATGGTCAGAGAACTGGAACACCTCTCCTATGAGGACAGCCTGACAGTGCTGGGATTGTTCACCCTGGAGAAAAAAAGGGTCTGAGGAGACCTTAGAGAAGGCTTCTGTTAGCTCAAGGGGGCCTGCAGGACAGCTGGAGAGGGACTTTTTACAAAGACATGTAGTGATGGGACAAGGGGGAAAGGTTTTAAACTGAAAGAGAGTAGGTTTAGATTAGATATGAGGAAGAAATTCTTTACTGTGAGGGTGATGAGGCACTGGAACAGGTTACTTAAGAGACGTTATGGATGACCCATCCCTGGAAGTGTTCAAGGCCAGGCTGGACAGGGCTTTGAGAAACCTGGTCTAGCAGAAGGTGTCCCTGCCCATGGCAGGGGGATTGGAATTAGATGATCTTTAAGGTCCCTTCCAAACCATTCTATGATTCTCTGACTTGTTGGAAGTCCATAAGGTTTTCCAAAAACTAAAGTTTATATATAATATTACTAAATGTTAGTAATTATTTTTGTTGCATGCATCTAGAGAGCGTAGATGAATGTGTAGTACCATGTGAAATTAAAATTTACTTCTGAGCTCTGGTACCCTTAATTGCAATGAAAAAATAGACCATGGCAGACCACCACATTACTATATTTACTCTTTTAGATCAGTACAATAGTGGAAGTGACCAGCTTAGTAACACTACAGTGCCCTACCAAGGTTAGTATGCATTACAGTGTGAAAGAGATCTATTGCTTTTAGTGGGTAAAACAGGAGACAGGGAATCAGACTTTCCACCCTCTTCTGCAGCTCATCAGGTTACTTATATTCATGTTTTCAAAGTTAATAATTTTGAAACCCAAAGCTTGGTACTTGTACATCACAGATAAAGCTACACTTCTGATACCAAGTTCACAAACATTTTTTCCCTTGTGTCAGAACCATCCTGAAAATGGGGAGCAGTAAAACTAGTTTCTACAAACTGTTACCCACTCCCAAGAAAACATAAGTTAAGCCTTGCCCAATTTATCTTTAGACCAGATAGCAGTTGTTACCTCCCCTTCCTATTGCAAGATGTTAGAATAGCAATAATAATGTTTCTTTAAAAAGGAATCTATGTATCTTGGTATCATTAGCATATTGTTATCCTTTCAAGAAATTTCATGGTCTTTTAGAGCAGAATATATTTTCTTCCAAGTAAGAGTAAAAAAGAGTGAAATTTTTTTCTTCATTAAAATACGAAGAAAAATACTTTTTCATGATAAATCCTCCTTCAATTTGGTTAAAAAACCATGAAATTTCTATATAAATAAATAGTAAATGTAAACTCTCACAAAGTACTGCCATAGTTTAGCCCTATACACTATTAGGACAAGTTGTTGGTAGTCGTGGAAATCAGAAAATTTAGCATATACGGGAAAGATAGAAGGAAATCAGTACCAGATTTTCACTATTTTTCACTTTTCAAGTATTTTCATTGTTATCAATTTGTCAGTACCTAAGAAAAAAATACTGAGACATAAAATGGATCCTTTCTTTTATTAACGAATTACTCATAGTTAGATTGCTATCAATGAAAATACACTGGCCATTGATGTCTTCTAAAACATTTTGAACAGCAATAAAATTTGTCATGAAGGACCTTTGTTTAGGTAACAAAAGCTTCCTGTGTGCAACTATCAGTAATATATTATCATATTCTATAACTCACAAATTCTAATCTCAACTCTATGCAAGGAATACTAAAGTCTTCAATATTTAATTAAGATGCTTCTTCTAAAAGCTTAAGTGAAACCATCTAATTAAAAAAATGCTAATGTGGAGGTATAGACTTTCCTTGTCAAAGGATGTCTCTTATTCCTTCTTTGACATCTTTCTGGTTTGCTTTTGGTTTTTTGAAGACAATACCTTAATCAGTATAACCTTTACTGCTATGAATAAAATATTTGAAATGCCACCATGCATACAAAAGTGTAAGTTAGGGGACAATTAGGTGATACCAATTAGAAGTGGTTCAATAGCAAGTCAAAATAAGTATTTTGCTGGGCACAACTAGTTTTAATGTAATTGGGTTTATTCTTCATCCCAATACCATCAGTTTGTTTTAAGAGTGAATTCCATTCTTTAATTTTTTTCATGATTAAAGTCATTGGCATTTTACTTGGCTTTATTTTTGGTACTGAAAAAAAGAAGCAGGTGGGGGAAATTACAGGGATGTAACACTGATTTGTTCTGGTATTGTTTGTATAAAGCACCAAACATCTTAAAAACAGAACTGTTAATACATGTTAAACCAGATCAACCTCCCTATTCACAAAAGGCTACTATTTTACACAAATACAGTAAAAGTTTAAGCTTGAAAGAACTTACAATACATTCTGAAACAAAGTAAAAAGCTCTAGATTGGAGTAGGGGGAAAGAAAAGAAGTACGTCAAGGAGGATTTGTGGTCCTACTTTAAATATTATGCTACATGGAAACTGAACTTAAAGCAGAGGTTCCAAAATCCATCTGAAAATGTAGCAGTGTACTAAAGAGATTTCAGTCCTAAAGAGTTAAAAGCTTAACTCAAATATACATTCATTTCTATCACACCTAACAAAACATTACTGTTCTTCTGATCGTCAGTAATAGAGATTAGCACAGTTTACTACTACAGAAGCAGCAACAATAGATGTTCATATAATATATACAGTAGCTTCCCTTTTTTTAATAGGATGAAAAATTCCACCAATACAGTAATGCAACTATTGCTCACTTTTATAAGCTCTTCTGCTTTAAATATGCTAAGGAAACACTTCAGTATACCTTTGCTGTAGCAAAATGTCACCAAACAGAAGCACACATATTTAACAGTCTTCTTTTATCTGCAGCAAACCCAAAGCTTTTCAAGGTGAGACTTGAAAATTAAACACAGAAGCATCCAAACCAAGTATCACACCTGTTATTGACACTTTAGAATTCCACAAGACAGCGACTGAAATGTCTGCCTTGATGCGCAGCAGCAACTTCGGGACAGAACTTGATACAACTCACACACCTACATGAAGTACCTTTACGATCCCTACTCAAGCTCACCATCCCCTGCGCTCCCTCTGGACCTCGGCTTCTCTGCCGGCGCATCCCGAGGTGAGCACGGGGCAATTTTCTTCCGCCCGTGCGGGGCCGGGCTCTGACTCCCGTCCCCTTCCACGCGGAACCCCGAGCGTTCTCCGGCTCTTCGCCCCTTGCTGCACACAGCCCCGCGCGAGCCATCGCTCCTGCCATTGAAGGTGCGTTTCCCTACCTATGGCGTACACCCAGGGGAGGAAAACCCTGCGCAGGGAGATGTTCGGTACCTCTCAGGACACCTAGAGGCAGAAAAAGCCAGGTGGAAGGAAGCCACAGGAGTGAGGGGCTCACACCTCCCCCGTACCCCCAGGTTTGCGGGGCGCTCACTCACGCAGGGTGCCGTGGGATACCCGCCGCCTCCTCGCCCTCGGCCGCCGCCTCCTCCCCGATGTCGGGCAGGGTGATGAGCAGCCCCTTGGCCGCCGCTCTCCCCCCGGGCTCCTTGTCCGCCGCGCCGGGCGCCGGGCGCGGGGTGCGGCCGCCGCCGGAGGGTGGTCGCGGGCTGGGGGCCGGCGAGGCGCGGCGCAGCCTGGAGAGAAGCGCGCCCGCCCCCAGGGCCGCCACCTTCATGGCAGGGGCAAGGAGCCCCTTCCCGGCGCCACAAGCCCTGTCGAGGGGCCGGCGGCCTCGGGCGGGAGCTGCCCGCTGCCTGCAGCCCGGCAGGCGTTGCTAAGCGAAACAAACCCCTCCGGGCACGCACCGCCCTGGGCGGGGAGCACCGCGCCGGCGGGAGGCCCGAGAGCGGCCCCGAGCAGCCTGCGCACCTGCGGGGCGCCGGGCAGCAACCTGCTACGGCCGGCGAGCCGGGAAAATAAAGCGTGGGATTTCCCCTCCAGTCAGATTCCCATCTAATATTAAGGGACAAAAACGAAGCCCACCTGCCAGGGCAGCAGGGCCCTCTTCACACATCTGTGAATAGGAAGGGCTTAACAGAAGTGAGAGCGACCCAACCCAGCACATCTTTATCACCATGCCAGGCAGACGCAGAAAGGAGCTGTGTGGAAGCAACAACTCACGTGCTTTTAAAGATGCTCCCAACCATCCCAGGCGGTTTGGAGAGGAGTAGAGGGTGTCAGTGGCACAAGCCAGACAGCTGGAGGCACATGAGTGGGGAATAATTAACCTTGCCCTAGCTTTCCAACATTGGGTTGTCTGCCTGGGTGAAGAGAAATGTGACCACACCAGCAGCAGTTTGGGAACACTGTAATGCTTGGTATTATGGACAAGGCAAACATTGTGCCAGCTCAGAATACAACAGGTCATGTGGCCCTTGGAGTGCCCAAAAGAACAGTACAGGCTGAACGTTAGCCCAGTTGCTTTATACATATGAGCCCCAGGATCACACATCAAGCAACTAGTTGTACTCTCAATTTTAAGTTGGCAGCTGCTGATCCCCAATAACCAAGGGTACAAAGTGAGGAATTTTATCCTTGATTTCCTAGCACATCAAGGAGTGCAATGAGCTGGCAGAGACAGCACATGGAACACCAAGTAGAGGACTGAGATTTGAAACTGGGATATTCCTGGCCTTTTTCTCACAAACCGGTATAAATATGTTCTGAAAAAATCTTATGGAATAGGTGCACTTAAATCGAACAGCAGCACAATCTGCATTTATTCCTACCATGGCAAGAAGCCCTGACTGAGCCACAGTGAAAGTAGCATAATTGAGCTCATCAGTGGGTAGTATATTTATCTCAGCTATGTATGAACATCACTGTCTGTACCTGGTTCATTACTCCCTGTGTCCTGGTTCTGGCCAGGATGGGGTTAATGTTTGCAGTAGCAAGGAGGGGCATGGCTAGGACCCTGAGGTTGTTCTGTATCACCTCACATCATGCTCAGGGGGCAGGGGTCCTTTCTGGTCGTGTTCCACATGGCATTTTGTGCCTCCAGTTCTGCTCTCCAGCCTGCCAGGGGGAGGGAGGAGTGAGTGAGCAGCACAGGGTTTAGAACACTAAACTGGGGAATACTATTCCTAAACCATGACACTCTGTCATTCAAGATCTGTAGAAACAGTTGGGTTCCACTACAAACCTCCAGACTTGAGCATTCCGCCTCTCTCAAGTCCTTTACATATTCTGCTCTCAGTACAAATGGCTCCTCTTTAGTCCTAGGTAATATCTTTGATATAATGAGTCTGGAACTACTTTTCATTTATTTGATGTTCAACTAGTCAGCAAATCAGCATAATAAAATCTGATGCTGCCCACTGCAAAGAGATTGCCCAGATCAGACATAGACTGTGAATCCTGAAAATACTTACAACTCTTAGCCATGGTAAACCCATTTATTTACTCTCAACAAAATTGTCAAACAAATGTACAGGAGCAGAGCAGAAGTGGGTAATTTCCAGAAAAAGAGGGAAAATTTATAGGAAAATTTTACTTCTGGTATAAGTGATGGTTACCACTGGCCCTGTGATTATTACTTTTGTGCTTTTTTTTTTAAACATTAGTCTAATATTCATTGTGAACCTTTATAATGTCTTTTTCTGTGGTAAATTATTTTAAACTGAATCTAGGTACTGAAATAACTGTTTGGAATGTATTCATCATATTTTTATAATTTAAAGTGATTTTTCACTCATCACCAAGTACTTCTTGCTTGTATTCTTAGCCGTACTACACAACTAAGCATTCATAACATTTTTTTCATTGTTCTGAAACCAATTTTGGGGGCATTCGTAGTATCTAGAAAAATCTTTAGGAATTTAGACATACTGTCATTTGTCAGGCTCTAAGGGTCAGAAAAGACCATTTGATCATCTAGTCTGACCTCTTGTATCACATTTCACCGCAGCATTTCTCCATGTATTCTCTTCATCTTTACGTCATTTTTAATATTCATGTGAACTACTAGCATTTTCTAAACAATTTCTATTGATGTGGAAAGAGAAATTCTGCTGCTATGTGTCATTGCAGATTTAGGAAACACAGGAACCCTGTCACATGTTAGTCTTTAAATAAGAGAAAGAACAATTGACATGGTGCATACCTGGTACACACCATTATTACCAACTTGCCTCCTCAACTTTCATGGCCTAAGCATGAAGAAAGAATTTGTCACTTCGCCTGAAAAGGTCAGAAAGATGAGATGAAGGCATCACAATGGGGATAATCCTATTACTGTAATTAGGGAATCATCATCTATCACTTCAGCTGTAAACAAAGCCTATTTTGTCTTCACTCAGGACTTCCCAAATAAGTGAAGACATCTGCATCCCCTTCACTATTCCAGTGCATGAAAAATCTATTTCACTAATTATTTGTCTTGTTTAGGTTTTATATCATCATGGGACATAGGAAACCTATTAAAACCCAATCTATGCATATAGCAAATCATGAGAAAAGCTGTTTAAAATATTAAGTATAGAACAATTTGCAAACTGTTTTCTAAAGCAATAAAACAGCATTCTTGTAGCAATAGTGTTATTGAAGTTGATGAGGGAAATGCTAGGGGGACAAAGCAATTTAAAAATATTACTGAGCCATTGAAGGATCACACACCTATTAAAAGCTGACAGAGTTTTAAAGGTCCTTGAAGCAGCAATTAAATATTAACAAAAATATACAAATGACTGCCTCGTGTCTAATTTATAATAACCTGTGCTCAGACTCACCATAACATTTTAGCCAGTCCTAAACATTATAAACATCCTTGCAAAGCTCATTTTGCTCAGTCTCAGCTCTCTCTCCAGATCAAGCTGCTAGCCCATATGTTTGAACCTTAATGCCCTGGCAATTGCCAATGAGCCCACATTTCTGTAAAATATTTTCAGGAAAAAATCAAACTACATTAATATACAAGAAATTAAACTACAGAATTCTATTTCTTTACAGTTTTCTTTTTAGCTATCAGATGCAAAACTATGTGTAAAAGGAAACAAAATATTTGAAATTCATCTAGTTTTGAAATTTTTTCCCACTCTACCTCTAACCGTAGTCACAATAATGTTTCTGATACCATTTAAAACGATTTCTTTGGCAGACTTTGTTTTTGTTGTTGTTGTTGCACCAGTAACAAAATTTTTTGTAATGAAATTGCAGTAGCACCACTTTCTCCACAAAGTTGTCTTCTGGTTATAAAAATATCTATGCCTTTTCCCATTTATACAGGTGCAGCAGCTGTGCCTTAGCCACGTTTCACATGGATTTCAAGTTCTATGTACAGGCCCACCTGCAGTTTTATGTGCATTCTAAGAATCAAATACATCTCTCAGTATTAATGTCCTGCCAGCTCCCTGAATTTCACCAGGGAAGAGCAAAAAGTTTTGTTTTTCCAAATACAAAATTTATTAAATCAGTTGACTCATCAGCCTGAAAGTCACTTTTTGGTAGCAACCAGTATTAGCTGCCCCAGAAGGCATAACCACAAAGGTTTTAAAACTCACTTTGAAACTGCTATGTTTCTTGGTTTGAATTACAGAAGTAATTTTCCGTGTTACTTACTGTGTTTCACAAGGAAAGCTTTCCAGCTTGATGCACTGAATCTCCCCATGTTTCAAAAGCAAGCAGTAGTGTCCACTCTACCTTCTACAAAGAATTTGCTGTTTTATCATTAATGCATTTTCTTTTGTATATCCCCTTAGAGAATCTATGTCTTTCCTACCCTACATAATTTCCTAGAACATCAGTCATTCTCACTGCTTTTCAGAATTTCTACCACATTTTTAATACACTGAAATGATTATCAACCATGATCCCTCTTAAAGTCACTTCAGTGCAGCTGAATTAAAATATCAGCAAAAACATGAATATAAACAAAAAAATTTAAATTGTAGTGACTCTTACATATTTTTACAGGATGACAAACTTCTTCAGATCTTCATGAAGGCTTGGTAGTTTTCCAATGGTAGAAAACATACAATAAAATGACCCCATAATTCAAATCTGTAGTTCAAAAATCAGTGCACTTTACTATTAGATTTAAGAGCCATCACTAACTGCTGATGAAATGCACTGACTCGTTCTCTCTGGGCTGGCCAGTTCAAGATGCAGCGAGATCTGAACATTCCTCTTCTCAGGTGAAGCGCATGATACAACTTGTAATCTTGGATATCAGTAAGAAAGATCAGTATGATGGAGTCCCGACTTTGTTCAATAGCTTGCTGAAGAGCATGATACACCTTGAAACTGAAGCAAAAATAAGACAAAAAATCAATGTTTTCTTTTATGTGAAGGAAAAAGAAAAGACAAACAGTTCTTAACAGGGGTCTTAATGGCTATTTTGTGAAATACAGTTGTTATTACTTTTCTTAAATTAAAAAGAAATAATTAAATGTCTAATTAAAAAAATAAATTCATGCTCTAAAAATATAACCTAAGTCTACTGTCTTGAGACAGCCTTGTTTAGCAAAATTCCTTCCATTACAAGACCACTACACAAGAATGGTGTAAAGACTAATTTAAAGGCAAGCAAAAATCATCATTCGATTGTTGCTCACTCATTGTTGCTCTTCTTCAAATGTGTAATTTTAAGGAAAGCAATCTGCAAAGGTGGCAGCCTGACTTTTGGAAAAAACCCCCAACCAAACAAAACAAAACATCCCCTACCAAAAAAACCCAAAACCAAACCAAACAAACAAAAAACCAACAAAAACCCCAACAAAACCAAACAAAACCCCCCCAGAATAAACAAACAAGGAAAAATAGCCCACAAAAACACCCAAGAAAATGCCTAAAACATTGACTGAGATACTCAAATGTCCACTACTGTATGTGTGGAACAATTAACTTTATTAATTTAGGAATTATTCTGAAGTTACAATGTATTAGGTAAATATATTAAAGTAGACTTCGCATGGGTATATTTCATTAAATCCTATTTTTTATTAAAGTTAAAAAATGTTCTTGTTAAAATATCTCTTAAGAAATTTTCCCCCTTAGAGATAAAATTTTATATCCTACTCACTTTTTACACCAGGGATCCTGTAAGAGGTGTTCAGTCACAACAAAAATAATCTTCCTGCTCTTTTTTATACTGTTAATTGTGGCTTCAAATTCAGATACACCTGCTTCAAAGTCCCGTTCTTCTAAACAAAACCTAATTTCAAAGTGGTTAATTTTTTCCAGAGACATGAAATTTTTAGACACCCAATTTTTGTCCTCTCTTGCATGAATAACATAGGCATCATAATAAAACTCTTCCTGTTGTCTCTCAAATTCTTTAAAACCAAGCGTTCGATTAACTAAAATATTCCAGTAGAAAGCTATTCTCCACCCTTCAAAATGGATGGTAAGGACCATAAAGATGAGTAGCGTCACAATAGCGGAAGAGATCACAAAAAGAAGTTTAAATGGGGCACTGTCTTTGCAGGCTGAGCTATCAAAATACAAAACCAGACTACCATGATATTTAGGTGGGGTGTTGCAAATGTACTGGGACCTTAGTCCAGGTATATCTACTTGGGTCACATTAAGCCAATCAGCAAACCAAGCAATGCTTTCACAGGTGCAATCAAAAGGATTGGAATCCATCTCTAGTCTTCTCAAGCTCTTGAAAGGTGGGCCAAATACGTTTTCTTCAACTGAGGTTATCAGATTTTTCTGAAGGTTCAGTGAATTCAGAGAGGCTTGGTCATCAAACAGAGTTGCTGGAAGCAAATTCAAATTATTCGATCCTAAGTCCAAGTGTTTTAATTGAAACAGACCCTTGAAAACCTGAACTGGAATTTCATCCAGCCCATTTGATTTTAAATTAAGAATTCGCAGACTGCGAAGACCTTTTAAAAAAACAACAGGGCCACCTGGATTTGCATGTTTCCAAAGTCGGGCTAAATTATTGTGCTGCAAATCCAGTATGTCAAGATTGTCAAGTCCATCAAACAAGTCTTCTTTTATGTTTGCTATGTTATTATTGCTGATGTCCAGGACAGTCAGGTTTCGTAGAGGATGAAAAGGTGAAGGAGAAAGTGCCAGATTACTGCACCCTACCTTCCTCAGCATCAGTTTTCTAAGGCTTGGGACAAAAATGAATGATTCACTTTGCAAAGTCAAGTTTTTATTATAGGAAAGATAAATATCTTGTATATTATTGAGACCTTTAAACTCATGACCTGTGAGCTGTTGACTAATTTCATTGAGACCAATATCAAGAATTTTCAGGTGTCCCAAGGAAGAAAATGCCCCACTTTCTATTGTAGAGATTCTGGTTTTTGTGAGATTGAGAACCTGTAAGCTAGAATTAGCAAGCGATGAAAATGTTTTATTAGTTATTCTTTGTAAGTTTATGTTGCAGTTAGAGAGACTCAGGTATTTCAGGTTGTTCAGACCTGTGAACATATTAGCAGTAATTCCTGGAAAATTGTTATTATCCATTATAAGGTACTCCAGGTGGTATAACCAATGAAAAGAAAAATCTTCAGTTTTCCCAGCAAGTGAGTTCATGAGATTCAAATGTTTAAGGCTGGATAATCCATAAAATAAACGTGAAGATACATGAATATTATTAAGCTTCAGGTTTAAGTATTGTAAACTTGAAAGCCACTGAAATGAGTCATTTTCTATGACAGAGAGAGAATTTTGGGAAAGGTTTAAAATTGTAAGATTTGTTCCTTGCAATCCCTGGAAAGTTGACTTGTCAATGTAGGAAAGTTTCACACGGCTCAGTGAGAGGTTCCGAATCGCTGTGTTTGATAATTCTGTACAAAGTTTCTTTGTGCGATTTTCACCAAGTTCAACATTGTTCAGTATGAGGCCAAACAGATTTCCAATTGTTTGTAAACATCCCGTATGAAACTGAAAGGACAAGAAAAAAAAGGTCTTGACCTAGACAAGGGGATTATGTAAAAAAGTTGACCAACAAAACATTTGGTTTGAAAAGGTTTTCAAATGAGATTTTCAAGCAGAATAGAACTTCTACACCCAGACTCTTTCACACCCAAGTTCAGACAAACACTTTTTGGAGTTTATACTTCTTGTGACAATAGTTCTATCATTTATAACATGATTATCATAAATCTGAGTAGTATTATTTTAGAAGAAGATAGAAAGTGGCTTAATGAGATTCAAGTTTGAATCCAACTACCGAAACTCTTTCTCTAGAAGTATCTTAAAATGTGTGATATCTTTCTTCAGCTTTCTTTTATTAGTATCTGCTAGGTATACTAATTTACTAGTTATTAGGTCTGCAGACAGACAAGAAGAAACCCAGTTTCTCTGTGCAAGCAGAAGCTACTATGAAATATAATACTACACACTTGCTTTCACAATATGGATCACAAGCTTTGGTCATAGTGCTCGGCCCTCATCTTGATGAAGATATCAGCTGAGTGGTTGAATACTCCCATTTGTCAGAATGATTCAAATGCATAAAGGCTGCTTTTTAGATAGCAGTACTGTAAAACCAGAGCAGCTAAGAAAGGAGTACTGCCACTTACTTACCCACACACTGTACCCTTGTGCCAGAAAAGCCCTACATGCAGTCATACAGTGAACTAGGTAAGAACCAGCGTGACTACAAGCTAACATCTGCAGTTTCCCCAGTGATCCAGTGCATAGCCTCATAAAAGCTGGTATCAGAAAGAGGGAGGGATGAAGCCGCCAAGTGAAAGAGGATGGTGGGATTCACTCTTAGCACTGATACAAACTTATACCACCTTAAAATATTCTTGTAGGTTCAATGTACATATTCTTTAGAAATCAATCAACTGAGAAACAAAGCAAAACAAACAAACATAAACCAAACAAACCAAGGAAATCCAATGCATATTCAGTATTCATATGCTGAGGGTCAACCAGTTTAGAATTGTCACACTTACCATCCCTCTTCAAAGAATCGTAACACTGAGAAGCAGATCAGACAGCACAGTGAGGCAGGTGGAAGAGAAAACAAACACCCATGTGGGTTTTTTTTAAAGGAGTGAGTATACTTTTCTGGAATGATTATTTCTCTGGGGTGCCCATAGGCACAAGTGAATGCTCTCTTTGATTAACAGGGAAGTGAGACCTTCACCAACTTAGTATGTCAGCCATTCACCTTCAGCATGTGCAAAAAAAATTCTGCATAGAAAATACCTGGTAAGGATTCTGAGAGCATCTAAGTCTTGCTTGAGACCTTTGATCTACATGGAACCAGCCTCTATGCAACCAGCCTGTGCTGATTTCAGTGGCAAAACAATAATTCTCTAATTCACTGCTGGAGGTCAGGAGTAATGCTGTATAAAATACAATGGGTTTTGGACCCCAGTGGATCAAAATTGTGATGTAAATGCCATACAACCATAAAGGGTAAATCAGAATAGTTCCATTTTATACTTACACCTGTTGAATTTCTGTTGAAATGCTTCCTACCTCTTTTAGTGGATTTGATGACAAATCAAGACTATTCAATGAAGTGTTGCTAAGGAAACTGAAGTCTTCTTTTTTCAACTCAGTGATTTGGTTGCTACCCAACATGAGCTCATGGAGTTTCTCCAACTGTTGCTCCAATCCTAAATTGGCTGACTTCAAAGAATTATGAGATAGGTCCAAAATATTCAAGTTCTGGAGAGAAGACACAAGAAAAATAAAGTATATAATTATTTTATATTTTTATTTTATATAATACACTCAAAAATTTTGAAATATTTCATTAGAGTATAATTGATTAGAAATTTGTTGCAATACCACACTTAAAATAAATTTGTAATAGAGAAATGGCAGCTTTCAAGCTCCTTCTGGAAGAAGTATCCTGTATCTTTCACACCAGTAACTTTCATGGTATTCATGGTATTAACCTGCTAAAGTACCTACTGGAAACCAAATAATTACTTTAGCTAAAGTTCCTTAATTCACTGAAGGCCCTCCTGCCTCAGATAAAATGATAAATGCAAAAGCCTACAGCTGGCTGCAGTTACAACTACTGCAGTATTAAACATTACATTCCACCCTTTTTCAGTGTGGTCCAGCCCGGTACATGGACATGAGGAAGGTGAAGTTCCCAGCATGGAAGCTGGCTGCACTTAATTGTATTTAGTTGTGTCAGCAGTCCTACAATGCAAGCAGGTACACTTTATGTAACTGAACTGAATTTAGCAGAAAAGTTCAGACTACTCAAAACCACATGCATGCTCATTGGAACACTGAGTGACAATTAGTACCCACATATTGTCTTTACTTTACTTTCTTTTGTCCTTAGGCTCTTCCTTTTGCATGATTCCTTGCCTGGTGCAAAGACAGTGAAATAGTCCTTTCCTGCCTTCTGTGGTGGTCCCCCAATCTCTGCTACAGACAAGAATATTTAACCACATGTAAACTACCAGGGAAAACAAAGGTACAATAAAAACCTTTTTACTCTTTCTCAGTTCTTGAAGTCCTGACAGACACTACATTCAGCCCATGCACTGGCCTTCCTGGTTTGAGTAATTACACCTCAGCCTTGAGAATTTAGGCTTCCAGCTACCCAGGCAGCTCAGATTCCACACCATCCACTTCGCTGCTATTCTCATCATCTGCTGCTGCTATTCTCTCAGCACATATCCTGCAAGGAGAGGTGCCTCAAAAGGAAGCAATAGGAAAAAAGCAGTGGAGAGCATTGACTCACAAAGATGACTGAGACTCCAACGTGCTGTAACAGAAGAAGCCACAAAGCCTCTGCTTCAAAAAAAATCAGTGGAAGTTTGTATGTTGGGTATTTTGAGATACAAAGGCAGCAGTTCTGTACACACACTGGAAAATACAGTAAATTCCCCATTTATATTTTATTTACATGAAAAGGTGCACTTCTAAATCTTACCTCCAGGGTTTTGAAAGGATCATTATTTATATTTAGTCTGTTGTATCCTAGATTGAGCTCAGTCAGGTTGGTGCAGGAAGCAAAGACTCTGTCAGGGAGCTTATACAATTCATTATGTTGTAACTTCAGAATCTGCAACAGAGGCACGTTTCGGCACAATTCTGGTTGCAGTTTAGAGATGCTGTTGTAGCCTGCATTCAAGTAAACCAGCTGGCTGTACTTGGTCAGATTTGCAGGACCTAGCTGTCTTAGCTGATTATGAGAGATGTCCAAACTCGTTATATTGTTTGGAAGATCAGAGGGAATTTGAGTCAACTTTAGGTGACTGCAGTCAGCTGTTTCATTTTGGATATGACATTGCTGTCCAACTGATGAACATGGCCAGAAGACAAACATCAGTCTGACATGTAAGCTGCTCCACCAAAGAATGGCATTTCGCATCATTCTCTCTGCAAAGGCAAAATGAACACTGCAAATTACAATCATTTTGACCCAACTTGCATCTTAAACTGAAGGCTAAGCAAGCAAGGCTTAAAAAATATGTAATTTCACACTGAGCAAACACTCGGTGTTTCTAACCCATATAGTAGCATTCATTTCTGAAGAAGAGTTATGTTTAATAATCTCTCTAAATAAAGACTTTTATTTAAAGCAACAATATTTTCTTACATAAAAATAGGTATGCTCAAAAAGCTGCCAACTTTAACTATTATCAATGAAAATTTCCAATCACTTTCTCTTTTCTGATTAATTTTGCATTGCTTTAAGATGCATAAAATACAATAAGTATGACAAATTCTACACAAGCCTCTCAATGTTAGCCATTGAGCTCTGAGCTTAACTACATGTAAAATATTTATAGTTATATGCAATAAAAATACATAATATCCCACTTCTTTCTTTTACTGTTCTTGGCAGTTTTTATTTTACAAGTCAATCACACAAAATTCTGTCTTTCCATCTTATAGAGAAAGAAGGAATACCAGGCTATAGAAACATATACAAGACAGTAAGAGCACACAAAATAAATCAGAGAAAGAAATGGAGAAGAGCCAAGGTGTAGAGAAGACACTGCCCATAGGTTCAATACATTTATCCAAATATTTTCAGGAAAACTTACACATTTAAGAACTTATATACTCCACCCTCTATCTTTTGGTCATTTACATCAACATTGAAACTCTAATTTTCAATGGCTCTACTTGTTTGGTCATTACATTTCTAATGAATCTTGGGCTTTTTCATAGTTTGTTTATTGTCCAAATTTAGTGTCCATGAGATTTAAATTCACCTGGTGATCTTGTAACGAGACTACTGCACAAGGAAGAAAATTAATTCCATATAAATTCTGACCAGAACGGAGCTGTAAGAGCTCAGAAGGGTTTGACTAGCCTTCTGAGTCATAGAGCTTGTCTAATTAAATGGCATTTCTGCTAATCAAAATAAGAGTCCTCTGTATTTTCTATTATTCTCTACAGAATTAATCTTTAGTAGAGGGAGAACATATTTTGTGAGTGCTTGCCAGAATGCTTTTTCATGCTTTAGCAGAGGACAGTAAGCTTAGGTTTCCTGTCTTCAGTTTTTATTTTTTAAAAATTAGAAAGCTTATCATTTCAACTCTGAAGCTTTAAGTGTCTCCACAATCTTGATACACACGTATGGCCTTTGCCAACAAACTTGGAACCTACCTACCAACCTCAGTTCACCAATGAGTTCAGTCTCAGCAGGATGAGCTCCCAGGCAGAGAAGGCCATCAGTGCCCCAGTACAGAACAGGCTATAGATGGGAATAAACCTTCCTAGACTTAACAGGAAGCTAGAAGAGCTTCTCAAAAGACTAACTCACAGGAATTATGAGCTTTCTTACTTCTACAGCTCCCATTTTCCTTTGCTAGGAACCTGTGTTTAATTAATATGATGGAGCCTTGAGCACATTAGAGTATTGCGCATTAGCAAACAATGAAACAAGAAATTAGAAGAGAAACCAACACGTGTATAGAAAAAAAAAATTCTTCATAACTGATATTGTCTAAAGAGACGGATTTCCTCTAGCATAACAAAACACTCTAAGGAATTGACACTGTAACCTGCAGGAGCTCAGCAGGTCAGATCCCAGCAGGGTTTGACTCCATAGCTGACCTGCTTTTTCAGAGGGGACGCATTAGGACTGCTCCAGTGACAAAAAGTCACATTATAGTGGCCAGAGGGGAACCACATGGCTGCCTTTATGGGAGCAACCTGGCCATCTAAGGAGAAACATTTGTAAAATCCAGTGGGAATGGGGATACAAGCAAGGGATAGAGGAACCTAAAACATTGCAAAGGCACACACAAAGGACTACAAAAGATGGTTTAAAATAAACCTTAATGAAAAAACAATTCCCTGCTGGGTACTGCATGTCAGGCTGACCCACATCCTGCAGCTCACATAGCCTGGTTCTCCACTCGTCTGCCACTGGTTAATGGGGAAGAGGAGGGGACAGCAAACTCTAGGTCCTGCAGGCAGCCTGGCCTGCTACAGCTGCTGCCAAACACAACATCCGTGTCCCTATAGCTGAGGAAAATAAAGGACCACTTGTCCTACCTCTTTCCTCTGCACCCCAACTGCTGGAAACACTAAGGAAAACAAAAGGGAAGCTTGTCTGACAGAAGCTTGCATCCTGGTCTGCATCATTTTCAGGGTTTGTTTTAGGGTGACAGAGAGCTGCTGGGTTCTGCAGCAATTGTTGCCAGCTCATCTTTTAAGTTTGAAAGGCAGAAGAAATGTACTGCACAATCACAAAATGGGTTCTTTATCTGACTTCCAGCAAGGCCCAATGGGCTGCCTTTTCCTGGTTTCTTCATTGCAAGAAATCTGGAATCAGCTTTCGGTATTCTAGCTTTGGCTGGGGATCCAGCGAAGAAAGCACACACCCATTATCAAACTTCAGGGACAGCGTTTCAGACGGGCAAAAGAAAGAACTACAGATTTAATATTATGAGCGAGAACTTTAAAAACTGGCACTGACTTGGCTAACTTGCAAGTTAAGAGAAATCCAGGATCAAGGAAATCGCCCAAACTCCTGAGCAGCACTTTGCCTTTGCACCTCGATATTCACATTTATTACTATGAAGTGAAGAATTTTACCGACTCACCTCTGCTGGCTTTATCCCCTTCTGTCTGGAAGCATCTGCGCTAGTTCCTCAGCACACGAAAACCATGAGGAAACACTCTGCCCAGAGGCGGAAGAAGTAAAACCGAAAGCGCGACCAGGCGCGGCGCGGGCAGCGGGCGAGCGGGGGGACCGGCTCCGCCGGCCGGCGGGATGAGCATGCCCGGGCAGCGGCAGCCACGGCTCCCCCATCCGCCCCAGCCGTCCTGACATGAGCGGTTTCGAAGGTGCTGAGGGTGGAGATAGCTCCTGACTTCAGAGTTGGGCTGCTGCTTGTGGTTGCTGACCACAAGGAAACCTATTTAAGCACAGAGATGTGCACATCTCACGATCCTATTTAAAACTCAGTTACAATTTATTCCTGGCTATTTCCAGCGTCTCTGAAAATCCTCAAGGGCATATCCTGAAAGCAGATATCCTGACCAACAGATTACTGACATAGGAATATTAGTTTTTAAAGTAGAAACACAACACCAATGTTTTCTACAGAGCCATGTACAGTATTCCTTTTAAAAGGGAATTTGATTATGTGAGACAGAAGTATATTTCATTTCTAAGAGAGAAAATAAAATATTTTGTATTTTAAAAAGACCAACAAATTGTTTCTAAAAGTCCAAGTTAAAGTTTCAGGTTCAGCTTTCAGATGTGTGTTGTCTTCATACTGTTTGTGAATTTGTGTGTCTCTGCTTTCCCAAGGACCTGACCATCAGTTTCTTGGTAGGGACTTTCTCAGTACCAGCTTCTGGACATGACAAGAAGTGCTATTGCTTCAACTACATTGGCATTCATAAATATTCTTCAGAACTCCTTCAGCTATACTTAGGATGCACCAACACCTTAGGTCACCTTACATTTTTAGGTAGTTGTCCTAGGCACAATGGAGGAAAACCACCTAATACTGATGAAGCTGTTAATTTTTTCAGTAAGGCCTTTTCAACATTCTAGCCTTACAAAAATATCAGTGGCTCAGGGAGACAACAGCACATGGGTGTTCAAAAGCGCCACTCTTTTGGAGCTCTTGCACTGGGGGTAAGAACATTTATTTTAGTACAGAAAATTTCAAAGCAACAAAGCTCTTGTAAACATTTTGCAGTGCGGTTTACAAGAGCCAGCAGACAGTACTGTGCAAGTTACACTCTGGGGCATACAGAACCAGTGCAGATTCAGCAAGTATGGTTGGTAGTTCTGAGGCAGACAACAAAGTGGATACTTTTGTGCTTACTTCAGTGGTGTGCAATCTCATCGGGTTCCCAAGTTGCCATAACTCCACTGTGTAGTTTACTTTACCCTATACTTACGTTTTCAAGTGCTGGAAAGAGCAAGACAGCACATAATGGAGGGCATAGTCAAGCAATCCACATGTCCGGAGAATAATTTAGAAAACAAAAGCAGCACAAAAATTAGGCAAGGCTTTCACATTGTGCTCAAGGCAAGCTTATGTGAGGTGGTTCTGATGGTGACAAAACACAGTCAGGCAAAATACTGGAGATGTAGCCATTTCACTTATGTGTTTGAGAGCAGAGTAACCAGCAGCTGCACAGACCCAGCTTATGCTTATTCGGGCTATAAACACAGAAGGGTGGGGACGTATGTGCAGTGTCTCATGGAACACTCCCAGAGCTGACATGCTGCCAAAACTGAGCCTAGGAAAAAAGGAAGTCTACAGATCTTACCTGATCTTCAGATACAAAATGTGTATTAACTTAGCACGTGGCTAATGGAGCTTCAGTGTTTTTGTAAACTGCAAATCATGCTGCAAGCATTGGGAGGAAGACCCAAAATGAGAGAACACATGTGGACACTTCCAGTGACTGTCAGCCACTCGAAAGGTGAAAGCACCACATATCGTGGTTGGATTTAGACATCCTATGCAGCCGTGGACAGGTTCATGGAAAGAGGATTTAAAGACATCTGCAGGTGAGCCCAGCCACCAGGAGAAAGAAAGCAGGAAAGAGCAGACCTGAACAGTCTTGACAGGGGACTTCCTGCAACAGCAAGGCAGCTAGAAGGGAGGACAGTGTGGCAGACAAATTTAGCTTGGATCTGCCTCCCGAGACAAGAATAGATGCTTCTTCTCTTGTGATTACATGAATTTGGCTAAGTTAACTGTACTGTTGAAGTATCTAGCAGGTCACATGACTTTTGGGTACAATAGTTCCTCTAAGGCTGCTCAGTCAATACTGCTAATTTACACATTGCAAAAATTGAATTACATTAGCTTTTTGTTGACACAAAAGTGGAAAAGAGTATGTGAGGATTCACAGACAGAATATGTTCATTAGCATTCTCCCAGACCTCAAAGACAGAAGAATTTCTTCCATGCGTTTCCTTTTTAAATTCCTTTTGTGGAATAAAAAAAAAAGTTTGTGAATAAAATCTGAGAACATGACCTGGGCAGGGAGCTGAGAACTCCACTAATTGTTTGGGATTTAAGCTGTTCAGTAGCCAGCCAAGAGCACTGGCTCTGACTAAAGTGTTTGTCACCTGGAAGCTGTTGCTGTTTTCTCCACAGACAGTAGAGAAACGACACGAAGTCCAGGCTCAGGGATCAATGGATGAATTTAATGAATTCTCAGAAGACTTTTATATGTTAGTTTGCAAAGTGTATTAAGTGGCATAAGGTAATTGGTTTTTGCCATCCACCCCCTAAGGGGATTGGTCAAGTTCTAAGACACACATCTCTGAGTGTTTTTCTAGTTAGAACCATAACAATTCTATCAAAACAATCCGCACCTGCAAGAAGTTTACAAAACGGTAACATTGTTTTGTCTTACTTGCATGGGAAAGACAGAGCTCTCACAAAATGCTGCAGAAAGCCGGAAAATCTCTCTGCTAAAGCTTTTCAGTGTCCATAGGAAGCAGCATTCAAACTGCCAGTGAAATGCACAGATAAAGTACAGCATTGACTGATCAGCTTTGACACTGTGGTGTACACTTTTCTGATGTGTTGCACTGGCTGTAAAGATCATCTGCAACTGCAGAAGAGGTCACGTTACCTGAGCAGAACAGGTATCTGAAATATTCTGGCCTGTAAGAGCATTCACAAAAGCTCATTTCACTACAGTTAGGTTGCTTTGCTTAGCCTAGCCAGGAGGCAAATTAGAGAACTGAGAATTCAGCTCTAGGATGGATTCCTGTTCAAACACCACCTCTTCTGTCTTTATTGGGACTGTTACAAAAGCGGCCTTTGCAACCCTTTTCATCTTCCACTGCTCCAGCAAGAATGCATCAATACTAGCACACATATTATGTCAATGCCTTTACTTTCCATCCAGGGAATTCTAATCCCAAAGAGAGAACCCTGGAGCCAGACAAAGGAGAAGTCAGTAACTTTTAAGTTAACCTTTTAGACACAGGGTTAGAGAAGGTCAAAACATTTCACTTCTTTATGTCACCATTTTATAAAATAGGTCTCTCAGTGTTTCATGTCTGCAGCACTGGATTTATGTATATGTAACTATTGCACTTAAATGTTTTAACCTTTTCTCATAAGGAAGTAGTAAAGAAGCTAGAATTTAGGACTTAGATATTCTTGTGTTGTGGAAATGTTTTTGTACCTCCAAGAACTCTCACCAAAAGGTGACAGTCTTCCTAAAATCTTGTTTTTATCCAGATTTCTCAATTAAGCATGCATATTAAACATTGATTTACAATAGTTTCTATTTAACGGCATCTCCCCACAGTATTTAATTGTCTGGTTTCAGAATCGCTTCCTTTTTTTGTTGTTCCCCCTTTTTCCGGCACATTGTCACGCATGTTTTCACAGTGTATTTCCAACAGGAAATCTATATCCCATTGCAGGTCATATACAGTGGCTGCCATGCCAAGTGGTTTCACTGTGAACACAAGAAACTTTGATAATAAAGTAGAAATTCTATCATTTGATCATTGACTCACGCTTGCAATGCAAATAGCAAAAATTAGGACAAGCCTACCACTTTTAGAACTATTTTCCCACTATGCTCTGAAGGCAATGTAATCTCTGGCTTCTGAAAGTAAGCTGTATTTAAAAGAGCCACAGCTGCATTTTAGCTTTCCATTTACTAAAATCTCTATCCAGTTATATCCAGTATATTTTTGCATTGATTTTTTTCCTGAGGAGTCAGTGTGGCCTCAAAGCCCTAAATGCTCGGATTGCCTTTGAGCTCACAGAAGGTAAGATGCACAGAAGTAAGTAACTGTGCAAACACAGCCAGATTGTCCACACTTTTAAATTGCTCACCCCCAAGAATTATTTGGCTGTGCTGACAGCTGACTTCAAATCCAAAATTGCTTCTTTACAATGGCCCAAATACATGTCTTGTCCACACCTATTTTTTAATGTGTCTCATTAAAATATGGAAACAGTAGCGATAAATTGTTCTTTAGATTTTTTTTTTCTCATGAAAATAAATGTATTTTAAACCCTATCAAATTTCAATGGTATGAAAGGAGACACTATCAGCTGCCAGGTATTAAAAAGTTTCTAAGGTGTATCACAACAGCCACATACAGAAGTTGCTGCATCTAACTTCACTTACAAGGTAGCAAGCAAATCATGAGCATGCTTTTAAATGCAGTGAATATTGATCATGAGCCTTCTGCAAATATCACTGTTTACATGGACTTCACACAGATGATCCTTCTTCTGTGTATTCTACCTAACTGTGTGGGATTTTTGGCAATGCTTTGTTTTATTGGGAAGAATATTTGCACATTGCTCTGAATAGGATTTTTTTTTTGTCTTAGATTAACTACTAAAATCAACATAATACAATTTTAATTATAGTTTTGAGGTTGCTGAGCAGGATAGCCAAAGAAATTGTAACAGTCTTTAGAAAACCAGGTATTTTCTGGTATCTGAACAACCACTTGGACAAAGTTTTTAAAGAAGAAATACCAAATAATTTCAACTTCCTCATTAAATTTTGACATGTTAGAATTTATTTTAGTGGTGGTAAATGTGACGTATATAATCTTAAATGTAAGAAATAGAAAACAAAAATTATGAACTCAGTAAAAGTATACGATGAAGCAACATGATTCAATGTTCTTAAAAAAAACTTGTGTTCTACAAATATTTAAAATTTCTATTTTTCATTCTGAATCCAAGAGAACACAACAGGTATTTGAATCCAATCAACAGCTTTTTTAGGTCCATTGTCAACAGTGCCATTGCAGCCCGCTCCTTGCAAGACAAACAGAGAGTTAGAAAATCGTTCACAAAGAAGAAAAAAAAGAAAGGTCAATCATAACTTCTAGCAAAAATATCAGGCTTTAACTATGATCTTGTTAGATTGTGATATGAGGACTGAATCCGAACACCTGTGCATTAGATTATTACCAAATTCATCTACAGACCTTAAACATCTGTTGTTTTTCTAAGATTAAGAATGTGAAAACTTTTATCTATAAATAAATCATGGAACAATATCTTTCAATTCCTTTTCCTAGCCATAACAAAGGCACAAAAAATAGAGAAGTATGTCTTATTGTAACTGGCTGAAAAAAATACTAGGTTTAACTGTTGATACACATTTACAATTTCATTTAATTGGTAAGACAAGTTTTATGTAAGTAGTGGAAATATGACTATTTTGGACAGCAATTTATCTATTAAAATTTGTGAAATTCAGGAAAACCTTTTAAAAACAAATTATAAAGCACTGAGCCTGATTCAATATCTTTAAACTAGAGACTTCTACAATTTTTTTTCTGTATTGCACAAAATGCATTCCTTAAGGTCAGTTTCTTCTTGCCTACAGCTTATTGCTTTGGGCATACAAAATGAATTTGGAAACATTTGTTTGTAAATACAATTAGGCATTTGCATATAAATATGTTCCCATGCATAGTAATAGCTGTGCTGCTCTCCATTAGCCGTCCTGACAAGGGCATTTAATTACCTAATGCACCAATAACTTCGCTGTAATTTCGACCCAGTGGGGAATTTAATGGAATAACAGCATAACATTCAGACTAATTTGCATTAGGGAAAGTAAAACTGCAGAACGGTGTTAAGGAAGTGTGAGTCACCACTCTGTTCAGCACAACTAAAACAGCATGTCTGTAACACTGGAAGCTGGTTATCTGCTGGGTTTCTACTTTCTGAAGTATCAGGGGGTACTTGAGGATAATATAAATGGGCAGAAAAGGCAAAAAGAAATCGTGCAGTGTGTTGTGCATCTATGCAGACAACAGAAAATGAGATACAGAGTTTATACACTTAAAATATGGGTCCTTGCTGTAGTAATGAGACCACTCAGGCACACAGAAACATAAGAAGCATAAGAACCAGGGATCAGAACAGAGCATATAGAAAAATTCCATCTAAGACTGGCATCTTGCTCCACAGCATGTTACATTGGGTGAATTCTGACCTAATTTATCAGAAATAAGGATTTATCATTCACTGCTAGTAACACAGGAAATATGCAACATGACCTGACAATTGAAGGTCACCACAGAGACTGCTTAAATCTGTATAATGAGTTTTTAATATCCATTTGAAACCTTGTGTTATGCAACCAATTGCTGATCATTGTTAATTAAAAGAAGATACTGAGAGCTAGAAAGATTCAGCAAGAGATGATTTTATATTCTGCAGAAAATCTTGCCAAGCAACACAGCCAAATAAAACCTGTAAGTCACAGTCCATTTCATTGGGATCTGCTTCTTGCTCTTACAGACAGTCTAGATCAGGAGGATCTGCAAAACATCTGCACAGGACATTGCCACAGACCCCGAAACACTCCCCACAATGTAAGGAACCCCAAACCTGCAGTACAAATTGAAAAGCAAAGAGAATATTGCACAGGAAAAGTGCAGGAGCGAGAACATACATTGGCATACATAGTAGCATCTTGCAATAAGAAAATTTGTTATAGGCCTGTCTATAATATGTACAGGGCAAAGAATTATTAGAAAAATTGTCACATGAAGCAAGACATTGCCTCCTGTCAATTGATAGCTTGTTTATGGTTTACAGATATTACACCATACACTTATCTGAATTGCCGGGTTGCTCAACAATACGGAGATTAAGGTATTACTTTTTCAGGAAACTAAAGCTATTTTTAACAGAAGAATGTGGTATTTTAGAATCTCTGTATTCTAATTCTCCAAAAAGGAAAATGCGAGCATATAACATGTTAATCTGTTGGTTGTAATCTTGTCCTTCACATTATGCACAGTCAAAAACTGTCTTTTAAAGAAAAGTTTATAGGCTTCTTGTCATTTGATCAATAGAAAACAAGTAAAAACTAGCAGTCTGATATTTTTCTGGATGTGAAGATAGCCTGAAAAAAATTCTCTATCCACTGATTTAGTTTAGTATTTTTTGTTAAGGTTTCAATTCTGTCTTCTGCATATTGGATGATGAAAGCCAGGCTACTCATTTGGAAGTTGCTTAAGGAGAAAGCAAGTGTAAAGAGACAGACAGCAACAGGAAATTATGAGAAGAGAATCAAAACGTTCTGTGAAAAACTGTTACATTAATGTTATAGCGTTGCAGTCTGTAGAAGCAATACAACAGTGAAAAAAGAAAGGGGGGAACTTGCCAAGCAGTGCTTTCTGGACTGTCTGGAAGCTTCTGAAGCAGCAGTTTCTGCATGTGTCTTGCAGGCTGAAAGTTTTGAGAATGACTTGGTGGGTTTCACCAGCCTGCAGCTCATTGCCCTGACATCACTACTGAAGATGAGGAAAGTAAACCCAGAACATCTTTTTAGCCAGAACACCATGCCTGTGTTCTAGCTTCCTTGGAGCCCTTCCCTGTGAAATACTGCCTTTTTTGACTGCTTCAACCTTAGTGCAATTTCTTTGCAATGTTTGGCTTTCATGTTTATACTGTTTATGATCATGTACACGTGATAATAGGAATTGCACACAAAGATCATTGTCAGTTTAAATTTACGACATAGGCTGACCTTCTGATGGTCATGTATTAGGCAGTAGGAGGTTCTTACATCTTTGCCCTAATGCTACCCAATTGAATAAACAAAACCCATCAGGAATTTCTTATTAATTGTCCAAAGATTAAGTCTACAATTATAATTCTGCCATCGTATGCACCTGTCTAGTTAATAGCTCCATCCTCTTGGACATCCTGGAATTCAGGCGAGAAATGAAGTCTCAGTATATCTAAGTAACATACTTCAGTTCAGTATACATGGCTATGTCAAGCATAAAGTACAATCCATATTGGGGAAATAAAGTATATAGGCTGTGTTGCCTTTAGTGACCTCACATTATTTTTTCATTTTAATTACACCATTTATGTTAGGTGTTGTATTATGTTCTTCATGCCAGGCTGCTCCTGATCACGCTGGGAAACACCTTGTAAAATCAGGTTCATCTATCTACACAAATATGACCATAAATCAAATTAATTTCTCTTCAATTGAAGTTCAACATCTTTAATCTGTATATCTAATATCTGTACCTGTAATGAAAATAAAATCATGTGCATATAGCATCGGCCAGAGTGTCTCGGAACAGCTACTTGTATCCTCCAAACTGCATACATAACTGAAGTTTCTCTAACTTCTAAGAATCTACTTTGGAAGTGATATCCCTTAGTGTATTTTATAAAGAGACAGTGGATACTATGCATGTCTTCTGATTTGAATTCCTTATGTTAACAGTATTAGGAAAAAAAAATAAACCCAAACAAACCAAAACTTTAAATTAAAGCACTGAAACAAAAAATGAGCTTTTCATTTGGAGAAACCATACGAGGCAGTAAAGACAGCAGATTTGATCCCAGATAGTACGACCTGGCCAAATACATAAGTATTCATACAAATACTGAATAGGTTTCTTGAAATTCCTTGAGATTTTGAGACCTGAAACTATTAGTCACTGCTTTATTATGGCTAATAGTTGAAATAAAAATAGATAGATACATAAATAATGGATCCAGAACACTTTTTGAATGTTTTTGCACTTCATTATTTAACAACTGACATAATAATGGAACTATGAGAAATATTTTATTTTAGGGACTTTAATTGTAAGAAAGTTAGGAGAAATGCATTGAATCACCTTTTCTGTGTAAGAGAGTAAAATAATTTCAAAAGCATAGAGCTGCAATTGGTGCTATTGGCACTATTCCACCTCGCCTCTCCCAAAGAAAGCTATTTATAACAGGAAATGTCACATTTTATTATTTTGAAAAGGCAGCATAGACGTATCAGATTAGCAGTTGCCATTACTCATGACGGTGTCAAATTTGTCGGGGTTTAGTACTCTCAAAGAGCACCACTAGATGTCAGCAGCAGCTTTCTGCAAAATGCAAACGAACCGGTTGTTTTCTCTTTAGAAATCGGTACAAACCCTTAAGGTAGCTCACTAAGTCCAAAGTTCCTTACGGAAAATGTGTAACTTGAAGACCGATCCTGCAACTGGTTCAGAATCAGGGCTACACGGCTGGCACAACTCAGTTTGTTGAACTAAATTTAGAATTACAATAAATTCCACAATCTTCTCCTTAATAACTGAACATTTAATACACATAGAATGAATCATTTTTTTCAGCTGCAAAAAAAAAAAGGCAGGACCACAGCCTATAGAATCTGGTATATGTATTGCAATCACTGCTCATAAGCCACCTGCTGCTGCTACTGAATTTACCAGAATTTTATCCAAATAACATAAGGAGTAACATATGGACAGAACTGCACTTCAACGGTTTTATAACAGACTACGTCCTGTAAAATTCAGAGGTGCGTCATTATGACAGTGCTGAGATACCTAAAATACATGGCTTATTCTTCCTAAGATAAAAGCCTTAACCTTCCCCAAGTCTGCCCACAAACTATTCATATGATTTTCTGGTGGTGGATTAATTACAGTTATGAAAAAACAAACAAACAAGCAAACAACAACAACAACACATCAAACCAGAAAGCTGCAAGCACTTGGGAGGGTTTTTTTTTGGCAACAAAGCGCCTGAGAATTTCTCTTCTGGCTTGGCTTAGTGTCTCTTCTATCTTCTTACTTTATTGCCATGAGGATATATGCCTTACTAAAATGCCTTTGACCTGTTTTTGCTTTCTGAATTCTTGTGCTGATTTGTAGAAGCAAGCAGATCTGAACAGCAAATGTGAAAATTCACAGTGTAGGAACACTTGGTATTGGAATCTAGACTTTTACACTGCTCATCAAAGCCAGCTATGAAATCTATTCATACATGGTAATGATAAGTTGTTTTGAACTGGTAGTATAGGCAGTAGAACATTTTTGTACTTGAATTTCAGTGCAGGTTACTGTATCTAAGAAGACAGGAATTGAAGGCAAAAGTGATGAATAATTTTGATTTAATACTTTTGTTCCAAACAATCTCAGTAGGAAGCCATGTTATTAGTTTTGGTGCAGATAAGGGTATGAGTGTTGCAAATAGTATACAGATCATAAGAAATTCCATCCTTTGATGTTCACCTACAGTGTAAGCCTGGGCTGGCTATTTTACTACCTTTTTATCATTTTCTCTATCCTATAGGTGGAGATGAAATTTATTTTTCATTTTTAGAGAAAATATGGGCACCTGCAGATAGAATGTACTGCGTATTATGAGCTGTAGTTGTGCATGCAGTCAGGAAAGAACAGCCTAGAACTGAACTGGTTTTCTAAATCAGTTCCTTCCATGAGATTTTTCCCACCTGTGTTGAAAGTGAACTGACCATGGAATCTGAGGCCTTAACAGCTTCCTTAAGCAGGTTATTGTATTGGTTTTTTCTCCATTCTCTCTTGTTCCAGTGAAATGACTGTTACACACAGTTGGGTATTGTGTGAATTAAGTCCTTTAGCACAGAGAGTATCTGAATTTACAGAGTGCCTGACAGCCTTAAATTCTGGACATTACCATACTGTTAGTGCTGGTGGAAAGATTCAAATTTGAAACCTCAAAAAAATATGCAAAAGATCCACAGTGCAAGCTCTACAGTCCTTGCAAGTTCCATAGTCCAGGAACCCTTCAGGGCATGCAACAGCACTGAGCTGTCTTACCTAAGTCACAATGGCTGGACATATCGTAGCACACAGCAAAACTGTTTGAGTCAAATGGTGCTTGGTTGAGTTCTGTAACTTGTCTGCTATGTAGACAAGTTCAGAGGTGAACTGCAAAAAAAAAAAAAAAATTAAAAATTATGGAGGGAGACAAAATATTTACCAACTTAAAAATAAGGGGGTTCAAATCTCATTTTAATTGTCTACTTAGTTACCTGGATAAATTTTTGCTACAAACAGTTATTAAGAGAAAAAAAATAAAAGGATAAATTTCACAGAATCCAAAGTCTTAAAGCTAACATGAGTGCTATGCCTTGAAATAATGTCTTTTCAATAGGTAATATTTACTTTAAGTTAAACAAGTACAAAAAGGAATCTAGTGCAGAGCAGCACACCTTGCCAGTATTGCCAGCTGCAACCATGACACACACGCAATTTAGATTCTCAGAAAAACTCAGCTTGGCTTGAAATTGACCTTATATCAGGAGTAAAACTTTGGGCTAAGAAAGCCTTATTATGCATGTTAGTCCAATTAAGTTGACTACTGGAAGCTCTTACACAAATATGACAGCTAATAAATAACCTTCCCTCCAAACAAGCTGAGATTGTTTTGTTTTGTTTTTTTAAAGAATTATTCTTAAAATTATAGCTTTAAACACAAAACAGTGAGACAAGCAAGAAAGGTGTGGATCAGGAGCACCAAATATACAGAAAATGTTTGTATGTTCTTTCTACACTTTAAAAATGCCTGTGTTTTTAAGTTATCTCATGCCTCCTGTTACAGAGATACTTGTTTGTACATTCTCAGAGGAACTATTCAAAAGCAATTTCTCTCCATCTGAAGCCATGCCCCTCACAATATTGACAAGGTCAGTGAGGTCCACAGGAAGTCATTTGCTGAGTAAGTGCTAGTCATGCAATTTACAGCTGCTTGGATGAGCTGTTTTAATTTACAGCACAGTTTTTCAAGTTGTCAATCTGCTTTAAAGAAATATGCCTGTATTATTCCCATCAATGTTGTTGTATTCTCTCCACAAGTGAGAATGTTATCTAGATTTTTAATGCCAGATATAAGTAGAATTATGGTTTTATGTATACCAGGAACTAGAATAGGAAGTAGTGCTCACTTCTTTTTTACAGCCACTTTTCATTCCTGTCACATGTAATATGAGATAAAGAAATAAAATATGAGAGCTCTGGAAGCAATTCAGGGACATAATTGAAGGAGTGATTAATGCTGTTGCACAGACAGGATCTCCTTAATCATTTAGATACAGAATAGATCGTGACTCTTCAAAAATACTTATAGCAGACATTAGAACACTGTTCTCTTCCAGTTACCCTGCTTTGTTTCACAGAAGCTTTACATCAACAACTTGAAAAGTTAAAAAGGGTGAGTGGGGGGGGAAGGTCAAAGGATATCAAAAAAAATGATTAGTTCTCTTAAGCAAATAAAACATTGTGTGCATAAATACATTCCTGAACAGTGCCTGGAAACACATCACAGAAGGGTTCTCTAATAAAGTCATCATATTATTCATTAACATTTAAAAACTATCCCAGCACACTGCTCTGTGGTATGTTCTCAGCCTGCTTTGCTGCAGTTAAGGAAAAGGTCCAGGGTTCATAGGGGAGGGCTTGTAAGCAGCTCACAAACAACGTGCTTGAAATTCCTTCCTTTTGTAGCAGGAGTGCAAAACTACAGTTGAATAATCAAGCTATTGAACTAGGATTTATGCCAAAAAGACTAATTTGTAAGCTGTGTCCAAAGTGTCTGGGTTTGAAGTGATTTGCATATTTCTTCCTCTGTTATTCTAGGAATGCTATGGGAAACTTGCTACCCCAGGTCTCAGCAGTAGGTTTCTCATGCATACCTTTCCAAACTTGTCTTTGGAAACATGAAAGCAATGAGTGTGACAAGCATCAATGTTATATTTGTGTAGCTTATGAATACAGGTATTCATGAAACAGGATTCTAACTTGAAATTTCTTACAATGCACAATGAGATTCTGTTTATCTAGGTCACATTAAAAACTAATCTTAATGATTTATGCAAAGGCATAAGGGCTGTGATAAATATAAGTAATGAAAGTCTGCCGAATGTTTATGTGCCAAGATAAAAGGCAAACTTATAGCTGTGAAATAGGAAATAGTGATGACACTGCACCAAACGCTCGGCAGCCCTGGGCATTCTCCAGCACAAACTTATTATTCGTTCTCTTCTACAAAGCCTGCTCTTGTAACTGGAACTGAGCAAAAGTAGAATTTGACTGTGAGACTTCAGTATTCACATTATGTTCCTTATTTCACTGCATAATAAATTCACTAATTTAGTAATGGGAAGTCATTAAGCTAGCAACTTAAATCACCCGTCCCTATGAAATTATCTTCAAATGCTACTTTAAAGAATGGACAAAAAATATGGCAGAAGTGTTCACTTAGCTCCAGTCAAATGATATTGAATGGGAAAGCTAATGCACTGCAGTGGATATTCAGTTTCAGTGAAAGAAACAAGCAAGCAAGCTAGGCACTAAAGGCATGGTTGGATATAAGCCTTTTTTATTTACTTCAACCTACATGTACAGATGTATCTTCTTGCAGGGTTTGACATTTTACAGGGATGTTTTGCTTTTGACGTACTTTACTTCTTGTATGATCTGTTTGTTTCTCCTACACAGACTGAAGCAGAGTCGTTTGGAAAGAGAGTGGAAGATAGGCTCCTGAGCTGAAGGGGAAGTGAGCATGCCTTATGGAAAGAAGGTTCAGGACACTGCAGAGTGCATCAAAGTGCTGCCTCACTGCACTGACCTGCCAAGCACCAGGGACAGGGAACCTTTCTAGTGCCGGCGAGTGTGGCGGGGAACGCATTCAGTCATCCCTGGCAAGTCTCTGAGATGCTAAAAGATAACCTGTCACCACCTGTTTTCACTACCAACCTTGTTGTGCTGTGAAGAACCCTTCTACAACCACAGTCCATTAAGGAGATGAAGTTACAGAACCTTAACTTCAAAGCACAGCAACTTTAAGTTAGTCCTATGAAAAAATCATCTTAATAAGACTTATGCTGTAAAGACAGCCTCACCCTGTTTACTTATAACTTAAATAAATATAGCCCGTCAACTGGTTAAAAATGCAGAAGCTTTTTCCTCTGCATCTAAACTGCTGCTTGAACATCTCAATTTTCTTAGTAGCGTTGTTATTTTTACTTTAGAATGTCTCAAAAAGATGCTTTCACAGAGGTTTGATACCACATTTGGCTTCAGAAGACAGAGCAATATAAGAATCAAATTCTTTGCAGCTTGTACAGTATTTTATGAATTTTTACTGCATTATATTGATCAGCAAGTTTTTCCACAGCTTAGCTGCTTAACAAAACTTATCATGCTTTTGTCAATGTGTAATGCATTGAAAAGAATTTAGGGCCCTAAGATACAGTCATCTTGTCTCTTGATAGCAGTGAAGCCATGTTAAGTCTTCCCCAACTACTCAAGATGTCTGTGCAAATCTGTCATTGCAACAAATACATATGTTGTGGCAAATGCAACCTGCTTAACTAGCTGGCTTTTGAGCTCTTTAACATTCGTTTTGATGCTTCAAATGCTCTTGCAATGACATACAGCAAAGACAGCTTTCACTTATGAGTATAGTACCACCCTGGATCAAGCGTTAGTAAAAGGGAACATATCTTTATAGATGCATGTACACACGTGGCCAGCAAGGATAGGAGAATAGTGCCATTACAACTAATAATTCAGACTGGAAGCATAGCCTAAGTTCATGACCAACAGCTGCATGAAAAAACAAAACAATCACAAGAATCTGATTTTAGATGTCCTAAACAGGACATTTGGGGGTTTTTGGACCGAATTTTAAGGGTGGTTTTTGTTAAACATAACCTTTGCAGAAGCCAAAAGCCCATCATGTGGTTTGGAATGAAGTATTCAAAGATCATTGCTTGAATGGATTTTGGCAGGGTCAAGGCAAGGTTCCAACAGTACATACCACCAGTGCCACCCACTTGCAGCACTGCACAAATAGTTTTAGAAAATAAAATCTGGAAGAGGCACTTTGTACAAAACTTCCAGCCCTCACTTGCAAACTGCATTTTCTAGGAAGTAATAGGGAACTCCAGGGTGGAATTAGGTTAAAGTGACTGTCTATATAAACTCATTTTATGTCTGTACTTACCCACAAGTCTTGATTCAAGGTTGCGGTATTTAGAGTTGGCAAGGTCATGATTTGTTTTTGTGATTCCTATAGTTCTGCCCAAATCCAAACCATTTTGCTATTAAAGCTTTATGTAATCTCTAAAAAAAAGAGTCTTTCTGTAGAAATACTTTTCAAGGCTAATCCTGATAATCCAAGGGATGTGCAAAAATCCTTCACCTGAGGAGGAATAACCCCAAGTACCCAAGCACACAGGGGTGCCTATGAATGGAAAGTGGCATGGCAGGAGATCTTCATGGAAAACAAGTTGAACCCAACCTGTGCAGCAAAACATACCAACATCTTGAGTTGCATTAGCCAGCAGGCTGATGGAGGTGGTTCTCTCCCTATGCTCAGCACTGCTGAGACCACTGTATGCAGCCTGGGCTCCCTGGGTACAAGACAGACATACAAATACCAGAGCAAGGGCAGTACAAGAAATTAAAGGATTGCAGTGGTTTTAATACGACAGTTTGAAAGTACTAGGACTGTTCAGCCTGGAGAAGTATCTGATGGGAGCATGCAGATTCTGTACCAGACTCTTCTCAGTAGTAGCCAGAGAAAGGGTGAGGCATGGACACAAACTGAAATACTGGAAATTGTTTAAACAAAAAAGTTTTTACTTAAGATGATGAAACACTGGAACAAGTTTCAGAGGTTATAAAGTCTCCATCCTTGGAGATATTTAAGACCAGACTGGACATGGCTAGTATCAAGCTGCTCTAGGTGACCTTCGTTTGCTCAGAGGTTTGATTAAATAGTCTTCAGAGGTCCTTCCTCGATATTCAACTCTGACTTCACATGATCCATTTCAAAGAGACCAGGCCAACCTAGTTTCCTTTTAATGCATTTTCACTTGGCCAAATCTGAGTCTGATTAAAGGAAAGCACCAAATGTACCACTTACAATGAAAGCAAATTTCAGGCTCCCCTTTACTTTATATGTGATACAGGAAAACATTTGCTGATAATATTGTTAGAAAGTCATGAGCCTTAACAGAGATCTTTACACAGTGCTGATGGGAAACTGAAACAGCCAATGCCAATGGCTTATTTATACATTTAAGCATTATTAAGCATGCATTTAAACAGAGATAGTGTAGACTGTGCACTACTGCAGCAGACTCCAATGAATTGTTGCAGAGAGGTAGTTTACCTCTGTATATTCAAACTTGGATTTTAAATGTAGTTGGTCTTATTCCAGCAGGAACAGGGTATTGTGATTCATTTGAAATCAGGGGTTAACATCTGCTCCAACAGAGTCTGGAACTTTTGCTGTAACGCATTTGTATTGCAGTGGTAGCCTAGGATGGAGAAATAAATACCCCTTTCAGTGTCTGGCAGTAGGTAAGAATTAGAAATGTGGCCTAAAGCATGGTATTTTCAGCTCTGCAGAGCTCTATATGAGCTAGACAAGAGAATAAGTTATATAGTGCTTTAATTTAACCAGCCAAAGCTGTTAATACTGTTAATGTCCTGAAATGAGGGCTTCTGTTGACTGTTCTCCCTGTCGGTAATGCTGGGTCCAAGATTACTTTGCCTAGAACAGCTTCTGATCAGCTCTGAGTACAAATGCCAAGACTCATTAACATTCTTTGTCTTATAGTGTCCATCATGTAGAGGTCTTCAAAGTCATCAATAAAGAAATTAAGTTAATTATTTAAGAACATACAAGTTAGCATCAGTAAAAGAAAATACCTACTGCCATTTTCTTGCTGTAAATACCTGTGCACTAGAGAAAGGTGAGGGAACAAGAAGGTTTCCTCCACTGTCATTTTTCTCATCATTTTAGCTTTCAACTAAAATACAGGGAAAATGATACTATATAGTATGTAGTAAACCCATAGACTTAGTATATGTGCATAAATATTATAGCATTAGAAGACTCTTGGATTTTTTTTACTTATATGTAGGTGAAAATAAAAAATTAAAAAAATTTTAGGTAACAAATATATTCAAATAAATTATGAGTGATGTTTGATTTTGACACTCTTCCAAATATACTTATTATATGTCCCAAATGATGCACATATGGGAAAAACACAATCATGTAATAGAATAAAATTCTGTATATTGGCAAAGCCAAAAAAAATTACTGAACTTTAAATGCCTGATTTTTCAATAGAAGGAAACGCATTGACTATAAAATTTTGTTTACATCCAAATGCATTTATTCCTTCTAAAGAAACTGATAATGTAACTCTTCACAGGCAACCATAATATGGTGTCTTCTTTATCAACAGCAAATTTTTAACTCTGACCATTTTACCACACAGCACTAAGCAGCCAACACATGCATAAGAAATCTAATACTTGTTTTATCTTCAGTCCTAGAGCTGGACATCTCCTGTTCCATCTCTTCTGAGCTGCTATTAGCTATTGACTCTTCATGCTGGACCGTGGAATAAATGTACGGGAAACAGAGCTTTTCTCAGGGTTCTGGTGCTCTTGAACTTTATGGATGCTCTGGTAAATGAAGAACCTAATTTCAAGTGACTGATAGTATTGGCCAGGCTGACAGTACTTACTGAGCAGAGGAAAATTAAAACAATTTCATTTATTCAGCAGCATTTATTGAAGCCTGTTGCAAGCAGTACTACACGGCCACTCAACAGAAAATTTTGCAAGACTTGTTTTCAACAAAACCTGATTGTGGGATGTTAACAGCTCTCTACCCAGTACCTTATTGTATTGTAAAGGCTCAACACAGCCCTGTTGGAATCAATGGGGGTTATACCCATTTGCATCAGCAAAGGATCTGGCTGCAACTATTTAGTGATCAACAGCAGCTCAAGTATATTCTAAAGAACTTGTTTGTTTTGCATTCTCCTGACTTTGAAAACCGTTCAGTTCATGTATAAAAACTTGCACTGTTCTGGAACATGGATCTATTTGCAAGAGGTGACTCACACTTTTACCGAGGACAGAATTAAAAGTAAAACAAACTGAACTTAAGTTAGAAAGGAAATAAATACACTGGCAGACAGAACTAAAAGGCTCACTGATGTCACGCTATTAAGTCCTAGAAAATTACTCTATCATTCTGCTGCCCGAGCCTAAGATTCTTTCCTTTCTTTTTAATCTCACTTTCTGGACATTATCCAGCTTACTTGATTCACCTCTCAACTTGTAGCCTCTGTCAATCTTTAGAAAAATAAGCCCTTTGGATTTTTTTTTCTTTTCTTCTTGTTGCCAAGGGTTCTGTTTAAAAAGCATGCTTGCTTGACTTTCAGGAATTTGCACCAATATAGAATAGCGATGAGTTACAGCATGTTCAAGAAATGCACACACTTCCAAGCACAGAAAGAACTGATGACCAACAAGGAAGCTATGGTCTTTGGTGCTTATATTGCACCATTTCCTTTCTATCAGCAAGATGATTTATAAATATTTAGTTGTATTTGTTTGAAACTAACTAACCAAGGTCCTAGTAAGCCTGACAAACATTTCAGTATGTGTTATCAAGTAAAATATTACAAGCCAGGTGGGCATGAAAAGTATGTCTGGAAAGTTAACAAACTCCTGCTTAAAAACAATACTGCAAAGGATTTCAGTAGAAGTAATTTTTTATTATAATCCTCACAGTAATTGGGCATGCTGTCAAACACTAACTTTCAAGGTCATGTCTATGTATTTTATATTCCAAAATTTCTCACTAAGCTCAAGCATAAATCAGACTTTCAGTCTTTTGGGGAAAGGAAGTCTAAAGCAGAAGAGATGGACAGAGAAGCAGCCTTCCTTCAATTTTTTGCATCACCTAGGACAGCAACCTGTGCCTTCCACAGAGTGGGATTATCCTATGCACCTCACTTGGCTAGGCTTTGTCCACATGTCTTGTCCTGGAACTATCCTTCCCTGTGAAAATTACTAAACATTTCCAGCAGAAATTATTGATCCTGAACATCCCATATTCCTGGACACAGCTTGAAATTAGATTAATATACTCATCAGCCATTATTTTATTTCTGACTGAAGTACTCTCAGACTTTCTATCTTGACAGTCAAAGGCTCCCTGAAGAATAAAATTTTTTTGAAAAAATTCTTTCAATTTTTTTTTTAAGTTTGCATTTCCTGCTGGAAATTCTCACTAAACACACCACCTGCTTCATATTTTAAGTATTCACTTCCATGCCATGAGGAAAAATGCTGCTACAAGGTATCAGATGAAGTGTGTTTTTCAATGCACCATTTCTCCAGTCACTCCAATATATGAACAACATCATCCAGTGCAAATTTCACTGACACCCCTTGGGTTTAGTGGTCCCTGCTGTGTGGCCTTCGGCCTCTAAATATATCCAATAACACATGCTCAGTGCATGGACATAGGTGAAAGGCAGTAGCAGCTTCCTGGGCCTTAAAACTTCTTCTCATCTTCATTACTGTAACTTCCCTTTCCCTGGCATCTCTCTTTTTATAATCCTGATTAAGAATAATGCTTCAAGTTTATGGTGCAATTCAGACACTGAGAGCCAAATGGATTTCTGTTGCATTAAAAGCAGATTAAAAATCTGGTTCAGAATAACACTCTGGTCTAAATAGAAAGTTTTTATATATTAGTTATAGAAGTTTAATAATACAATTAGTTATATAGAAAGTTTTTAATATTAGCTATCCCACTGTCGGATGTGCATAAATCCCCCACACCCTCCCCACCTGAGGAGTTCTGTGTAGGTACCTTCCCTTCTTGTGAACACAGATCTAATGTAATAAAACAGAACCCACCTTCCTGCTAAATTTGCCAGTTATGGAGATTAGAGTAATATACCTCAGTTTGTCTCCCATCCTGTCACAAACTGCTAGGTGCGTACAGTAGGCAGAACACTCTTCAGAAGAGATATGCTTACTGAACAGACCGAAAAAATCTTTGCTACTCCATTTTGGTCTTTGGCAGGGAGAGAAGGTCAAGACTCTGTCAAATAAGTAGCTACCATCAGAATATGGATTTGGCCTGTGGCTCATTCCTTTTCCAGGCCAAGAAATTCTTGGATGGTCAAAAGCAGGGTGCAAGCCAGGTGAATTACCTTGGCAGCCTGGGATATGGCCCATAGACTATTACATCACTGTATTTATCTAAGTGTAAAGTCATGCAGGGAGTACAAGCAAACACCTGGGCATAGATAAAGCCCGCTAAAAGCTAACAAGATCTTTCCCTTTTTGCTGTACTCAGAGCTTTCATATTTTTCCATTGTCCAAACGATATAAAATATTCCAGATTTTAGTACTACAGGTTCTGAAAAATTTTTTGCTTTCCATTACTCTTAAGGAATTTCAATTTTTCCTTCTAAAATAGAATCTACTAAATAAAGTGTTGTGCAGGAAAAAAAAAATCAAAAACACTTTCCTACCCAAAATGCATGAACATGCGTTTACTTCATTGTCATATTTCACCTGCTACTTCTATCCTTGAAGATGACTACATTTTATTCAGAATTCCATTCAGGCTGCTTGATGTCAGATAAAATCTTGCCCAGGAAGGGTTTCAGGGAAACAAATTACTTATGCATAAAAATGCACATTACAGGGTATCTCAGCCTACCAGAATTTTACTTGCTTTGAGTTTCAGGGTATTAAGCTACATCCAGAAGCGAGTCCTATGAGCTGTTTTATTTTATGGATGGCAGAGGGGTTCAGCTCCAGCTTTCAGGTGAGCAGGTGCCTGCACTGGCTTGCTGACTGGGGTTAAGCCACAACATTTGGCTTTAAAAACAAGATACAGCACATTGAAAAAATCAAAACAACTTTGAAGCAGCCCATTGTGAACAACACTTAATCTTGTTTTGCTCTGTGCCAACAATCACTCTGGAAAATATTTTTAGGATAATAAACCCAGCTGTGAATTAGGCAATAATTTAGGACACTGTTCTTAAATTATATTGTGAGTTATGAGAACATGTTTCAAAGAATTGAAGGAGTCAAATATGGAAGTCCCACTAGGTTTTCTATAGAAAGAAAATGAAGCTGATAAATTGAATCAAGATGGAAAAATGGAAAAATTATAATATAACCATTCACAAAAAAGAACTAAGTGTCCTCTTACTCTTTAGTGGGACATTTTCAAGACATTTAAGATTCATCCGTCATCAATAGAAAAGTTTTATGCAGAGAAGTGCTTACAGCAAAGTCACCTTTATCTTTTGCAGTGAGAAGGCCAATTGTCTTCAAAGATGTGGCCACCAGTCACTACTGTTATTAGTCTAAAACTCTCTGAACCTTGTTGCCGAGCACCATTTTTAGATACACCTCAGCAAACACAGCACTCCAACTGTTTAGCAAACATTATGATGTCAGTTTTAGAGTCTTTCAAAAGCAATGTACAACTAAATGAATCCTGGTGAAGAGGGGGGACAACAACATAAAGGTAAAATTGGTGTGTGCATTACGAACATTTTCCTCCTTGTGTACTCTTACTATCTCTGCTATTACTGTTCAGATTAGATTGCAGCTACTAGCAGAGGCAAGAGAAGTAATCTGGAGATCTAGGCAGAGTCCATTGCTTTCTAAACATGTAAATAAACACATTCTAGAGATTTAATCTGTGATTATAACACATCACTGAATCTTTCCTTTCTGTTACGAAATTTATACCAAAATATAATTTAATTGCAATGTAAATATCATTAATCAAGCCAAAAAATTGTAACTATGAACACCAAATGTTGTTCCTCCCTTGGTGTTTCTACTGGCTTCTGTAATCTTGTACATGCTGAAAGGTCAGGCTAGCAAAAACTTTGTTACAGTGCTATACGAAGAGTTATTGCTCTTTAGAAGAGTCACTGATTGTGGTATGAAAAGGTCAAGCTGAAAGTGATACATTTGAGGGCAACCATCCTTTTTATCCAACTGTTACTCAAAGATTAAGCAGGCCAGAACACAGTAGACTCTTCAGTTAAAATAGAAGATGCCCAAATGCAGCTTTCTATGGAAGCTATACTACTGCAAAGTAAAGAATCTTTAAGTCTATATTACCCCACTCAGAAAGGATTATTTTAAACTTATTTGGTATCAGCTTAAAATTCCTAAACTTATTCTGTATCAACAAAACCAAAACAGCTACAGAGAAAGACAACAGAGACCCTAGTTTCTTACCAAAAAAAAGTTAAAATGGTAGCAAAACAAAAGTAAGAAAATGTTCTGCTTTGAGAAGGGAAGACACCCTTAAAAGATAGCACAAATTTCTAAATTGCCTCAAACATATTTAAAAGGTGCCCTCTGTAATTTATGCTTCATCCTGACCCCAGGAAAGATGTAAAAGCTCCCATATTTTTGTGCTGGGCCAGGAAGAAAGGGTATTTGTTGCAAACTATTGATTGCTGTAGGAAGGCATCTGGGTGTCTCAAGCACGACACAATTACCTTGCTTCTGAACTGTTCACCAAGACAGGATGGCTGATGGCAGCAATATCTCCTTTTCATAGTCTCCACTTTGCTGTGGCTCCAGCTGAGTCATAGACTGCTGTCTTCCTAACAGGCAAGAGTAGACCTCCAGGGCTGGCTTACAGCTTTCTACCTCCCCCAGTGAAACCCTTAAGAGTATAATGTAGGCAACAGATTGTTCACTCAGCTCCTTTTCAGATAAAAAACTCTGGATAAGGAAAGCAATCTGTTCCAATAAAAAAAAGTCTGTGTTGAACAAAACCATTGCAACTCTTCCTACTGACTGCTGTATCACCAACCATATCTGCAGCCACTGAAGTTGCCTGAGTAGATGCGAGCGTAGGTGTACTCAAAAGCCTACTGTATGAGCAGGATTACCATAGCAATCACAGCTCCCAGAAGCACCACCTTGAGATATCTTTAAAGATAAACCTGGTTTTGGTGGAACAAAAATTTAGCAGTACATGCCAAGATCACAGCAGTCCAGAGTGCACCACACCAGGCAGAATCAAACTCAACACCTCACAGGGCACTTCTCTACTTCATTAAATTGGGTCAGTATCTGCAATTCAGAATCTAGACCTACAAACACAGCATAGCTGAGTAACAGCCCAGTAGAGAGAAGTCTTCAAAATAGTGCTGTTAAGACAAGAACACTGAAACTTAAAAATCAGAGACTGCAACAGGTGACAGATCCATCTTGACCTGTTGCTGCAGCCAAGCACCAACAACTTAATTATGTCTAAGAGAATTCTAAACAGCCATAAAAAATAAATTAATGTAAAACAATATTATCTTTTAACTGCTATAACAGCACACACAGTATCTCTCACAACCAACAAATCCATACAGTTATGAATTGCAACATTCAGCATGAAGACTCTTTATAATAATTCTTCCAGTGCTATGACTCTTGGTAGGCTTTCAGAAGGATGAACCTATAACCTACATCTCAAGTAAACACTATTTAGGTGTTAGAGTACCATATTCACTTGTCAGATTTTCCTCCTTCTCTTCATTTCAACTTTTGCCGACCACCTCTTTCCTCTACAGCAAACAAAAATATTCGGACATTATCAGTCACCTTTGCCCTGTCTCTGAATACCCCAAGTATAACAGTGTGCTTGGCGCAGCCAGCAGTATTTGGAATGAAAGTAGTTTCATACCAATCAAGTTAAATTATAACCCATACTAACCTCAGTCCAAATTCTAAAAAGACCACCAGCATTAGACAGAAAAACGTCAGGGATTCCTAACCTGGGAACTACAGCCAGCTGTAACAAACGAGCAGAGCCTTCCAGGAATCACAAGTACTTGCAGCTTCAGAGAATCAGCTTGCAAAAGCCTAACTGTACTGCTTTATCCTCCTGGTTCTGTCTGGATTGGGGTGTTAAGACAACAGCAAGCAAAAATCCCTGCTGAACTGAAGTGACTGGAAACAGGTAGGTGCTGCGAGGGGATATGAGCTGGCTGGGCATTGTGTAGCTTGTGCCTCTGCTAGACAGTAATAAAGTAGAGAAGGATGGAAAAGAGAAATGACAAATTAAAGTGTAATACTCTTAAAAACATGTGTTCTAAAGCAGGGAGTCAGGAGAGAAAAGTCAGAGTAGAAGCTGAAATCTGAGTTGGGCTACAGCAGTTTTCTGGGAACTTGTTTCAAAGTGGGTCTCAAGTCTTTCCAGAGAAAGGTGGTCAGTTTAAGCATTTAGGAGGCAGCTAAGAAAAGTAGCACTGAAAAAGTCCATAGAAGGTAAGATAACACATGATTTTAACTTTTTCTAATGTTGTTTTTTGCTTTGTAAATAAACCTAAAATGTGGGAAAGGGAGGTGGGTAGGTAACTAAGAAGGTTGTGCACGGAAGTTCAAGTCATCCCTCCCGCAGCTTGTCATTGTTGCAGGTATCTGCCACTCACAGGAAAATGACACCCATCACCCATCCCCGCTTGCTGGAATGGCCTTTTCTCAAGATGAAACTCCCTCTAACATAAATCACTGCACTCATCACACTGCTGCTGCCTACAAGGCCCACACAGCAAATGGAAGCTGTGCAAAAACAGTGGCCACTCCAGGACAAGGCTTTCTCCTTACCCCACAGAACATGCCTTTTTGCATAGCTACAAGCCTGCCCCAATAGACTTCACTTTGCTCATGATGACCACAGCAAGCTTTTGCCCACCGTATCTTACCTCACAATCCCATCGCCCCCAGACAAAGCTCCTCCCAACACATCCCCATGCCTTTCTTGAGAGCTTCTTGAGAGCTTAGTGGTGGCTACTGCTTTCCAAACAACCACTTTTCCCAAGACTAGAAGCCTGCTCCAAACACGAGGCACTCCACTCGTGGGTAAGGGCCCCCCCCACATAACAGGTCCTCTCTTGGAAGACAAGCCCACCAAAACACGAGGAGCTCAGCCCATGAATAGCATCAGTGCACTCTCCTGCCACCCCCACCACCTTCACACCATATGGAAGCTGCACACATGCATGTGCAAGTCTTTCAGAAGGCTGTTCTTCCCCCAACAACTCACTTCTCACAAGACCACAAGCTTGCCTCAATTCCTTAGCCTATGGACCCATGCTGCCAGAGCACGTTTCACCCTGCCACCTTCAAAGACGTTTGTCCCTTCTGGACAAATCCAGACCCTAACCCTAGCCCTAACCCTAACCCTGATCCCTTTTCCGTAGACTGCAAGCCCACCCGAATGCTTATTCAAGGCACTTTGTTGGTAAACACCATCTGGCGTGCACCCTTCCTGTGGAAGGCATATACTGCTCCACACTTTTCCTGTGGAAACCTTTCCTGACATCACCCTGTGAGTACTTTTTCCACAAGCCCACAAATCTACTTCAGAGGAGACCCTCAGCCTCTGAACACTGCTGCAGCTACATTCCTACTGGTCCCACAGCGAGTAGAAACCTCTCACAAGCATGTGTCACTCTGGGACAAGGTTGCACTGCTCACTGGCAGCTGACTTCCCACAAGAGTGCAAGCCTGCCCAAAAGCTATCCCCTCGCTTTAGGAATACCACCATAGAATCATTCCACCTGTGACACCCACACAAGCATCTGCCAATCCTCAAGAAGGATTCTGCCCACCCCCGCAGGACATACCCACCACTCCTGCACAAGGCCTTCTTTCTGCGTTTCATATTCTTATTTCTCTAACTCCACAATTTACTTCAATTGTGAACACAATTTTGAGCAACATAGAATTGTTGTTTCTATGTGTGCAGTTGTAAAATAATTGTAATTACAAAAAGCATGAGAAGTGACTCAAATGTTTATTCTTGGCTTTTCTTGGGGTGTTAATGATTAATTCTTAATGTTTCACACTTCCCCCTTAAAAAAAATTAATACAGGCCTGATAACTAGAGTGGAATAAATAGCTCTTCGATGACTATTACTAGGTATGACAATAGCTATAAAAAACAATCAAGTAAAGGCTTGGTTTGAAGAGTATTTAACTTAATTCCTAGAAAAGTTCCATCACTGCTTTGTTTTACATCCTTTTTTCTCTTATCAACGTTCTGACAGTTTCTTTAGCAGTAACGTGCCAAAACTAAAGAACTGGTGTCTGTTAGAAAGCAATAATTTTCTAATCTTTTATTATTTTTAAAAAAGTTTTAATCTAGTAGTCATATGAGGGGCTAAGATTGTGTGAGACTTAAATATGGAGACAGCATACAGATATTATTTGAGACAAAGAGCCACACCAATTTCTATAATCTAACTGTATCCTTTACTTTCTGCAAAATGAGGGAAGTGAGCTTTCAGTATCTTTAAGGAACAGTTGAACACCTTAAACCCTAGAGAAACTGAATTTCTCAGTGAGAACTTAGTGGGTGTTGCTATGGTGTTAAAATAAAACACCTGTTATAGTCTACCATAATGCAGAGCATTTAACTTGGCAATATTCGTTCCTTGCGGAAATGAGTCCAACTGTTTGCTGTAATATCTACCCAATAGCACACATGCTTTGGAGAACCCATAGCTATGAAATCTTGTTTTCAAACCAAGAAAGCTCTGGACCTTGGGGCTGAATTGTAGGCATGATTAAGAATCATCTTCTTCCTAGAAGTTAACTCTGTGGTGTGAATGAGGCAGGCTTGTTTCTGCCCAGTTCCCTCCTGTTTCAAGATTTTTCAGTTTATGTGGATGAGTGATTTTTACCTTGTTTCTTTTTACCACACCTTCCTAATTACATTGTTGATGAGATTGAATAGAGTCTTATTTTTTCTTAAAAGGAGATAAGTTTTATGAATGAAATTTAAATGTATACCTGTTGGAGTACAAAGTGCAGGGAATATTTCTCTGCCTGTTTTGAAGAGTTCTACCCCCCTGGACACCCTGTCTTTGACCTTTGTCCATGGAGAAAATTACCTACCCTCTGGGAAGAAGCAGAATCTACACTGGTGTGAATTAGGTGATAGAACATTATGTAAGATTGTCACAGGGTGAAAATTTAGAGGTGTTGGGTTTGTTAATATAGCAAAATAGATAAGAAGCAAAACCTTCAAAATGGAGGATTGTTGCTGTTTTCTTCTTTCTTCTTTCTTCACTCCATATTCTGCGGCAAAAGTGGATTGAGATGATTGGGTGAAAAATGCCGCAGTTCCTTTCATGTGACAGAACGATTTATTGAACATTGGTAGAAAAGTGAAAATATCTTTCATTTTGGGCTTTCATTGGGTAATTTACCTTTAAAAGAATGGTGTTATCTTGATAACTCAGCTTTTCTCTCGCATGCTCTAAGGGGAGTCATGTCTCTCTGGCTGAGCTCCTCTGATAAGACTTAATAAACAACTATCTGAGAGCAAAAGCGTGGAAAAGTCCCGTTCATCTGCAGAGCCCAGGCAAGGGCTCTGGAAACTCCTCCATCCGGGGAGACATAATTAAGGCGCGGTAAAGCGTCATATACCATGATAAGCTTTTAATTTGTTGGCCCTGGTAGATTGCCACCTACTTAACTTTCATGTATTTTATTTAAGTCACTCACTGAGAAATTATTTCTGTGAGTGTTCATTTCAGTACTGAATGGAGTTAGTGATAGAAGCCTTGAGTTGGGCTGAGAACATGGTAAAGATGTTTTTTCCATAAAAATACCAACAAAACAAACAAGTGTTTTATGCTTACTACTGAGGAGAAGAACAGCTTCAGTATCTCTTCTAATCTTTTTCCAAGCCTTTTATTGCTTTCATAATATTGAATTAAGGAAAGCAGAGTCAACTGAAAAACCACAAATTGTATGCTTACCAAAATACAGTAATTCAAATACAAAAACCACGTTGCACAGAACAAGACTAGGCTTCACACTAATAAAAACTTAGTATAGACAAAATCACTGTAATATGTCAAGAAATAGTCAAAGTTAGAATAAGAACTACAGTTATCTTCACCCTGGATAAATCATCTGTAGATGGAGTTTTGTTTTGCTACTATGAACTAGTTGTATTTTCTATGGCAAGTGTGCTTTAAAAACTATATGATTATTGCTGGTATAGTGATTTTTGGTGCCTGTGGCTCCTGAGCTTTTGAGAAAAGTGAGAGAAAACTAGCAGAACACTAACTTTTTTTGCTGTGGCAAGTTAGTGAAAATTCAAACTCTGCTTGAGTCATAAATTGAGGTACAAGTTAGCCACACAATTGATCTCAATGTGCTGCTGGGCAAGGCACAATAATTAGAGTGTAAACCATTTATTATGAAGCAGCTGAATCCTCATGGAGGGGAATATGAGCTGGAGTTATTTGCACAGTTTTATTGGTGCAAAGCTAGAGGGGAGTTTGCTTTTCATGGCAACTGTATTAACTTTGGCAGAGCTACAGAACTTGAATTTCTTCAGAGAGTCTTACATCTTTAATATTTTCATTTTTGAGGAAACAGTGAACTGTTTCAGTGAAGACTTTGAAGTGTAGTGTACGTGTTAAAATATCAAGCCAACGAACTACCAACTAGATGCCAAAATAAATGATAAATGCAACCGCATTTACTACAAGAAATGTAAAAGTGACCTTTCAAAAACTAACTGATAAGTGAAAAGACTCTGTAATAGCACTCAGAGTAGGTATTTTCAGGTATTTCTGCATGTGTGTGGCTTAATTGAAGATTCTCTAACTCTTCACTGAGACTACTGTTTCAGTCATACTGCTGTAACAAAGTTAGCTGCCTGTGATGCCTTTTCCTGGTCTTAAAATCAAGAGTCAGACACTGTTAGAAGGGAAAAAGGGATTTTACCTCTGTATTTATTTTAAGGATCCTTAGGTGCACCATGTCCAGGTCGAATGCACCTCCATGCACACCGCAATGCACGTACCCAAAAGATCTGGTATAACATTATAGGCCTTACTAATTAGCATATCTATCATAAATTCCCCAATGAGAGACTTGAGTGAGCCCCCCTCCCCAAGGAACCTTCCCCTGCATGGTTCTATCTTAGTTTACAAAATGTGTTCTGGAGAGGACCTTGGGGTCTGGGGCACACTGATCCCTAACTACGAAGCTTCTAAAATGTTTCGTCTCCTAGTTTGACAAACAAGTCCAAGAATGTAGGCTAAAGCACTAAGAATAAAGAAGCTGTAAAAAGGTATAACAGGGGCATAAAAGAAAAGACAAAAATCATTATGGCATCACCTGCTTTGCACTTGTTGGGGGTACAGTCTTGGAGTTACATTGTCTGGGTACAATCAGTGAGGGTTGGAGGTAACAAGGTTTAAAACTACAATGGTAAAATAATTTCTCATTAGATGTAATAGGATTAAAAGTTACTTTTAAGTCTTGGAATCTCCCATAGCATCTGGTGACAGGTAAAGACAAAGCACAGTTTGCAGTCCTGGTCGCCTCAGGTTGTCCACTTCTGTTTAATAATATAACAAAATACTAGAAATAATTACATCTTATATACTGCTTTCATTTATCCCTTTTGAATATCACCTGTCTCCTAAGAAATTCCAATTTAGGACATTGCTGAAAAGAGAAGAGATAGAAAAATGCATCTTCTCTTAAGTCAGGAAATACAGTTCTGGGTGAAGGAAATGCCAAGTGTCTACTGTAGTGTAAATGGTATTTTGACACAACTGGCCACAAACCTCAACTGATTTGCTGCCAATTTATTCTTAACTGGGGCAAAGTGCTACAAGTAGTCTTACCTGCTCTTCCTGTAGTTGCCCGTTCTGCTGTTACATTCCTTGCTAACTCTGGGGAATTTTTATCTAGATTGACCCAAAGCTTCATAGTGATAAGGGAAAACTGATGTATCAGAAGCAAGGCTGAGAGGAGAGGAACTGTCAGGTCTGGTGCTTCTGCCCCATCAGTTGTGAATTGAGAGGTAAAGATGCTTCTGTTTTACTCTTACACAGTTTTAGTATTGTGTAACTTTCTGTTCAGACTCTTTCCTCCTTTTCTCTCAGAGGCAACAAGTTTGCAAGTGCTTCCAAGGCTCTGTCAAGTTTGAAGTAGGCAGTGAAGACTGGTACTGTTTCTGCCCTAGACAGCTGCTTGCCTTCTGCCTTACAGTACTCAGCTGTGACTAATAGTAAGCGCAGGGATATAATGAACAACTGGAAGCTTGCACAATAATGTTATTCAAAGTAGAGTGTGCCACTGTCAATATAAACTCAAACATATTCAATGCTATCATAATAACCTAGAAGCCTTCCAAATTGCCTGGTAGACTCTGAAAGCCCTCCTTGTTGAGACTTTGTAAAACCCTGGCATATTATATTAAATAAATGGATGGTTTGCTCTTAGGCTTTTCTAATGGAGATTAAAATCTTTGTCAGTTTTGCTTTCTACAGTGTAGCCTTCCATAGGCCCATATGTTATACTTGAATGTGCTAAAGAATCTCGCTGAGATTGGAGAAAATGTCAATCCCCTGACGATCTGAGCACCTCTTAGGTTTTTTCTTTAATCTCATAGTTGTACTTTTTATTCATTCTTTGAAGCAGCTGCTGTTTTTTCCGACATTTTTCATTTCGACACTTGGGATACTAACACAGACTTCTGGTCAAGGCTTTGCATTCCAGCAGTGTTGAAATCTGGCTGCTAGTACATCATGTACTTTGAGGCTGGGTCCCGTGGATAAGGTACAGAAACACTGCATTTAGTCACAGCATGCTAGCTCCACTAACTATTTACCTTTTTGAATGGTAGGTGCTATGACAATAGGTGAGAATTGTTTAGAAGAGCTTGCCATTTAAGAACTACACAACTCAATACATGGCAGCCTAAGGGTACAAGAGATCAAATTTATTTGTGGGTATGAGCTTGCAAGTGATGGCTACAGCAGAGAAAGGAGGCAACAAATTCTCCATTACAAATGAGTTGCGGATAAATCTGTCTGTGCTTTCTTGAAGCCAAACTGCCTCTGTCCCTCCTAGCTCTGGGAGTGCCCCAGATCTGCAAACAGGGCTCGTTCTATGCAGAACTGAGTCTGCTGTAGGACTAATGCCTCAGATAACAGCAGCATGTCAGTGTCAGTAGCTTTTAGCCAGTTAACACACTAACTGGAGTTTTCAAAGTGTCCTTCAAGTAGCACGTAACATATTTCAAGGAAAAAATAGGATAGAGCTCGCAAAAATAATGGAATATTGACTGTTGGAATACTTGTAACATTTACTTGATCAGTGATTGTTTCAACTCAGTAACCTGCTAACATGATAAATCTTGCTTTCATTGGAAGCAATTGGCTTTTTTAACAGTCAGAGCTTCTAGAATCATATGACACTTGACAGTCTTGCTTTCTATCTTAAAAAAGAATTTCTAGTTCATGAAAACGTAAACCAAAGCGCACTGTAAAGGTGGTGCAAAGACTGGGGTTATTGCACACTCATTATTAACTTGATCTATTTGGCAAAGGGAAGTAGCTAATCTTTGTTTTTAATGATGAGATTTTTATTTAATAGTGCAAGAAAATTAAATTGTGGCACATGGGGTTTTTTGTTTCTGTAATGCTTTTCTTGTGACTTGAGATATGTTTTCTGTGTTCTTACAGGATCTGGTATGATTACAGCCTCCTCGTCACTTCTTCATGCTATCCTCCAAAATATTGCTTAAAAAAAAATAAAGCCTCTTTACATGAAGGCTTTTAGATTCATTTTCTCAAGGCACATTTAAGAAAATACACTGTTCTTGTTTAAGGGAACTTCATGAGGAAGACTGGTATAGCTTGTCAGAAGTCCCTTAGAAGTCAGTTTAAGCTATTTACAAACAGATATATATCTGTCATGCCTAAAAAATACCTGTGCCAAAACTTCTACCATATATGAAACTGCTTGAAAAACACCTCTAAGTAGAATAGTGAAAAATAGCAGTGTATTGAGATTAATATACGTGTTCTTTCTGTATTAAGGTTTATTGGAGGGCTTTTATAGAAAAAGCTCTTCTTTTGTCTTGATATTTGATCTCTGTAATGAAACTAATGAGTCTGAATTTTCTTCTGGTTCTATAGATGCTGATGTTATCTGAGCTATGCATTTTAATTTCACTTAATATACTTGCCTTGGAATTATGTGTTTTATCACTGGTGAAGATTCCAATTCATATTCTCCACTGCAACTTTCTCTACTGAATAGAAATGAAAGTGTATATGTGATCTACCAAACACAGATTTAGAATGCTAATTCTAATCCCCCTTTCCTTCTGAGTGCTGATTGAATTTAGTCTTAGTGAATTATACTGCTTTAGTCTTAGTGAATTATACTGTTAGATTTCAGTTCAGTTACTTTAAATCCTGGTGGATTGTTAGAATGCGCCCAGATATGGTCAGTGCCCTTCAGCTGGGCAAATGTAGCCAAACATTTCAATAGGTGATGGTTGACCTAGCGCAGCTCTGTTATACATAAATGCACAAGGAAATCTTCAATTATGTAGATCTCTTTAAATAGTTGACTGTAATTTTGTAGCTGAATAAAATGCTTTGTTTAATCTTACAAAGGCCATGAAGTAGACAAGTTGATTCCCGGTCACTTTACATTTTCCAGTGCAGCAAAAGTAGTAAAGATGTTGAAATTATTAGCAAATTGTATATTAAAAATAGGTGTTGAGTCATTTACTTTCAAATATAGAGACATTGGAAGATTTTGAAAAGCCTCAGTTACACTTTCAAAATTTAAAGTTTATGGGAACAGAACTTTAGATGTTAGGTGCTCCAGTGGGATTAAACTGTCCAAGTACCTTTCACCTTTATGTTGGAAATCCTTGAAAATAATTTCCAAGCTGGTTGCAAAATGGGATTTACTTCAGTATAGGTATCTAAATTCAGAAAAGTGATTCTGGGAGCCAGAGCTGTTACTCAATCTTCAGTTAACCTTGGGAACTGGGATTTGTTAGTCTGGGGATTGTAAAGTGGAGGGGGAGGAGGGTTAAAAAGGGATATTGTACGGCTTTTATACATACTGAGATAGCATTGTAGCTTTGACAAGTCTCAGCATATTAACACCTATTCATACCAAAACCCAAGCAGGATTCATAAATCCTTTCTCTGCCTGGAAGCTTGTTCTGGCTTCTCTCCTCAGAGAGCGTGTTTAACACTACTTCCTGGTTGGGTTTCTAAACAGGCTGTCGCCTTCCACGGGGAAGGTGCATAAACGCACCTTTACAAGATGGCCTGGTGCTAAGAATTTACCTCACGCACATGAGTTGAGGTTTTTCACCCTCTGAAGTGACTAGGCTCTTAACCATGTTTCCCATTCTTTTGTATATAACTAGAAGGCTTTAAGCTAGTTTGGCTGCTTGTTGAAAACTCTTTACTGAGCTGAAAAACGTCTCACAGGAAGAAAACATGGTATTGGTACAGGAGTGGAAGCTTGAGGCGAGGTTCCCACTCCACTTGTGTGCACCAAACAACGAGGTATCACGGACATTTTTATCATAGCTATGGTAGCAAGAGCAAGCCCTTAAAAGGCATGTTAATAACTGTTGCATGTAAGAAGACAAGATTGTTAACTTAAATTTGTATTACACATCTTGCACAGGTGACAATAACAATGTGTTGTAAGCTTTGAAGGGCTTGGGGGTTTTGGGTATTGTTTAAAAGAACATCTAAGAAGTCTGTACCATGATATTTGAGGATTTTAGTAGTAGAATTCTCACTCTCCCTAAATAGATACAATATGCTGATTTTTAGTATGCTCATATATTATGCTCATTGGTGAGCATTCACTGTGTACTGCAACATCAGGAGAATAATCATCTTCATCGTTAAAAGATCTGAATGAAAGCCTTTCAATATCAGGAAACATCCTGTTTTTTCTCTCAAAAACTGAGACTAGTAGGCACATATTATGTGCATGCCATTGGTTACATTGTGTTGGTAATTTCATTTAGTCTTGTAAAATCAAAAATAGATACAAGAATGCTATTCTTGTTTAAGTGATGCAATTCATAATACCCTTCTAAGATGGATTAGGTAACCTTATTTAACTCTATCCTCTAGAGGTCTTTAATAACGTTAACATATCTGTCATTCCCATCTGTTTTAATTTAAGGCTGATTATGCTAACGTGCTTTAAAACTGCAAACCACCTGACCATTCAATATTGTTTTAAGCAGATACAGCTTACAGTATTTTCAGAATATAAACACAAAGCTTGCTATTGTGAAGCAATTAATTTTATTAGGCTTGTCCTTGTTTAGTCTACATTTAGTCTATGTAAGCTTGGAAAGCTGTTAACCTTTTTTGAGAAGCTTTTCTTGGTTTGGAATTTCCCCTCCCCCAGGCGAGCTCTGCTAACCTGCTACTGTTCCTGTAACTGTCAGTTTTCTGCATGTGTCTCCTGGGAAATAAACGAGCCCCGCTGAAGGTTGAGGTGTGAGTAGTGAGCTCAGCAGCCATCCTGTCAGATGGGCAAGGAGGTAATGGTTTGATGCTTCCTAACAAGTAACAGATTCGATTATGCTTCTTCACTGTGCATGAATGCAACACATATGTTGTAAATGCCTTATGGGGCAGTAAAGGCTGCCATGCAGGTCAGAGAGGAGAGGGCAACACTGGAAGGGTACAGGCATATTCTGTGTTATAACCCTGCACATTATCTGACAAGCAGAGTGCAACCCTTTTTTGCTGGAGTGTTCTCATTTCAAGGTATTCATATTTTCATTATAATTGAATGTTTCCTTCAAAATAGAATTATTGGGACTGCTATACTATTGATGCATTAGGTTAAATCATGTGTTTCAAGAAAGTTTACATTACAAAAGTGCTATCATTTTTTAATGTGGCTAAATTGTATTAGTAATTGATGTCCATTGAATATTTTATATTTTGAAATTTAAAATAAGCTGGAAAAGATGGCTAATTACAGAAGTCCTTTGCTGCTTCTATAACTTGGTTTTGTGTATTGCTGTGAAACAAACGGCATTAAATAAGTAATCAGAATTGAAAAGAAACTGCTGCTGGGGTGACAAGGCATATCTTATTGATGATCTACATGAGCATATTTAAGGAATGGTGAAAGAGACTGGAACCCAGAGACTAATAACTGAGTCAGACCATGATTATGCAGTGGATTACAGTAATGGAAATAGAAGTTTGGTGGAAGTAGACTGCTTGAAATATGCTCAGTGGTAACACTGAGTAGTGAATGAGGGCTATCATAGTACTGTTGTTAAGAGTTATAATAAACAAGCAGGTATTAGTATGTTGAATATTTCTGTTTGTTTCAGGACAATTTAAAAGACAATTCAATAAGCTGAAGCTAAAGATCTAGGGAAATTTAATTCACCAGAAGCTCTACAGTGTTTTTTTTTTCTTCCAGTGAATGTCATCTTTTGTCTTCTGTCTGTAGCATCCATCTACCACACAGAAAAGTGTAGTGTATTTGAATAACTATGGTACTTCTAAACTGAGGATGGCATTTCTTGTTCTGATAGTTCTGTTGTTGCAGTACTGGAAAGTAGTAACAATTGTATTCAAGTAAGAGTTTATAAATGAAATGTGACACATGGTTAATTATGTCAAATCAGTCCATGCGTGCCAAATGTGGGTAGTGTGTATAAGTGTAATACAGAGACTGATGGCATGTTCTGAAATTACAGGGACAAATCAGAGTTCTGATCTTTGCTAACTTGCTAGGATTGCATCTTCAAAGCTCATTTAAGTTTGCATCCTGATATGATATGCAGGAACAAATTGGTTAACTGCTTGTGTCTGTAATTTTCTCAACTTGAACTACTCCACATTCTTACCAAAGCACTGGCATGTCTGAAGTTCAGTGGATCCAGGTTATACCTTCTGTTATTGGTCAAACATCTTATATGTGAAAAGCTCACCAATCATGATGATAGATTTTCAGTTCCAGGTGCTATACTTTCTTTTAAAGTCTTCCAAATGAACTAAAGTATACTCTTTAATACAGTCTACAGGTGTATAATGTTTTCTCAGCTGAACTGCTAAACAGACAATTTTATTTATCTCCCAATCAATACTGATCAAACATTTTTGTTACCCTACTTTACTTCTGAAGCCTATCCATTTCCTCATGCTTAAATACTTCGAGCTTTGCACATATTTTGATTTGTGGATTCTCTACAGAAAAAAAAAAAAGAACTTGTCTTTATAATAATTAAAAGGTATGAAGAGTTAGATATAGACAGGACTTCAAATAGCTTGTATCTAAGAATTAGACTATCTAGATAGTGCAACCTAGATGTTCAATTCCTTTCCTTCAGACATCTCTAAGTGGAAAGAAAAAAAAAAATGTCTCAGTGTTTTTCCAGCTGTTCTGGAGCAGTTTGGAGTATTTCTGTTTCATATATATGTATATGTATGACTATATATATATATATTCAGATAACAGGAGAACTGGGCAAGTTCTTAGCACTTTTTTTGTGCCAAGCTACAAAAAGTCATCAATGATTTACACTTCATAAAAGCAGTGCTTGGAGGGAAATTTCTTGGGGTTAAGTAACTTTGAACTGCATCTTTACGTGAAAGAAAAGCATTAACTTTAAATAAATTTAAACATTTTTTTTAATGTTCAACTTTTTCTAAGGACCACATGCCTTTGGCACTGCAAAAGGGAAAACCTGATCTTAAATAAACATTAAGAAAAGGTTTGCATGAGCCTGAAAACTGATTTCCTGGAGTGAATGGGGTAAGGGTGAAGATGAGTTCTTTAAAAGAACAAATGGGAGAAAATAAACAAAAGTACCAGCCAGTACCACTTAGAAAAGTTGATGCACTTAATTTTTGTAATTGTATTTATCTTCAAATGTTTTTTCTTTGAAAGGGGACAAGGTTCATGGGAATTTAGTTCCAGAAAAGTTGCAAAGACTAATGGACTAGAGGTGAGCCTAGGCACTAAGTTTTACTAGTTTTATGGAGGAGACTCCACAGTAAGTGATTTTTTCACAGCCATCTTGCGAATGTGTCGTTCTAGATACAGTTTCTTCAGTTCAGAGGCTGTTTCAGTGTGATAACTGGGCACAAATAGGGACTGCTTTTCCTATAGATCTACAAGAAGATGGAGAACCATAATGCTGCAGTCATGGAGTGAGAGGCAGGAAGCGTGGGAGTATCTTTATTAGCGCCTTATTAAGAGAGTCCATTAGAAAAGAAAGTCAAGGCAGCTGTTCCTATTTCATCTGCAAGTACTAAGACCAGCAATGTTTATTTATAGCTCTAGTTAATATCAATGCAAATTTAAGGTCCCTCTATTAATGGCACATAAAAAAATCATTTATGGAGTAACTTCAGGTGTTTCTATCAACAAATAAGGTAGTTAGACAAGATGGATCTGTAAAATATGTAATGCCATGGTTCTATTATCAACACTGCACTTAGGGTGGAAATACTTCACAGGATCATGCTAGAACTAGCCTGGATTGAGTGAACCGAGATGGTACATCTATCACAAAAAAACCATGTAATTTGTGTTCTTGAGAGATACTTGTCAATATAGATAATAAAAGATAAAATTCAGACTTCAGAGCATATCACACACTAGGTAATCATAGTTCTGTAAAGTGAGACTTTTTAGATTTCCGTATGTTTTCTTACTTGTGTAGACCTTCAAACTTATTACCACTCATATCTTGATATATGCACATCTAAGCTGATGTATCAGAGATTAAAGTCAGTTTATAATGTCAATTACTTAATATTAACAAACTAGAATACCGCCTAAAAGAAATACTAGCAAGTCTCTGTGTAATCAAATTAAAAATAGCTACTTAAGAACTACCAGATAGTTATTTTGTTCTCTTAATATTTGTTGGATTTTAGCTGTTTGAGTAGGCAGCTATGGGATAGACCATTTCCATTAAATGCCTTCCTTGAAAATATACAGTCTTTTAGTAATTTAACTATTACAAGTTAGGAGGGGAAGGTCAGTCTTTAGACAGAGCAGTGAAGGATAAATTGGCATAATTATCAATGCCTCAGGGCTATCACAGAAATGCATTGCCTCAGTTTAAGTAAAGCCAGATTTTTATAAAATTTACATTTTAATTTCTTGTGCTTGCTAGACTTAAAAGCAGGCAGTGTTTTTTTATAGACATATAGGCATTTTGTGTGTACTTATTTGGATATTGAACACATGTTCTCTTTCTGTAGAAATGTGTTTGCTTGCAAGCCTGATGGGTACGGCACACAAGATATGCCAAGCTGGTTTTATACAAAGGTAGTGCGTGCTTGCTATAACAAGCTTTTCAAGCTTGCTATAACAGCTTGAAAACTGGGCCCTGTGTTTCTCAGCAACAGACATGGGGAAGCAGAGGTTTGAAGCCCTTGCCAGAAAGTCTGTGAAACACACCAAAGACTTCATAAAACTATTTGAATAATATTTATATAGACTTAGAGTTCTAGTGTTTCAGGGAGTCCTTTCATAAAATCCTGTTTGCATTTGGCAGTAGTGACTCTGTAGTGCTGTAGGCATCAAAAGAGCATTTAAATATCAAGGAATTAATCTTCAAGATTAGTGTATGGAATAACTAGTAGGAATAATGTAGAAATATTAATATCGCTATCCACTGTACAGATGAAAACTTAGATGCATCATGAAAATTTAGATGTAATAATCTGAAATCTAGAAAAGCAAAACTATTTTAGTATTCCATGTGACTGCTGTGTTCTACTTGAGGTAAAACTATGAGGAATCTTTCCAGTACTGGTCAGAAAATTATCCGTGTCTAGGGATTTTAAAAATATTTCTCAATTATTGGATCACTTCGCTCAGTTGGAGTGGTTAGGTAAAGGTGTATTTGGGAGGAGCAGTGAATGAATGGTGTTCTTGATGAATGGTGTAGCAGTGCTTTTAATTTTCCCATGTGAAAATTGATGAGTTTATTCTGAGCTGTAAGTGATGTGGGGAATGACTCAAGTGTGAAATGAGGTGTTGCCATAACCTGGTGAAAAAACCTGGTGTTTACACTAGATTTCAATGATTGAGGAGGGAGGTGTGGTGGGGGAGAAGGTGTGTAGTCCTTCTATATACACCTCAATGCTCTGCAACAAGAAAATCCTTGCCAATCTCCATTAAAATGAGGAAATGTCATTCGAGTTAACTTGCTTTATTAGCTCGCACTCTTGAAACAACTGAAATGTGTTTCACTGAAGTAGCCACAATCCTTGCAGTATTGCTGAGAAAAGGTAAAACAGACTGAACCTATACCATACAATTATAATACATTTTATAGTTCATTTGCTGTACAATTAATATAATCACATCTTGTCAAATTAATGGAAAATGCTTTTCTGAAGTATTCTAATAACCAGATTTTTTATTGTTTATTTTTTATTTCCCCAGAAGATACTGGGTTTTTTTTCATTTCTCCAGAAGATATTTTTTCCTTATGCTATGTTCAAAAATACAGAAATCATCTTTGTCTGAGGGCTACTACCTACCAGTTGCTGTGAAGTACAGGCTGATAAAATTAAGTAACAATGTCATGTCTTCTCAGCCATATTGTTACATATAACAACATCAGAGTAATGCAGCATGACATTCATAAACATGGAGATCATAAATGTACATTATATTTAGAGCGCCATAGCCGCATGCACTCTGTGCACTGGAATTTTAAGTTCTTACCCTTTCCTAATGTCAGCATGGCTTTTGGTGTAGAGTGTTTTTGCACTTGAACATCTTGTTTGATGCACTCAGGATGATGCTTGCTTGTCTTCAGTGAAGAATTTGGCCAAGATTCTAGATAAGAACATAAAGGAAGTAGAATATACTATGTACGTGTATAATGATTTAACTAGAATTTGCTAGTTTTGCTTAGAAAATAAAGTTAAAAACAAATTAATATGGATGTAATGCTCAGTTTTTCTGATTGAAGAAGAAATGCATGTTAGCCCGTTACCCTAAACTACCTACTCAAGGATCCTGTGAGGTCATGTTAGATGACAGATTTGGTTAGAGTAATGCTGTAGAAGAACAGAGAACTCAGTTCTACCTCCTTCACAGAAATTTGGACCTAAGACCATTTAGGATTAAAATTATATGGTGGCCTTTGTTACTTAGAACTAAACACCCTAGTCTTTGCTCTAATGCCATTACATTTAGGGCACTGTGCTTGGTCTTAATTCACAGTGTATAAAGGAGAATTTGAGCCCTTAGAACTAAAATTAGAAAACACCTTGAGCTGGTACCTGGAACTATTAGTGAAGTGTTTCCTAGGACAATAAGAGAGTGTCTTGACCCAGGAATGAAGGTATGCCCCAAAAAGCTGGTTTACAATTGTGAGAACTCAACAGGGAGGGACCTCTTCTGAAGGCCTAATAGAAATGGTTTTACCTACAATAAATGACTTTTGCATCCTGCAAATGAGTTGAAGTGGTGTAAACACACCCTTAATGTCCTGTAAAACTGATTAGGATTATTGACCAGAAATGCAGACATATATGAATGGCTGAAGTTTAAGAGTATCAGTGACTAGAAATGCAAAAAATATCTATTAGTGTGTACCTACTGGGTTGTAATGCTAAGTATTTTAAACAGTTCTCAGTAGCTCAGTTTTCCTTTAAAACAAAATTCTTTTAGAACTTAGGATTTAATACAGCTGTTGCTCTGAGGTTTTTTTGAACACCCGAAAATTTTACATTTGCCATTTTAAATTAGGGTAGTTGTAACTTCTTTAATTTTCTATGGTATTTCACCTTAAAAGACTCAACAGAAATAATATTTTGCAATTTCCTATTAAATAAGAAAGATCATATTGGAAAGCTGAGGCTGAAAAGAATTTGCTGCTTTCAATTCATTGTGAATTGTTGGATTCAGATTACTTTAAGTAGCTATGTCATATGTTGCAAAGGTGGAGAGCTAATGAATACACAGATTCCAGGACAGAAGACACTGTGTGCTGAAGTAAACTGATATTCTTGAGCTTCTATTAAACTATTCCCCTGAAAAAACCTGAGCTAACATCAGAAATTGTGGGAACTGGCTTGCATTCAGGATTCTGTTCTGGTCTATTCATATTTTGTGAAAAGGGGTGGATTGTGAGAAACTCTTTTTTATGCAGTGTAATGGTTTGCCCAGAAGGTATGAAAACATGAATAAAGATTTTTTGAATTGAGGTGATTGAATGAAAATACACATGCTTTTGAGACTTATCGTCATGAGCTTCTTCTAGCCTTATGTTAGCATTCAGATGCACCCAGAGAACTTAGCTTCACACAAGCTAACACAGAACTAGAAGCACTTAAACAGAATTTATGCTGCATTTTTGCTAGACCAAGGAGTCTTATTGACATCATTACACTGTGTCCAGTCCCTGAATATCTGACCTCTGAGAACCAGTTTATTATGCTTTGGGTATTTCCAATGATATTTTTCTGCATGGCCATTTTTAATGCAGCATTCTTAAGACAATACATGAAATTATTTCAATCCTGAGAATAATTTACTTACAGTAAGGCCAATGGCCTGTATCAGCAATAGTGTGGCCAGCAGAACTACAAAAGGGATCTTTAATAGTATTCCAATTGTACTGACTTTTTTTGTGTATAACTACATGTAGAAATACAGTTGTTATTGAAGCCTGCAGAGTTTTTCAGAGAGGTGCCCCATAGGAGAAGAGTTGTAGCGCACCAATATCCCTTTAAGCATGGTCTCTGTGCAGAGGGCTTGATAGAAACACCATATCAGTTACACAGCAAAGTCATAGAAATGAATTCAAACACTACATAGCTTGGCCTAACTACTAGGGTGTTCATGGAGCTGGATGAGCAAGATACTTTTCATGGAAATAACTACTTTTCAGGATTTGAGTTGTAATATTAGATGGTATATAATAGCTCTGCAGTTTGTAAAGGTGTATAAATATCTAGTGTCTAATCCTGGCCTGCTGAAGTTGTACATAGAAAGCTTAGTTATACACAATGACTTCAGCATTTATTACAGGCATCCAGAGAGGTGAGCCAGGAGTTCTGTATGTCACTCCATGATTAAGGTAAGTCAGAAGCACTGCAGAAATAGTCATATCAATATCACTTCAGTTTGAGTAACATATTCCTGAGTTGCACAAACAGATGTGTGTGCATAGTTTTCAGTCAGCCTATTTAATCTGAAATAGCATCAGGTACGCAATTGTGGAGTTGCTTTAGACAGAGGTCTGCCTGAAAAGCAGGAAGGGTTTAAAGATTCGATTCAGACTGAACAGTACATTGAAATGTAGTTTATGCAGAGCACTGTATGTGCCATCTGAGCAGCTAAACTTGCTCTATAATGCATGGACTGACATGAACTGGTGATGCCACCATTATACAAGAGTAGTGTGAATTGGACTGGATGATAATGTACTTCACATGTGACACTGAGCCTATGAATCAGCTGCTCTAGCCACTCTCCAAGTCTGCAGAGCCTCGCCCCTGTTCCTGGAACTTAAATGTCTACACTCCTGAGAAAATCCTATCTGCCTCATGTGCTTCTTAAAAGGAGAGAACTTGCAGAGGCCTGTAGGTAGCCTGCCCGACTGTGGTACTTCTCTTTGCTGTTATTTGAAAGAACTTGGTAGTCTTCAAAGTGAATCCGTTTGCTTAAGTCTGGCATTTATGTCTTCAATAGAACACAGGAAAACTGCAGAAGATGCTTAGTATGCTCATCTGTTTCAGAAGCATGGCAGGCTTCAAGACAGTTTTACCTTGATGTGCTGCTTAGGATGTGTATTGGAGAGTTAAGGATATCAAGTATCCCTTTCTCAAATTGGAGTATCTCTGAGAAGACAGGTGAATAACTTTGGAGATACTAATTTTGAGTTATCTGCTGCTTTTCTTTAAGATCCGATATTAATCAGACCAAACCGAACTATTTTCCTCCTACTTAGAGTGGGAAATAATTTGAGGTTTTACTTGCTGATGACTACTAGAAGTAGTCATTGTAGCTGACTAGTAGTCTTTAAATTTGGAGCATGAACGACTTCCAAATACTTTAGGAAGTGAGCCATTTTTTAATGAAAAAACTTTATAAATGATGTTTCAAAACCTACTTGTATGAATTCAGTAAAATTATTTAAACCAACAGGTAAAATTACATGTGTGTAAAAACAGAGTATAATGCTGAGTCTGCTGTCTCAAGCAGACCTTTGTTTACATGTGATGGATTTGTTTTGATGAGTCAGATTTCTTTGCAAGGGAGAAATCTTCAGAAATGTCTTTGGATAGATGAATTAAGGCATTGCATTTTGCTCTCATTCCATCGGCATCACTATTTAGAACTTATACTCTAGCCATAAAGGTGCTTGTGTCAGGAACTTTTTATTAGAATTAGGGTATCACTGTAGGAAAGCTCTATTTACCATGAGATTTTTTGGTGCAAGTCATGTGCTAGAAGTGTTGACTATTTTGTAATTTCTTATGTAGTACACCTAGCAAGTCTGTTCAGTAGCTTTTTCTTAGCTTAATTCCAGCAATATTAATTAGCTGCACGTTGCAGCAGCCACGTGTTTCCAGGTTTTTGAATAACATCATTGTACTGATTCAAGTGCAGTACCACATCTCAGTACCAAGATACAGCACACCTTAATTTCTTCTATAATTAAGTCTTACCTAAGCTTTACCATTCAAAACAGAAGTGGCATCTCTACAGCTGTTTATCTTCAAAGCACAAAGGAACAGAACATATGTTGATGTAAGTTACAATACTTAAATCTTTATAGAATTTCAACATCAGATGTGTCACCAAGAAAGCCGTGATTTATAAGTTAGATAGCCTACACAAAAATACTCATTCTATTTTTTCCAGTTTTTCTACTTTTCTATTTCAAGGACACGTGTACCTGCATAATTACATGCAAAAGATGAATCTAGTGGAAGCTAATTCAGAATTCTTCTGCACTAATTAGGGGGAAGAGGCTTTAAAGAAACCTGGGATCAAAGGTGTCATGAGACTTAGTTCCCCTGGTTGTACTCTCCCAAATGGGTACTTGATTGTGATGATGATCCTGAAAATTCCCTACTTGAAAAATGTATCTGTTAAAGACAGGGTGAGTTTTAATGCTATTACTAACTTATTTCAGGGTCAGGATTGTGTCAGCTGCTGACATTGGTGGTAGTGAAAATACAGCAGAATCTGTGAAAACAAATAGAGACAGTGGCAGCCACCTGCATGGCCTTTCCCCTCTCAGTAAATTTTCATGCAGTGATTTCAATATAAGGTAATTTCCTAGTGAAAAGTGGGCAACTTGTCATTTTAACACAAGCTGGCAGGCAAATGGTTGAAAGTCTGTTCCCCAGTTCAAATGTTTCCTAATTAGTTGAAATGTTCCCCTTTTTTCTAGTGTGAACAAGTCCCAGAGCACAAAAGTCTGGTAAATTGAGAACATGCAACTGTTGAGAAAGAGATGGAAGGGGCTTTATTTTCTTGTATAACTTGCACTTTTTCAACGAATTTATGATTTATTTTCTATCTTACGTAGCAGGGAGCAAACTGAGATCCATAAATATTTTAAAAATAAAATGTCTCATCAATAGTACATTATTTCAGATTTTAACTAACTGATAATTGTAACTAAGCAGATGTCCTTCTCCTGAATCTTCAAATTTATCAGCAACCTCAATCTCACATTTTCTGTTGGTTTTTAATACTTTCATTACTGTGTTCCATCTTTGCTATCTGTCGTCTGTGACCTTGTTTATCCTTGGATGAACTGAATGTTTATGACCCAGTCTTGCTTAACAGGGAACATGCCTTTTATGTGTGTCAGTTTTCTTTGACCTCATCTTAGTAATGCCTGAAAGATTTTTCTGCTGCATTTTTGCACAATTCTCATAAAGCAGCTTCAATTGGTTCTGCTATTGCTAACTCATCTGTAGCTTTTTGTGCCTGGATCAGTGTGCCTTTAGGAGAAAATCTGTCCTGCCTCTAATGTGACTTACCTTTCCTGAAATGAAGCTTCTCTGCTTATTATCTCATTCTCCTAAGCTTGATTGAGACCTGTTTCTACTTGAATAAAGTATTTTAAGTATTCCCAGTTCAAAACAAAGGGCTAAATTCACATTCACACTCAAAAATGACAATATTTCATTTTATTTTTTAAATACTTTGTATAAGAGAAAATAAAGCTCTTCTTTCCCAGAAGAGCAATAAAATGTATTGGGACTCACAAAACAGAATAACAAGAAGCCCTAAGGAATGATAAACTAGAAGCCCTAAAAACTAAGCTCCCAAGTTACCGGGTTCTATGATTCTGTAACCACCTGTGTGTGGTTAGGAGCTTAAGTGTTCATCTGGAGCTTCTTCTTCCAGATATGAGGAATATAATCTCTCATGGTGGCTGGAGTGACTGGAAATCTGCATTCCACAGCTGGTGGTAAGGACATAGGCAGATTTCTTTGATCTGAGAAAGCTCATCAAAATCAAAATATTATTGTCAAATATTGAAGCATCTATTTTTTTGAGTAAGAAACTATGTTGGAAAACTTTGAGCCACTCTATTTTCATAGAATCTGTTTCTAAACAGTTATTTGAAGGGTTCCAGTGTGCTGTATTTATGTACTGACGTTTGTATTTCTGGGAGTTTACATGTTGCTTTATGTAGTACTTACTCTGGAAAGCTTAGTCCTGAGTTGGATAACTGCTGGACAAGTGCCAGTTACTAATCTTTGTAAATTAGTTCACCTCTAGCATAACAGTGGACTTTAAAAAAGTCTTTTTCTCATGTTCTGTTTATTGTACATCTCCTGCCATGCCTCTTAACTTTTTAGAATTTGTCCAGAACTTAATTTCGTGTTGATAATCATGTCAAAATTTTAATGTAACTCCATTTTCTTCTTTGAAAAAAACCAGCTTCTGACTTTCTTCCGTAATTCTGACTACTTATTCAAATGAGTTTCATTTCAGCACAGCTGAATGCATCTGAAATTACAACTCAGTTGTACTTTGAAAAAAAGACAATATTTCCCCTGTGTTGCTCTAGAAACAGAGGTATGTTAATCATAAGGTCTTGATGGCTTTATAGGTGAAATGAAGTCTCACTATAAGAAGGTATTTCTGCCTGCATTATCCCATGATTTCATTTATTATTCTTGAATAGAAATGTAATATATGGTTATATTCTAGATTATGAAAGCTACCTAACAGTACGGAGTTCATAAAAGGCAGGTTTGACCGTCAAAAAGGTCTAAACCAAAGCAATTGCTAGAGCAGCTCGTCCACTTTATTATATTTTGTTTGGCTGGTTGGTTTTCAGTCACCACCACCACCATCACCAGGTGATCATTATATTTACTGGTGTAGGTAATCTTCTGAGCCACTTAACTAAAACTCCTGCATTGATGGAAAAGTTCAGCCCTTTTTGTAGAATCTTTGAAAATGCTTTTATGAAAACTTGGATTTATTTTGTTTTTTTCGTTATTGAAAATTAAATATTTGCAATTAGAAAAGTTTTGATGCAGATTTCTACATCTGTTACTGCAGAATTGTGATCCAGAGTAGAAATGGTAGAAGCTTTCCATAGCTGTAGGCTAGGGCACAATTACTTTAACCTAAAGTATGAAGCTGAAAGGACAAATTTCCAGCTTCAGTTAAATTGTTTGTTTCCTTCATATGCCCTAAACTTGGCAGCTGTCCTTATAATCAGTGGGTCAAAGTATGTTGTTGGCTATGTTGACCCAGCTGTGTGCTGTTACAGCTTGTGTGGAAATTGGAAGGAAGAAAATAATCCTATCAAATAGCTTATGGAAACAGTTCATTTCAAGCAAGATGAGACTAAATTGCAAATGCATGCTTCTTTGCAAGGTAGATCACAGTTCTCAATGTGGGTAGAAGGAACAGCCCTTAAAAAAAGGAAAACTGCTGCTGAGGGGCATAGATGTCCTCTATTACTACCACTGCCAATTGCCTGAATTTTTCTTCTGAGCAATTAGCTGTTTGTGAAGCATATGGCAAGTGGTTTTGTTTTCAGTATACTTGAGGAATTGTGTTGCTTAATGAATGAAAAAAAAGTTTTGCTCACTTAGGAGTAGTGATTCGGTTAATGAAAGTAACTCCTAAATAAAAACATGTCAAGGAAGCAGTTACACCAATCCAGGCCTGTTCACCAAGTGTTGCTACGTGGATTTGGTACAAAGAGCTTTTGGGAGTCTGGGGGCAAGAAAAGACCACTAAGGCTAGTAAGAAAAATTGCCAGGCAGGCAAGAAGTTTCATGTAGAATGCTGCCTGATTGAGCAGACTGACAGTGTGATGCCTTTGCCCTTCCTGCATTTGGGCACTACAGCAAGTGAGGACAGATCAATAAAACAGCTCTGTGACATGCTAGTAGGGTTACTTCATATTCTAATTCAATAGTGATGAAGCCTTTCTGTAGTACCTTTAAGTAACTTTACAGTATTTTCTTGTGTTAATTTTTATTCTCATACAGTAAAGTCTGAAAGTAGTAGATCTGAATTAAAAACCCAAGAAAGTGTGTCCTGAGAGGAATCTTAATCATAATAACTTTTTCTTAAGAGTGAAAGTAATCTATCAAGAGTTCCTTGCTTTGTATTTTCTACAGCTATAAGAAAACAAATGGATAACAGAGATGTTTAACAGCAAAACAGAACTACAAAATGCACATTGTCTCTGCCCAGCAGCACCATGAATACTGCCATTCTTCCTCTGCCTTTACCTTTCCCATTTCTGGATGAGATAAATACCCAAATCACTATTGTGTAGGTTGGTCTGGTGCAGAGTGAGGTGTAGGAAAAGCACCCTGCACTCTTCAGTAGCTGGAGGTTTTTTTACAAAATACTATTTGTTTTGGTGGGTTTTTTTAGTCCAGAAGGTAAACGTAGAATATAATTACAGAATGGCTGGAATCGAAAGGGGTATCTGGAGATATTCTGGTCCAACTTTTCTGCTGTCAGAGCACATATAGCTAATGCAAGTTGCCCAGGACTGTGTTAAGACGGGTTTCAAATATCTCCATGACTAAAGTCTCCAAGATCTTCCTAGGAAGCTTGTGTCATTACCTGATTATTTTTAGAATGAAGTGGGGAGTTTTTGTCTTATGTTTATATTGAATTTCCTGTGTTTCAGTTCATGCCCTTTGTCTCTTGTCTTATTCCTTGGCACCACTGAGAAGAGTCTGGCTCAGTGTTAGCTTTTACCCCACTGGGGACATATACGCATAACATCCCAAACATGAAACTTGTCTCCAGGCTGAGCAGTCCCAGCTCACTCTCATATGAAAGATGCTTCAGTTCCTTAATCATTTTCCTGGCCCTTTACAGGTCTTCTTCTAGTAAATGAGGAGCTTCTATGTAAATGAGGAACTCAGAACTGGACCCAGGGCTTCAGATGTGGCCTGACCAGTACTGAGGGGAAGGTTCCCCTCCCTTAGCTTATTGACAATGCTCTTTCTGCTGCAGTCAAGGATACCTCTGACCTGATTTGCAAAGGTGACTTGCAGTTTTGTGTTCAACATGTTCTCTGCAAGGATCACAAGGTGGCTCTCTGCAGAGCTGCTTTCCAGCTGGTCAGTTCCCAGAGTGTACAAGTGCAAGAGTCCTCCTCAGGTGCAGTACCTTACACTTCCCTTTGAATTCTCTTAGCTGCTTCGTGGCCCATTTCTCTAGTCTGTTGAGGCCCCTCTGAGTGGCAGTGCAAGCAGTTAGCAATAATGGCCACTTTCCCACATTTGCATTGCAGGCAAAGAAGCTGAAGATGCCCTGTTTGCATTGTCCAGACTGTCAGTGAGGACTGACCATAGGGTGCACCCCTGGTGACGTGCTGTGATCATGTTGGTGATCATAATTCTTTGAGCCTGGAAGTTCAGCAAGTTTTCTAGTCTATTTCATTGACCACTTGCCTAGTCTGCATTTCATTAGTGTGAGGATTTTATAGAAGACTGAAAGAATTTGTCATGTCAAGAGAGCAACTGCTGTTCTCCCCTCATCCACTGAACCAATGGGTCACTATCAGTTTGCTAAGCATGATTTTCCCTTCATAAATCAATAATGAATATTTGTAATCACACTATCCTTAATATGTTTGGAAAATAGAGAAGCTAAAATACTTTGAATAAAGTTTGAAGATGGGAATCCTTCAAGGAATCTGATCCCTATGATCTTTTTTAAAAGATATTGTCAACTTTATTGATGTCTAAACTATTTTAATTTGTGTTGTGTGAGTAGTGTGAAGTGATCCTGATATATTTAGGCTACAGAAAATCCAGGGCAGAAAAAACGTTGATGCTACTCTTGATATTGAACTGATGCTTGCTGGATTTTATAGGTACATGAAGAGGACCCTACCTTCACTCTAGAATGATGCAAAATATTTCAATTCCTGTCCAAGACAGCTGGAGTTCTGTTTCTGGTGGACACATTGATCTCATGAAGGAATTGTATTTTGGTGTCTAGCAGTCGTAATTCAAGTCTCCTATGTTTTCCCTTTCTGGAAACTGGAGAATTTTTTAGGTTATATTGATATCAGTAAAGAAACCAGCCAGTTACGTTTGCTACATACTTTGAAATATAATTTTGCTCTGACTGACTCAGGTTTGTCACAGACATACTAATTCTGTAAAAGGGTTATTTGCAATAGAGGCCTTCCACTTTTGCTGTAAAAAAAAAAAAGGAGGCAGAAACTACTTATCTTTTTTCCTTCCAATGTGATATCTTATCTTCCAGTGCAATTTGTAATGATACATTTGTTCTTGCAATGACATACATTGTGTTAGCTGTGTTATTCTTCAAAGGAAGGTAGGAAGCAATGTTAAGTAAGCTTTTGTTTAAACAGATACATTTTTGCTTAACAGTATGGGAAGGAAAGAAAATAAGAAATGGCTGGTAAATGACATTAAGGGCTGAAAATCAACATCACAAACCAGAAATTTGCAAAACGTATTTACCTTAAAACATTTAAAAATCACAAGCATTGGAGTATCAGCCCTGCTAACAGTGGGAATTTCTTTATATAATCTGTTGATTTTACCATCCACTTACCTGTTAGCCTACCTTGAGACTCTTTGACAACACAGTTGAAGTTGTATTGTGAGGAAGCTTGTCAGATATTCTTACCATGGGTATTTTACAGCCCTTTGGTCACCCATAAATAACTTCCCTTTCCAGAACTTGAACTCCCTATCTGTGTCTGTGAGTGGCACCAGATGACCTCCAGCAGTATCTTCCAGACAGAATTTTACTGGGGTTTTTTTGGTAATTCTTTCATTGCTGCATTGAGGCATGCAAAACCTGCTGGTGAAAAAATCCACTAACACTTCTCTTGCATGGAAAGCTTAGGAGGGCATGCAAATAACCAGACAGCCTGAACAGTACTTTCAGCTGGTTATTATTGAGTAATTTGGGAAGGCTGTAAGAATTACAAGGATGCTAAAATCTATAATGCAGTAAATGTTGTATTAGACTGGCAGATAAGGACCTACGTCCAGTGTGCAAAATGTTGAGGAATGTATCTTATGACATAGTTCAATGGGGTTTGTATTAGATTCTCCTAGAGCACTTAAAAGTGGCTTAAAAGTTGCTGCCCTTCAAAAAAAATTTTCATGAACACTGCTCCTGCATAAAAAAATACAGAATACTTCAGTCTTGTTTTTTTGATACTAAAAACTTCTGCTGCACTTCAGTTAGTTGTTTGTCCTGAGGGTTTTATGTATGAGGTGGAAGACAGTGCACTATTTCAGGCTTATAAAATATCACCCTTTTGTAAAGACTTAAGGAGTTGTGCTCACTCTCCATGTTGAGTTTTGTTTATTTGAATATATGTTGAAAGCTGGAAAACATACAGCACTTGTACAGAAGATAAACCCTTTGCAGAATGGGAAATCTACCTATGTTTAATCAAGTTAGAAAACTGGGAAAATTCCCAGCAGTAATTTCATTTAAGTTTTTAATTTTAGTCCTTTCCGTTTTTGCCTGTTGCACATTGACTTTTTCAATGCAAGCAAATGAACTTTTCAACTTTTACATATAAGGAAAAATCTAATGATGCATGTCTAGGCACCACTGCTCATATTACTATTTGTCCATCAGCAGTTTTTTTAGCAAGAAAATAGAGCAAAGCACTCAACATTCTACTTTACATACAAGAAATATTCAAAAGGAAGTGGCTATTAATGCAAATGAAATAATTGAGGAAATACAAATTGTTCTTGTTTCAAAATAAGACTCTCACGGAGATTTTATTCAAGCAGGTATTCAAATTTTTTTACCTGCAAATATTGCATCAAATCTGTCACTATATACATATGGGCTGAACACCATTACATTGCATTCCCACTGTGTGGTTCTAGTTTTTCTAGGTTTGTTTAAGGTGGTTGTAGTGTTTTTAATTGGAAAACACAGTTTTACCGATCCCGAGTACTTCTGAGAAATATGGATGCAGTCGGTGCACAGGGATGGCTCTTGCCTTATCATCAAAACATTCAGGGGACAGGATGAGTTTACCAAGAAATTGCCACCGCTGTGCATGTAGCTCAGTGCTGTAGGTCTCAGTTTAAGTGTAGGTCTAAGTAGGTCCATTCTACCACCCTGATATGGGGATACATATGTGTAGTCTTTTTGAGAACAGTATCATAATAATAAATGATGTGTGTTTGGGGTGCATTGCAAAAGTCATTCTGTAAAAACGGTACTTGAATTTTAAAGCTCATGAGATGCAATTAAAGGAAATTAAGATTGCCTCTAAAAAACTTGTAGCAGCTGAGTTTCCCTGAAATGTGCTCTCAAGGCTTATTATTCCAAAGATGGGTGACCTTAGATAATTCACTTTTTACTTTATGCAAAGTACACTCATGTTTCTAAGTAGACTTTCTCTTGATGATTTATTAAAGAACTAGTGATATTAGTGAATTCTGACAATTGGTGCTTAACAGAATAAATGTGTTTTCTTTTGCACCACAATGCTATGGTCACTTAAACTGCAGTATAAAATTCTAGAGTTCAGCACTCTGAACATGCAGTAAGTAACTTAAAGTTCATTATAAGCAGCATTATAAAGAAATGGATCTTTCTTTCAACTAGAATGACTTCATAGCATCATCTGAAATTACTATTCCACAGCTACAAAATCTGCTAGTTTTCTGCAATATTACCTTCTGCAGGAAAATATTTCAGCTACTCTGGACTTGGAACCTTTCAGCTAACTCTATGCTGTAATGTCGTAATTATTCAGGTCAGACTAACGTGTTCCCTTTGCCCAACTAGGAATTAGTACTGAAGATTTAGATAACCTTCTGTGGCTGATGAAAAATATAAGTGTAGGAAATGTGAAGCTGTAGACCCTGCTCTGGAAGGGTAGGGCAGGAGGGTTTACTAGCTGAAGACTTAGCTAAAAGTCAAGTGGATTGAGGAAAGTGGCTGGAAGATGAAATAGTGAAATACTATTAAATTTTCCTGCATCCTTCAAGCTGAGGATCTCTGGCTGATTAATAAACACTGACATCATTCTAAAGTGGGAAAAATTCTTTTAAAAGGACATTTTATGGAGAGAAATTTTCGATGTTGCTGCTGTCTTGATCCGAAACATCTCCCCTTTCCCTGAGATTTATGCTTAAAGCTTTGAGGGATGGGACGGTACTGGTTGGGTTAATATGTATGATGAAGTATAATTGGTTAATATAACAAAGAGAGAAGGAAATTATGTGCATCAATAACTGGAAAATGTACTGGAATGTCGAATGTAGATTAAAGTATTCTTACATTAATTCTTCATAAATTGTTATATTAAGCGTGACTCTTGTCCTTTTTGTCATGCTGCATGCTTGACTATCCTGAATTTCAATTAGCTAGTTGCATTACAAGCTTTAACTTCATAGTTTGTCCCAATTTTCTTTCTAAAGAACTAATTCTGTGTGTTTACTAAACTTTGCAAAGTTACACTTTGTTCTTTATCATAAGTCAAACATCTCTGCTTCTGGCACTGTGTAGCTCTTTTATTCCAGCCTGAATAGTCTATGTACTCTCTCCTCCCATTTATTTATGGGAGAGCTTTCTTTTAATCTGTGGTTTCTACACTACTATAATATTCCCTTTGGCTTTTTTAATTCACTTCTGAGGGCTAAACTTTTATCTACCAGTTCTTTGGCTATCACTTTTTTTTTCGTATTTGTCCTAAAATCTCTGGGAAAGGGTATTTGCGTAAAGTATTTGCTCACTGTCCTTTTTCCTAGTGTTGATCTGAGTTTTATAAATTGTACAGTTCACATCAACAGTTTTTTAAAGATAGCATAGGTGGTCAGCATGGAAGCTTCAGTTGCTGATGACTTCTGTAGAGGTGAAGGCTTTTTAACCTTCCTTTCATGTAAAATTTTGTCTATAGCTTCTGAAAATCTGAGTTACTCTCCAAGAAAAGCCAGTAACACTTACAGTGCATATACAGTTGTAATAGTCTCCAACTTTGGCATGTCTATGCTTTGCATCATATGTATGCCTATAGTTGAACAAAATTATGAGAGTTCACATAGCAGAATAGTAGAGCAATTCGTAACATTAAAAATACAGTCTAGTTTCTGAAAAACTAAGGAGGTGGACTTTGATCTGCAGCTATTTTAAGTGTGTGAACACATGGGCTGAGATATTCTTATCTAATCATACTGGAGGTGATTTTCTAAGGGCAGTCACAAACTATTTCGCATAGTTCTTGGCTAGAATGGACAGATCCTAGAAAAGATAGAACGTAAAGGGTAGTAACAAAACTCTTTTGTCTCAGATATGGGGATGATAGTACCCAAGACCAGAGGTCACATTCTGTACAGAGAATTACTGTTTCTTGATAAGGGTGATTCTTGTTAGTGGCTCAGCTCTTAAAATAATCTTGTAGAACAATGGGAACCAGAGCACTGCTGCAAAATTTGTTTGGATGTACTCTGCCAAGTATAGCAAATATACTGCAAAGGTAACCAAAAGTCACAGCAGAAGGCTCACATTCATTAATCCAGTTCTTTTTGTTAAAAAGACTCTTTAAAATAAAATAATCTAAACCCACTAAGATACAAATATGGAAAACACTGATCTCTTTATCCTATTTACAATTATAAAGTACCAACTTTTGTAGCTTCTCCATGAGTATCAAGAAGAGCAGAGTTTTCTTAACATAGCACTGAACTTTTTGACAGATTTAATTAAGCCAATAGAGTATAGTAGACTGATTCTCAATAGTCTACTGTAATGTAGACTGAAGTTTTGTGATGGATAGACAAACAAAGACCCTGGCCTTGAGAAAGAAATCTACATATGTGTAGTATTTGACCAGCTCAGATCCCTGTACTTATGATGCTGACAGGAAAGTAGGAAGTACTGACATCACTCTGTTCAGACAATCCGTTTTGTGGATCCAGTTGGACACTGGAGAGAGCCTGTTTTTATTTAGGGTAGTATGAATTTTAGTGTTAGAACAGAAAGGTTTATACAGTTGTATGAACTAGAGATTTTTGTGGTAAGAGAGTTTAGAAACTGTTTAGTGAGACCAGCTTCAAACTTTAGAGCAAAACTTTACTAAATTCAAGCATTAACAAAAGAGTATGTTTTTGCCTGTAATGATAATGCAACTACTGTATGCACCAAACTGGCCTTTAAGCACGTCTTACGCTAGCTGCAAGTGTACAGTATCTGAGAATTGATGAGCTATGTGCTTAGACCTGGTGGTAGCTGTCCTTGATGCTCTTAATCAAGGAGGTCAATCAGGCTTTAATTCTGAGAGAATTCAGAAATAGAGTGTATTTCTTTTTCTCCTCTTCATTCTTAGTTTTATACTTCTTGCCACCCTATAAAAAAGGAGGATATCGCCTGCTCTTTGTCTTGTTTATGGATTTTTTTCAGTAATTTTTCTTAGATATTTGGCAGGATATCCCACTTCTTTACAGTCCTGTGTACTTATCTTGTTCTGTATCTTGGAATTTTAACTCTAATGCCTCCAAAATGCAACTACGTTGATGCTCTGAACAAGAGGATCAGGTGCACCCTCAGTCAGTTTGCAGACAACACTAAGCTGTGCGGGAATGTTGATCTGCTGGAAGGTGTGAAGGCTCTGCAGAGGAATCCGGACAGGTTGGATCAATGGGCTGAGGCCAATGGTATGAGGTTGAGTAAGGCCAGGTGCTGCATTTGGGTCACAACAACCCCCTGCAGCACTACAGGCTGGGGGCAGAGTGGCTGGAAAGTGGCACATCGGAGCCAGGACCTGAAGGTGCCAGTTGAACATGAGCCAGCAGTATGCCCAGGTAGCCAAGAAGACCAATGGTACCCTGGCTTGTGTCAAAAATACTGTGGCCAGAAGGACCCGGCCGTGATTGTCTCTCTGTACTTGGCACTGGTGAGGCCACACCTCAAGTCCTGTGTCCAGTTCTGGGCCCCTCACTACAAGAAAGACATTGAGGTGCTGGAGAGAGTCCAGGCAAGGGGAATGAAGCTGGTGAAGAGTGTAGAGAGTGAGTCATATAAGCAGGGGGTGAAGGAGAAAAGGAGATCTTATTGCTCACTACAGCTACCTGAAAGGAGGTTGTAGCTTGGTGGAGGTCAGCCTCTTCTCCCAGACAACAAGAGACAAGAGGACCTTGGGAGTGTCAGATTAGACATCAGGAAGAACTTCTTCACAGAAAGGGTTGTAAAGCATTGGAATGGACCACCCAGGAAGATCCTGGAGTCACCTTCCCTGGAAGTGTTCAAGAAACAGCTGGATGTGGCACTTAGTGCTGTGGCCTAGATGACAAGGTGGTGATTGTTCAAAGGTTGGACTTGATGATCTTGGAGATCTATTCCAACCTAAATGGTTCTATGATTCTATATATAATTTTATTTGCCCTTTTGATGGTCATATTGCCTGTAATTACACAAAATGGTTTTGTTTGGCTACATTGTAATTTACAAGGTATTTGTGTGCTGCTTGCTATGGTTTCTGTAAAATTAACAGTAACTTGCCTGAAATACAAATATTAAATATAACCCAATTGCATGTATTTACAGACATCACAGCCCTGTGCTTTCAGTTATGCAGGGAGAAACAGAAAACCTTCTGTATATTGAATGTAAGGATTCAATTAATTTGAGTCTCACCCCGATAGTACTCAAGAGGAGAGCACTTCTCTCATAAAATGAGGGTGAATTCAATGATGTTTTGATGTAGTCGAATCACAACCTCAGATGAATAGAAGAAATTGTAAAAACCATTAAAATAATACTCACTTGACAGGTTGACTAGAAAGTGGATCAGGGCTTTGGATGAATAATTGATTAATAATGACCAGAACATGAACTCCCTGGATAATGTTGTGGTTAAAATCTTCATCTCCTTTTAAGTTCTAATAACAGCTGATGGGTTTACTTCTATGTGTTGCAAAGACCATGAAATGCTGTGCCTACATGTCCTAAAAGAACTGAAGTGTGAAGAGGTAACTAATATGCTTTAAAAACAAAGTTTTTCCTCCAAGAGGGTTTTTAAGTCCACTGCTAAACTGGGCAATAAGATAAAGCTCTGTCATATTCAGAGCCTGTATATGATATCTAGGCTCAGGGAATTTGTATATCTATATATGGGCTCTGAACCTATATACATACCAAAATAATATGAAAATACCTGATAGTTGCCTCATCTAAAATGCAAATATCAAATTGTCTATCGTGAGGAAAGTGTTAATTCATGTTTAAATGTCTTTATTAGTAGCTGTGGACAACTTGCTTATGGAGAAGCTGCTGGCAAGAGGAAACTTAAGACCAAATTACAACTGTTTTATTTAAATATATACAAGCTCTTGTCATAGCAACAATTCCTGTTTTACATCACATGTATAATGAGATAATGCAAAAATCCAGTGAATTGAAGGCTAAGTTCCCCTTTTAAAATATTTCGGCAGCAAGCGTCTCTGCTTCCTTTCTTCTGACATAGAATTGTAAGTGAAACTGTCAGCAAAACTCTGGGATGTCTTAATCCTTCCTTTGCAGTTATTGGAAATGTAACCTTAGTGTCAAATATAATGAAACTTGAAGGTGGCTATAATTTGCAAAATTATGCTTCCAGTTACTTTTCTTTACAATTGATAACTAAAAGAAACAAACTCATGGCTTCTTATCCAAGTATTATCTAATGGATTTTATTAGATAAAAACAGGCACAAACATGCATGTATTTGACTGCTTTTCTATACTTTTCTACATGTACCACCTACTGGATATAATGTGCTATATAATTGAGAAAGTTTATATAAAGATTCAACAATCCTTAAGATATCTTCCACATGGGCAGATCAGAAGAGAAAATTATTTTTTTATTGTGCATTACATTTTAAATATTAAAATAAAAAATGTATGTAGTGATAGTTGTTTCATGAGACTTTTGTAAATACCTTGACATCTCCATACTGCTTCTCCTAGCACGTAGCAGTTTAGAATTGTGGTCCTGTGATACTAAAATCCATGACCTTAGAACCCTCTTGACAGCTTGTAACGGACAAGGTTAACTAAATTTTGCCTATTTTATCAGTCAATTAGACATACTTGATTCAATCTTTCAAACCTGATCTTGAGGTTGTTTTTTGTTCTTCACACTATTATGGAATCCAGTAAATGATGTGCACAAAGATTTTCTTCGTTTTCTCCATACTGTCATTTCAGAAATCTCACCAATGTTTCAGCCATTTTTCAAATTTTCCTACAACTTTTCTAGTTCAGTGTCTGTTCAAGAATACTGAATATGTAAGACTATATCCTGAAGAAGGATGTATACCAGGCTTTTTCCTGAAGCCATGATTTCTCTAATGAAGCACTGTTTTTTCTACACTGCTACAAAGAATCACTTGCCAAACCCCTTGGTCACAGACATAGCAATTCTTAATTTCTAGGATAAACTGGATTTCTATTAAGGCAAGTTCTGTCTTCTCTATACAGATCAATATGATTATCTACACAAGGAGAACAGCCTTTCTAGGTCAGATTTTTACTCAACAGAGCCAATAATAGAAGCATTTGCTGTGTCCTTGTGTTATCTAGGCCTGAGGAAAGGCGGCCTTTCCTTAGCTTTTAACACAAATGAGGTGCATCAGGAGGGTGAGCAAAGCAAGACAGACCTTGAAACCCAAGCAGACAGTATGACTTAATTCTTTCTAAGCACATACTGAAGTCAATTCTACAGCATGTGCTAAAATAGATACTTATCAGCCAAAGAATCATGTCGTTTTCTTCAATGAGGAAGAGCTATCCAAGGGAATACACTCAGGGCAGGACCATACTTGATTCCCTGCACTTCTGAGCAGGGAAAAATTCCATGTTTGTAACTTAGGTTTTTCTGGTAGTGGTCATTTAACTAATTTCAGTTAAATAATAAAACTTTTCCTTCTTGTATAGCAGCATGATAAAATATCAGGAAAGTAAAGAACTTGACTCACTCTCCCCTTGGCATCAGTTTTAGTTCATTGTTTTGTCTTACAGAATACTTTCATTGTTATGGTTTGACTTCTGCAAGACAAGTTCTGCTTTCTGTGTTCGAGAAGATGGCCTTTCACGTTTCCACAGGCCAGTGAAGGAACAAGAGCAAGGGTACCTACCTGGAAAGGCCAGTCCCAGGTTCCAATCTGCTTGAAAGGCTATGTGTATATTGTAGCCTTGAATACTTGAGAGAATGCACACACTAAGCAGGAGTGTCCCAGAGCCTGTGTCTAACCACTGAGCTGTTCTACAGGCTGACACCTGAAGGCAGTGCTACTGTGCTGCACTTTGGGACTCGAATATCTGTGTATATCACAGTGAGCCCACTGTCTCTAGCCCCAAGCTCATATGCGTGAAATTCTGTCTGAACACAAGAAAACTTCTGTAATGAGAGTGATTAAACACTGGAAAAGACTGCCCATAGAGGCTGAAAATCTCCGTCCTTGTAGCTGTTAGACCCAACTGGCATAGATCAGAAAAATCCGCTCTAGCTGATCCCACTTGAGCAGGCTGCTGCTCTGGATGGGCTCCTAAAGTCCCTTCCAACCTCATTGTTGTTGTGATTACATGAATATGTTATAGAGGTCTTCGGGGTTGAAGGAGGAGTGGGAGAACTCAAAGAGAATGTAATGCATTAAAGAAGTGCAGTTCTTTCATCTAGTTGCTCCTGTAGTTGGTTTGGCCCTAAATCTTAGTAGTGGGAGAAATAAAATCAGTACAGCTGATGTGAGAACAAAGCAAATGCTCCAGTATCTTCACCTGGGGATGAATTACCTGGTAATATTTGACACTTGTGACCACAAAACGCCGCTGTACTTACAACACTCCTAGGCACTGCAGGAAAATTTCTACACTGAGTTTTCTTATTATGTTGGAATTTTGCAACTTGAAGATATGAAAGACAATTCTTAAAACATTAGGGAATGTAATGTACTTTTTGAGTTGTAATAGGAGAGTATGCTCCAAGCTAAACTTTTTTCAGCTCAAACAAGATGTGGGCTTACTGAGGGAATATTCAATAGCAAAACTGTTGCTATGGAACAGAAAACTAAATTAAACCACTCTTCAGTTGTCTAGTCATTTGAGCTCATGTTTTCAAATCATCTTATCTAGCTTTTTCTAGCTACTTGAGTGCATATTAGTGCCAAGCAGATGCTGTCTGTGTTGTCTCCAGTTTCTAAAGGCAGTATGGAATTTATGCAACAAATTTTAAAATGTAATACTAATATGTATTTTTGACAATGTGTTTGATATATTATGTTAGCACTTCTAAATAACATTGCGTGCCTCTTGCGGAAGGCACGAATCATTCGTTTTGTAAAAAAACAACAAGCATGTTCTTAGTATTTGGTAATCTGAATAAACCAAAAATTAAATAATCTTTAAGGATTCATGCTATAGAAAAGCTGGCAAGAGTATTATGTTCAAACTTAAATTCTTTTAGAGCACTTCTGAGGATAGAAATAAATAATTTGAATTTATCTTCTGTACAGCAAAGGTGCTCAGCACAACAACTGCTCTCTTTAAGTCGTTCTTAATTTTATAAAGTACAATTTTAAAGATATTTATACCTTAACAAACATAGTTGGATGCAGATGTCTCTACAGCGGCCCTGCTGCTATACTTAGGAAATGCTTTCTCCTGGAAATATAATCTTGATTTCTCATTTTTGCCACTGAGTAATTACGCATAATTACTTTAACTCCCAACTGTTTTTCTTGCCTAGTCTGTCCTTAAAAGAATAGCATTTCTCAGTTCCCAAAAGATGAAGTGTAACAGCTTACATACAAGTAGTAATTCCTGTGTGGATTCTGAGGTTTCTGTAACAGCTAGGAAGGAAATACTGGTGTGTGAAAAATGGAGTGACAGAAGTATTCTCATGCCTTCCAGGTTTTTTCTGTCATCACTTTTTTCTCTTGGGCTGGCATCTCCTAACGTATGAGGCCTGGTTATATTGCTTGGCTGTGACAACTTTAAAAGTATAAAAACCAAATCTGGTTTTACTGTGATAATTTTCCAAAACGTATAAAGAAAATAGAAGTATACCACATGCCATCTACATTCCTGCTCCTAATGAGAGGATTCTCATTAGGATCTCTCAGTTCTTCAGGATTTACCGGAAATGGGATTTTCTTTTCATCTGAACAAATATAGTTATAGACTGAAGAATTCAGTAGTACTATGTGTGTTCTTCCTAGGAAAGCTCTGCTTCTAGTTCATGAAGCCTAAATGCTTTAGCAAGGCTGTAACAGGCTTTAAAAATGTAATTATCAAATGTTGTTTCTCTTTGAGTGTGGTTGAAACGGCTCCTCAGTGAGGCAGCTACTTCTATTGTGTTTGCTCATATTCCTGCACAAATTGCATAGAGGCTCTTGCACACACTTGCACACTCATGTGAGAACACTGACTGCACATCCACTACAATCCACTGCCTGGGAGTAGGCAGGTGCTTGCTCAAACTCAGTACTTCCCCTGAGGTGGTGCTTTATGGTTATTTGTCTGCAGTAGCAGCTTTATTTCCATGGTTCAGAGAACTCACAGAATCTTTTATTGCTACTGTTCATGCTGATTAGTGCAGCTAATTGAAATTTGCGTTAGTGACTTGAGCTTATTTAAAAAAAAAAAAATTCCCGTCCTCAGTTCATTAATCAGTTATGTCAATGTAATGTTTTCAGTTATGAACTCAAAAGCCCCAAAGCTTCTGTAGTAAATACTTGTAGTCTAATAGCACTTTTGTAGAAAGCAGTTTTTTTCATTTCTGTACTTTGTGGTGAATCTTTAAATGAGACCTAGAAAATCTGACAAAATCCTAAGAAACAAGTCACTTGTAAAACTGAGTTTTGAACACCTCAGCTAAAGTTATTGGTAGTATAATTAATTCCAAGGTTATATTTCCTTTTTGCTGTATTTTGTTTTAATTGAAAGGAACTGTATAGTAAAAGATACCAGATGTGTACTGAAGCCTTTTAACTGCTTTAAGGTTTGCTAATTCTCTGTGGAGAACTGACAGTTACTTGGTCTTAAGTGAATCTGCTCGGCCCCTCTGATACATAGATCACAGGCTGGAATGAACTTTGTGCTGCTTCTTGTAGGAATTCCTCAGAGAACACCTATTTCCAGGCTGGCTGAAACTCTGCAGTGTACTTATAATAGGAACTGAGTTTATGTGCAATTTTATGTTATTAAGCTGTTGAGTGAAACCATCTAGTTATCCCATATCTTGTATTTCACCTCAATACAGTATTTTTCACGAACTTGAGATGAATCCCAAATTGTGCTCTTAAGGAATGACAGACATGTAGTACGAGCTGAAGGATGTCTTGTAGGATTAGTGAGATAAACCGGTTAATCTCTAGCCTAACCAAGTAAAACTTACCAAGACTGAATCTGGTGAATTTAGGTTCAGACCCTGGTAGTACCAAGGCACTTTTTGCATAGCTTGCATCGTGCTGGTTTGCAGTATGCAATCTAAACATATTTTCTCTACTGACTGAGGACCAGAGGCAAATGGTAGCCACAAAGAACATCAGGATTTTTCTCAAGGGTATGGTTGTGATTATATTGGTGATGGGTTGACAGTTGGACTAGGTGATTTTAAAGGTTTCTTCCAACCTTGATTCAGTGATTCTGTGTGATATGTCTGGTGCCAGACTACCCTGTTGTAAGCTGCCTTATTTGGCCTGCACCTTTTATAAGATGTATGAACAGCAAACTGATTCTAGAACATTAGGACTCTTTTTAAATTTCCTAACCTTTGCTTGAATCTAGGAGATCAGGAGAGAAAAAAGCAAGAAAAAAAAATCTGAAGTTTAAAATCAAAATCTTTTTACCTTTTAGTCAAATTCTGAAGTTCTGTGGAAGCTCAAGGTAGTGAAAATAAACTATTCAAGCTCCCTTAGGAAAAAAACCAAAACCTCCCATATCTGGTTTCTAGAATTCAGACATGCTCTTTTTTTACCTTCTGCTTTTTCTTCCTAAATTGGGTTAAGGTATTCAGACCAAATCTTCTGCTGAGATGAGTAGTTTATTCTGACAGTACAGGAAGGATGTAAATGATGAAAGTGCTCCAAGTGCCCTAATCCCGCACTCAGGGGTCACTTATGGGGACTCTACTAATAATGTGGATTCCTGGCAAGTAGTAATTGACATTTTATCAGTTTCCAGTAACATTTGAGCATACCATATGAGTATGAATAAAATAAAACTTTCACATTTTAAACACTTATAAAGATTGTGCTCAGAAGTTACAAGACCTAATTAACTGTTTACCTCTGAACTAGAATATATTCCTATAATGAAGAATCCTCTACTGAGTAAATTCCTATGGTTTTTGTGATTGTACTGGGTATCCGTTAGCCTGAAAGGTGATCTTGACTGAGGTTACTCAAACGCACTGAACACTTCCTCCCCTATCTGCACCTAAAACTTGGTCAGTACAGCTTTATCTGTCTTCCCTGGTGACATTTATCAACAACCCTCTGATTTTGTTGTCTAATTTGTGTTCTGTGCATTGTCACAATTCATAAACTACTTTTTATTAATCCAAATGAAGACTGCAGAAAAGATCTAGCTAGAAATTGCTCTCCAAACATATAATGCAAATACCACTTTGCTATTCTAAACTACTTGGAATGCCTTCCTCTTGGACAATGAAGTGGGCTGGGGCACTATTGCTTGTATTGCATCTCAAAGTATCCTGCTATCTCAGGATGAAATTAGTTCATTTACATTTTTTAAACTGCAAGGGTCAAAAATGCTTGTTTGAATATCAAGTTTCACTTAATATATGTGGTCACAAATTTTTAAATAATTGTTTTAGTACTTCAGGTTCAGAATTTAAAAAAAAAAGTTAAAGGCAGTGCTTCAACATCATGTGACCCCTTAAGGGTTTTTTGGGTGGTTTTTTGGTGTGGGTTGTTTTTTGTTTTGTTTTTTTTTTGTCCTTAGGCACATCTTATTTGCAATGATAGGAACATTATTTTTAAAAAAAACAAACCACAAACAAAACCAAAAACAAAAAACTTTTAACATGCTTGGGCAGATAAATCATAAAGTATTTGAAACTTGACTTGTGATGTGAAACTAAGTTAATGACAACTGGTTAATGCTAGGGTTTCTGGTTTAGTAGAAAGAGGACAGAATCATCTTCTGAAACTTCCCCTGAATCTGATTTATAGTTGATCTTGACATAATTTCATTCTGTGAGAGAGGCATACGTTTGGTTTTCTTTCTAATGTAAATAAAAAAGTGCAAGAATTGTTGGCTTTACAGCACAGTTTTAGCTACCTAATGCTGTATTGAGTGGCTATACAAAAGGAAAATCTGCCTGTGGAATATTAAAGGCAGTCTTATATTTCCTAGATTACTTCTGTGCAATATATGCTTTCTTTGTCAACTAAGATAAACACCTGTAAATCACAAAAGTGTGCAACAGATGTAGTAAATTTAGGTTTTATCTTGGTTTGTTATCAGTTTGGTTAAACTATATGTCTTCTGCCACATCTCAAAACAGTGGTCTTGGAAGACTTAACACTAAATAGTGGGGCAGTGGTGCTCATCTTTTGGAAGTTCAGGACTTCTTGAGTGTTTAGTAGGTCCAGTTTGTTTCTTTTATTTCTGCATAGAAGATAGGTCTTGAACTTTAGTGTTTACTAGTTTCTTAAAGGAAATGTTGAATTTTTTTACTGTCAAAAACATATAGTCCCTCTGCTTTTTGTCAGGCCTTGTCTGACCTCTCACTGGCCCAGGCAATAAGGCAGTCCACTGGGGCTGTTGCTGCCAGGGGAATACCAGTCATTCGGGGCTTTCCAGGGCAGTGGACATTCCATGAAACTTGATCAGTACAATACAAGCCAAAGTAAATTTGGTGTGTTTTCTATCAAAGCTTCAGTTGCCCAACTTGATGAATTACAGGATTGCAACATAACTGGCATTTAGAAAGAGTTAGGGAGACTGTCTAGTCCAATCCACTCTGCTCGAAGCTGGACAAGCTGCAGCAGGTTGCTCAGAACCATGTCCAGACAGATTTTGAGCATCTCCAAGACTGGAGGTTCCACAACCTCACTGGGCAACTTCCTCCAGTGTTCAATCACAGTAAAGTTTTAAAATGGAATTTCTTGTTTCAATTTGTGCTTTTTGCTTCATTGTTCTTTCACGGGATGCCACTAAGACAAGGGGAAGGAACACTGCAACCATATACTTAGTGAGGTTAGACTTGTTATTTTTCAAAACCATGCTTGTTACATTTACGTGTTTTAACGGTCACTTACAGAATAAATGCTTCCAGTGCAGTGCTTTCTGTCTTGTAGACTCAGCTGACCATTTTATATCAGAGACACAGGCTTCGTCTTTATGATGTAATACCTCAAATCTGGTAACTGTTTTGAGTTTTCATGAGAGCAATGCCTGTGCTGTAATGCAGACTAACTTTTTCATCCACTGCCATTATGAAGACCATTACTACCTTTTCGAGTGCAGACTTTAGGATGTAGATACTTTTGCATGTCATGAATCTCAGTTCTCATTTGTATGGTCCTGAATTGTGAGTTCTTTACAGTTTGCAAGATTGCAATGCTCATGTCCAAATAGCTATGGGCACAATACGTTTTGAGATTGCACGCTGTTTAAAAATGACAGCCAAAACCTAAAAGCAAACAGAAAACTTGTATCACTGCAGGGAACCTCAGGGATGGACCTAGTAGATCATAAAATGGGTGTGCTGGTGTATTCATGTATTTTGTCCCTGCAATCTACCTTGCTTTTTTGGTGCAAGTGAATGCTGTATATCATATCCAATAACTACTATGTAAAAAGAATTAGGATTTAGTATGCCGAAACAACAAATATTCTTACTTTTTGAGAAGTGCAGTCCACTGCGTCTTCTGTTATTAAAACTACCATTGCTCAATTTCTCACATTATCACTGAGGCAATTGCACATAGAAATACACCCAGAGTATTTCAGATAGGGGTGGCATTTTCAGGATTGGGAGTAGAGATGTGGAGTTTTTGCCATGCCACTGACTACCTGCTGTGAAACCTGGCATGCATTTGGCTTCATCCTTGGAACTGCTTGTGTAAAAGCTGTGCTTCTAAGAATGGTTGGAATGAGCTGCTCAGCCAGGAACGCTGATTTGCCCAGCATAGTGATATACTCCCAAGAAAAGCTTCTTTTGTGTTTAAGGGATGCAGATTAACACAGATAAGAATTCGTGGTAAGCCATCTAATACCAGTTGTCAGTTACTTAAACATTTATTACATGAAAATGCAACACACTTTGAATAGTCAAAAGAAGAGAGAAAAGTAGCTGCTGTGTCAAAAGGCTGGATATAATTATGGACCTTTAGGATCTACACATTTAAATTTCAGTCCTACAAAGTTGCTTTATCTTTCTCTATGTGTGCTTTCTTCTCTCCATTCATATTAACTTCACTGCATATAAAGGATATTTCTCTTACCTCAAATATCCAAATAGCCTGGCTCTCCACAAGACAAAATAGGTACTCTCTGTGATCATATATGTGATTGCTTGAGCATAAGCAAACAGATTTTAGTGCATTTAAATTTCATATTTCAGTGCTCTGAAATGACTATATTCTTTTAAAAATACATTTAGAATGGTATAATGTCATTGTGCAGCAGTGATTACTGAAAGCCTTTAGGATTGCTTAATTTCCATGTGCATCGCTCAGCACTGGAAACTTGCTGAGGCTGAAGCTTGTTACTAAGTGTAAATGTTTGTTAATGAGATTAACTTACAAATAGCAGCTATGGTTTACTAGAAAATGCTTCTTAAAGCATTGCTTCTTAAATAAAGCTCTTAAAATATTAGCATGAGTGGAGGAGGACCACAAGGATCCATCTGGAATGAGGAAACTGCCAAACATCTGCCATGTTAGTATTCCGGTTTATGATGCTAAGCCATAGACAAGGACTCTAGGCCATGATTTATGATAATCGCTGGCTAGAGCTACCTGTCGGAAATTATGCCTTCAGTAATCCAGTTACATGACTGAAGATAAGAGTCCATGGTCAGGGCAGTTTCCAGCTTAGGAAAGGCTCTTTCAATTTTTATGGCTTTTGCCAATAAAAATTTTTCTTGAAAAATCATAAGTAAACAGCTTTGTGATGGATTGTACCAGTGTGGAGAGTAATCTGTATTACTGATTACTGATTAATTATCTGTAATCATAATACTGGGCATCCTGTAGTAAGACCTCAATTCAGTAGAAGATGGAGCTCTCTTCTCATGGGAAAGGACATGTTGTTGCTTCATTACTTTACACTGGAAAGACAGAACTCTGGAGGAGAGTTCCTTTTAAGCAGGACTACGTGTAGTTGCACACTTGAGGGTTTTTCTAGTGATGTTTTGCATGTAATTTTTGAGCTTAGAGTCAAGACTAACTAGGTTGAAATAATCAGTGAGGGCGTGAATTACCTTTATGCTTAAAGTTTTTCAAAGAGGAAAGAGGTTTTTTGCTACTCTTTCCCAGCCATATCCCATTCCCTGAAGCAGAGAGAGGTACAGTGCATACAAAAGAAATGCTATATATTAATGTTGCCTGGTAACCTATTTGCGGTGCTAGAAATCATAGCAGTAAAAGCTTTGTGGCATCTTAGTTTTCTGACCCTTAACAGCTGCTGTACTACTTGAAAAGAAAAAAAAGAATTATAGTTCAAATTCTCAGTAATTTCCTACAGCTGAAATGGTTTGTCTTCTGTTAAGGTTTGGGACCTCTCCTCTTGAGAGGGGCAGGGAAAAAAGAAAATTAGTTAATTGCTTTAAAGAGAATGATTAAATTCAGAGCTGAAGTTTAATGTTTATTTTCATCTCATTCTGAGTGTGCAAGCTCTCCCAAAAATGAAGCATTGATTCTTTATGCAGCAGGTAAGAGATGAAAAATAAAAATCTAAATTCACTCACTGATTTAAAGTGATTAATTCATCTGGTTTTGTGGTGTTTCAGTAATGTCATCATTGCTTTATTAATATATTTAGAATAACTTTTTCAGAGAGTATAATATATCCATAGACTAATTTTTTCAACAAATACTTAATATGCAATTGTTACACAGATTAAATACTGTCCCCATTTACACTTGTTGTTGAGCTATGAGTGTTGTGAGGGAGTGAATTTTTTTCTGCATCTTACATCAATTGATTAATTTGACTTCAGTAATACCTGGACCAACATCACTACTTAAAATTGTACCTCTCATTACATACAATTGGGGGGAAAAAAAAAAAAAAGTAAATGCATTGGCTAAGGGCAGTGATTTTGCACAGATGGGACCTGGGATGGTATTGGGCCCGTAGGATGTTTTCTATGATCATATGGATCTCTGTGACCATAATTCAAATCTCATCATAAAATGAGACCTAGCCTTTTAGAAAAGAAATGTACTGGTAAAATGTGGAAATATGGTGGAAGTCATACAGAAAAAAAAATGAAACTCTACAATGTTACTTTTGCAAGCACTTTAATAACTCCTACCCTGGAGGAGTAGGCTGGACACACAGTGCATGTTTTTCATTGTATTAACAATCCAGACACTTTTAATTAAAAGTGTAACTGTTTCAAGTGTGTATGTAATGATATTTAAGAAAATTAAATTATCTATTTGGAAAAAGACAAGATTCTTTCTAAGTTTATTTTAGGATTGCATCAGCTTTCAGTTATGCCACAGCTTTTTATAGCTTGACCGGTGCTAATGATCTCATTCTCTTAACCTGATGATGATAATAATGGAATACCTTGATTAACTTGAATGGCAGCTCATATTTGATATGGTGGTTAAAATTAACCACACTGCAACAAGTTGCCACCCTGTGCTTTGTCTTGCCTTATACAACCAAATAGCTAGAATAAGATGATGGTCTGATAAAAAACAAACAAAAAAATTAATCAGAGAGTGTCATAATAGGGCTGTGTATCATTTCTTTAGAAAGAAATCTGCCCTCTTTATTTTTCAGAACACTTGAAAACAAGTGAGACCAATCCAGTACAGACAACATTGCCAAAAATACCATCAGTATTTTCACATCTCTCCACAGACCATATATAGTGCAGGCAAGAAAAGCATTGCTGCTTTCAAGGATATCAGAACTCCCGTGAGAGGGAAAAGACTGGACAATTTTTTCTGTAAAGGCAAATTTTAAAATGGGTACATTGAGAACTGGATAACTCCTTTAAAGCAGATAAATAGCTTTAGAGTTCTTAGAGGTCTATTCTCTTTGGCTGCCTTTAGCTTAGTTTGACATAGATGGGGAAAGGTTAGCATGCTCTTACCAGTTCTTCAGGTCGACTGCTTGCTCTGACGTCTGTTCCCTCCTGTTTCATGCCCCAACCCAACCAAAACAAACAGGCAAGACTTGTCAGATCGGTAAGATACCTGCTTATGTTTCTGTATTTGCTGCAAGCTTTGAAATGCTGGAAATCTAAGTGTGCGAATATAAATTTATACAGTTAAATAGACAAGACACTATGAGAAGATATTGTTATAGCTAAGCTTCTTTTTAACATGCCTTTCTGCACCTAAGTTTACTTTTTACCATTGGTTCACTGCAGGATGATGTCATTAAGAAGTGCAGACTCTTCATTAGCTTCCAGTAACTAGCAGAAGGAATCTTAACTGCAGTCTAAGTATCCTTATAGTGATATGTAAATCAGCATGAAATTATGAAAGACAAATATGATGGTAGCCTTTTAGAGTATCTGGAAAACTTGCAGGAAAGTGTAAAAGGAGACGCTGATTTCTCTTGATGAAAGAGGAAATTTGTGAGATCTTAATGATAAATGTGATTTAATACAATTCTGAAGTGTGTGAAACTTGAGGCTACTAAAACTAGTGCAAGACTTGCAGAAATTCAGAATAGGTTCTTTTGAGTTCAGCACATCAAACACTGACTTCTCATCATACAGTTTTCTATACACTGAGCTAGCTACTTACACAGTTAGGGCTCCTACCTACCACTTAACCAAATGTTAGTGCTAATTCTGGCATCTCCTGTAGGTGGAAGCCCTACCAGTAGAAGAGGCTGAGATTTTTTCTGTTCTCTTCTGAAGTATGCTCTTAGCAAGCCAGTCTTTCAACAGACTATATATAAATTAAGCTGATGAGTCTCAGAAATGCGCATATCACTCTGTTTATAGACCTTCAATGAATGCTAATTCATTGACAAAGTGTGAAAGTGTAACTTTACAGCTAAAAAGACTAGGAGTCAGCTCATTTGTTTGGAATGTACAGTATGTGATTATATAACTTCCTGAACTGGTGACATCACTGATGACCAATCAAAAAAACTATACTTCTGACTATGATTTCTATTTGTAATATTCCAAATATCAAAGATGAGACTAAATATTTGTCTTGGCATTTTTATGGTAGAGTTATAAACAAAAACTGCTTTGATGTTTTTGAATATGTCTGATTCGGGCAACTAAAAGTGCTGCAAAGTTTTGAAACTAAGTTCTGACTGCACTGGGCTTTCAGGAGGAAAAGGTAGGAAATTGTTTAAAGAAGTAGCTATTCCCTAGAATCCGAGTGCTTGAAAGCAGTGACACGTTTTTGCTCAGCTGATGCGATGGACACATACTCCTCAGAATGTGGCCAGTAATAAATGGATGTTTTCCATAAATAGTTAGTGTTCTAAAATAATATCAGTGTGGGTCAAGCTACAGCAAGTGATAACAAAATTAATTATTCAGTTAAGTTGGCCCTCCAGAAGCTTAGAATTTTACTTTAGACTCTGGCTTCCTCGAAAATTCCTTATGTTTATCACTAGATTTAATGATTCTGTCATTTAAGCACTAGAGCTTTGCATTTGTTCAGACCACAGTAACAGATTCAGAGTTCCTTAGAAAGAAGGCATACAGTATCACTCAAATTTTATTTCCCCATTGTAGAATGCCGGTTGTAGTCCTAAACACAAGAAACTAGCTCTGAATATTTTCCAGCTCTCAGTGGAAGGGTTGGAAGGGCAGCTAGGTGCTGTGTTCCCACAAGTTTTTGGCTCTTAGCAGTGTTCTCAAAGTGTATACATTACTGCGGTGTAAATATTCAATTTCACAAAGCAGGTGCTTATAGGCAAGCTTGGTCACTGGGGTCCTGCTGGTGGTACCAACGGCACAATCGTGTTATTGGTAGAATATGAAAGAGAAGAGACAGTGTTGGAGTCCAAAGTGCAGGGAATATTTCTCTGCCTGTTTTGAAGAGTTCTACCTCCCTGGACAACCCTGTCTTTGACCTTCGTCCATGGAGAAAATTACCTAACCTCTGGGAAGAAGCAGAATCTACACTGGTGTGAACTAGGTGATAGAACATTATATAAGATTGTCACAGGGTGAAAATTTAGAGGTGTTGGGTTTGTTAATATAGCAAATAGATAAGAAGCAAAAACTCCAAGATGGAGGATTGTTGTTGTTCTTTAGGCCTTCTTCTTTCTTCTTTCTTTACTCCATATTTGCAGTAAAAGTGAATTGAGAGGATTGGGTGAAAAATGCCGCAGTTCCTTTCATGTGACAGAACGATTTATTGAACATTGGTAGAAAAGTAAAAATATCTTTTGTTTCGGGCTTTCATTGGGTAATTTACCTTTAAAAGAATGGTGTTATCTTGATAACTCGGCTTTTCTCTCACATGCTCTAAGGGGAGTCATGTCTCTGGCTGAGCTTCTTTTGATAAGACTTAATAAACAACTTTCTAAAAGCAAGAAGCGTGAAAAAGTCCCGTTCGTCTGCAGAGCCCAGGCAAGGGCTCTGGAAATTCCCCCATCCAGGGAGACATAATTAAGGCGCGGTAAAGCGTCAAGACGGGATGGCTGTATCCACACTACATACATTTTGTGCAGGGTCTGACGCTAGCTGTTCCTCTTCAGGAAATAAGGAGCAAAGAGCTCATGTTAGGAAATACAGTGACTTCCCTGGCCTTCCTATGAGTGCATCCAAGTGAAAAGATTCATCTCTTTCCAACATAATTTATCTTATTGTTTGGTGTGAGAACTTTCTCCTGTCATTTATCTGTCCTAAGGGATAGGATACGGCTAATCCATGGACACCAAACCATTTTGATGTGGCTTTAGCCTTAACAATTTACGTGCTTCAGGGTAGATATGAAAGCTCCCTGATAATTCACTCTGGTGCAATTGTCTAGAGCATCCCCTGGCAAAGGCAGTTAACTCTCTTGTAAACTTGTTTTCAAATACTGCACAAGAGAGAAGTGCAAGTTCTCAGTTTTTTGAAAATTGTCTTGCATCAGTATGGAACAGTAGGCTGTTTTATTTGGAGCCTGGGAATACACATACGCCCACACAGTACTCCCTCGAAAGGTGTTAACTGTGCAGAATTAGAATAACTGCTCAGTTCGTAGTTGTTATCAGTAATTCAATTGTAGCTGCTAATTGCGACTTACAGTCTTATCAAGAGCTATGAAAGTTCACACAGCTACTCTTGTTGAACAGAGTTCACACATACTCTAGGAACACAAATCCCGATACCTTATGAAAATATCTAGATCTTGTTATTTATTGTTAATACTTTCATCAGATATGACTATCAGCGTAAATTCTGTGTCTATCACTTCACCTATTTCTGCTACTAGGTCTGATTAATAAAGGTATATAAAATGTAAAGGCAAATATAAAATATGGGAGAAGAATCCTGAAAATCATGACCTGTTCCACATAATTTTTTTTTCACATGCTACCTTATCATGACACACATACTTTCACCTGTTCATTTACCAAGTGTAGGTACTTTGGAAAATAAATGCATGTGAAGCAGTAAAAGAGTTTGCTGCTTAAAATTTACTGATGTCATTTCTGAATGCTCTACTGAGGTTTCTTGGCACTTTTTTAAAAAATAATTTTATTACTATTCAGGAAATCAAATAAGTAGAACTCTAGAAATTTAATGAAAATTTAGGAAAGCAAAAAGAAACCAAAGCAAAAAGAGCCCAAACCAAGCCTGTCTGGTTATTTAGCAAGGTGTACCCTTTAAACATTTTGCTGCTTAAAATTTTTATTATAGTAGGAAAACTTAGTCAAATTAAGGACCTGATCACAATGCAGAGCTTTGGAATCTTGTTTTTTTATTTTCCCCTCAAATATCTGCCTAAATTCTAAATCTTATAGAAGCAAGTCTTCAGCTTTATACAGTGAACCTCTACCCCCCTTCGGCTCTTGGAAATTGCTTTTCTCATAGTGAAATAAAAATCACCATACTATAACTTTGAATATTCTCTGTGCTGTGAATCATTCTTTTCTTTTAGTCCTTTTAGATTCTTTTAGTCCTTTTAGATCCTTTTAGTAACAAAGAATCCTTTTTCTTTCAATAAAAATAATTGGTTCCACCTACATTTTCTTTGGGGACTCCATGATTACTGTCAGAACAGAAACCTCAAGTGTAACTCAAGGTACACCTCAAATACTTTTTAAAAATAAACTCTATTAGTAATTAGCTGTACGTAAAGTTACAATGCAGAAGTACTGAAAACAATTGGTTGTGAAATATGTTTTTCATTGCAATCTACAAAACTATACTGAATGGATGAAAATGAAATGGTTTTTTTTGGTATGTTGGAAGACTGACTCAGTGTCACTTCTTGATACTACAGGTCATAAAAGGGAATTGACAAGAAAGTGTGTAAGCTGGCAACTGAGATTCGTCCTTATTCAAATCCCACGACTCATTCCATAGGCAATAAAATTTTCATTGTTCTTGAATTTTATTTTTTGTATATATTTGCATCGCTCATCATTCATAGTATTAATTATGAAGTCTTACTTTTCCAGTTGTGCATTAAGTTATTGCATTTGTGTATTAAGTTATTCTTAGTGGGGATACTAGGTGTTGAGGAACAGTTCAACTTCCACCACTATGTTTTTATTCTGACAGAGCCATGGCCACTCTGCACCAAAAAGATTACATGATTTTTTTTAAAAGCAGTGGAGTTTTTTATTTTTTCTGAATTCTTATAGCTTGTTTCTCATGGCTGTAACTAGATCTTTAAATTTGCAAATAAGTTCTGGATGAACCGAGAGAAATATAAGCTTACAGCCTTATGCGTCGGCATAACCGTTCTTTAAAAGCACATCAATCAGATGATCTAGTCTGGCCTGGACCGATTTGGTAGATTAGGATTTTATTAGTGGGAAGAGAATAATAAATCTGGGTAGGAAATGTGCATCCCAAGTTCTAGACTGCTTTGTTCAAGAGTGGCTCTGGCTGTGGCCCTCCACCTTTGGGGCTTTCCTGGCCGAAAAGTAAGTGGCCTGGAACCGTAAAGCTGTGGTTCAGGACCTAAAGTTGTGATACAGCTAAGGTACTGCTGACTTGGTAATTACCTGAGCCTCTGCAGTGAAAAAGTGGCAGTGTGACAGAGTACTGTCATGTGATTCGTTGCTGCCATTGACAGAAGACTCAGTATTTGGGATTGGACCTGGCTGCCAAATTCAGGGTCAGCAGTTACTGTACGATGCCTTTCTCCTCCCCACTTCTGGAATGCTGACAAAAGGTGGACAAAATAAATGTTTTGTGTTTTCTGTGTATGGATAAAGGACTTGTACAGGCTGGAGGTGGACAGATAGCATGCCCTATCTTTTTCTTCTGTATCCTTGAATTTAGAGCCAGAAACTAGTAGTGTGAGGATTTGAACAGAGGAATTGGCACTGGGAGTGCACCTTACAGTCAATTGTGCAAATGCAAGTTGGCTATGTGCTCCTAACTGGGAAATGGAATCCTGTTTCAGTTTGGACTGGTACACTAGAAATACCAGTTCTGTCTCCTCACACATTTTCAAAACTCTGGGCTCTTGTTTCACTTAGAAGGTTGAACATTTCCTCAATTTTGACCTTGACCAATGAAAAAAACCCAACTTGGTACTCATAAATGTAATAGTGTACTCAGAGTTTCTCTTTTAAAAATATATGCCACTGGAGAAGGAGAAAGTGATAAGCCATTAAGTTTTCTGAAAATTCATTAAAAAGGAGGAATATATTTGGAATTCTTCTTCACACCAAAATGCAATAAGATTTCTCCTGTCTGCTCCTGACTATTTGCTTTAGTCATGTTGAATATGAAGTCATGTTTATTGACTGTACATCAAAGTCTTCAAGTGGGAAGTTAAAATTCAAAAAGCTGCTACTGGAAGCAGTGATGGGTTTAGAGGAAAGCAACTGGGGCCAATTGATTAAGGCCTTGACCAGGGCTAAAGGAGGTGATAGTGCAAATCATGTATCTCACCATGTGGACTGGTGGAGGAACCTGAGGCTGGCACTGATGTGATGTCAGATCACAGGGAATGTCTGGGAAGCTGGGCAGAAGAATGGCAAAAAAAGCAGGAAGATGAGTTTTCTCGATGTTGCAGCCATTGGCCCATAAAATGATTTTGGGCACATTGCTTGTCTATGCTTACTCACCTATCTCAAAATTGGCAATATTTTTGTCTTTGAAGAGCTTCTTCATTGTTCTAACATTGTTCAGATTTTTTTCAGCTTCAGGTATTTTGAAGTTAATGAAAATCTTAGCTCTAGAAAAGTTGATCTGTTTTAATACTAGCTAGCTAGACACAAAAAAGGTTGAATGAATGTTACAGCTGAGTCCCAGACACTGATAATTATAAGTAGGTTGTAGATACATACATTTCACATCCAATGAAACCCTTACATAGGATTGGTAAATTGAGTATTACTGAGATCAGCCTGGCTCTGATGAATTGCATGAGTAACAGCTGGCTTTACAATTTCAGAGATATTATAGAAACCTTGCACCCTCATCCTGATTGTCATCTCTCAATTTTAAGTCAGGTTTTTCTGTTAATTTTTGGCACTGAGATATCTTTCTATTCCTAAATAAAAGATTAGCTATTCAGAAAGGATACCAGGATTGTCATATTTCCTGTCTTGTTTTGTCACTCTGTGAGGAGAGAAGACATAATAACCTCTCCTTGTTCAGATACATTCGGGAGAAACCAGATGAAAACGTGGCATTTGCAATAAGTTATGGGTAAAGTTATAGGCCTGTCACAAAACAGTGGTGTTATGCTGGGCCACTGTCCTGTAGTCGGTCAGAAAGATTTGTTAACCTTTCTGCTTTTAAACTTTAATGTTGTTGCACTAGAATTAAAAGTAATTGCTCTACCTGATAAGCATGAGACTGCTATGGCTTACACTAAGCAAAGTGCTGTTAGCTAAAGGTGGTCACTTATAAATTAAAAGCGGGATAGGTTTTTTTTAGTTTGCTTGTTGCAGTTATTGGCTTGTGCTTCAAAATGGTTTTGGATTGATTCACAAATATCCTTGTGTCTCTGCTGAGGAGAACTGAGAAAAGTTCTGGTGTTTCCCTTTGTGAGTATCATGTTGCAAACTACTGCTTACTAACTTCTGCAATACCAGGAGCCAGAGTTCAGTGTGCTTTGTGAAGCTCGAACAGCACAATTCTGCAGTGCGCTTGGGCAAGAAAGAAAGGAAAGCTGACGACTGTTATGCACCAGGACTACTTGTCTGCATAATTATTTTTCTCCCTGTTTTGCTAGTCTAAAGTCTTACTAATCAAAACTACCATTATCTGGAGAGCCCAAGTGATCGATTTCTTTCCCTAACAAAATTTATTTATAGAAACATGACCCTGAAACATCTGAGGAAATTAGAATTTTTCCCCAGAACCGCTGCTTTGGCATGCAACTTTTGTAGTATTACTTAAAGAATTTCAGAGAACAGAAATGCCCAGATGAGTGTTATAATTGCCTGGACATAGCATTCCTCAGCACCAAGAAGAGTGGTGGTGTCAGGATTCTCCACTGCAATCTCTCAGTATTGTTTCAGTACTGAATGTATGTAGGTGTGGGCAAAAGCTGGAGCTGATGGCATTTAAACTGACTGTTGCAGAACTGCCTATCATAACTGCAAATGAACTATTTATACTAAAAAAAATAGTTTATACATAACCTTAATAACTGACTGGTAATCACTGCAAAGCAAGGGCTTTTTGCTATTATAATGTATATATCTAAAATTGCATACAGTGGAGCTTCACTTAATTTGTTAACACTCTTTCATTTAGGGATTTTGTTTGGAAAAGCTAACTTGTTAAGTAGGAGTACATGGGCATGTGGATTTCTTCCATTATCACAGTTCTGAGTTTAAAATTTAAGGCAATGCTACTTGCAATTGAGCTGCCTCATCCCTGTAAACGCCACTTTCTGAAAAGCCAGTAAGAGGATCTGAGCGGTGGAATTTTCATTTCACTTAATGCACAATAAACTTCTCAAGGGACATACTAAATAACGAACAACATTTTTCTTGGAGCACTGAGTATCCTGGTAACAAATCAGTTATCAAACAGTATGTATCAGATCTCTGGTTGGATTTTTCAGCAACAATATTCATTATAATATGGTATGATAATTTTCATCATTTAGAAGGGTATTTCGTGGGACTCTGAGACAAGATTCACTAACTTTTGAGGTACTATATATTTTTTAATTACCCAATCTATCATTTATTCTCCAGATATCTTGACATAGCTGTCTGTCTTACACCTTCTATGTGCAGTTTTTGTTCAAAATGGTGTTTAGTGTATCAAATAAATTAAGTTACATGTCCTGTAGAAACTGAAGACTTTCTGAGGGAGTTCAAAACTGAGTTGGAATTTTGCGATATAGTTGTTCTTTTTAGCTCTTCAAATGCAGAGAAGCTCATACTGCCAAGTCACCTATTAAGTGCTTAAACAGTAGCCTTTATCGACATTTTCTCAGCATTGCAGATATCTAGCATTACACTATCTAATGCCTTACAATTTACCTATTTTAAAAAGACATCTGCTGTGCTGTGTTGTTGAACATTGCCAAGTTTGATTGCTAGCCAAGGCCTGTTTGTCCTTTAGTCACTGACAAATTCGTGACTGTGTTCCAGAGATGTGACAGATAATCAGCTGCCTCACAGTGTTCGTAAAAGGCACCCTGACCTTTCCTACAAATAATTAGTGTCAATTATACTCCCCACCTACATCATTTTCACCACCGTGGTGGAAAAAAAAGTCAGGCTTTTCCTTATTTTGCTCTAACAACAAAAGTAAAATTTAGCAATCCAGTACCAGAATTTTCTGCATATTGAAGTATATGCACATTGAATATTGAAGTATATCAATCTGGGAAACTACTGCAGACTTTGTTTGCTTAGGTGTTCTACCTCTTGTATGGATGTTAGGCTACTTATTTCTAAAAAGATAAGGTACTTGAAAGAAATTTCAGATGAGGAGCCAACCAACTGAAGTGGTCTTGGGTAGATGTTGACTTTACCTGTTGATTATTGGCAGAACACTTGAAAATTATTATTACACCAAACCAAGTATTTGAAAACAGTATACTGAACTCATTTCATTTCACAGACGTTGACTGAGTAGCTCTGAAGATCCCAAGAGTGTTGTTAGCACCCTTCTGAAACTTTGCGTCAGACTGATCTTTCCATGACGTTTCTTTTTTATGATAAGCAAGAATGTCTTTGCGATCCTACTCCTGAAAAGTCAATTTCAAAGGGCAGAAGTCTGGCACTTGTGATTCTGAATTCCTTTGGTTCGTGTTCCTGGACATGTGTGAGGATGAAACTGCATACAGCTGTGCTACGTGGCTAATTAGCTCGAAATTGGATTTTGCCTCCCAAGTAACTTTGATGTGGTTGAAAATTCTGAAGTAGTTCTATATATCAGAGGTAGCCTGATGCACTACAGAAATACACAGTTCATAAGACTTTTCTGCCATTGGTGCAAAATCCATTTATTGAGCACAGACAGCACTTAAATTACAAGTTTATGTTATTTCATTTCTCAGAAATGGTGATAAATGGAAGAATTGTATGCAGGGGTTTACTCTCGCAGGGGTCTTATGCCTTTCATTTAGTATTTACTATGAAAGAGACCAATTAAGGCCTTGATCCAGCAGAATTACAGTTCCACTTTCTATTACCAAGCATTTGTCCACTACTAAATATTACTTCTGGAATTGACATTGTCTTCCTTTGTCTTCCCTAAGCTCCAAAAGTATAAATTCTCTTCTTTGCCCGTATTTTTTTTATGGAAAGGGTAACTATATCAACTCCATCAACTGCATGGGCAACAAGCTATAAAAACATAAGCACTGCAAACCAATTGAGTTATCTGATTCAGCTTAGTGCAATGCATGCTCCTTCTTACCTACTTTATCCTGTCTTTCCTTGGAGTCACATAGGTCATTTATTCTGACCAATGAGGGAAATAACATTGGACACCACCTTTGACAGTGAGTGGTGAGTGCCCAAGGCACAGCTGCATTAACTAGTAGTGTAGTGTTCATCTTGGATTCAGCCTGCTAAAGAGTTGGAAGACAGGCTGTCAAGTACCAGGGGTGTTTCACTGTGCTGTTTTTACTCTTTCACTCTTATTTTGTTAGTAGGGTAGTTTCATTGGATCTTGACTCCCTTAACAAGTGATACTTCTTGTTATAACTGTGTAAATTCATCAGTCCAAACCTCAGAGCATCAGTGGGTGGGCAGTATCTGCTTTTAATCTGTATGTGGTGCTGTCCTTTAAAATCCTCACCCTGTTTTTTCCCTGCTTTCAAGTATATTAGTTGCTATGGAAACAACATCAGTGTTGTGAGCTTCTAAATCTTGAGTACATTTGAGTCGTCTTGTTTTCTTTCCTCTTGTTTGTATACAGTGGTTCTTTTGCTCCCACACTGTATCTTCAGCTTATTTCAGAAAGTGATGCTGAGCAAACTCTCCACTGCTGCTTCCTTAAATTTAAATGCTAGGAGTCTGTAGTACCCAACCATTCCTCTATCAGAGATTCTGATACTACTTTTCATGTTTCTGCTCATCTGAGTCTGATTCTATTCAGAGTAGACAAGACCTAAATTTTTGTGCCAGAGAGTAATAAATATCTACAGTAATCAGAAAACAAAAACTTGGTCAATTGTTTTTTCTTGTATCACAGAATGGTTGACGTTGGAAGGGATCTCTAGAGATTGTCTGGCCCAACCCCCCTGCTTCAGCAAGACCACCTAGAGCCAATTGTCCAGGATGATATCCAGAAGGCTTTTGAATATCTTCTGTAAAAGAGACACAACACCCACTGGGCAACCTGTGGCAGTGCTTAGTCACGCTCACATTAAAAAAGTGTTTTCTGATGTTCAGACAGACTTTTCTGTGTTTCAGTTTGTGCCCCTTGTCTCTGATCCTGGATACCACTGCATGCAACCTGCAGTCAGTGTACACAGCCTCCCTTCAGGTGTGTGCAGATAGACGAGATTCTGGACCCTGCCCCTCACCAACCCTCTCCCAGCTTTCACTGGACTAAACCGTCCCAGGTCTCTCAGCTATTCCTCCTAGGAGGGATGGCTCTCTGAGTCCATGGTATGCCCCTTTGCTGGAGTCTCTAGTGTGTCACTGGCTCCTTGTACAGGGAAGCCCAGAACCTGACACAGTACTGCAGCTCTGCAGGGGTGGCCTCACCAGCACCGCACAGAGGAGAAGGATCACATTCCTATTGGAATATTTCACCTTTCCCCTCTCTAGTGTGAAGTCTAGATGAAGTTTCTATGATGAACTCTTAATGTAAGTGAGGTACCTGATGGAAAACTGGCAGCAGACTTTTTAAAATAATCATGCTTCATAATTTTATACCTATTACTTGAACACTATTCAAGACCAGAACTTAAGATAGAGTTGAAAGCCACTTCAGGCCAAAAGGAAGTGAATGTTAAATTAAGCTTAAGAAGCCAAACCATGGCTTAAACTAGAAGGCAATTATAATCTAGAAGTACTGTAACAAAAAAGCTGATTCACTTCCTAGAATAAAGGATATATCTGGCAGGTGGTCTGCTAAAGTTCCTAATGTGTTACGTTATACTCTAGAGAAAATAAATAAGCTACCAAAAAAGTACAAACTGTTAACCTCTAAGTGGAGGTAGATGCTGCTGTTTGCTTAAGCAATTCTGGAATGCTTTGGCATTGTTTCACTTCCTAGCACAAAAGAAGAAATGACCTCTTCATGAAAAGAATGCTGTGGATAAGCTGGTTGGTACCTTATCAACTCTGCTATTGTAGTTATGCCAGCCAGACATGTTAGAGTGACTTAGACATACCCTGCTATGGTATTTATACTTTGTCAGAAGTGTTTTGAGATTGATTTGTGACCTCATCTGGCATAGAGAGATGCTGCCAAGTTCTCCGAATTGATAAAAATTAAGTCCACCTTCCAAGTTTATTTAAAACTTCCTGTCTTCAAAGAACTTGGAAAAATAGTGGTTTGCTACCTTTATCATACTTATTTGCTGCTGATGTTCCCATTCATCTGCTCTTTCCGAATCTTACTGTTTCTAACAAATGATGATCTGAAATACCATAGGTACTGGCATTTCTTTCAGATTTCAGAGCTTAGGTTTAAAATAGTAATTTTTCCAGGGGGATTGTGAAGATAAGAAAACGCTGCATTCAAGATATGTGGATTCTAACTGTAATGAGGGGCAGAACTTTAAATGTTCTCTGGTTAGCTCTGAGGAGAGTCAGAGACAGATAGGACTAGCCCAACATGCTCTCTCTCACTTAATACGCCAATCTAATCAGGCAAGAACAACTCTTTTGAGATGAGAGCCACAAGTATGGTCATGTCTAGGGAAGGATTCTCTATTTTTAGTAAGCTGATTCTCAGCATTGTGCAATGTTGAAAGTAATGGGTGGGGGAGCTGGAAAGAGATCATTTGGGGTTGATTTTGTTACTTAATTTCTTCTTTGTTTTTCCTATGCCAGACTGAACAAAATTAGATTGGTCAGAGGTATATTAAAAAGCATACATATTGTTTGCTGGGTAGTAGTGCAAGGGGTAGAAAAATACAACAAAATACAGGTGGCTGAAAGAGATTGAGGCTATAGGGGAAAAGGAATATAGATAGGGACAAACAAATCTTGTTTTAAAAAAATAGCAACAAGCCCCATCCTAATTATTAGCAATGACTCAGCTATCTCTAAACAGTTCAAGTTGTACAGAAATAGAACAGATTGAATTGATTCTTGTTGGTTTGGGTCTTTATGCCAAGCAGGCCTGAGGTAGGATTCATGAGGAGGTCTAGGTCTGTTGTAAAAGTCTCTTGAAAAGTATTTGCAAGAACTGTGGGCAGCCTGTGAAAATCAATGTTTCTGCCCCATTTTCCCGCCAACAAACTCTTCTTCCTGCCATTTTTTTTCCATTTCTCACAAGTGATATTGTATAAATGTAGTGATTAGATGTCAAGAATTGTTCCTCAAAATGGAGAAGAGGAATACATATCCTAATTATTAGAGTATGAAATAGCAGTCCATTAAAGTAGTTATAATAGAGGGTGTGAGACGAAGTGCTGTGAAGCAAGCTTTTGAAATGAAGGGACAGCAAACTGGGAATACAAGGGCCTGAGGCTTTCTGGCAGCTGCTCTCAAGGAGTTAGAAAGCTGAAGCAGTGATTTAAGGAAGAGGAAGTAATGCCAGTGGAGAAGGCACAGTTCAGCAGGACAGTGGCAGTAGCCCAGGGATGTGGCTCTAGGTTTTAGGTAAGGAGAAGGTGATGAAAGATAACGATAGAGGAGTAGGCAAAAGTTTCAGATTTATGTATGGAGGAAAGAGGAGGCTTGGAGACCAACAGTTTGTCTTTCTAAATATCTAAAAGTGATATTTGAGAAATACTCACAGATTTGCAGCATAGAGGAGTCGGCTGTTGGTGTCTAAGCAGAGGTAATAACTTTTGTCCTGGATATTTGTTTATTTGCTTCCTCAATAAATTGCAATATGTGAGGAACCTGTTATTGAGAAGTTAATAAAATTTTCACTTAAGAAATCTCTTTGCCCTACTCTCATAGAAAAGATGGGAAAACAGTTCCTTTTCATTACGTAGCTATCAATCTCAAATTTATACTTTTATACACAAGTGTAGAATATGCAATAAGACTTCATAATATATGCTGCCAAGTTTGGTTTTCCAATAAATTGGGAAGCAAAAAATTTCTAGCACTATTAGCAATTCAGGCCTCGGTGAATTTTGGCAGAGCATTGTTGCTGAGACTGGTATTTGATGTTCACAGGAACTCAGGCTTGTAGGGATCTCCAGTTCATAATGGAGACAAAACTTGGGATTTTTGGGTTCTGGTGGCCTGGGGTGCTCTTCAGAACTTAATCTGAACTCTTGCTTAGGGCTATGAATTAATGTAGTTATTTAATGAAACTGTCAGTACATGACACAATCAGGACTGGAAAACTTTCAAGTACAAATTGACCAGATAATCTATTAATTGTCTTGACAATATCCTTGGCATTCTCTGAAAGCACAGTGCATTTCAGTAGCAGTTTCTCTTTTTTTGTTTTGCTTTAGGTCACAGCTGACCTCTTGGTGCTATTTCCAAAATTCTGAGGATAACTTTAACTGTCTCTTAAAACTGCACATTTAAGCATTCATTTTTGGGAGAACCTTGAATATTATGTCTTTTTGAGCTCAAGTTCACCTTTCTTTTCTCAAATACCATACTTAAGATCTGAAAATGGAACATATATCCATACTATAGTTCTCCTGATTTAAAATCTGCTCAATACATCATAAAATTTGAGATGTTTTCTTGGGATAAGTGAAAACAAAGTTATATACGTGTTACAGTATACATATATGTATAACTTTTTAACTTATATAATATGTTAAATAATCCAATTTCATAGCTAAGCAAACAGAAAAGAAAAATAATGAGTCTATTTCAGATTCTATTTCATCTTACTAAAAATGCAGCAGAAATTAATCCAAACAGCTAAAAAGCAGCTTAATTTAATTTTTGTAATATTTTATATTTGAAATTAGGTGGTTATACCTTCACTGTTGCCTTTTTACTCAATTATATCACAAAGTAAAATACTAAATGTAGGGTAGGAAATAGTGTGGAAATTGCTCCAGGAATTCAGCAGCATCTTTAATCCTGGTGTAAAACATGAGGGATCTAGTCTTATTAGGTTAAGACTCTTTCATCTCTAATTAATTACAAAAGGGCTTCAGGGTTTCTCTTTAAAATTTTTAAATATTTGTTTTTAAGAAAATCAAAGTTACTTCTCTCTTCTCTTCTATTTTATGGCTGTACTACATATGATGAGGAATGTGTCTCAAAGGGCAACTGTGAATAAAAGAATATACTTCCTGTGATAAGAATTTCCCAAATACACTCTGAAAAAGTTTTCTGCAATGCTCTTGTGATTGTTTTATTTAAATGTATGACACATCTTAAATACTTAAATCAACCCATTGCTCTATTCAATCTAGAGAGAATTCTCTGTCAGCATCTTTGCCAAGTATCTGATTGAGTACACAGTACAGAAAATTGATCAGAGTTGTTATTGGTGAGAACCTGAAAATACAAAGCAAATAACTAGAGTTGCACTCAGTGTTCAGTAGCTGGAGGAGCTACAAACAAGTTTGACCCTTGATAAAATTAACTCTTTCTGTCTGAATTCCGGTTCACTCTTCTACAGGTTGTGTCTCAGGCAGTTAATTATAGTAATGTCCTGGGAATTGGATATTGGAGCTTTTTTTCATAGGCTTGTCACCACCTGGAACCTTTGAAAAACAATGTTGACTAGTCTGTACTTCTGCATACCCACCTACAAGCATTCATTGTGTTTATCTACTGCTTTGCATTTAAGCAAGTTGACCAAACAACATAAAAAAAACCAGTCTTTTTTAAATTTGGGACCTTTGATAGATGATGATTTCTTTATGATTAGAACAGTCCAACTTGCCTTCATAAATCTTTTTCATTTCGATATATCATCAAGTGATTACAGAAACTGAATGAGGGTCAGAAAGATCTGTAATTGTTAATGATATTCAGGATGGCCAAACACTAGGTGTTTTCCTACTTGGATAGTTAATATATGAAGAATAATTGAAATGCAATGCAATAAATACAATGCTCATTTTAATATAGTAATTGCTTCTTAACTTAGGATCTGTTCTTTTGACATTTCCTGTCCAAGAGTGACAATACCTTTTAATATTTGTTATAGTTCGTGCTTTTAAAACAGTGTTAGAATGCAAATTAATTATTCATAAAAAATCAATTTTAATTAATTGTATGCAAATCACAGTTCTTGGGTTGATTTAACAATTAAATGCTGCCTTAATGGAGATATATGTTTTATATTTTATGGAGTTGGTTTGAGACAGCTGGAAACCAGTTTGTGAAGGAAAATAGCAGGACAGGCTGAACTACAGTGGTGAAAAATACGCTGATACAAGTATTGTAGATAAGGCTGAGAATAATGCCTGTTATTCCTGTCTCAAAACTGAAGACTGTTAGCAATGTTCTGGTGAAGAATTAGTGAATACTAGTTTTCTTTCAGCTCTGATTGTTCTGATATGAGCAACTGTCCTCCAGGTACTACAAGTGGGATCAGGAAGCTCATTTGAATTAACGTGGGAGTAGGATTTGAGCAAAGATACCAAATGATGTGTTCTATTTTCGGCTCTGTTCTAACACAGCAGGCAAGTGGTTATCTTTAAGCACTTAGATACTCATTGTAGGGTCAGTATGACTCTATGCCTTGCACTTAAATTTTTACGTAAGGGGAGCATGCTAGCAGCCACTATTTCAGCTGCCTGGTTCTGTAGCTTTCCCAGAAACACAGACATACCAGTGTAACTGAGCCTTGGGGGACTACCAGAGGTTATTCAGTCTCACAGCCTCACTGAGGGTCCAGTTCAAATCCTTTGATGTTATGATTTTAGTGGGTTTTGCCAGGAGAAATTTCATGACTGTGCAGAGCATGCATCAGAAACTGTTTCTAGGACTTCTGTGGAGCTTTTAGGTAAACTCCAGTTAGCTTCTCACAATTTGTGCTTTAATTGTTTGCTGAATTGGAGCCATAATCTGCACTTGGGTTAAGCCTCTTCTAATTTCTGCCTAATCACTTATGAAACCACAGAGAAGGAAAGGTTGCATGTATGTGTATATCGTTAAGTCCTATGAGACACTGCAGGAAAAAGCTCCATCACCTTTTTCTGGATAGAAGTGTGCCCGCATTACAGACAGAGTTCTAGATCCCTAAATATTGAATTATGAACTTGTAATCTTAAAACAGGCTTTTATTAAAAGAAATTAAAAAACATTTTAATGAATATACTTTCACTGTACTTTCAGGTGCCTGCATACGTATAGATACGGAGATACAGACAAATATCCTGAAACCTTTCCAAGCTGTAACATATTGTTTAAAAATTCATGGCCTCTATGTCTCCAAAATCTATTTTAGCCTGCCTGTGGACAGCATTGTGATAGTAACCACACTTAGTGCAATAAAGTGATAGAAAACCTGTTTGTGTCTTCCCTTACTGAAAAGCATTTTTAGGGGTTTTTTTAAGTTAGTGACTGTATCAATGCATTAAAGAGACTGGATGCGCAGTCTGTTTCATGTTGCTTATTAACAAAAAAAAGTTAGTGAACCAATCATGGTGAAATGGTATTCTTGTAATGCAGGCTGGTTTTATTTTAATACTTAATATGTAAATAATTACTTCAGTAGCTTAATGTTTTCCAGGCAAAAGCTTCAGAATTGGGTTGCCAAATCAGCAGACACTCCTTTTGATCATAAAGTACTGTTGAACAGTAGTCATGGCACCAAAAGAATCTGTTTGAGTCATGGGAGCTGGGAGTACTTTCACCTGATGCTAGCACAGACTCAGCCCCAGCTGCAGTTTGAGAGATGTGAACATCCACCCATCCTTTTTAAGAAGGCTAAGAGACAAAGAAACAAGACTAAACTAGCACTACTGTTGAAGCACCTACTTAAATATACTGGTATGTTTCAGCTCCAACACCTCAGAAATCTAAACAGAATTTACCTACTTGTTTCCTTGTGAGCCCCTCCCAGGTCACTTTCATAGAGCTCAATACTCACTTTCAGAGAAACTAACACTTAGACAAGGAAAAGAGGGTAAAGATGCTGAGGGAAGAAATGTGTAAAATCCACCCAAGAGGACCTTAGTTCTCTGCACAGGACTCCACAGTGACACCACTGCCCTTGGATTCTGAGAGCAGCAAATTCACTTGGAGTGGTGGAGCAGCAGAGCTTTGTCTACAGGTTGTATTTAGAGGCAAAAAATGTGCTGTAGCCCTAGAAAAGTATAACTGAACACGGAAATGCAATTATTTCATGTATGTACTAAGTCGATCCCTGCTAACAACTGGGAAGTTCTGACCAATACTCAGAACTCTGGTGTATGAAATGCAGTATGCTTGCTTAGATACATTTAACGCTTCTAAATGACTATTTGAGAACTTCAGGTTGATGGCTGCTGCTTGTGCTCTCTAGCTTTTATTCCTGACTCCTTAGGCAGCTGAGATACGAGTTAATGACAGGTCTGAAAGAGTGGAAATTTTTATAAGCAGTTTTAAATTGCTCACAAATGTCTCCTTTTCTTCCTACTTCTAACTGAAATGAAAAAATGTGTTATGCTAAATAGGATAAAATTGGTTTACATGGTGATTGCAATGTACAAGCTTTGAAAGTCGTCTAAAAAGCAGCAACCTTTAACCCTTTAAGATCAATCAATGTATTTATGAACAGTAGGAATTGTGATAATGTCACGGGTTAGCTTATTGTGAATGAGCGGGGACTCAGGCTTTATTGTTGGAAAACTAGCTGACTACTGTATAATGGTTATCCCTAATGGTTATTTCCTAAGTAAGGACGATTATTTACCCGGAGTGCTTACACAGTGCCCTGTCAATTTTGGCGCTTCAGTTTGGTGCATCGGCGGCGCTTCCCTGACCGCGTTCACATGGCAATTTGCAGCCCCCGGGCCCGGGTGGCTCCCAGCGCTGCCTCATCCCCGCTCCGTGCGGGGGGCTCGCGGAGCGCGGGCGCTCCGCGGGCGCGGTGCCGGAGCCGCCGGGGCGGGCCGGGCCGGGCCGGGCCGCTGTTGGCTGTTGCCATGGCTCCGGCAAGCCGGGGGAGCCCAATGAGCGCTCTGCGGCGGTGCCGAGGGGACCAGCCATTTTGCTCATGGAAAACAATGTGACATATTATGCTGTGCTGTACCGGGGAATAAACAAAAATCCCGTCGGGGGACGCAGAAGAAACGGGCATATTAGTGAGTAATTCCGGCGGCAGAGCGGGCTCGCGAGCTGCCATTTTGACAGGCTGGCGGCTGCCGCTCCCGCCGCTGATCGGGGGAGGTGGAATGCGGGGCGATAATGCTGCATATCTGCTGTCAGGCAGCGGAGCGGGGGCTTGTCGTGTGAAGGCAGGGTTCCTCCGCAGTGCTGTCTCGGCATCTCTCTAGCCGCCGCTCGGAGCGCAGCCGGGGATCCAGGGGAAGGCAGGATCCGGGGGAAGGGAGTCGCCCCTGCTGCTGGCGCTCGGAGCGCGGCTGGCGCCGGGGCGCGGGCGCTGCGAGGCGCGGGCGCTGCCAGGAAGGAGCAGGTGTGCGGCTCGGCCCGGCGCCGCTGCGGCTCCCGGGCTGCTCCCGCCGGCCCGGCGGGCGAGCTGCTGCCGCTGGACTCCGCCACAAAAGGGAGCCGCTGTGCGCCTCGGCCGCTGCGAGAGAGGTACCTGGGCACGGGCTGGCGCGGGTCTGTGGCACAGCTGAGCACAACTTCGTGCAAGAAACAGGCTTCTCTTGGTATCTGTGCTGGGAAGGTTGGCTTTGGTCGGTGGCTGGTTTATAGAGTGCTTGCTGAATGAATTGGTCTGGCTGCGTTGTCCTTAAACATTTCGATGTGGTGTTCCATATGGTTGCTGATTCAGAAGGATGCTTCCAATAGATGAAAATTTTTTAGTAGATAATTCTACCAAAAGGCAAGGATTATTTTTTTGTTTGGATTGTCATTGTGTTTTTTATTATCAGGATAGCGTGGGTGAAATAAAATATTACAGAACTCGCGAACATGTTTGAAAAGCCTTACATCACTGAGTTCATCACTAGTGGATTCCATGCATTGTGTTCAGTCTCAGTGTTAGATTTAAATTGTCCAACTGCTGCTGTGCAGTATGTAGGTCATAATAAAAAGCAGCTTTTTCACCAGCTTTCAATGGACTGCATGCCCCAGTGCTGTGGTTGATTAGTTTGTGGTACTTGTGCTGTTAAGAGTAGTGGTATTAAAGCCAGCTCACACCTCCTTTTTAAAGATATCGCACGTTCCGTGCTAGACAGAGCACAACACACCCATTGTGTCCCTCCGTTTGGCGTTCAATAAAAGGAAGGAAACGAGCACTCCACATGGAGCACCAGCACATTAATAGCACAAGACAGTTAAACTTTTATTGAACAATCCCAGTGATTCTGAGATAATCTACTGTAGGTAGAGACAATAAAAACACTTAGACATATATAAGGAACTAATTGGAATGGGAGAGGTCTTCTAATAGGGACTATGTGTTAATGCTGTAGATTTTCAATGCGAAATTAATTGTTCTGGATTGTTATTAATCACAACACATCTGCTGTAGTTAAACCTAGGTCAATAAAACCTCAATCCCTCAGGACAGATATAGTTTCTATTAAAAGTAGCATTTTCCAAACTACCAACTGTATTCTTACACATTAATACAATTTCTGAATTAGCTTATAATGAAGTGCATTAAATTATTCTGACAATTGATCCAAATATTCTGATTCACTTTGCATCTGTAGAAAATGAGATGATATTTTGGTCTTAGGTCTTCTTTAATAATTATGTGGATTTAAATCCCACTGAGATGAGCCATTTGTTTGGACAGTTGAGTGGGCATGAAATCAAGAATTTGAGGTCTGGTATCTTTATAGTTAAATTAGTAACCAGCACTCTGTAACTAGGAGCCAAATTCCAATGTGTTGTTTCTGTATATATCCTGCAAAGGCATTTGAACAAGCGTGTTCAGCAACTATCCCCCAGACCAGACATTGCATTTGGAAACAGCAGTATATAATTGAATTGCTGCTATGTGTTCTCCCCATTAGAAAAGCTCCGTCTTACTTGAACCATTTCAGGATTTTGTTTTTTGGTGAATGCACACACCAGCTTCTTTCTCTATGCCTCTATGTAGGGGTCACACAGTAAGTGGTTTAGAGAGCTGCCTTCATCTGTAATCTAGAAAGTGGAATGTGCCTTTACAGTGTGGTATTGCATGAATATTTATGACTGAGTCTGTAATTATGAAAATTAGAAACAAGCAGAGCTATTATTTACTTTAAGATGTTGGTAAGTCTTTAACAAAGATGGAGCTTTTATTACAACAGTGAGAAACATGGATACAGCAGTACACAAAAAGTGAAGGATATGGCAATTCAAGGTGGGTTGATTCTCACTGTGGATTCTTCTCACTATGAAGAATTTATGGTGTGAGGAAAACAAGTGAAGACTAGCAATGACTAATCACTAAACAGTGTGCACCCATTAGGTGCTGATAGATGCATCTTATTAGTATTATTTAAACCAATATTCTGTGCTCTTTCCATTGTGCTTTTCTCCTTCTGTTATTTTTCTCATATCAATTCCCAGCTTCCCTTTGCTTCCTTACTGTCTCTTTGGCAACATTTGATCCCATCAGAGCTATTTGTAAATCAAATCGGTGACTGTCAGTAATGGCCATGGAGATGCTGCAATAGAATCTGATGTGGAGGAAGAATTTAAATGAGTTAGAGGTAAGAAACAGCAACCAAGTAATGAGTGTATCCAGTACGAACTAATTCCACATGATGCAAGTTTTAAAGGCCTAGAATTGGGTCACTGATGTAGAAATCAAGTGGGCATGCATGGAGAGGCACATTTTTCATCTCATGATTAATTGAAGTGTACTTATAAATGGAAGGTTTACAAGAAGACCTTGACAATAATATGACATAGGACAAATTGGAAAGTTTTGTATTAGAAATGGTGGTGTCGAGTTGTAGTTGAAGTCTAGAAGTTTTTCAGGTTTCAGTGGAACCACGGTTTTTGTCAAGAGGTGATTATGCATTATTTGAAAGCCTGTAGGTTATCCAAAGTCAGGCTCTCTCTTGGTCAGCAGAGATGTAAATAACATCAGCTGTCATGCTTTAACATTACAGTCGCTTCAAACATTTTTTTAGACAGATGACCTTAGAAAGTGACTCTGGGTCCATATGTAGCTCTTAAACAGAATACCAACAAAGCAAAAGCGGTCAGATGAATCCTAAAATGCAGTTTCGTAGTAGCAGATGCAAATAGTAATAGAAATAAGAGACTAGGATGACCGAAGGAGGTAAAATCAAGTGGTGTAGCAGCTTATTTGGTATGCTGTTTGTTTAAAATAATCAGGTTTGAGCAAACAGTGATAAGCATCAACCAATCATGGGGTGTGTGGAGCACGGTAACCTTATAAGAGCTGGTATGGAAATGTGTTACCTGCCCTCAGCCTGTGGACTCTTCTCAGAGTAGTTACATACATGACCTGTGAGAAGCAATGCAGATGGGATGTGCCCAGGGCAGACATTCAGGTATCGAGTTAGGGTACGTTGTATGGTGTTACACTGTGGAATGGCTGAATGTCACTTCTGTCCCGGAAGGATCAGGTATTGAATATAACACATCAATTATGGGCTTGTGTCTGGAGTGCACAACCTCCATTAGATGTGACCTTGGAACAGTATTTCTGCTCCAGTGAGGCTGTCTGCACAAAAATAGAAATAAAAATTGTCAATTTCTGCTTGTTTGTAAACTAGAATTGTACAAATGTGTACTTTGTTGTTGTGTCCTACTGCTCTGATACCAGTCCTTTCTCATGTCATTATTTCCTATTGGATTAAGCATGTTAGTGTTGTTGCCAGTCTGAATTTCCTTTCTTTACTGTTGTACGTAGTGTGCAGCTTCCTATTTAAGAGAAGACTGTGCCATAGATGCTCTGTGTTCATTTTTATTCAAATAATAATGGTGTCTTTTCATGGAAGTGTTTTGACAAAAGCTGGCCCTTCTGAAATTATGAAGCTTTTTAACATTTGGAAGCTGAAACAAAAGCTAAAAAGACTTTCAAAGGCACTGATGCAATGGAAAACTTCATATATGGGAGGGAAAAGGGAGAGAAGTAAGTACTTAAAAAGGGCAGCATGTATCTTTGAGTAAAGGTATGCTGGATGACCACATTTTAGGTCTACTCCTGCTTTCAGTGTTTTTGAAGCATGTAATGTATTTTTCTGTTCAGATGTATTGTTCCATAACAGTGATACATCATAGCTAATGCTGCTGTAAAGTAGGAAATTCCAAAGGCGGACCCTTTTCTTCTGTTATTTCTAACTTCTTTCCCTAAATAGATTGATTTTTTTTTTGGTCTTTCTGTACTGAATACAGATAATGTTCTGACTCATCCACCCTTAAAAACCTCACCAACCACAATCAGGGGGTTGAATAGCACAGATGTAGTTCTGTGATCTTAAGTAACCTGAGTAGCATAGTGCAGTTTTGAAGAGGTGATGCTGAAGCTCCTGAGTTTGAAAGAATAGTGGGAAAAACACAGTAACAGGAAAAGCAAACATTCTTCTTCTCAATCATTACTATGATCAAGCTATGCAGTAAACATTTTCAATAGCCTTTTCATAAAATAGCTGTTAAATAATGCTGAGAGATAGAGTAGTGAGAGCTTTACGTATTTTAAGGGTACTTGTCTTGCATTTTATGTACAAGTATTAAAGCAGTGTACAACTGAATTGTTTGATGGGTACCTAAAGCTATCCTTAGTTTAGCAGCAGTGGCTGATCAATCTAATTTGTCCACAAGCATAGCGGCTTTATTTTTTTCCTTCTTCAGGACCCAAAAGATTATGCAGGGATGCATGATGAAACCAAATGGAAATGGAATCAGTAACTGCAGTTCTCACGGCTGAAAATCAGATTCATTGACGTTTATAAAAACGGTAAAATGCATTGCTTTGTAAGGGTTGCGTTTGGTTGTAGGATCATCAGTCATGATAATCAGAAATCAGTAGTTGTGACTGAAGGTCAAAATAGGTGGAAGGGTCTTTGTTTTTTTTTTTTTTTTCCAAACAGTTTAAAAGCAACCTGTCTGGTTCCTTAATGTATTGTTGTTTTTGTGGTTTGGGTTTTTTTTTTTTCTGAGCAGCACCAGTAGGTGAAATCCCAGTTCAACTGCAGCAAGGCTGAAAGGTGACTGTAACCCTCCCTAAGAGGCTTAGGGTTGGATGGTGTAGCTTGTGATTAGAAGGGGTAGGGGCTATGTCAAGAGCAGGGCAGCCACAGAGTGTTCTGGCCAGCATGATGCCATGTTGTCTGAGGACTCCTAATTAACCGTAGCCTGAATGTAAAGCTTCATCACCGTAGTGTACCTTGGGTGCTATCGTGTTTAATAAAGCCACATATCTCTCACTGGGATTAACTTGCTGAAAACCAATACTTTGTCAAAGTTTAGTTTTAGCAAATGGTGGTGTGGGGGAGGCTTCAGTCCAGGATTCAGTTGTCTGGATCAATTTTGATGTCTGAAAAATGCGTAAACTGAAGATTACATGTTGCTACAGAGGGTCTCTGTGCATATGAACAGTATTTTTGCTATTTGAAGTGACTACAAGTGAAAAGTAGTGATTCAGGCAATAGAACAAAGCATGGGGTAGATAAATTGGATGCTTTGAGTGCTGTTTTTCTTTTAATGTTCATTTTTTCTTAATAATAAAAAATTAGACATTATTATTAAAAAATCTTCATTTTTTAAACATAAACATGTATAAACATTTCTGTAAGCATAAATGTAATTCGACACATTGGCATCAAGCAGGTGCAAAATGACATTTTAAGATAGTAAATGCCTGTTTCTCACTGGATTTTGTATTCATTTGAGAACTTCAAATTCTCTATTCTGTTGATATGAGACCTCTTCTAGTACCTTGGACTATGATATATAAGGAAGAGTAAATAATTGGTGTGAGGCAGTTATTGATTGGTGAGAATTACAAAGAATTGTGTTTCAGGAAGGTTATTTAGTAAATCTCTAGCACAGGATGTTTTGCTCTCTCCAATGAAGCAGCCATCATGGACCTGCATAAGGAGTGGGTTAATGGGTTAGATGGCCCAAGCTTGGCTTGGTATTTCAACAGCTGTTTGTAAACATCATGAAGCATCTATGTGAGTTTTGAATTTCAGACTGTTTCAGCTTTTGAGACAATCCTAAGCTGTAGTGATTGGCCTAGATGAAGTGTACAATAAATAATTCCCTTTTGAACACAGAGGTCACATTACTGACTTTTGTGTATTTTGTGCTTTGCACTTCTTAAAATCCTAAGCAGTTATTGTCTGATTTAGGCATCAACCGTGTATTTTCTTTCTTCCTACTAATAGTAAAGATTTTAAAGAAAAGCAAGCAGTAGCAACCCAAAGGGGTGCCATTGCAAAACACTGGTTATGTTTCATTTAATTCATATATTGATCAGGTACATCACACTGCTCCTTCTAGCCACTCACGCAGCTACACATTTTAATAAGCAAATTCTGACAGAAGATAGCAGTTGCCAGCACAAATTTAATTTAATTTAGTTTCTAGTAAATTTCTAATGAGCAAGGAACTCTAAGCAGTGACATTCTCCAGATAACCAAATTTATGGTAATTGCAGTTTTTCTTTTGGAGAAATCTGTATTTGTTAGGAATCTGGAGGAAATAATTATTTCAGTGTGACTGGTGCAATCAGATGGTTTACTTTGAATAAGTAAAATATAAAAGAGGCTAATCAAATGAAGTGCTACTGTATGAGAGCAAAATGAAAGGCTGACAGGTTTGACAGTAGAATAAAGACCAAACCAAAGGCTTTGTTTTGACATACATGCAGATAATCAGGCAAATTCAAGTCTTTTAAGAGACCTCTTCTATAAGGGTCACTTTACAGATACGGATCATGTAATCTGAGCCTTGCAGATTATCATTCTACTTTTAAACAAGTACAAGAGAGAGGTTTTTAATTCCTTATTTGCATAGCTGTAGATTTACACATTCACGTGCTTTTGCCATTGGCATTTGATTCGCAGATGACTGATTTATGGTCTTGAGCAAAGGCCAAATTCAGGACACACTTTTAACTGTCAGGACTGCAAACTCTACAAAATTGTTTGAAAGACAGCACCTGTTGTAATTAACACATACAAAGCAGTAGGGGGATGCCTTCCAGCTTGAGGAAATACTCCTCTTATGAGCAAGGCAATAATAATCAGAGAGATGGTATGCTAAATTAATCAGGTGTGAATTTGTTTTTTGTTCTATTTAGTGGTGTACTTACCTTAAACATAATTCTCTAAAATCAGTCACTGCTTAAATTAAAAAAACAAATGAAAATAAACATGTCAGTATGACTAAAAGAGCTGCAAAAAGTACAGCAGGGTCAAGTTCTCTTTGCAATAGGTGCTGAACATAAAAGATGGAAAAGGCTTGATGCAAAGCTAAACTGAAAAGCAGGTTTGTTAACAGGTGGCTTTGACCACTGCTTGACTACGATACCAGTGGTTTCTTGATTTCCTGTAGCAGAAATGAAAATTTAAAAGGTGTCTGAGGAAGAAGCAAATAGTAGCTTTGAAGATGAGCTTGGGAAGTGTTCTTATGATAAAAGATTACTGCTTCTTATGAATGGATGACATGTATGGGGGAAAATTTGAGCAGATACTGTGAAGAGACTTTTGGGAGTTGCAAGAGGAGACAGGAAGACAATTACAAAAGTGCTTGAAAGGGAAAAGGAGAAAGATAGATATAATTGCTGCAGTGACAATACAACGAGCCATGTATATTTGCCCTCTGTTCTGGGGCAGGGACAGCTACAGTGGCTTCAAAGAAAAAAAATTAGGCTGGTCTGATGGGGTGCATTTTGCATAGGTCAGAATGTGTTACTTAAAACTGTGGATTCAGATACTGTAGTTGAATTGTGTGTTGACAAGAGGCCTAAACAATAGCATTCCTCATGGAAGACCCCAAAAAAATTAGAAATCAGGCTTCAAAAGTGCTGTGGAGAAATCGGTCCTCTCAGGAAAAGCTACAAACATGCTTAGAGTGAAGGGGAAACAGGTGTGAAGAAACATGAGCCAGGTCATTGAGGAATTCACATACTTAAGTATTCAAGGGGGTTTTTGGGATTTTTATTTTAAAAAAACCCCAAAAGATCATGTTTGCATTCTAGTCAAATTTCCGACCTATACACAGTGTGCCAGGGCAAGCTACAGATTTAATTGTTTAAATTGTTTTTTAGTCTTCATATGGACACATAGTAATTCCAATTAAAATTTTCAGATTTGAAAACAAATTTATCTCCTTCTGTGGTTTTATTCTTTATGTTGTATTTCATTCTTGGGAGACCCAAATGGTCGAGTCTTGTCTCTTCATAAGCACTTTAGATGAAGCGTTAGAAGTCTGTTTTCAGTGTGACTGCCGATTATGGAAATGGGATTCTCTCTAGCTGTCCTGCACCAGCAATGGAATAGTGCAGTTCTGAAGATGAGATCAGCTCGTAGGGAGCTCTAATTTCTGTCCCTTGGTTTTGTACCAAATTGTTTCAACTGGGACAAAATCTGTTAGAATGTTGGTGGGATAGTTCATGCATTTTGCTTTATGCACAAGTGTATTAGGACTGTAAATTTTTTTATGGAAAATGTCCATTTATCAGTGTATTACTTGGTTTTAAAATTATGGGCTAAGCTGGAGCTTGGAGGTGGCTTGAGTTCAAACAGGGCTTGAAAGAATAATTACATTGCAAGCTTTCTTGTGTGTAGTCCTGTCAAATCTGTGTAATTCTACTGTCATCTTCAGTATTATATACATTGTACTTAGACTTCTGTGGACTTTATCTTCCAATATGTTTCAGAACAGCTTCTCTTTATAGTCATTAAAAGTGTGGGTTTTTTTCTGGACTAATTGCAGATAATGCTGTGAAAATTTCACATTCAATACCTAAATTTGTCAAAACAAGCGAATAATATATGTAATTTAAATCTTCATAAAAGAAACCACTTCTTTTGAATTCTGGACTTATTTTCTCTAGTGCTAACATGTGGATAGTTTTTACTAAGCATTTTCTTAAAGAGCTAAAACAATTTTTAGCTTTGCTTCGCCCCAAAGCAGATAATTTTTTGAATGAACTTTTTTAGGGATAGGTTTGGAACTGTACTCTGAGGCCTCTACCCTTTTGGGTGGATACAATATACAATTGTAGAATTTTTACCCTTACATTTACAAAACTGTGAAATCTTGTTTCTTGTTTCTCATAATCCAAAATGAGTTTCTTATGCTGCAAGTGCTGAAATGATGATTCACGTTTGGCCTTGTAAGAATGCAATCTGAATAATATTTTTAAAAGCAAGGGCAGGACTTCAAGGCAGTTTTTCGTCTGTGACTTACCTCAAACCTGGGTGTATATAGTATTCTTTACAAAGACACATACTAAACAAGGAAATTAGAATTCATTTAAATGTTTGCTTGAAGAGAGCAGAGAGGAATTTAGCAAAATGACACTTAAAAGTGAAATTATTATGGACTTTGGTATTTTTGAGAGCTCTTATTGATGTTTTCTCTCTTCAAATGCAATGGTAGGAATCCTCTCTGAATTAATTAAATGTAGTTACAGTAAATTTGTGTGCTTTTAAAATGCCACTGAAAAGGCCTTAGCATCCAGCTTTTTTGCTATTCTAGTTTTAGGTTCAGCCCAAAGTGCCTGTAAATTTCTTTTGAAGACTACTGGAAAGATAGATACAAGATGAAAGAAAGTGTTGCACTTGTGTCTGTGTCCCTTGATACAATGATTTTCTGATTGTTATTACTTACACAGGCATTTAAGTCTTACTATCATTAGTAAGATCTGGGCTGAAAAGGTTGGCACCATCTTGAATGAATCTGCTAACCTTATTTACAGTGTATTTATTACTGGAAATGGCTTCACATGTGTATGTACACAAATTTTACCATATTTTGGGGATGTTCTGTTAGATAAATAGTCCTGCCTCTTAAAACTTGGTGAACATCAGAAGTTATGTTCAAATTATGCTGTGCATTTCAACTTGGGATCCTGCAAATGGTAACCGGATTTGCAAATTCAGGTCAGTGCAGTTTTGTGTTTTTTCATGTTAAACTTTCTGTCCTGTCTGTCTCAGACACACCTGTGAGTTTGAAATGTCACCATCAAAATCAAGGTAAGCGGTCACCTTAGCCTCATGAAGAGGAGGAATCAGGAAATAGAGATGTCTTTGTGTTGTCATTTCAAAGGCAGCAGTGTTTCAATACTGCATCATAAAAAGATTTTGTGTGTTGACTTATTTCGGTGTGGATCACATAAAAGTTAGCATAGAGGTTTGCTTTTTTTATATTTCAATGCTATTTCTCTTTTTAAAAGTACTATTAAAATGATTTGAGCTACTCAACTTAAAGACAGTTTAGACTTTGATCTTAACTCACGTATTTGTAGTTCATGCCACCCATCTATCGTAAGCTGATTTTGTTATAAATAACCAAAAGCTGTGCAGATACTATGTAAAACTATTAGTGATTTCCCCCCTCTGTTGTTGCAGTCTGGTGTCAAACTCTAGTCTTCAGATAACTGTCAATCACATGTAATTTCTTTTCATTCTTTTTTGCTCTCAGAATGTAAAGGCAAAAAAATAACATAAAATGCTTTTCTAATATTCTCCTTATAAGCAATTTGTTGATTGCTGTAGGAATCAAATGTGCATGAGCTTAAATTTTAAGTCAATGTGTTCGAAGCAGAAGGCAGGGCAAACACAACACATGCAGTTTAATGTGTTTTGAACACTAAATTTGTAATAATTAAACTTCTGCTAAGGTATGTCTACTCTACTTTTGATGTCTTTTTGTACAAGGCTGTAATTTGACAACTTTTTTATCTCTACCCTCTCTTTTGAGAAGTAAGGAAACTGTGTGATTAGCTATTCTGTATAAATTTTGTAGAGAAAATTTACCTTTCAACTTCTCAGTTTTGTTTTTCCATGTATGTGAAGCTTTCAAGCCACTTTAGAAGCACAGGTTACCACAAGTCACTGACTTCATCCTTGAGGTTTTTTAAGTGCAAATGTTATTACTCTATTCTTGCTTGTAGTGATCATTGTCTAGGGGTTAGAATTGAACAGTTCTGTTTTGAATAGTCATTTCATCAAGCTGATGAACAGTAAACAGCCTTGAGTGGAAAGAAGGGTCTTTTGAGCTGTTATTACTAATAGGTGGGTGAATTTGAAAAACAGAGGATGTTAAAGTTCTGAGGAAGTAAACAGTTTCTAGGAAGGGAAATCCGCCTTTCCATGTGTTTATTTTTCAAAGAGAGGAAACTACCTAATAAGTGTAAAACTTCATGGGTACAAAATAGGATATCTACTTCAGATTATATTACCTTTGACTTCAGTTCTCACGAATCTTAAGAACTCCCCTTCAAGCCTTCTTTTGTGCAACTTCAACTGCCATAGAGTATGGTATGACACAGGTGTTCCTTCCTCTACCCAATGTGCAAAATATGTATAGTCACACTGTTCCAGCTTTCAGTTTGTTGCTGTTGAAGAATATTTTTGAGGACCTTTTCTCTCCACCTTTCTGGGTGGCACTGGCCTTTGTTATATGAACTGAGGTCTCTTTAGTGGCCTAATTTTCCTAAGGAGTATACACTGCATCTCATAAAAGGTGTAGTCATGCTGGCTACTAAAAACAGAGATAGCAGAGAAGTCTTGTTTTAGAGTTGTGTCTGTAGACTGTCTTCCTTGTGGAAGAATTTTTCAGGGAGAAAGTTTGCAGTGGAAAACATGGCTGCAGTTTTGAATTCTTTATTACTGATGTTCCCTGATCACCAGTGAAGGTGTACTGATGGAGAAGAATTACGAAATTTCTAAAAATCCTTTAAGTAATGTCACCCATGGTGGCTTTGCTCTTCCTGTCTCTGTTATTTGCAACCTAAACAAAGGTCAGGTTCTGTTAGCTGAAAAATTAGTTCTGACCTACACGTAATTCAACACAGAGCAATTAACTGGCAACACAGCTGTAACATCCTGTATTGCCTGAAATACAGCAAACATCACATTGTCTTTCCTCGGCTAGGAAAAGCATGAATATAGCTCAAACAAGTGTTTCAAACTAATAGCCTGTTCTGCAATTAACTGTCCTGTAAAGAACACAAACAGCAAACAAAAACTGTGAAAGAGCTCTCTTTCACTTAGCTGAAGCAGTGCATGATAGATGACTACATTATAATGTGCCTCTGCTAACAAGAAGACAAAACAAACACAAGCTCAGCCCTGGTTTCCTAAGCCATTCTCCTGTTGGGCTAGGACTAAGTGGGGTATAGAGTATCCACTGGTGGATGTTGGTATTGTGCTATAACTTCCCCTTTGGGAAATGAAGAACCTCCTGGAAACCAAAGTCCTCCTTTCCCTCCAGGCTGCTGGTGTGAGGACTTGTCAAATCTTTGGGGAAATCAGGGTGTTCAGGGACAAAGGGATTTGAACAGGAAGGGATCAGTTTTCTGTTTTAGGGGCTTCCTGTTGAGCGTGCTACATCATACTGTAGAAAGGAGTTTTTTTGTAGGGAGCAGGAGCAGGCGTGGTAGGCTCAGGCATTTTGGCAGCACCTTTTCTTGCTGATAAGCAACATGAAGGTGGACAAAGGTGGAGGCAGTGTAGCTGCAAGTAGGCTGAGTGTGCTGGGGTCATGTACCTGAACTCTTGAAATAACTACCTTCTTTGCAGCCTAAAGGACTGGTAATTGTCATGATTATGTGAAACTGTGAGCCGCAAAGAAAGAGTTTGCCAAAGCAATTGTATCTCGGTGAGCTTTGTCTGACTTCAGCTGTTTTTATTATGTCAATAGCATATGTTGCTATTGACAAATGTTGGGTTGCTGAAAACCGGGTATTGCCTTTGAAATCAGACTTGTGGGGAAAAAAATGAGATAGCAGTAAAATATTAGACTCTGGTAGTATTACCTTGTATTCTAAAATGCTGAAGAGTTGTGTTATGTCTTTAGGTTGTGTTTTCGGTTGGTGGATCATTGTAGTAAAGTGAATAAGCTGACTAAAGGAATATTGATGGAAAGATAGTTCTCTACACTGTTGTTTGACTTGTAGTGAGAGATTTTGTATTCATTTGAGGTGACAAGTGTTCACCCTAGGGTTCAGTGCCTGAAAGCTTCAGTTGCAGTAGCTTCGCTGTTTCCTACCTTCTATGCTATGAGTAGTAGGATTAAATAAGTAATTGGTAAAGCTAAGGACTGTTTTTCATATAGGTCCCTTATTTTTTCATTACTAGATTGGCAGCTTAGAATATTGGCAGAAAACCATTGTGTTAATTATTGAGAAGCCTAAATTCCTTTGTGGATTTAGCCGTGGTAATTGGAATAGAAGCTCAATACAGAGTGCGGAGGTGTAAAGCTGGCCTGGCCATAATCTGGTGGTTTAAGAAAAAGCAGAACGGCATTAGGCCTTGTGTGCTCTGTAACATAAGTCTTTGTGAAGCGGAAGGAAGGATTTGGGACTTGTGTTACTTCTGCGGATTTCTTTTTCCTTACGTGGACCAGCATCTTGAGAGTGGCAGCTGCACACAGGATCATGCATGGCCCCAGAGCCTGGTGATGGCAGTTCTCCCTTGAGAAGTGAGCACAGTTTTATCCATCGATAACTCTGGGAAGGTGTTAATATTTCAGAGAGTATTGTTCAGGTGTAAATATTTCAGAGTAACTGAAGGCAGTTGACCAGACTTGCCTTTCTCCTAGGTAAGTTTTTTCTTTCTTAAGCTAATGAGAGGGAGTCCAGTTCTTGCTCTGCAAGCCACATGAAGTATGTGATTACACTATGAAAGAGGGCCAGTGTCCTCAAAAGACCAGACAATAGCATGACGCTTGGTATTGTGTCACGGAAGTGGGAGATGTGACTGTAAATCCTTCTGGAAGTTTAATCCAGTTTTTCCATATCCGAGGCAGGTGTTTTAATGTCCATCACTACAGTGTTTTTAAAAATAACGTGGTGGCGAAGCATCATCTTCCGTGATTTTGATAAAGAGTGAAAAAAACCCGAGAACTTCTCTTGGATATTTGTGCCTCAGATTTAAGATTGATAAAACACATGTTTGTACAGGACAGCTGTCACCAAAGTGGTTTCATTAAGTCAAGGCATTGCTTGCTTGGTCCAGGAGGAGAATTTTAGGTAACTGGGAACTTTACTGTTGAAAGACATACAGATGCTTAGAAATTTGGGTATATATAAAATAGGTGTTGTAAAAATTGTCACTTTTCATTTGGGCTCAAAAGACCCTGTTACTTGCGTTGGTAAATCACAAGTTGAGAGTCCTAGCTTGTTTACGTTCCTGAGGTTTAGGCCTTTAGGAAAACCCCACTCCATAATGCCCTCAGCACCCTCCCAAAAAACAACCTCAGTCTTACACAGTAGTTAAACACGTTCTAGCTGAAAACGGGCCTGAAGGACAAATAACTTTGTACCAAGGTCTTGAAACAATAGCCTAGCGATGTGTATTAAGAATGAGATTAACAATAAGCTTCTGGTCCCCGTTTCCTGAAAAGGCCTTTTCATATTTATTTTCCTGTTCATTTTTAACTGTTTGCTCTTGGAACAGAGGAAGTTAGTTTTACTAGCAGAATATTACCCTGTTGGTCCAGTTTCAGAGTGATAGCTGCAGTGCCTGTAGTCATTTTTCACATCATTATAAGGGCAGTTACATGGTTTGTACCCAGTTATATGGAATTGGCTAAAGTATCAGAATTGTTTGTAACAGATGGCTTTCTATAGTTGGAGGAGTTTAAATGCATGTGATTTCACTTCTAGGTTGAGAGTATTCTTGTATTTTAATATAGTCCCTTGGTGCTGATTTACAGGTATAATAATTTTTAATGGATTCTATATGATATAATGGTGTTATTAAATATATTAGAAATTACAGCATAGCTTCTCATTGTACCTGTAAAATGTCTTACAAAAAAAATGGCTCGGGGTTTGGATCTAACATAAATCTAAAGTCAAAAATGAGAACTCGATATAGCTAAGGACAGTTGGTGTCTTTTAAAGAGAATGCAGGTCTGCTGTTCTGGAGAACAGCAGAGTCAGCTCTTCATCAAACATATGCCATTTTGCAGACCAGTTCATGTTAATAACATGAGAGTGTGATTCTTTGTACTTGCTGTCTTGATCCGATCCGTGTGTTTCAAATGCATGAGTTATCAGTAGAACACTTCTGTGACAAATTCAGAAGGCTGCTTTGATACTTTGAGTGTAGGCATCCCTGGCACTAATTTCAGTTAACGCATGTTCATGCATTTTTACTTATGTTACATTATATAGGATCAACCACAAGTAATAATGTTTATGAACTATGTGTAGCAAGGTATTCCATCCTGTCCATGGCCACACTTCTTCATAGCTCCCTTGCTTTTCAGCAGTGGAGGCTACTGAAAGCACACATGACATTGAAAAAATGTCTTATTTGTAAGATCCTTCAAGTTCATATATGTCTAAAACACTTTTGAGACTAGCTGAAGTCAGGGACAAAGCATGTGATCCATAGCTTTCCTTCTGTAATTTTTTTTTCTGTAGTCTGGGAAATACTCATTTCAGAGATTGAGATAATCAGTTCTGTGAATGAGCACTCTCAAGGGAGACTTCTGGAAACACAGAGTACGTGCATTTTGCTTCCATTCTCTAACATTAGATTAATTTAGTGTTAAGTGTCATAGTTCAGATGAAATTCAAGAAATATGGTTACTTGGAAAAAAAAATGAACAAATTAAAGAAATCATATCCATACTCCTTGTTTCTTCCTGAGGCAGGTAATATGCAATTCTTTAGACATACTATCATACTACTAGAAGGCATTGCACTAATATTAAAATATATTAATAGAATCATGTATAGAATAATATGAGGAAAAAGGAGTCATTACACTTGGCTGTGCAGCATTCATCTGCATATCTTGAAATGTACAGGGACACTTCTCAAAAGGAGGATTTTTCTTCAACCATTCCATATGAAGCTTCAGTGACTCAAGTGTGTTTGAAAGGTTAGGCTTAGAAAAATCAAAATTTCCTTTATATGAATCTGTGCAGTGAAGCAGGTATGCAAATTTTGTCTCTCAGTATTTTGAACAACCTTCTGTATCTCTTACCTATCAAAATTCTTTCCTCTGGTTTATGAAAATCTCTGTCCTGTAGAGTCTGGCCATGGAGCACCTGGAGACTTGCATCAAGAACCTACATCAGCAGTGTGAACTGTACACTTCTTGGTCATGTTTGAATTCTTTAATACTAGAAGTTGGTTAAATCACACTGCAGTGGGTCACTGAAGAAATTATATTCTTAATTTTAGTATTGCTGATACCCATAAAATGAAAGAGATTATTGTCAGTCTCTGAAATGCATAAGGTGACAGTCATGGTAGTAGTAACATATTTGTCTGGTTTACTAATAAACATACAGATACATTTATCTTTGAGACCTAGATGATATATGTGATATTTCTGACATCTCGTGTTTCCTGTAGATAAAGATGATCTGATTTGTATCCAGTAGCTAAAGCATCTCAGTACGTATTGAAACAGTGCTTATGTCATGTTTAGTAAATGCTATGAATACTAATAGGTAAACAGTCATTTGTTTACACAAATACGGTTGCAGAGAGTGTGTGAAGAAACAGGGTTCCAAAATGGGTTAAGTGCTGATGGTGACTCAGCTGATGGTAAATCTGCCTTCTGAGAAAATGCCTCTGAAAAGAAATGCTGAGCTGCCAAGTGTTGTGTATTAAATTATGTCAGTAGTAAATTGATACTGCTAATAATGACTTTAACACATAGTTCTAGTTTTGTATTTGTGTAGTATTAGTATCCAGCATGTGGATATTTATTGATTTAGCTTGTAACCACCAGATGAAAGCATTATGGATGGCAAGGTAATGTAGAATCTGATGCTAGTAGTCTGGTAGATACACGTCTTGTATTTATTTAGAAACTATACTGCATGTTCCACCTGACCATTACAGCTCTCAAGCTGGCTATAACTCACACATTATCTGAAATTTAAGCTATTGGAGTCCTTGAATATCTTTGTGCATGAATCTGAACTTAACTATAAACTGAGCTTTTTATCTTCGCTGAACTAGTTTTGTGGTAAAATGCTGGTCCTGGACTAGACATCAGGAATGAAGTAGCAATAATGATTAATTTAACAGGTTGGTATTTAGGGTTTGTGGGGTTTGTTGTACCTGCTTTTAACTGCTGTAACTCTAAAAATAGCTGAGATCAAATGAAAAGGATGCTTTTGAGCTAATATAGAAAGAATTTGTGCTATATTTTTACACTTAGCAGCTTTTTCATTATTGTTTTAAGTGTTCTATAGCTAATGATTTTTGTACAAGTCTTCAGGAGAAAATGTGCTTTTCATGTTTGTTTATAACAATGAGCATTGCTTCACTCTTTTAATAGTTTACTAAATAGCTTGTGTCTGGCATCCTGTTTCATGTGTCAGTATAACTTCCAAACAGCTACTGTTCACGAATAAATCAGAAATTAAGGTGACCCATGATGTTCTAAAATCTTTTCAAGTGAGTGTGTTTAAGTAGACGTCATTAGAAATTTAGCAGATATTGAAACATTTTGCAATATTACCACACCAGCCTGTTTTAGATTTTAAGCTGAGAGTAACTTTAAGTCTCATAACTTTTCCTTGAACGAAAGTAACAAAAATTTTCAGTGGCAGTACCTAACTGTGAGATGATGTTCGATAATTTTTTCTGAGGAAGCAGAAACAAGAATTGTTGAGATATATAGAGGGAAGTTATAGAGAGGGATATGCTGGAAGCTTTCTCCTTCTCCAGAAGAAGCTGCAAAAGTTAAATAACAGTGATGATTTTTCACTGACTCAGTTCATCTGTGTTTTCTTTAACTTCAAAGTAATTAGCTTTTATGTACCCATCAAGATGTTCAGGGTATTTTGCTAGAGTCATTAATTTGTATTGATACTTTCTGTTTCCCACTATTTTTACATTATGGGAGGGTAAGTTGATTGGTTGGCAGTGTGACAGAGGAGGACAGGGAGGTATTTATCGTGTCACTGAATGGCCCTGGTAGAAAAAAATGGAGTGCCAGCAGCTTCAGGTCACTAGGCTTCCAAAATAGTACTGTTGCTGAAACTGGAAACTTAAGATTCAAACTAGAAACAAACTACTGGCTTCAGTCTTCATATACTAATTTGTCCTGTCCTTGGATGTGTATACCAGTCAGATATGATAGACTTAAATGCAAATAGAATTACTTCCATCTCAGATGCAACCTTGTGTAGAGAAGGCAAAACATGTTCTGAGATAAACAAACTCAAAAGGTGTTTTTCACATTAAAAAATACCCATGGTGGTTCATTGTCTGAGCTGAAAGTTATAATCTTCAAGGTCCCCGATTTCCTTTTAACAGTAGTTTGGTTTGGTTTTTTTTCATCAACAGTGGTTGTTCCCTGCTCTTTCTGTTTCTTTAAATAAAAATTTGGACAATTAACAAAGTTTTTTTGCCATGGATTTCCTGATTTTTTTAGCTTGGGTTGGGAGGCTGCTTATTCTGTATTACACTTTCATTTCGATAGTAGGCAAGCCCATTGCTGCTGAAAATAGCTCAAATGCTCTTAGAAAAAAAAATCTCAGTCAGCAGCTTAGATTTTTTTCTCTTTTTCTTTTGCAGACTCTTGCATGTGAGTTAAATTAATTTCTTGAGAGAAACCTTCATAAAGGGCTAAATAAACAAGGTCTACATATACAGAAATTTCTTACTTCCGCTGCATTTGAGACACAGCCAAACTCATCTGTCTGGTAAGTCATACTTTTCTTAAGGATTTGTCTTTCTTCCTGCCCTTATGACTTGCATTCTTGAGGTTCTAAGTAGTGTTCAGAGAAAACCAGCTTCAGCTTGCTGGTAGTTCTGGTGCATTCTATATATGAAGTACAAAGACTAATTGCCAAAGACATTACTGTGCTGCTTTTACAAACTTCAAAATAGTATCTGTATTTCTGTATGGTATTTTGGTATAGGTGGGGTTTAATCTTTTATCTAGTACGTTGTTCTCAGTTTGCTGTAATGAAGGCATTAAATGTTTTAAAGCAAACATGATGATTGTTCTGTCTTGGATTTACCTGTTTGAATATTCCATATTTAATGAATTAACTTCAGAACTTTTATTGCAAAGTATATTCAGTGTCAAGTCAGAGTTTAAAAATAAACTTTCCCAACATCCATTCACGTCTTATTGATTGTTGGTTTCACCTTTTCTAGAGAAAATAGGTTGATGTTATTTAATACAATGCTTTTTTTTCTTGGTGATATGCCTATTTCTTAGGACAGTAAGCACACTTATCAGTACTCTTTATTTGATCATATAATTCTGTAACAGTTCTATTAAAGGTATTTTTGTCTTACAGTTTCTTTGGGTTTTGATTGTACAGCTTGAAACAATTTTTTTTCCTTTGATTATGAAGTATTAACTGAATTTGACCCAAACAAAAGAAGTTTTGTCCTCTACCTTCTGTTTTTATTCTTCATTTCAATAAAATGAAGAAAGTCTTGGAAGAGCAGAAGAATTTTTGCTCTGTGCTGAGGTTTTCCTAAGCAGTTGGCTGGCATTAGATGGCACCCTATATATACCCAGTCCATCTGATCACTTATGCTGCAATGCTTTGGCTTACCACAATTACTATGTACTTACATACTGCATGCCCTAGTTCTGCACAGTTTGTTTTGCAGGCTTTGCTACAGCCCTGACATCAGTTTATTTCAAAAAATATGTTGAAAACTCAATTTCGTATTTAAAATAAGTGTTATGTTTAATGTAAAGCAATAGTTATATATATTTTCATAGAAAAAAACCCAAACAAAACATTTCAACACTCTTACATAAAAGCTGATTGGAGGCTTTCCAATTAATTTAAGATTAAGTAAGAAGCTTTCCATCTTATTTTTGGATTAAAAAACTGAAATGGATGTATAGGTTTCATAAAGAATATCTTACTTGTCTTACATTGATGGTTTTCATATAAAAAGAGTTTGTCATCTGAGAATTACTTCCCAAAAAGCTGAAGCTTCTGAAGGAACTTAAGACACTTTAGAGGTCATGCTGCAATTACTGTTTGAGCAATTTAGAAATATGTGATTCCTTAACATGTTGAAAAACAGCTGGAGGAGAAATTACGCATAAATAGGCTGCATAATAGACAAAAATATGAACCAATTATTTTCAATTAAAAACATTGCCTGAACTGTTCAAAGTAAGGGCCAATGATGGTCTATTAATGGTCATTTTTAAATTCATGTAAGTTTGAATTTACCACACACTTTGCACTTAATTTTTGAGTGAGTAACAGGGCTGACTTAGAGGAACTTGTGTCTGGCATGCTAACACAACTCAAACTTTAGCTGAGTGAACTTGGCACAAGATCCAACTTAAGAGAGGAAATCTCAGGAGAGCAGTGGAATTCCTTTCGTTGAATAAGTATACCTCAGCATTCATGGGGAACAAATGGTAACATTTTGTGCAAGTTTCTGCTTTTGACAGTGTGTCTTTGTTCACTTCTCAAAAGGGGTGTCAAATACATTGAAAAAAAAACAAACTTTCTTGTTTGAATTTTTCATTTTACTTAATGATATGGTCCCAAGGAACCCATTAAATCTGGGATGGCCTAGCACCATTGTTGATAACTCTTTGTGTATGTAGAAAAAAGGCTCAATTAGAAACGTTTTGGTTACACAACTGTGTTCCCTCCTTACTGTCTTTGTGAGCTCGAATAGAGGGGTAGGAGGCAGGTGTATCTGTAAGCATTTTATGATGGAATTACTTTATCAAAGTGTCTCAGAAAACGTTTTCTTTTTGCCAATGTAAGTGTTATCCAAACAATATATGACATTACTGAACTGTTACCTTGAGAAACAAAGGATCATGATAACTTTTAGATTTCTTGTTAAAAGCTTTGTGCTGAGAAAGACCTTAATATGCTGTTTATTGTGATGCTACTTCCACAGTGTGGTCTTCAGTTCGTTTACTGATGACAATGGGGTTTTATGGGAACTGTTCTGTGTGGGGTTCTCATTTATGATCTAAGCATGTCAGCAGATCATAGTAATATGTTGAAACCCCATTGATTTAATGTGTGACAATGCTGGAGACGAAAAAAGTGTTTTGAAAACTGGAAAGCAAGAATTGGTGATAGAGGAAATTAATCTGAGTAAAAGGCCATCATGCAGTCGTCTCTTGCTTGCATTAACCCCAGACTGGGAATATACCAAAATGGAGATGCTGAGAACATTCATATGTGAGACCTATGAGTTGTGTCTGCACTGGGCTTCCTGGCCTTATGGTATTGTCAGATGGCAACATATAGCTCTGGAAAAAGTTCATGATGTGATTCTGTATGTAACCAGCTGCTTTAGAGGGTTGCAATTTTTATGGCATCCTGGTTATCTCGTGTCTGCAGGAGTGCAAAATTTCAGTGCCTCTTTGTTGGCTTTGGAGCTTAGGCTGTGCTTAACCTTTTGATTGATCCAAATGAAACAGGAACTGGCAGGATTCCCAGCTTCTCACAGTAGCCTCTGCTCATCATTAATCTGTGGTTTGAGGGAAGAGAGTAAAATTAATCACTTTATTAATACTCAAGTTTAGCAGTGAGCATCTTTTGTCAGAAATAAAATTTTAACTGTAATGTCCAAGCTGTTGGTTGCTTAACTTTTCTAAAAAAAAATCACTGTCTTTTAGATAAACATTTTCCATATTTTGCAACTTCAAAAGTATTTATTTTCCATCTTAAAAAAAAGTAATAGTTGACAGTCAAAAGCAGGTACTTTTGCATATGAAACAGTGAATAATTTTCACTTCTGCCCCAAGCCTTGAGTTTCATTTGATTCTAATTTGTGTATAAACTTGAAAAGTACTGATTTGGGAATTAAGTTGCATGGTACACAGCAGAGAATTTACCCGTTTAGCCACAGAACCACAAAATGGGTAAGATTGGAAGGAAGCACAGTGAGGTCATCTGGTCCAACATCCCTCCACTTGTTTGCTTGTACTTTAAAGAGAAAAGCATGCTTTTAAGCACTTTCTCTTCCTAAGTGATCTAATAAGTATGCTTTCATCTGTTTTCAAGGTGGCTCGCATCAGTCATTATCTGTTTATACTTGTATGTAAGACTGCTTTAGTCTCCGTAATATTAGTGTCTTAAGAATTGATATGTTTCCTTAGTGACTTGTGTCCCTAAATGTTTCATGCTGTTAGAATGTTCAATGCTGTGTCATCTTTCATGCTGGACATAACTTGGGCACCTAGGCTGCTTCCACACTTGAGATTGCTGTTGACTTGTTTCCCAGAAAGGTTCCCTGTAACAAAGTCATTTAGTACAAATGCATTTAGAAAGGAACTATCCTGGTGCAAAGGAGACTTTTAGCATGTGTTCCTTCCCTAGTCTGTGCAAAAACAACAGGTGACAAATGTAGTAGCAGCTCCATCCTTTTGAAGCTGAAAGTCTGAGCAGCAAATTCCTGTGTGCGAGTAGCCTCTCAGCTTTGAAAGTGCTCCTTGAGGCACCTGTGTAGGATTCACTTACTTGCGTGATTTATCTTGATGGATCTAAGTGAGCTAAGACGTGAGGTGGAGCTGAATGCAGCAGGACTGTATGTGTGACCCTGAATCTCTCTGAGGCCTCTGGACCTTCTGGAAAGCAGTGGATTTCTTCTCCGAAGTCAAAAAAAGTTGAAATAAGAACAGAGATAAACAGTTTATATATCTAATAATGTACTATTGTCTTATTTAATTCCTGGGAGGGAAGGAAACAGAGGAGGTGCAAATGGGAAGGTAAGCTATGTTGCTCCTGTAAAGGGACAGTTGGTTTGGAGAATGAGTCCTCTGTCTTGATAAGATTTAGTCTTTCAGAATAGTCAAGTTCTGACCAGTGGATGGAATTTTTCAAGAGTTTTCCTAGCCTTCAGTTAGCTAGTTAATCTTGCCACAGTGATGGTTAGTCAAATAAAGGCACTTGGAACTTGCTGTCAGAGGTCTGTTGGATCTCCAAATTTGTAAAATCGCCTTTTGGTTCCTACTTCCCTTCTGGGTCCTGCACAGAGCTTTCCAGTGCTGAAAAGGAAAGCTGATGGCTGGTTTTTGGAATGTTACAGCTCAGGCCCAAAGTAATAGTCTTAAAAGTGAGAATAAAACTCATGTAAGACTTGGTTAAAAACAAGGATATGAAATGTGTGTGCATTAAACAAGAAATTCAGATGTTATGGCTTAAAGTCTGGGGACATTCTAATGTACTGAAAGATTCTGCTTTTTCCTGTGACAAAAACAGTGATTAAAAATGACCTTAGACTTCTGTAAACAAAATTAAGCTAGTATGAAAGTTTTCGAAAAATCTTCCTTAAAGTGTGTCCCGACTTTATCTGCAGGCAGGTTCCTAAAAGCCTACCTGTAATGCAACAGCTGAATGTTTAAATCTATAGCACCACTTCATAGTGATACCTCTCAGAGTAGCTAACAATAAGACATTCACACAAAACATTTTAAAGTAATGGCTTTGCATTAAAGGAAGGATTCTTTATTAAAATTGAGCAGATGTACAGTTTAATCTACTGTTTGAACTGGAATTCAGTTTTGACTTGTGGGTGAAGCTTCTGAAAAGCACCATTATCAAATGCCCTTTTTAAAAACAAAACCAAGACCAAACCAGCAAACAAACAAAACCCCAAAACCCTGGAATTAAAAGGCTAAAAAATGTAACTAGGCAAACATCTGAATTCCTAAAAGGCATATAGATGTATTGCAAATAGGCTGTCTGTATTACTTTGAACTTTAAGTCCTGTGTTCTTTGTATATGCTGGTGCAAAGGTTGCTATACACTGGCCTCTCCACTCCTATCTGGATTTCCCTCCTCTATGTAAATAGAATAAGCATAAATCCACTGACTTGGAAATAATTGTATGGTTTCTTGCTTTGTAGCAGCTGATGCATGGTGGTTTTCTAGCAAAACACTTAAGTGACAGGCGGCAGGTCAGCATGGTGTTGATCTGTCTTCCTGGGATCTAGGAAGTCTCATCCAAATGACTTAGAGTGCTTAGATTTCTGTAGTGAGATGTGCCAAGTGTTTGGTTGTAAAACCAAATGATTAGTCAAGAAAATTTGCGTTTTTCTAGATAGGTATTAAAATACATGTATTAATAATAAAGAACGGGTAGAAGAGCTGAAATCAAGGGAGTGCAGACTTCTAAGCAGAATTTGAACAAAACCATTCAACTTAGAGATTGAAAATACTGTTATGTGACATGGTAAGGAGCATGCTTTTATTAAGTTTTCAGATCTTTGTATTCTTTGGGGCCAGGTAGAATGAAAAGCAATAGTGCAACAGTAATGCTCTAATATTTGCAGTCTGTTCTACTCTTAGCAATAATATGTAAGTGCTTGACTAAAATGTTTGTTTAGAGTTGGAGAGCTGTTTTCAGTTGAAATCTGGGCTCCTTTGAGGAAGTCATTTACAGGCCAGCAAACACAACAGAGCAAGTCTGAAAGATCTTTGAGTCAGCTAGTTGAACTACTTATTACAAAATGTTTTTTCATTGAGTTTACTAACTTGTCTGTCAATTACCTGACAAACCAGAGTGGCCTGGACAAAGGTTGTTCATATTCTTAAGGCTTTAAAAGATTTGTGTATGTGTCTGAGCCTGTTGAACTGTCACAAACAGCTTCTACTCTGCACTTGCAGAATACTTGAGTGTTCAATTCCACGAGCTCTGTCTACCTATCTGTGCTAAAATCCATACCAAGATTGCTATCGTAACCATGCAAATCACTGTCCTGCTGTGGGCAAGTGGAAACAAAGACAACAACCCCAAAGTTCAGTATCAGACCATTGATTTAAGACCATGGTAGTTGATTTGGCCCTTCAGATATAGCTGTGCTACTGACATGAGCTGTGACGTGTCAAACCTTAGGCTTTCAGTCAGTTCTTTGACAGCTACTTCATTTTATGCTGTTATTGGCAAAATGTCATTGCCTTTCACACTGACATCAGTAAAAGTCACTGTGGTTATTTTCTGCACAGCGTTTGCATGTTGTATTCACACATGGTTTGCAATAACAGCACTTTGGTGTATGTGAAGTCAGTTAAATGCTTTAGTCCATTTGACACAGGCAGTTCTCTGCTGGCAAAGCAGTATCTCCTGAAATGAGACCTCGTGTGTTCCAGTCTGGCCTGGCCTCTTCTGTGTCTGGAATGAGCAAGACATTTGAACTGCTCTATCTCTCTGTCACTACAGGGTCAGCCCAAGACATATTTATCAATTGACGCTAGGATGGTTTTGGTTTTGCACTTCATTCCAAACATTTTTTGTGGAATAAATGCTGTTGGAGTCTTTTTTGTTTTCCTAGGCAACGTATGAGGCATAATTACGTCTCAAAGTTCAAGTACATATTTGCAAGAAATATGTTTGTCTAATTGTGACTGGGTAAAACTTCACACTAGATAGGCACTCTATTGGAAGATGTGCAGGTACAGTTGAAGTATAAAGAATTAAGCTGATGTGTCATACCTCAAAATTTGCCATATAAAAGACCTCCTTTTGAACCAGATGTCTTTGGGCTTTTGTAAATAGGCTTGTTTCTGACCATAATGTCCTGCATGAGAATTATCTGATTTCTGAATTATATCATAGATTTAGCTATGGATATGAATTTGTGAGAAGAGAAAAGAGCAGCAAGCTATAAAAACAACAAAAATCTTTTTTCTCTATAAGAAATCTTGGCACTTAATTCAGGCTGTTTATCAAATTTTATCTTTTTAGAATAATTTTGCCTTGATGGCTGTGATAGATATAAAACTGACAAATACTGGATTTTTTTGTTTTTCTTGCCTTCTAATGGACTTCAGAATTTGATGACCTTTGCTGAAAATAACTTGACTAGCTGGAGCCATAACAAGACACAACTTTTTGAGTGCACGTGATAAAGGCTCAGCTGTTTGGATGGTATTTGTCATTCCACAGATAGGATAGCTAAAGAAATAGAGGAAATAGAAAATCAGTTATGAGGGTGAAATATAAAATTTTAAAAAACTTTCCTAAATTTTTTTTTCTAACTAATGATGAACCTGAGGAATATTTTAACTATTAAAATACTATTATTCAAATGCACGTCATGTTTTCTCGTCTCTATTTGAGCTGCATATTGCAACTTTTACACTTTGTTCTTTGTCTGTGCTCATGCTGAGGAGTTGTGATAAATCAAAATAGATGTCTACATTTTCCAGTCTAGAGGCAAGTCAGAGTGCCCTGACTTTAGTGATGACTTCATCATATTCTCTCAGCATTATTGTTGAATGTTCAGTGACAGTCTCAGTCTTTGGGTTGCTAGTACATTGCTTTTTGCAATCCAGCTGTGATTGAGGACATGGTTATTGTTCATTTGATCCTTTAAAATGTTTTCTTCACTTTCATAGTTGCTATGCCTGCCTACTAAGATTCCAGTAAAATTTTTTTCTTGGAACCAAGAAAAATGTAATGCTGTAATAAAGAATTTTGCCAGAAATGATACTGCTAGCTTTTTTTAAATGTGGTAGACCACGGTCATGGTACAGTCAAACGTTCTGCTCATTAATTGCCAGGATGCAATTTCATTGCTGAAAGGGTGGAGAAATTCAAAAGCTTCATTAAGACCTTTGGTACAGTCATCTGTTTTTCTCTGTTGATGTTTGCTGCCTGTGAACTTGAAAGCTTCAGAGTGGCTTTCCAGAGCTGTGTCTTGGAGAACACTGGGACGCTACGAGCTGCTCTGCAAAGGTGAGGGAAGGGCAGCTCCCTCAGTGGCTGTGGTGTGTGCTCCTGTGCCTCAGGATACAGGTGTATCCTCACACATAACCTTGTAGCAATACCAATAGCAATTCCTATAAATCCATCAATAGGTGCAAAGGATAAAGTTTGTTATGTGTGAGGAAAGCCTAATTGAAGGAAAGGAAGGAAGCAGGAAGTTGTCTCAATTTTTTTAATGGTGCAAATAGTTCAGTGATTGTCAAATGGACATTTAACTCTATATGAACACAAGCCATAAGCCAGCTTCAGTCTTGACTGAATTTACTTTTCTGAAGCTAAGGGAATTTCAGCCTTGTGGTAGATAAGATATAGCTGAAGGAATTTGTTGGATGCTTCAGGGATGCTTGGGTGAATAGAGATGCTGTTGCAAAGTAGATTTTGTCAGTGTAAGCTTTCAGTTGCTTGGTTCTTGCAGATGCAGCATTCCCATTTTCTGCCTGGCCCTCTATTAGAATTTTTTTTTCAACAGTATTCCCTTTCACATTGACAGATACTTAATACTGGGAATTAAAACAGTCCTTGTGAGGAATTTGTTCTGTTTAGACCAGGCAGCATACATGAACTCATTCTGTACTGGTAACACTGCAACTAAATTTCAAATTATCTTTTAAATTGAATCTTATTTGGTAACTTATTACATTTCCTGTTACTGTATTTTAGAGATTGGGAGTAGCTTTCAAGCACCAATGACACATTTTAAGTCAATACTAATGGTGAAAAAGGTTTTTAAAACTTGCTACTCTTTTGGGCTTTGCCCTTTTGATACAAAGCATAGTGTTTGTTACAAAAGGACAGACCCTTTTTTGGAAATGACATTTTCTTCTGAGTATGACTGAGTAATGTATTTTGTCCCTATTTCTAATGTCAGAATTTATTTAAATACCTTCGTTTACCTTTGTGGCCATTTCTTAATCTTCTCCTTTTGCTGTTACGTAGTAGTAGGAATATTATTGATGTCAGTGCCTCGAGCAATGTAAAGGTTATATAACTAAGAGCAAAATCTTTCTTTTTCTGTTTGTTTGAACCTGCAAGTTGCAGAGCATTATAGTATAAAAAAATTAGAATATTCTGGCAGGAGATGGTGTAAGTAGAAATACTAAGATAAACTGTCTTTCCAAATTATTCAGTGCTAGATCGCTGTGTAATGCAACTAATGTGGTTAATCAGTTGTCATTCCTTGGCTTCCTTAGTGTGCTAACTCTTTGGGATGATGAAGTCCTTCTGGCCTAGACAGAAGTACTAATTTGGCAGCTGATACCAAGGTCTCAGATAAGCTTGTCTGACTAGTTGCTTGTTTTCAATGGTACAATTAAGGGCATTAGGCTAGAGATACAGTGAACTCTTAGTCTTTGAACTACCTTGCATATGAAGTCCATATGAACTGCAGGCCTACTATGCCCACATTTTCAAAATAATTTTTAAATCAATATAATTGCCTAACTGAAAATGTATAGGCAAAAGCAGCTGTTAGTTTTTGGTCTTAGCTGCAAGATTAGTTCTTATATATCCCATGTCAAGTGATCAGTAGACCTAACATGGGGGAAACAGAAGTGACAGGGAAAGGAGATGCACCTTTCATGTGGTGAAGGCAGGATCCCAGACTGAGCTGAACCAATTTTAGAACTGTGCAACTTTTCTTTGGTAGCCTTTGTAGTAAATGGGGGAAAATGACTGGTTTGTGCACAACCTTCAAACGTAATATACCTTAGTAGCTTCAGATCAGTTAGTCATCTTACCTTTGAATATAACATTGAGTAGATATGAGTGTTTATTGTAAGATTCCTCTGAGTTGTACAGTTTAACAGAATCTGCTTCCTGAGTAATAAAAATTAGGTTCCAGTAGCATTTTTAAATAAGTCATACCATTAACTTTTATAGCAGAAGATAAGGGCGGTATTAACAAATGATAGCTCTGTCCTTCTTGGGCCGTTCCCCGTGACTGCTTTAATATGTGACAGAACAGTGTTGTCAAAGGGCCAGGCAGGTTCTGATATTTGCCTGTCATTGCCTTCTAAAGAAAGCTTTGTTGGTCTCTTTCAATAGACAGGGATGAAACATGGGGAAATAAGCTGTCATCACTGAAAGTTAGACTGAGTTACTTCACCTTCATGCCACTGCATGGCCCACACACATCTTTTTTTTTTTCTCTTTACCTCTGAAAGAGCAGATGACTTGAACATTCAAAAAAAATCACTGTTATGTGGTATATGCTACCATGGCTCTCATGCAGAAAATACCAGGTTTGCCTGGATCCATGCAACCATGTAAAGTTAAAATATGTAATACAAAACCTCCTTGCGTGTATGCAATAGTTTTCGTGTATATTTTACTCTGGACATCTTCAGTCTAAGAGGTGTTTTCTACACTGTGGGACATGGTACTTCATGAGGTTCTTTGCAGCTGGCACATGGCTTTGCAGCCGTAGTGGTGCGCCTTGCCTTGTCCCTCCACTTGGCACATGCCTGGATGACCTGGGGACTTAGAGCATTGCATGGAGAATGTGCCTTGTGCTGTAGAGACGCTAACTTGAAGCCTGGAAGCCAGGCTCTTCACTTTCCTTAAGCAGTGGAATTCCTGTTGTCTGAAGTCATTAATGACTTCCGGTTAGTCCCAGGGGGTTTGGTTTGGTTTGGGTTTTCTTTTCAAGAAATGGCTGGAGCACATCTCCTATGAACACAGGCTTGGAGAGTTGGGGCTGTTCAGCCTGGAGAACAGAAGGCTCCAACGTGACCTTACAGCCCCTTCCAATACCTAAAGGGGGCTTACAAGGGTAGTGAGGCACTGGCACAGGTTGCCCAGAGAGTTTGTGGGCTCCCCATCCCTGGAGGTGTTCAAGACCAGACTGAATGGGGCTCTGAGTAACCTGCTCTAGTGGAGGGTTCCCAGCCATTGGAAGCATATGATCTTTGAGGTCTCTTCCAACCCTAACCATTCTTTGACTCCATGAAAAAATTTTTAAAAGCCTGTTGCAAGGCTATATTTTATTTTTTCTCTTTTGCCAAAGCTGTATTTAGATCTTCCTCTTTCCTCCATATTTTTCACTTATGTTTCAAAAGTAATCATTCTTAATGTTAACATTTATCAGTAAAAGCTGGTTTTGCACAGGGTAACTGCTTGTGCAGTACTTTGAATGCAGCTCATTTCATGGATAAGTTTATAACCTGATTTTGTAAAAAGTTGTGTTACACCAGTTAAGAAGGTGATGAACTCTAGTAGTGGGATAGGAATGACTGGGAAGGCAAACACCACTGCAGTAGTTTTTATGTCAAAATAAGTTCATTATTTAACTATATCTTTTTTTCTTCTGCTGTGAAGATTTTTTTCCCCGAAGGACTGTAGCTAAGGTATACAGTAAGTTGGTTCCATATAGAGTACATTTATTCCTTTGTTCTTTCCAGGTAGGATCTAGTTGGATGTTGATGACCTCTACTGCTTGACCTACGCGTAAATAAAATTGCCGGCACATCTCCTTTCTCTGTCTCAGTACAAGCAGCACCAAAACAGTCACGAGGTACAGGATTACAGAAAGTCAATAAAAGCACACTGAAGTAGAGAAATCTCCTAAATAAACCATATCTTCCCACACTCTTGAGGTGCCCTGTTTTTTCTTCTCTAATTGTAAATTAAGAGTGATCAAAGTGATTGTGTTTAATATGAAGTGCCTTTTTTGAGCTGCTCAAGTGAACTCTGAGTGACCTAATATGATGGAAAAAAACCTGGTCTAGACAGTCATCTTACATCAGTGCACTTGAAAATTTAGTAGACATGTGGTAAGCAATGGGGTATTCATCACAGCAGGTAGCAGATGATTGTCAGGTTTCCCAGTCCCTTGAGCAGAGATAACTATCCATTTATGCTTCTGTCAAGGCAACCGTATAGTACCCCATATGCTAGGTTATTTAAAAGGCTGCTGTTTAATCACAAATGTGACTGTTATGCTCCTCCTTAACAACAAAATTTTAGCTGGATTTTGTATAAAATCCTGAAATAGTTACGCAAAAAACAGTCTTTAGCTGTATCGTTTCTTGATATATAGCTCACTAATGCGATAGAAGGTTACCCATTACTTTCTTTAAAAAAAAAAAAAATCACCCCCATGCCTTCTACCACCCTAAAAAGCAGAATTGGTTAAATATGAACTTAAAACCACAGAGATGGTAGTACGTTTCAAATCCCAAATTAAATTGTACTACACAGCAAAAACTGGAGAACAAACAGATGCAAATTACTGTTTTGATAATTTTGCACTGGAATTTTAAAAATCAAGAGTGTTCCCAGAATATAAAATATTCATAGCTTATATGGAATTTTCATAGCCCCTTACATTGGGTGCATCTCAAGTTTTACTGTACTTTGCCTTGTTCATTAAACATTAAAGTGCCTTCGTATATTGACTTCACACATCATCTTCAGTGTCAGATACTGATAATCAGAACTTTTAAAACTTGTACTATGCACATGGAATTTGCTTATTGGTATCTGTCATAATAGTTGCTGCATACTTAAATCCTGGGGAATTCAGAAACTTTGGATGCAGTAAGTAGGAAATCTGACAGGTTCTGCAAGCAGGTGAAAGACTTAATATGATGGCAATGTTGATAATGTTAAATCATAATGCAGTACTAAAGACTGGATATAAGGAAGTCTTTACAGAAAGGGTGGGCAGGCATTGGAACAGGCTGTCCAGGGAAGTGTTAGAATCACCATCCCTGGAAATATTTTAAAAATGTGTTGATGTGTCCCTTGGAGTCATAGTTTAGTGATGAACTCAGTGGTGCAAGGTTAATGGTTGGACTCAATAATCTCAGAGGTCTTTTCCAGACATGATTCTATGATCGTAAGGATTCTATGATTCTAAGGTAGGGGATTTCCTCCACTGTTGTTCCAGCTTGTTCCTTGAGTTCACCATAGAACAGTATCCATAATGATTTGTATCCCATCGGGATCTCGGGTGTATCTAGGAAGAGGGAATAGACTAGGATTTCAGTGTAGAATCTGCACATCAGTAGTTGTTTTGGAGGGGGTTTTTGTTTAGTGAAAACTAGCTTTAATTTTCAATTTTGGAGAGAAAAAAGAAGAATTGGAACTCTGTAGCATAGACAACTTGTGTATATCCTAGGGGCAAGACCTGCTTTTTCTGTGTTCTGGCCTATAAACACTTAGACTGTTGTCCAAGAGATGGTCTCGGCCGTTCTCTTAAAAAAGTCTCACAAAATTAGATTTATCTCTTGATAGTTCCTGTGTCTTAAAGGCTAAAAGTTAATTACATGCCTCCCTTCTTCATACTGGTTTTGTAAGTACAAATAACTGCTGTAATTACTTTTTTAATTTCAATACCTCATTTCATGTGTCAACTGCAGCAGCACTACTGTTGTTGTAATAGCTTCTACCTTATGAATTCCTTTTTATTAGAGAATACTTTTTCAGATTGTTTCCATTTATTAGCAAAAGACCTTCCTATATGAATTTAAGTGGTTATGTTTTTGTGTTGAGCTCTTACTCTTAATAGAATTTGCAGTTCTGAAAGTTATACTACGTCTTAGATGCGTAGTCCTGCTGCAGCCGAGCTCCTTAGGCACAAAACAACCTTACTCCCTGCACAAGGAGGCAAGTGCATCTGGATTCTCCTATGCTGTGCAGGCTAGCCTAACATTTATCCATGTCCAAAATTTCTGTCAGAAGATTATCAGCAAAACCAACAATGTCCTTATTTAGGTTTTTTATAAAAAACAACAGTCTGTCTAGGAAAGTGAAATAGGGAGTTAGATGGTGCCATGAAATATTTTTTTTACTGTCGGTTGGAAAGGTACAGGTGTTCGGGGAGAACTAAGGCAAAGACTTCAAATTCTCTTACTGGAAATCTTACAGTAATCAAGTGATGTAGAAATGTGAAACCTGTTGTATTAACTCTTCAGAGAAATGTAAACTCTTCAAGAATCAGATCATCATGATAATATGCATTCAGGCTTGGGGCCTGATGCACAGTAGGACTTCAAAAGCGTTGAAGCCTGTAACTCGAACCATTGCAATGAGCAGAGATGCTCCTTGGAAGGGGACTGAGAGTCCTGTGAAGTAACATTTTTAAATTACACACCTGAAATTCAGTGTTTCAGCAAGACTCGGTCTGGACCCACTGAACTTTAGGCTCTTCGCTAATGTGCCAGAATGGGGATTCCATATGGAGTCAACAGCAGCTCAGTCAAAAGGAAGTTTGATCTGGAATAGGTTTAATCACCCCTTGAAAGTACTCATATGGCTTGCTCAAGTAAATAGGAGTTCCAAAGGAAATTATTCAGCTTTAAGTAAATGCAGTGAATGTAGCCCTTTAGTCTCTCTTGCCATCTCTTCTCACTTTATGCGCAAGTGTTGGTGTGTCATGAAGTCTCACTTCTGTATCTCCTGAAAATTTCAACTTTGCTTAAATTTGAAATATCTACCCAAAGCTTGAAAACACTTTCTAGTTGTCCGCAGATCAGAAAGTAGATTAGCTCTAGGTACAGAAGATACAGTATTTGTTTTTAATTCCTTTTTAATTTTTTTTATTTTGAATTTTTTAACTGCCTTGGCCCAAATCACTGATACTGTCAATACTGCTGAAATATAGTGTTTCTGCAACTGCTAAATTGCATGCATTAAAATAAATTAGGATTCCTGCAGGTGTCTGATGAAACAATTTAGAATGCTTAGTTTAAACTAGTTCTAAGCACCCACTCCTGCCAGTATTACTTTATATAAGTGATTTAGATTCTAATTTTCATTTATGGGCTCAGCTTGAGGGAGGAATGTTTGCCTCTGCTATTCTTCCTTGCTTGGCTGGAGGAAAACCTGTGAAATACATCCTCTTGGAAGAGACTGAGTCCCCAAAAATAAAAGTTTTCTTGGGCAGCACCAGAGTTCACAGAAGCATGTGCTGCATTTCATGCATTGGCATGACACAACTAGGGAGCACGTCTCGGGACGATTTTTATGTGCTGAGGCCACCACTGGTGCCAAATAAGGTGGCAGTTCTCTAAATAGTAAATAAGACATGTACAGACAAATCCATTCCACACTTTGGAAAATTGTGAATACTTTTAAGTGAGGGAGGTATCAGTAATTGCTCAAAATGAGAAGTTCTGAACCTGAGGGTGAGGTGTGAAATAACAACAAAGGAACTACTGTGAAATTAGCTTAATACATGACAGAATACTTCACTTGTTGGAATATATTTGACTTCAGGGTGCCAGAACCATCCATGGGAGATGTTCAAAACAGTATCTCAAGATTTCTTATGACAGAAGAAAGAGCTTTAGGCCTTGGAATTATTTTCTCCACTACTATCTCCAACAAGCAGTGCTGACCACCCTAAATCTTGCATGTATGGCTTGGTTGAATGAGCTTTTTCTTCCTAATGGTAACCTTCCTACACCTAAGGGATAACAGGTGAATTTTGACAAAGTTTAAAAAACAAACAAGCAAAAAAAAAAAACATTATGGAATGTGCTGGTTTTAAAGAAGATTCAAAAATCCTTTTTATGCAGTGTTATAAATCTTTCAAGAGAAAACCTTGCTAATATCCTGAAAGAACAGAACACTGAAAATTGCAAGTGAACACAAAAATAAACATGCAAACTCCAACATTTCTTCCTTATTTAAAGAAAAAAACCTGGCAAAACACTTTAAAATAACGAGCTGTCTCTTCAGTTATAAATGTGTAATCAAGTGTAGAATATGTTGAGGATTTATTCTGTGTATGAATACTTAGATTTCCAGTGGCTCTGGAGTGCTGAGTGGTTTTTCGTTATCAGTTACAGTTTTTTGGTAACAGGAATGTATCTGATTTAGTCATCTGGGAAGCAACACAGTTTGAATAACCAACTTTCCGCTTTTAGAATCTCTTGATAGAGAAGACACATTTTTTTCCATGCTCACTCATCTTTGAACAGAATTCATACCAGGTTCTCAGAATTTTGCTTTTAAATCAAGTATTGTGCTAAAAAAAAGTTGATCTGCAGCACCATCTCAGGAGCAGAGAAAATCATTAAGTTTAATTAGGATCAAATATTTGTTAAGCCCTGGTAGATTAATTGAGTCTATTCAGTAATAGAGAAATTGTTTGTGGGTAATTTGCTGTAGTAGTAACATGTGAGGCATGCATGATTGAATAAATCTTCACAGAGATCTTTTTCCTTGTGAGTTGTTTTCCATTTAGAGCAGCAGTTTTATTTATGTAGTATATGATTTTTCCATGATTATTAGATATCTGAATCAATTTTTTTTTTGAAGATTCACTTGTTAAATTGATAGGTTAAGGTGCCTAGAGGTATTATATTTCCTCATACATTCTTAAGTATAATTTTTCACCTGTAGCAAATGCAAGTATGGGGAAATTGGTGTGATGATGAGAAACCCATGAAGAGTTTATGCAATGCATTTTTAGTGTCTGAGTATACTATTTTGTGATAATGTAACAAACAAGAAGCATCTAAGAACCCAGGTGAGAAAACTGAATATGTATTATATATAGCCTAGGCTTTTTATATTGCAGCCTGATGGCTAAATTCTGGGCCTGTCAATGAGATTTATTTCTTGTTGATTTACTGGATATCAGTCACTATTGAGAATAAAAAACTTCATTCTGTAGCTTCCAGGTGCAGCCTTGAATGTTTACAACAAACTGTCTTACTAAGGACCTTCTTACTGAGGTCTACAGTTATGACTCAGGTTCAGAGTTATCTCATTTTGAAGCTATGGTGCTTTATTTTGTTTTTAGTAGAGATAAATAGGTAAAACCAAGTGTAAATGCACAAGGTTGTATGGATAGGCTGAACACAGGAAATAATTCAGCCAGCTGTGGTCTGGACTTATTTATCAGCTGTATGACCTTCTCTGGATAGATGCTAAAGCTCTCCCTATGTTACAGGATTTCAGAAGGAAGAATTACAATCAATTTTTTTGTTGAGTCCCAATTCTAGAATAGAATATCAAGATTCATAAGAGTAAGCAGTGATCCTAGGGCAATCTTGACTTCTTTTTATAAAGAAATTTTAAAATTAGGGCTGACCTCTTCCAGAAACCAAGAAGTGCTTCTCAAAGGGTGTTCATTTCTGCACTTAAGTCTCTAAACCCCAAAGAAATTATCTTTGCAAACTAATGAAGATAAAATTAAGCACTGTAGCCTGTGGCACCTCCTTCGAAGCTTTAAAAGTAAATATAAGGGTTGGAATTAGGTCAACCATTTTCTGGATATATTTTTCTAATAGTGCTTAGTATACTTCTGAAACTGTAGAAAGCAGTAGTTTCTTCCTCTAAAATTGTCAAGAAGCAGTGGAAGGAGCAGGTTGGTTGGGAGTGGCCTCATGGCTTTGAGTGGCAGCATGTTGGTGGCATTTCAGTTCCAGTCTCTTAGTTGTCATTAAAAAACGTGATGGAGTAGTTTTATCCATGCTGATGAAGTGATGAGTTGGAAAATGGGGGGGATCCACACATGAAAGACACCAAAGTGCTGAGCTAAGATCTCTGGGTAACATCTTTGTTTGTCAACTGCCCATACAGGTCAATGGTGGTCCCAGCAGTAGCCAGCCCTGTTCAACTTTTAAGTAACAAGTGAGAAGAGACTGCAGTTTCTCAAGTTCAGTAAGGGCACTGTAATGTAACTGCTGCCTTTGGATGGACGAACGCACACACACTCTTAGATCATTCTGACTGGGGAAATGCTTTGTGTGGTCTGTGATAGCAGCCAAGCTCTTTGCGCTCAGCTCCCCCAAATGCACAGGGTCTGGCAACTGATTTAGCACAGGGACAGGCATGCTACTTGCTGAAGGTGATTGTAAACAAGCCACTACAAAAGTGCTTGGCAGTGTTGAGCCACTGAGGATTCTTTCTTAATTGGGTGTTCCCAAACAGTCAAGAAACCCCAACCCCAGTTTTTGCATAGTGCTTTGTGTCGTGTCTGATTTCTGAGTGCTTTCCCGTTAATTGTGTTGACTTTCTCCTACCAATACGAGCTCAGTTGATTAGAGAATGATGCTAACAACACCAAGGTTGTGGGTTTGATGCCCATAGGGGCCATTCATTTAGGAGTTGGAGTCGATGATCCTTCTGGGTCTCTTCCAACTCAGAATATTCTGTAAACTTCTGTTTACAGTGTCATGAAGATGTCCTCAGAAGTAAACCTGGTCAAATGAGGTACTTGTTAAAACAAAAAGGGCATGGGAAATTTTTTGGTGTCTGTTGAAGTAAAGGTATTTCCAAAAAGTGTTCTGTCACAGGATGGGAATGTTTTTATTAAGTTTTATGCAAATACTATTCTACTTGGCAAACTCTACCTGCGATAACAGCAAATGTATACTTTGTAACTTAGCAGTGGTGCCACTCAAAACAGGGTTTGTGAGAGACAAAACAAGAAAATGCAGAAGCTGCATGGTAGTAAGAGCAGAGATTTGTGTTTGGGAATTACATTTGGGTAATACAAACCGCCAGACTTACTCCAAAGCTTGCCACCTCTTCCAAGCCCAAGCAAATATTTCATGGTTCCTGGTGTCATACTCAGGATTTACTTTTACAGCCAAAAAGCATATATGTGTGCAGAAACAGGAATTTATTGTTAGTCTGTCAATATAAGTTCAGTCAAAACAGACCACTATAGAGCCTGTTGCTTTTTACTGGTAATGGCAAGGATTGCATTTACTGGGCTATTCTGGACCTGGCAACAGAAGCATAGAAATTTGAAGTTCCCTGTGGCCTGTCTACCATCTTTGGTTTTGGGATGAAGGTGATGCCTCAAATCTTAGAATATTTTGTGTGCATCTGGAATCTCCTATTGGAGTTGTTGGCTGCCCAGTGCTATCTACAACCAGGTTTACCTTCCATGTCATGTTTACCAGAGTTAGTCTAATAAGAGTTTTTCTGTGTCAATTGTGTTGGTTACCAGTTTCTAATTTCTTCAAGTGAACATTTAGTTATGAGGCCTCCAACTCTATCGATGGTTTTGGAAGCAGTTTATTCTGATTAACCTTTCCATTGAAACTTACTCAGAGTTGCAATTGCTGTGATCAGAGATGATCTGTAGGACAGTAATTCAGAAGGAAGTTTAGTTGTGTACTTACACACTTATTGTATGGTAGCCTATAAGTAGCTTTAATTGTATTGACCTTTAAGGAGAATGTGAGTAATCTGCAGTTTTTACCAAGGAGGAAAAAAAAAAATCACAAAATAGTGTCAGAAGAGTACTTGAGTACTTTTAAGTAGAATTACATACAGGTAGATAACGTTGAGACTGTTACTATGGTGAAAGTGCCCTTTCATAGATAATAGTAATAAATATTTGTTAACCATTAAAAGAGTATAAGTTACATACTGGAACTGCACAGTCTGTCAAACTAATGCTATATTCCTCTTAAAATTAAGAGGAAATAGTCTTTTCCACTTTTGTGAACATACTTTTCTGCCTTCTCTGTGGGAAGTGTATGCATTAACGTTTCTGGCATTGCAGCTTTAGTACCAGAAAAATGTGAGAACTAAGACCTCTGTAAAACCAAAAGCAAATGTGTCAATTTTTTCTGCAAGAACATCTTTTCCATTAGAAATACGGGCTTAATATCATGAATACCCAACAGCTGCTGTTTGAAAACTCCACTCTGCAGACAGCAGCTGAACCACTCACTCTGGGGCTGGATTGGAATAAGCATGTCTGCTGAGCATCTGAGAATGATAGCTGGAAGGCAGCACTCATGACAGCTGGACCAGTGAATATAGGCACTCATGCTTAGTGTTGTGCAAAGGCCAGCACTTGAGGTCCTGGTGAGTAGATAGGGAGCATGGAAGGGGACAGATGACAGAGGATGCATTTTCAAGTATGGTCTATAATTATACGCACGATTTCATGTATGTGGTACTAATTGCATACATAATTTCTGGCATGCTGGTCCTCATGTTTACCCAACTGTGGAGTTCACATGTGACTTTTCTTTGTGCATATGCAAATTTTATCACTTATTTTTGCATGCAGGCATCTGAAAAGATGAGGACACATTGCTGTATGCACCAGGGTTTGCTCTTCAGTGGGCTGAGTCAAGTCTGTCCCAGAATCATACCCAACCCTTCCAGTCTGGAAAGAATATGTGTTTTGGTTATGAACAAAATTATTGGGCAAAATTAGTGCGATCAAATCACAATTTTTTTAATTACTGTTTTTTCTCAGTTCTTTTGTATTCCAGAAAGAGTATGTCAGATGCTGCATTGATTTAAAGCAGATTGTTCATCTAGGTATTAATAATGTTCTGTACAATTCAATGTGGCTAATGAAGCACTGCATGCTACCTTCAGGGCTGTGACTGTGGCTTGGCATAAAAATATGACCTTGAAATTCTTTGAGCTGCACGATGAACTGGTCGATAGGAAATGACTACAGTTTGTAATCCTATATAGTCCCACAGTAAGCACACATTATGTTCCCAAACACAAAGAGAAGTAAAAGCTGGAGAGGAAAGTGACTTACCACTCTTAATACGTCCAAGTAAACTGTACATTTCCATTTCCTATTGTACAAAATACCTTTTGTTCACAAGCTATGTTTACAGTGAGGTGCTTGGACACTCTTTTCAAGTGATTAATGGAACGGATGCAATCATATGCTAGGTATTCTAGTAAGACAATTCTGACAAGACACAGTTCAGTGAAATGCCTTTTATCTTTGTGGGATGACTTCCTGGTCATCTCAGGGGAGGTTGCTTCAAATTTGGGGGAAAAAAGCAACTTTGATGTTAAAAATTGAGGCCTATATCGGTCATGCTTATGTTCATAACTACAGTAAACAATGGGAGCAACTCTGGAGTACTGCATTAACTTTTCATTTCTGTTTTTCATGAGAAATTGCTGACTCATTGTAAAACTTTAAATCTGAAATGATCTTTTTCCAAGTTCAGTTCCAGGATACTCTTGCAAGTTATATGGATAGTTTTAAGATAAAATATATTGAACTTCTTAAGTATGCCTCTGTTCCTGGAATGACAGGGATTTAATACATTTATTGTGGTGGAAATATGTTATTTTAAATAAAATTCTTGACTCCACACTACAGTGTTTTCCAGTTGGTGATTATTCTTTAGCAAACTTTTTACTCCTACTCCTATTCCTCTTTCTGAGATCATGTTTTCTGAAAAAAGCAATGGAAAAGTGAGTCTTACTCTTTTCACCAGTTCATTAGGTGATCTGTTACTTTCACGTTATTCACCACATTATTCATCACTTTTATCTCTCAGCATTTTAGAGGCAAAGAGAGGTTAATCCTGGGGTTAACCATACCAGGAGATTTGAATGCTGTCACATAGGTGGAAGCCATCAAGTCCTAGTGATTGTGTGTTGTTCCTGTTCTGGAAGATATGAAACATGTCAATTCATTCTGTACTGTAAAAGTGTTAAAAGCTAAATGAAGGTTTGTAAATGTATCCAGAGATTTCCTGAAGGAAACTGGAGAGTTTAGTTTCTTTGCTCCAATACTGTGGTGTATGTGGCTTCTTTGTCTTCTGAACACCAGATACATTGTAGTAGGTAAATCATGACCTTGGTTCTGATCTTTCAGACAAGTCTGATGTTGGTATGCCATGTGTAGATTTATTATACTGTTTATATGCACATTTCTTTTCTAAAATGTTTATAAATGTTTTATGTACTTGTAGTTGCAGGGTTCATGTAGAGGCAGTAGTCATATAGTTAACTACAGTGAATATTGCATATAGTTAAACACAAACTGGTTTCATTTATACTTTTAAAGGAGTCCAAGTTAAAAAATCTAACATGAGATCTTGCTGTTATGAATCCGTGGAATCATCCAACAGAGTTTGTTTACATTCTAACACATTTTGGTGTTGCTGCTCTACACAGGGAGGTGCATAATTTTTGCTTGCTTCAAGAAGTCACGCAGTGTGAGAAGATGAATGAGCTGTGGATTCTGATTGTTATAGAAACTCTTGTCCAAGTTCATAGCTTCGCCTTTGCTGCTACAAGCTTAGTAGAGAATTTGGCTAGATGTTTAACATCTGCATCATTAGCCTTAAGAAAAAATGTAAATGAAGAGAAGAAGGAGCTCTACAATTTAGCTGTGACACATTTGCATGCTTTCTCCTCTTAGGTTGCTCTGATTATTTAGGGTACAGAGACACTCTTCCCGGACAAACTGCTTCCAAAATGTCATACGGCCAGGGTCCAAGTTAGAATTTACTTCAATTTAGAAATTCAGACTCTTCTGTATTCTACAGGGAACCTAGATAGGACAGTGAGCTTGAAAACTCTGAAATTCCTTAAGGGCCTGTGGAAGAAAAGTGCACGTGCAATGAGGATTCAGATAACCCAAACACGCAGCGCAGAATTGTGCTGGTTCTAGAACAGATATGTAAACATGGCACCATACCTGAGCTAGCAAGATGTGTGTGGGAAAATGCTGGACCCTTGCTACTCTTAGGATTAAATTGTCTTTTGTGCTGTACTATGCTTTAGAAACCTAGGAGTTTGGAGTGACGCCAGCTTGGGATCTTGAAGTAATGGCAATTGAATTTTACAAATACACACTTAGAAAGCTGGATATGCTAAACTCAGCAGTATGATTATTATGTGTCTGGGTTCTTCAGCTGGCTTGGTATCCTAATCTAAAGATTGTATCCTAATTCCGTGTTTCTGTATATATATGCACGGCCTCCCTGGGAATTCTGCAAGAAATTGGATAGCAGGTGTTGGCACTCACACATACATCTCTTGATAAGGAGAATTTACTTCTGCAGGCTCTGTCTCATTAGCAGATAGCACTGTACCTCTGTTACTTTTAGTAAAAATTTAGTGAAATATTTGTTTACTCTTGTTGGCAGTTGTGTTCTGAATTTGATTTTATTCAGCAAGAAATTTGCAGTGGTCTGTGTATTTATTCCCCACGGTTTCTCTCTCAAGCATATCTGCTATTCATAACATTCATCAGTTATAGAAAGCAGCACCAAAAGAAGGTATATAAAAGCTCAAGTCACACCCCCCATTGTTTTAAAAGCTGACAGAAGAAAATGTTTAATTCTTAGCTTCATAGGTGTTTGTCCTTTTTTAAAATTAATAATCATTTTCAGTTTCATTTATCTTCTTTGGGCAGCTAATGAAATACTTGTATGCAACATAAAAATACTAAATACATAGAATGAGCTTTGGTTATGTGCATTGTTCCCACAAATATATGATGCCTTCCTCTTGTTCTCTCAGGGGTTGAGTTTTCCGTCATCTATATTTTATTAGTATTGTTACTTAACCCATTGCAGAGGGTAAAGAGGGGGATGGGAAGATGTCTGTTCTTGTAGCCATCAAGATGCTTTCTCTTCTAGTGAAATGTTTACTGCTAACATTTTGTAATTTGAAATAGCAGTCAACATATAGTTAATGGCATTTAAATGTATAATGAGCAATTCCTATGTGTAAGATAGGAAGGACAAATTAAGAGGCTGGATTAAAGTGATTGTATCAGCAAAATCTGGCATTTGGAATTTATCAAAGGCAGAGAATATTGAATCTTAGCAAGCCATGCCTGTTCATCCCTAAGGTTTTGTCAACTTGTCACTGATGCTGTGAGTTTCTTGGTTTTGCAGATACTTTGACTGTGAAATAAGGTGGGGGGAGGTTCTGAAGAAAATGACTTCTTTTTGTCAGCTCTTCAAGTGAGCAAGGCACCCTTATCTAGACCGGCTGTCTTCTTTTCCTATTACCATAAATACAACCTTTCATATACTTTATAAAGCAGAAGCGAGTCAAAACCATGCAAACCAGTAACAAAGGGCTTTGTGTTTGAGAGTTGCTGGGAAAAATACACTAATAAAAGAGTCTGCACAACATTTGGTATAATTTCCCTTTATTTCCTTGTGTATGTTAAATGGTTCATTTCTAAAACTACTACTAGTAGTTTGTTTGTCAGTATAAAATAGCTATAAACACATAAATAGTCTGGCTTTAGAAACAATTTATTAGGCTGTGCCTTTCGTCAAATGTTTAATAGCATTAAAATAAATCAATAATTTTTTAATGCGTAACATTTTTATTATTCTGAGAGAAAGGCTGTTGTCACTTCTGAATTCAGAGGTGAATAGACTTGCTTTAGGTTTTTTAGTAGCTCAGCTTTGCAGTAGCTGCAGTTTTTTCAATATTAACATAATTTAATCTTTACTGTAAGGCATGATCAGTAATGCAGTATCAAATGGTAACTGTCAGCTTCTTAAATTCTTCATATTAGTGTTCAACTTGACAGCTAATTTGCAAGCTCCCTCCCCCCACCACATGTGATGCTGTAACTTTTAGTGTGGATGAATCCTTTGACTCCAGCTGGAAATGCAAATTTAACATGGTATGATCAGGATTCTTTTACATGAGCAACAATATTCAGTATATTAGAGGCCAAAGATATACATGACTTCTCATTTAATGCAAACAGGAAAAACAGAGAAAAGAAGCAAAAGACAAATAATCTCATGGTTTCCCCTGGAAATTTCTGTAAGTATGACCAGTCAGGTAGGTAGGGAAATCTGACTTTATAGGTTCCCACCTAGTAGGGCTGCCCCGTTGTAACCACATACCAGACAAGAAGGCTTTGGATGCTTTTACTATATAAAGATATGTTCGCATCAAGGAGTTTGACTGACAGTTTTGTAAACTGAAGTATTGTTTATTCTTAGAAAAGAAACAACGTCTTGTGTCTAGATATGGAAAAAATATTTGGAGTGGACATTTTTGGAATGAATTAAAGAAAAGAAATAGTCTATAAAAAGCAGAAAGCGTAAAAATATCTCTGAACTTGCTGCATTGCAAAACTGCAGAGCTAGAGCTGCTTTTCTAGTTCTTACAGTAGCCAAAAAGTTGTTTAGGCTACTTTTAATATAAGCTCAGTAAACTGTGTGCAAGTAGAAAATGCATGCTTTCTAATATGCAAAATCAGTGCTAAAAATCTGTTTCATGTGAAGGGTTTTTTTTTTTTTCCTGAGGCCTCAATCTAGCGGATTTCTACGGTGCATGGTTAGTTGTAGCTTGGGAATAATCCCATCCTTATACAGAAAAGCCTGGTTTTAGATCTCAAAGAAGACAATGGATTCTATGAGCATATATTAATGACTTTGAATCAGAGCCCTTATATTTTTAAATAGGAAAGCTAGGAGTGAAAGCCTGCTACAGGCCTGGTATTAGCCATAATTACAGCTTCAGATACTCAAATCAGAAAGCTTAATTTTTCCACAATATGTGCAGATCTTTGTCTATGAAATACACCACTGCAATGTCTGTTAGAGGGAATACATCAACACTGTTGTCAGTAGAAAAAAAAAATTATCTGATGGCAGTAGTTTTCCTTTGCCTTGATTTTCATCATTTCTCAACTTCTTGCAGATTCTCATGTCAGAAAACTCCTGTGTCATGTGGAATAATGCTGTCATGCAAGGCTAAAACTGATAAGTAGGCAGTTCTTGGGCTGCTGATTCTATTTAACATGTTGGGAGCAGAGCTCACCCTTGGCCTTCCTTTTCTGTGTGCAAATTCCACATGTTGTGCCTGAACAGCTGCAGTGGGACCACAAAACACCAAACAGAGGGTGTGCAAAGCCCAGGACAGTCCTGTGTTGCTCTTGCTTCACAGCTGATGCATCCTCAGTGCTGTAGTGATACTGTAATGTCGTGGCATCAGAATGTATCATAGCAGCATGACACAGTATTAGTACAAAGCCTGGAAGCCAGGGTTTTTTTGAGAACCTGTGAAAATCTAAGGTTATTTTTGGACCTTTGCGTCCTTCAGATATGGTTTATGAGATGTGTAAGAGCCTCATCTGTCTTAAGACAGCAGAGGAGACTTGCTTCAGGCTTTTCGATCATCCAGCTCTCAAAGTACCCTCTTTGTGTACCTATCCTATTAGGGAAGGTTGGATTTTCAGCAAAGATGACTGTAGACAGAGCTCTAGGATCATCTGAGACTTCCATGCGTTTGAGAGGAGATAAGCTGCCTGAGCCATGCAGGCTGGAGGCGAGGCAGGAGCAGTGTGTTGCTGCCTTTCCCTTCAGCTCACCTCCCTTTGGCCAGCGTGTCAGAAAGCATTGCGCTGCTTGGTTGGTACTCGCTTATGGAAATTGTCTGATGAAGCCGTTGTATGCCATGAAGCAAAAAAGTCTGGAAATGGCTACAATACTTTTAAATTATTACATTATTTGAGGCAAGGTCTGGTGTCACTGCATAGTTTCTGTAGTACTTAGGATTTAATATCTTTTCTGTGATTCAGTATTTACTCTGGGAAGGAAAGCAAGTTATAAAATATGACTACATACCTTATTATGGCTACTAATCTTGCTTCTGGTGCCTTGTGGCCTTCCTCTACGTTGATTTAGTTTCTCCTTTCATGAGAAAGTAAAAATTCAAAACATGCTTCCCTGCTTTTTATTTTAAATGAACTTCTAACGTGTAGGGCTTGTACTTTCTGATACACCTTTCTCGAGTGCAATCTGAACATTTCCTCTTCAATAGTTCAAGCAGGATGAAAAGATTTTAATGAACGAGTTTAATGAATCTCATGAAACAATTGTTTACATACAAAAAGCTATTTTCAGATATATGGGCTGGGGATGTTTCTAAATAGGACCCACAGCCATCTAATTAGACATGCATGGTGTTAGTAGGCATTTGTACTACTCACAGGACTAGTCCAAGGACAAGGGATCCCTGCTGAAAATTTTCCATTAAAAAGATAATTGCATAGCACAAGGTCTTTCTAAAAAACCTGCTTAAATTTTAACCTCTTTTTAATTAGGTGCTGAGATCTAGATCTAAATAGACTGAAAATAGAAAAAGGATTTACTTTTGTAGGTAGTAGAATTAATCATGCCAGCGGTGACTAAGGAATTGTGAAAGATTCAAAACAGAGTGTTTTGCTTATAGTTTTATGATCTGATGATCCTGGTAGACTTGGGTGTTTGGTGTATACACTGCTAAATTATATTTTGCATACAGTATGACAGACTACCTCTGGTTAGTTAATAGCTGCAGTGCCTAGGTGTATGCTACTTGTACCAGGAGGGTCCAAATGTTGTTTTTTCTTAAGATGAGATTTCTAGGAGTTTTTATTCTCCACCATCACCCTATTGGGTTCAGCTGTGTGGAAATTTGATGGAGGGAGAGAACACTGGCCACTCTGGTATGCCCCTTAAGGAAATGATAAAAAAAATGCCTGGTTTGTGTGTTAGGTGGGGGTAATGCACTCTCTTTAAAAATAAAAACCCAAAAAATGTGTAAAAAACCCAGCACAGATTAACCATCAGTTACTGTGAAAAATGCTGTTAAATTAACTAAAATGTTGTTTTCACTGGTTACGTCAGTGTGAGTTACTAAAACTGGATAAATAGGTAAAGAGGAATTTCCACATTTTCAGAATTGGAGAGCAACCAGCAGAGTGATTACTGGGGTACTTGTACCATGAAATTTAGATGGAACCTAAAAGAAGTATGGTGAATTTCAGCTAAATCAAAGGGCTTCAGTGTAGGGGCTATAGGCTACATTCAAATAATCTGTTAGCCTTGGTCAGCATGAAGAAGGAAGAGATGTAAGGTCTTAGCTGTAGCCTAGTTATGAAAGGAATGAGAGAAAGATAGTGTGCACAGGTGAAAGTGTTCTGTTCCAAACCTTACACGTTGTGAGATGATAATGGCAACACGTAATAGTGTCACAAAGAGGAAAGAAGTTTTAAAGAATGGTGTGAAATATGTTTGGGCTCTTTACATTGTCTTTCTGCTCAGTGTGTAGTATGCTTACTGAAGTAATTTTTTTTTTTTAGTGGGCACCTCCAGATTGAAGAATGACAATGGATCTCAAAGTATGTTCAGCAGAATTGTAGGATGGAGACTAAATCTGCTTGTCAAGGCCTTAGCAAGGGCTGGAAGAGAAAAACAACGTACAGATCTTGTGGTGTTGTAGAGGTTCTCAGTCAAATTGTTATTGCAGGTTGGGCCTAGCAAAGACACAGGATTCTCCCATCTCTGGCCAGTCCAAGAATGGCAAGTTACAGCCCCTTGGGCTGGGTTTGGGGAATTGCAAGGACCGTGTCTGGACCTGCGAAGTCCTGATCCTTTCACAGGGAATAGCTGATAGCTGATGATTTTTACATAGCAAAATATAGATGTAAAAATAAAGATGTCAGGAAGATTTGGGATGGCCTTTGGATGTTAATTTTTCTCTCAGAAAAGAGATAGTCATAACAGAAGAACACAAATGTAAAGACTGAACACACAGCAGCAAGTAGGTCCCATAAAAACCCCAAATTAGGTCAGGCATTTATGAGAAAACTGATCCCAGTTGGGGGATGGGGGGGGCTGCAGAGCTGTGAGTTAAAGCATTGGACAATTCTACTGAGGGAAAGTAAAAATAGGTAAACTACCTATTTCTGTCTTTGATGCTTTCAAATGTATGCGATAACCTCTGATGTGTTAGGTTGTCCCATAGTCTTAGTTGGAACATTCTGTTAACAGTTGGAAAAATGTTATGCACACACATCTGCCATAAAAAGCAGGCTCTTTTAAAAGAGAGACAGAATCTGCTTCATAATTAATAAGTGCTTTAGATGTGTTTATGGAAATGAAAAGAACATCTTCAGGGCTGTGCTTTAGCCATGTTTTGCCTTGACTCAAGCCTTGCATCCATTTTCAGCTACCAGTTTGTGATTCGATGATGGGGTTTTTTCACTACTTGCATTAAGAAGCTGATAAAATAGTCACTATAAAAAATCAACCAAGCTTCTTTCATCACAAACTCCTAGTGAAAATGTATCGTGAAAAGGCAGCTAAAACAGTTGCCGTTCACCTCTCTGTGTTACTACTTGCACTGTGAGTTGTTTACATTGGGTGATAGATTTGGCAGGTAATAAATTAGCTATAGCTGCTGAACATGAGTCTCAAAAGCTGTTTGCCAATGTGTTAACATGGCCAATGCATTTATGTTTCTTTCCGGGGTAAAATGAGAATCTTTTTGAATTTACTCTGAGTAATGGATACATTATGTGTATACATCTGTATGACCTTTCTGCTAAAAAGGCTAAAATATAAAATTCCTATAATGCTCAGACTGGTCCAGGTGGTAGAGGCCAGAAATAATTTATCAAAAAGTTAGTCTGTAATCACAGATCTTGAGTCTTTTGTGTAACGCTTTTTCATGGACACCTCTTTAGGAACTTTTGTTGGCTAATGCAAAAACAGATCTAAAAAAACTCAGCATTTTACCTACAGTAAATTCAAGCTTGTGCCAAAAATGAGCTTGTGCATAATAAAATTGTGACAACACACTATAAACAGAACCCAGCACAGTTTATTGTAGATTAAACATATACATTTATATTCTAAAGCTGAGCTACAGAAAATGCAGTTCTCCCTTACCTCTGCAATGTTCACTCACTTCACTGATGATACACAATGCGCAGTTGTTCAGGATGCACTCTAGGGAATGGCTAAACCCATTCTTCTTCCCAAGCTTGCTTATTTCTGACTGTCATTTTCTTGGTGAGATCATGAAGGTCATTTTATGTCATTTCCTCCTATACTGCCATGTATTGGGGTTTTTAGTTGGTTTATTTTTTTTCTTTGGTTTGGTTTGGTTTGGTTTTTCTATAAAAGGTAAAAGAGCCCCTTTTCACTACTGCATGTTTTTTTCTTGATAATGCAAAATAATGGCATTCAAACCCAAAACTCTGGAACTGACTGAGTTTAGACAGGCTGTCCACTTCTATTTCCAAAGCACAAAGATGGAATGTGTGGAAAAGTTAAAATGTGGGTGCAGACCCAACCTGTAACTACCCTTGACATACTTGTGATACTCTTGCTAGTGTAGCTCCTGTGCAGGTGGCCGTCATGGCTCTAAAGGCATGCAATCCACTTCTGTTCCTCTGGAGGTTCACAGGTCCTTTTTTGCAGAGCTGCTCCTTGGACTGTAGGTGCTGCCTGGAGTTATTTCCTCCCTGGTGCAGGACTTTGTTGAATTTCAAGAGTTTCCTATCAGCCTGTTCCTCCCACATTCGAGGGATCCCTCCATGGTAACAGCAACTTCCCAAGTCTGGTGATCTCCGTGAACTTGAATTTGCTTGGTACTAATGACCCATAAAAGAACAGTTGCACTGTTTCAATGAATGTTTACTTTTTTAATAAGGAGCCAAACTTATAAGTCTGGTAACCTGCCTCTTTGTGCCAAATATACATGAAATTCTAGAAAGTTCAATACAAAAATTCCTAGCCGGCATTTTTTTCTTGCTCCTTCACAGAATATTTTGTTTCATTTATTTAACAAAATGATACTGCCAGAGTTCATATTGATTCTTTGTTCTCACATTGAGAAATGAGTCCAGGTACCCTGACATGCAGTCCAGTACCTAAAACCATACAGTTAATTTACTCTGAGATCATTTACAGATGATTTGTTTAAAGGAAGCCTTAGCAGTCTAAGTTAATGTAGCAGGAAGTTCATTCGCATGTGCTCCACAGTGTCCCATGTGGATACCGTGAGTTAGTTCATGTCTCAAAATTCCCACTTTTTCCTCCCGGGAAGAATTTTCCAGGCTTCTCTCAAATGCTTTTTAAAAAGACTTGTCAAAAGCAGTGCAGAGAAAATTACTGTTAGAAAACCACTGCCTGCTTTCTCTGTTATTAAACTCTTCCCATGTCTGCCTGCCCGGAAGCAGCTACAAGAGCTGCAGAGATGAGTCAAACACGCAGTGGAGTAGCCCTGTCCAGCTAGTGGGACACTGTGACAGCTCTGACCTCTGAGTGACTTACTAACTCAACATCCAGTGGAAGCTCAAAACAATTAGAGCCTGTCCAGCTACACCCACATTTGTTTCCTGCTGTCGTACTTCAAGGAAGTCTGCTCTGTGTGGGACAGGGGTGTGGAAAATGTTCCACAGCAGCCAAACAGTAGCAGCTGAGAACAACGCAACTATTGGTGTTAATGCCCGTCATCTTCATATGTGAGCCATACATGCACAACTCTGTGAAATAAAATAGTTACTAAACATAATTAGCCAAGACGTGTTGGAGTGTGGCACTTCACTATAATTTAGGTTTATATTCACTTAGCCTAGCATTCTTGGAGAAAGAAGTAAGTGGTTTGACAACCTTCTAGCCATAGTGGCGATGAATTACAAACTCCCAAGTCCTGTGATGAATAATTTCTTATAAGACAAATTTCAAAAGTATCATTTTAGTAAAGGCAGGACGGCTTTTCTGTGAATCTCAACATCTCTAGTTTCTAGCTTGGTAAATAGTGTGTGGCTTTTTGACAGCGACTTTCTTGAATAGCATATCAGCACATATACAGTACAAAAATTCTCAGATGAAAAACTGAGATCAGTGGAGAGGAAGGCTCTTCATCCTCCCATGTCTTGGAAACAAGGCTTGGAAACAAAAGGAGGTGCTTTTTACTTGTGTATGTGGTATTTATATAACAGGTGACAACGGTGATCTTGGTTACTTCAGTAAAATAATGTTTGTACTAGCGAAGTCCTCAAGACCTGGTTCAAATACGCTGGTAATGGTTAACCCTTAAAAGGAAATAATTTGTATTTTAAACATCAAGATGAAGTTCTTAACATAAGCTGCTATGGTCAGGTTTTCAAAGCACAGCAGTTGATGGAGTACAGGAATGCAGGAATCTTGCTCATTTGCTTCAAGTACCTGTTTCGACAACAGTGCTCACTGTGTGTGCTCTTTTACAATATAAATCTCTAGTTGTGTAATTATGTTTTTCATGTGGGAAAAGGACTGACAGTTTTTTTTCCTTTGAGATAGCACAAACAAAAATGTTTTGCTCCTGAATCAGGCTGTCTTAATGCTGTGAAGTCAGGAAGCCATTAGGTGTCCTTGGTGGTATGGAAATAGGACTTCTGTAATGGAAGAAGATTAAACCAGCCTAAGAAATTTTCATGGATTTAATAATCATTAATATGTACAATGAATTTTGCTCTTGTTAACTGTACTAAAAACTGAGGTGATGCATGGGGGGAAAAGGTGATGGAATTGCTTTTTGATAGTTGTTGATAGTTACTCTATTTTTGACAAAGGTCATTTGAATTTCCTAATAAGGTGATACTTTGGACACTCTTGGATAGAAGTTACTACAGAACTTGTATTAAATCACTGAGCATGGTCTGTGTATGAGAATTGAAGACAAATGCTGATCCCTTGTAAGTGTACCTATCACAAAACAAAACTGTGAATTATCTGAACCGAAAAAGCCCAAAAATTACTTCAGAGCCACTGAACAGATCTGCTTTGTAGCGCTTCTGCAATCAAGTCCTCACATGGCAGCATTCAGAATATCACATGTATGTTCTGTATCTGCTTTCTACAGGCAGAAAGGTAAAACTTTCGTATTGTAGTAGTTCTTCTGTCCCCTTCTATTTGCCGTATGGTAGCACAACAGTATACATTGTTGTCCATTAATGTTGACAGGCCACTACAAATTGTGATTTATTGAACATTAAGTGTAGCCATGTAGTGGTTACTTGCAGGTGACTTATTAATGCATAGTAGTAGTTTGTCTTTACATAGTCTCTAAATTTTAAAAAAAACAAAACAAGAAAGCCTGTATTGTGTTTGATGTCGTAAGTGGTGGAGGAAATTCCAGAGTCTGTAATGTCTGTTTACATAGAACTTCCTTGTATGAAACAGGTTTTTAGTAAGTGTGAGATAATTAATGGGTTGGATCCTAAACTAGAGTAAAAGGGCACCACTGACCTCAGTTGAACTTCACTGGTTTATAACAGCTGAGGAAATAGTGGGAAGTATTTGCATTCTTCACTATTTCTTAGACTGGAACATAGAGAAAAGAGCTGTGGCCAGAGGGCAAACAGAAAAAGTTAGGGATTGTTACAGAAAATGGTACTTTTTCGTTTGGAGTAGGACTCTCTTTCATTGCTAGTATTATGCAAATAGGTATTTATTAACTCCGATGTCTCACTTTTTGCTTTCAGTTAATTTAAGTAGTGGTTTGGTATCATTTAAATGAAGCTGATACCCTACTTGTGCAAAACTTCAGAGGTCATCAAGTTTAAGCACAGTTTCCTTGCATTTAGCAGAAAAGTAGAGGACTTGGGGCTGCATGCTTGTACTAAGTGGAAGGTTTCTTCTTGGAGGGATATAACGTGCAGCATTTAGTTCTATATGCTTATGGAAATGAAGAGGCTTTATGCACGCATGGGCAGCTTTGGTACAAGTTCAGGTGTTTAGAAGACTTTTGCCTGATTCCCACTAGAAATGGGGTACATAAGAGCAGCCTTCTATAGCCACTGAACTGTGGTGGAGGATATGACTGAGGTATGTATTCGTGTCTTTCTTGCTCTTTAACTCAGGCCACACCTTCATCTAGTATCACTATTTCTAAAATCTACCAAACTGAAGCAAATCATCCAGTCTAAAAATGCTGGCTAGAGCGGAAGGATGGATTGTATTTGCCAACCAGCACAGAGGCCATGAGAGACAATGGGATATTCAACACAGAATAAGAGTCCCAAGGACACAAGGGAACAGTTAATCATTTTTGAAACCTACAGTTCTGGTTCACTTAATATTCAGAAGCATTTGCTGTTTCAGAGTTTCTGCGCTTCATAAAAATTCAGAGGTTTTGGATGGCATGGCCTTAGTTACTGATTCACTGCTGCTATGTTCATAGAGCCTTATCTTCTACTCTAATTTCTGTTTATGCTGATGTCACTCAGCTGAAGACAGTGAGCATGGTCCTGCACTAGAGCACAGATGCAGCTTATATCTTTCCTTAGACATCCACAAAGCCTGTATTCACATCTGTTACCATGTCTAGTAATACAGTTTTTTGATAGTTATTATCCCAGTAACATAGCCTGCAATTCTCAAACAAAAGTCATATTCAAGAACACACCATTGCTAGACCCTGATTGCACAGTATACTTCTTTACCACCATAATAACTTTTTGAACAATTCCAAAGTGTTTTTTTCTCTTTATTTGCTACATATTCTAGTGGCTTTGATAAGATGGAATAAAAGGTTTAAAATACAAAGCCTTCAGACCACAGTAATAATTTTATGCAGCAGTGTTGTTTGCTTTTACTAATGGATCAAATTTGATGGTTGTTGTCAAAGCAAACTAAGAATGCATGTCGTGGTTTACCCCCAGGCAGCAGCCAGGCCCCACACAGCCGCTCACTCACTCCCCCACCAGCAGGATTGGGGAGAGAATTGGAATGGTAAAAGATAGAAAACTCGTGGGTTGAGATAAAGGCAATTTAATAGAGAAAGCAAAAGCCACACACTCAAGCAAAGCAAAACAAGGAATGAATTCACTGCTTCCCATGGGCAGGTAGGTGTTCAGCCGTCTCCAGGAGAGCAGGGCCCCATCACACGTAACAGTGACTTGGGAAGACAGAGTCACAGAACGACAGAGTGACAGTGTTGGTTTTCAAAATGCTTGCTGTTTTGTGATATTAGCATTGGGTTACCATGTGATACAAAAATTTCTAGCAAGAGTGATTTATCTGTTGTACAGCTTTCATTGTAGTGTTGTGTTGAGACGCCAGTTTTGTGAAGTAGGAAGCACAAGTGTTCTTTAGAAAGAAATAATAAAATAATTGTATTGAAAAACAGTGCGACAGACACTTAGAAATGAGTTGTAGAGTACATATAAAGCAGACATCTCTTACCCAAGCAAATAACGAGTTGCATTAGATTACTGTGCTATATCAAAAAATACTGAATTCAAAATAATGTATCACAGGTAGAAGTAGTATAGAAGGTTTTTTAAGACGAAGTATGAACATGAGAACATGGAGCAGCAGGTTTCAAGGAGGTATAAATTATTCTAAATAAGAGCAGAATTTATATATTATAGCTATATAGCAGAAGGGAATAGGAGAAAAATACGAACCTTATCTTCACTTAAATCTGGTGTTTGCCTTGTGGTTTCTTTAAGGTAACTAATACTACATTAAAATATGCTTGAAGGCAAGGCACTGTTGCTGTGTCAGTTAAATTGAGGTGACTCATAGGGCAGACCTAAAGAGCTGAGTGGAGTTGCATGGGAAACTGTTACTTTGATTTACAGAAATTGTTTTGAAATTACAGGAAGTATTCCAGCCTTTCTAAGCAAATCAAAACTTGAATGTCAATGTCAAATTTCCGTGAGTAGAAAGACCAGATTAAGATAATTTTTTGAAATATTTAGTTTGTGTTGCCCTTCTGGGACAATTTACAGTAAATTAACTTATGTCTAAATAAAAGCTTAGACTAGCCAAAAAAATCAAACATGTAATTTGAAAACAAGCAAACAAATAAATAAAGTCAAAACAGGACCTCTTAACAATTTTGCAACTTATGCACCATTTTCCAGAATTGCTACTCTTTTCTGCAAACATTTTTCTATGTAAAAGTGTTTTCCTACAAAACATTGTGTTTGCATGGTAATTACAGCCTCATCAAGTTTACAAGGGAGATACACATAGTGTTCATTGCAATAATCTTATAAAGAAATGCACATTCTTTAGCAACAGAGGAGATGCTTAAGAATGGGATTTTGAGTATGAGAGGGAGGCGTCCAAGAGGTGAGACAGAATGGGATGAAATTACAGCCAAAATACCAGAAAGCAGAGGGATGTTCAGAGCCACACCTTTGAAATGAAAGGACTTTATTTAGGAGCTTCTGAACCTATGCCATTGATAATGGCAAGTGGAGAAGAGAAAAATTATCTCAGATCACGTTCAGAAATGAGGATAGGATGCCAGGAAAGTGAGACAGTGTGGGGTTAGAGACACAGGTGAAAACTGAATATGAAAAGGATTATGGTACTGAAAGAAGGGAAGTAGAGAAACTCAGCAAGAGTACAGAATAGAAAGAAAAAAACTAGACATGCATCAGCAATAATACGGGTCATTTATTCTCTAAAACTGTTAGTTTCTCAAGAAGTAGACAATTTTTAATTATTTGAAATAGAAATCAGAACACTAATCTGTCTTGTTCAAAAATTTGCTTTCTGAGGCAAATTGATTCCTACATACATTCCTTTGTTTATGCGTGGACTTTCAGAATTAGCTCCTTTTTTGATTGGAAGTACTTTGATACCATTTCATTTAGATGAGAGAAAGAACATCTTACTGCTTCAAATGTTACTGATCTTCAGGGGAAGTATTTACATCTCCTGGGACCAATTTAAGGTGATGGCTTTGTGGAGATATTAAAATAGCTTTTTACATTTTAAAAATTATTACTTCTTTTAGGCTTCTGGTTTCTTGTACGCTATGTTTTGTAAGCAGCACCAGCAACTGCTGTAAGGAATGAAAAAGCAATTGTGTTTTCAGTTCATTAACTTTATTAATTTGACAGCTTTTCACAGATAGCCATTTCATGACTTCAGGAAATTTCAAGACTAGTTAGCATAACTTCTTTATTGGAGGAGAAAGATGCATGTTTAAAAATGCAGTGTGAGTTTAAACCTTCTTCCCTTTCATTCAGAAAGTTCAGGTGAAATAAATACCAATAATTTGAGTCACTCTTAAATTTCTTAAATCTGATTTAATATTGGTCCTTTAAATGTTGAATCCTTTAAAAATGGAGAAGGTTACTTCTCTACCCATCTGCCATACAGTCCTGTCTTACTGTTTTATGTGACTAATTACGCATTTTTGGATCTGAATGATTGTGAAATAATGAGTTCTAAGTAATACTGCTATAAGCCAGACTATTAAACATAAAAATCCTTACAAAGCAGGCATTGATGAAATCCACAGCTACCATATTTTCATGCCTATAGCCCCATGATTTTTAAAGATTTTAAAATTTTACCGATCTCCTATATAGGACCGTGATTTGTAAGATAATTAAAATTTACCAATTGCCTCTGCAGATCTTGGCATCCCTCTTCTGTCTGCAGAAAAATCTGGAAATTATAACTTTATAGATGCTGTAGTCCATTGTGAGGATCGCTGGGCTGCTGCCCAGTAGCTTGTGAGTAACTTATGAGTGCTGAGAAACATCCCAGAAAGCTGCTGAGAAAACCAAGAACTGACAGAGCACCCTGATATTTCTTCCTGACAAAAATCTTGTGGGTTTTCGTATGGCTAAGCTGAAAGGAGAAGGTGAGGCTGCCATGACAGTGTTGAAACATACACTGTTCCCATCACTGTTTAGTATGAGATCTGAGTCCTGTTTAAAATTTTAGATTTTCATATAGTGGTGAGTGAAAGCAACCAAAAGGTAACAGTCTTACCTATGTTTCTCAGTCTGTCTAGTTTGTTGACAGTAAGATTTGTTTACAGTTAAATTTCCATTTTTCAAGCTATTTTAAATAGCTCTTCAGAGGAAAAATTACTGTAACTTGTTATGCCACTTAACAATCGGTATAGCATATTAATTAAAATCATAGAATGTCATTTACCTTAATGATATTTTCTTCTTCTTAACACTCCTAAACAAAATCAGCATGCCTCCATGTTAACTTGTCCGCATTCATGTGAAATACATGTGCTGGAGTTGAAGCCTGTGTCCTTGTCACGTGCATGTGGGTTGGCATACGGTTGAAATCAGTTGCGCTCTACATAGCAGGGGAATTTAATGAGCAAGTAACAGTGGCTTTTGAAATGGCACACTGCTGCAGTGCACTGTATGGTAGGTGGCTGTAGTTATAAAACTATAATTAAGTGTGTGGGAACTGAGAACATCTGCTAAAGGAATGGCACTTACTGTTGCCAATTTAAAATAAATAAATAAATAAAAATGCCTAGTGCTGTACAACTGACATTAAGGTACACCAGGTTAAGGTGAGGACATAATTTTAATAATTATATTAAGTAATCTGGGGGGTAGTACGTGAGGGAAGATATTCTGTCATGCTGCATTATGTCATCTATCCTCTTTCTGTTATTCATACTGCACTTGATGAGGTTGAACAGCTGGTATTACAGCAAGGCATGTAACTGATCTCTGTGTTTTCCTGAAACAGATACCATCTCATGTGCAGGCACTCCAGGATTTAGTTGAGTGACGCTTACCAAGCAGAACAATGAGCCCTAAATAGCACTGGTGGTGGCGTCAGAACTGGGGCTGCTGCATGTACATTTGAACTAATCTGATAACCTCAAAGTAACACTGCATTTGGAACCAGTACTAAACCCAATCAATCCTGCTGGCATCAGTACTCCTGGGAACATACCCTTGGCAAAATGTCATGGGTGGTTAGAAAGCAGAACAGGCTTTATATACTATCATATATCATTATAATAATGAAACAAACCTTGTCCTAAAACTTTAAAATATTCAATAATTTTGTTTAGAACTGCACTATTAGCCTCTGCTGGCTAGCTGGAGCAGACCAATTATCTGTTTAACTATTATCATAAATTTCTGGTTTAAGATCCTGTTTCAAGTTTCTTGTCAAAAGCTAGAGGTCATGATTCTACAATATAATGATTTTGTTTACATTAAAAATTCTGGTTACTTACAGTTTAGCAAAGTTTGGACTCACTGGGTGGAATGCAGTGGCATTCCACTTACAGTGGCAAACTTTAACACAGCTTTGATAGGAATGTGACTTTTCCCTCTCATTACAAAAATCACAAAAAAATCTGTTTGCAGGTGCTCAGTAGAGATTTGGCAAAAGCAGAATCTGAAAATCTATTCCCATTGCACATGAATGGAAAATTAGAATTGAGTACTTGAATGCTTCTAAGTGCCAGGGCTAGTATAGGGAATGAGTGGGACTATTGATGTAGTTGGTACTGCAATCAATGCTAGAGCAGTCTGAAAATGAGGTGCTGGTGTTTGCTATTCTTTCAGACCCACTATAGACCAATCTTTGCAGAGGAAAAGGCTGCCTGGCTTGAAGACTGAGGGAATAAGAGCAGTAGACTGTGACAAATTGCCTTTGGCAGGGGAAGGAGGAGTTTGGTTTGGAGAGCAGTGGCAACAAAACTGGGAATTAAGTGAGTTAGAGAGATAAGACTGGCTAGGAAGGGATCTGGGGCTGAGAGCTTAAAAGGCGGAGGTTTGTCTGATCATTCTAGAAAAGTGATTTGGGTGTCCCTGTGGTGCCAGATAATGAGACTTCAGTATTTCCCTTTCCTTTCAGAAGGAAAGAAAATCTAGAAGGAATTCTAGAAGGAATCTAGAAGGAATGAGAAGGAATTACCTTAGCATTGTGAAGGCTGCGGTAGGAAATGCCAGCTAATGCTACGTTTACTGCTTCAGCTTGTTCCCTCTGGGTTTTATAATCACTCGTTTCTGCAAATCTGTGGCCTCATCCAGAACACAAACTGGATCTCCTCATGGGATGTGGGAGTAGGTTTGGGTAAGGAACGGAGTCAGTAGTAGACTCTTTAGGGTGCTTCTTCCATTTGCTGACGCAATTTGCTTTGGTAGTAGGGAGCTAAGAGAGTGAAAACTCATCCTGGTTTGTGTCCCTCTCTCTTCGTTCCTGTGGTAGTGGGTCTTGTACATTATTGTGGAAGAGCACAGAAAGCTCTCACCTCTGGGTGGCTGGCAGGCAGGTTCCAGTGCACTGCATAGCCACACGTGGCCATGCTGTACAGGCACCCAGTCACCTCTCGGGCGATCCCTAACCGTTGTCCCGTTGTCCAAGTCTTGCACAAACCTCTGACATTTTCTTTCAACATTTCTGTGAAGACTGAACATTTTTTGTGTGCCGTCTCACAATTGTTCCAATACCATTCTGCTTAATCTTTGTGAGTTTTTAGCTTTAGATGGTTTCTGATTTGCTCTAAATCAGTAAAAGATGTGCTCATTAGCAGAAATCTTAAATGTGCTGGTGAAGAATAAGGAGTTGAGAGGGAGAGAGGAGGATAAGCATACAATCTAAAAATTAACCAGATGTCTAGAACTTTTGAAATTCAGCTAGCAGGTACAGGTAGTTAGCATTAACACTTCTTATTTACATGAGTTAACTATGCTCCCAACTATAATGGTTGGTAGTTCTTTCTTTGGCTATTTATATTAGGAAGAATTGTAGCTGCTTATTGTTGTTGTTGTTGTTGTTGTTGTACATAGCATTGAGGCATGTTGGGTTTCATGAGGTTTCATGAAATCAACTGACAGTACAGAGCACGTACCCATGGTGTAAACAGTAGTAGTGGCATTATTTTGATGTCTGTTGTATGGAGGAGTGAAGATATGTGACGTGAAAATTGGTGATTGTGCCCCAGGGGAAAGGGCAAAATATGGTATCAGCAAAACATTCAAATTCAAGCTTGCAAGGCTGATTATTCTGGTTTTCATGTGTTGTGCATGAGGAGTTTTCCTTTTTTTTGAGAGCACATAGTATTGCTGCTGTTAAATATCTTCTTTCCTGCGAACAGTTAAGTCTCTAATGAGACTACACTTATGCAAAGCAATGCTAAAATTCTTGAGAAATGGCAAAATGTGCTAGGAGTTAATAAGATAAACTGCATGGTATAAGGCAGGCTTTATAGCAGGGATAGAAGTTTACAGCACTTCACTTGCTTTGAAGCCTGTCACTGATGAATCATTTAGGTATTGAGGCATTATGGTATGTCAGCATGAAGATTGAAAGGCCGGAAGTATTTCTTGTGCAGCAGAACGGAAGAAACCGTATGTCTGTTCAGATCAACAGTGAATAAATCTACTCTAGCTTTTGCTTCCAAACTCCTTAATCTAAACTAAAATCTTATGATCTTTCCCCATTCCATTGCTCTTTAGTTCTTGTCACTTTGGGTTCACAGAGTAGATGTGCAGATGTACCAACAAACCTAAATTGGAAGATGTGGCTCAAGGAAAGAGCCTGTCAGTGCTTCCTCTGCCAGGTCACTGAAGTAGGTGTGTCAGTAGTATTCTGTCTGCAGGGCCAGAGTAGAGCTGGTCTGAAGTCAAGCCCCTGTGTGGATGTCAGGCTTTGACACTTACCCTTTGGCTGGAGAAAGTTACTTCTACTTGCTAATGCTGAAACACCCTTTGGAATTGAATCACACCAAGGCTGTTCAGTGAGTTCCAACTGTATTAGTCACCCGTCCATGCAGAGCTTGGAATGAATATAGTGGGAAAAGCTTGGGTTCAACTCTTCATCTTTTTAGACAGCAGAAATCTTTTGGTTGTTTTTGTTGTCTTCCTCCTGTCTAACAAGGCAAATTAAACTGGATGTGGTGTGGGAGAGAGTTGTGTGGCTGGGTTTGTAAGGTCCAGGCATTTATCCACACACAGCTCCTAAGTCTGCCTTCCTGTATGAATTCACCTGTATCTAATAACGCCTGAGTATATTGCCCGCTTGGTTTTGGTAAGGTCTATATTCCCCATGAGAATTTGTTATGGAATTTGTAAACCTTCAATGTTTCCAAGACCTCTGCATCTCTGTCAAACTTAGCCAAAACTGGGCACAGGTTTTAAGTACTCAGTAGGGGTACTGAAAGTTTTCCTGTACAATCCCTTCAAATTGCTATCTTAGAAAATAATAAGGATTAAAATCTTTGGCTTGGTATCTCTTCGTTAGTCTTTTAAGTTACAGGTATTCTTTCTGGTTTTATGCGCATGTTAAGAAAAGATTAAAGCAAAATGCTGCTCCTTCAGCATAGTTAAAAGAATATGTTAAGGAGTCTTACATCACCTCACACATTGGTCCAGCTCTATTAGCTATATGTGACATTACCCAGTAGTTCAGGGAAGCATATTTTTATATTTAAGACAAAACTGGTAGAGGGAAACAGAAATTGACTTTTCTTTCATGAATTAACACTATTCCCACTGATTCTATAGGGAATGGTATTGACTCGTGGGGGGAAAAAAACCTGTATTGGAAGGAATTCTGTTTAGGTAGAAATTTATGCATATTTAGTCTGAAATTGATACATATTACATATCTAATAGAAAAGAGCAAGAATGCATTGTTTGTCATACTGTATAGAAAAGGAAAATTAGACAATACTTGAAGTATTCAAGTGACCAGTAGTTTGCAAAGTTCTGGAAATGAGTGGTGAAACTAAAACTTTCTTATGTTCCTGATAACTTTGGTAGTTACTGCAATCTAAAGAATGCAGATTTAACCCTCCAATGATGATTTTTTTAACAGGAACATGGTTCTAATGGTATTTGTTTGTCTTGAGAAAGGTGGAGAAATACTTGGATATTCTGGGAATATTTGTATCTTCTTGGAAATGAAACTTTAAAATAAAATTTTAAAGAATGTCTAAAAGATTTGACAGGTGAATTCTGGGTACCATTGTTTAAAAATTGTACTTCCTAGAAGACAAATACTTCATCATGATAAAATGAAAACTTTCAGAAGTACTAAGAACATGCAGAATGCATTTAAGGCACTCTGTCTTACAGTGGAGTTTTTTGTAATTATGTCTGTGCACACCTATCCACTGCATGTTTACTTCAGTGACATGCTCTCATAAAGTAACCTGCACTACTTTCCAGCCTGCGGAATGAGTCCATTTGAACAAATACAATTGCTGTAAAACAACAGCAAAGGCAGAAGACAAAAGCAGGAAACAAAAATAACCACCACTAAAGGCTAGAAATTTATAATTTTGTGTTATTAAAAACAGTAGTAGGTGCCTGGAAAAAAAGGTAAGAAATGTGAATTGGAGTCAGCAAGTTAATGGAACTTTTTGTTTAACCTTTAGTCAGTTAATGGAACTTTTCTCCTTTTTAATTTATATTTAAGTAGTAAAAATAATGAAAAAAATCACAAACACCACAAGCATGGCTGGAATTATTAATAAAACGTTCTCTGGTGGTAGAGGAGGAGATGCAGAATGTAAGAGCAGCAGTTTGTCCTCCTCGTTCCTTTTGCAGCTGTAAAAATAACCACTAAAATGTACAGAATGTTGTCGGCTTGAATAACTTTCTTGGTATCCTCTTATACTTGCAGCATCCTTTTAGGAAAATGTTCTGCTATTGAAGTATCTGAGAAGTATTTTGAGATGACAGCAAGTACCTATTTAGAACCAAGTGCAGAAGTTTTGTTCATTTTTCAGTACATAGCAAGTCAAAATAAGTATCTAGTAAAAATCATGCTCCAAACAGGCAAAAATTTAAGCTTCGTGTGTTTTCTTTAGAGACTTAAGTTGATACCAATTTAAATACAAGTGTTTGAACTTTTTCTACTGATGCTATGTGCAAGAACAAGAATTACTCTTCGAAACCTGCAGTTTAGAAACATGGTCTTTGCTTTTCCTGTCAGACAGTTAGTGAATTTTCTGTGTTTCATGAAGGAACACGGGAAAGGAAGATACTGGTTTCTCTTAATCTTGCATTTTTAGCATTCTCAGAAAAATTACATTAGGAGAAGTGTCTGGAAAGAACTTCCTGTGTCATCAGATTTATTCCCCTGCCTTCAGACAGTCACATTTTTCACATACACTTGTCAAATTCAGAATCTTAAGTCTGACCACAGCACTTCTGACAAGTGCTTCAGACCTTTTTTGTCATGAATAGAAATTGCCTTATGATTTTCAACTTACATTTAAGATACATGAAATGGTTAATAGTGCATTTATTTCCTCCACTTACGTCCAATACTTTGATGTGCTTATAGAGAATGATCAGTCATAGATTCCTGTGGCGGATTCTCCTCTATCTGATACTCTTTGAACATTTGTACATTTGTACAATGCAATGCAGTACATTGCATAACAATGTTAGTATTGTATTTGCTGAGGAAATAGGCTCAAATATCTGATCTGCTGTAAGTTAGATATCAACCTAAGATAGTTTGTTTGTAATACTGCAGATGATCCAGGAAACAGAACGTTTTTATGTAGAGATTTCCCTGGTCAGGCACTTACTGCTGCTGAGTACAATGTGAGTTACCTATTGTGTTCCAGTAGAAGTTTATGACCATGTACAAATTACTCAGCCATCCCAATTGTTTAATGACCTGATCAGTACTTTTGCAGATAATGTGCATGAGTAACATGTGCAATGACACTGCACTTAGAGTGAGGATGTCTTCACAACCCTGTAAGAAAAACTTAAAAGTTAAAATTACAGAAACTGTGATGTCACTTGTCTGCTTATGTTTGTCTCTGACTATCTATCTGAAAACACTTTAAGTAGAACTGGAGTTCTAGCTTCTGAATGTTCAGATCCTTATAGGGTGAGCCAGTGTGGTCTGGGGCAAAACAGTATTTATGCTTGTGATTAATATAAAGCATAGAAATAGTTCTGTGGGGCTTTCATAAAGCATATGCTTAAGCATATGCTGAGCATATACCTTGCTGTGTTGGATCTTAGTAAAGATGCCCTGCCGTTTTGGGGACTTCATGTTGCATGTTAATAAAATTGAAACATGGGGGAACCATTTTCATTGTAAGCATCATCTACCTGTGCTCCATCAAACATTTTTTCATACGAACAATATATTTGCATATAAGCTTTCTACCTGCTTATAGGCTCAGCAGGAGAGACTTCTTCTAGCAAGGCAGCTTCAGGACAGTTGTTTCTTTGTGTGAGTGTTGTTGTCACAATCTAACGTTTTGGGGTTTATCAAGTTTTCATTGAATTCTCATTGCCATAGTTGTCCTGCTAACAGTAAACGTCTGAAAGAATTTCTTTTAAATAGTGAGAGAAATAGTCAGCTTCACTATACTTTCAGAACTAATGCTTCATACTTTTTTTTACGTTCCATCACTGAATGTATGAGTTGGCTTATGAAGTATATTGACCTGTTGCAGAGCAGGAATGTTCTGCAGAGTCTTAATGATGTGTGTTAAAAGAGTATACTGCCACATGCAAAATAGAATCCTGCCTGGTAATAAATATGTGTTTGTCGATCACCTGCAATGTTTAAACTCACTGAATAAACAATCCCTGTAGTAAACTCACCCACTGATTTGGTTTCTCAACTTTGCAGATATTTTCTCAAGTAGATTACTCTCTCTAGCTCAAATTGGCAAACAACATTAATGAAAGTCTGACACTCCTCATGCAAGTCAGGAAAGCTGCTGTCCTCTGCAAATATCTGGGAACTGCTCTCTACCTAAGAAAATGAAAATCTGTAATTTTCCAGCCAGACACACATATCTATCCTGCTGTTGATCCATCTGCACTCTGTGTTCTAAATCAATTCCTCCTCTCAGCAAAGGTCCTTGGAGTAGAATTCATTACAAAGGATGGTAACTGTAAAGAGCGCATACTAGAATTAGATTTAGAATTAATATAAATACTTTATCAGAAAATTACATTTTAAACCTGCTTTTTATAGTATCTTTTGTGAAATGGCAAGGAATAAATAACAGGTAACTTAGAATCACAGAATGGGTAAGGTTGAAAGGGACCACATTGGGTCACCTGGTCCAACCTTCCTGCTCAGGCAGGGTCATCTGAGAGCACATGGCACAGGATTGTGTCTGGATGGTTGTCCTGCCTTTTGGTTGTAGGTGCTTGAAGATCTGATCAAGAATGGAATTAAACCCCTAACAGTAAAGTCATGCATCTTGATTCATGAATAAACTGAGGGTGGGGAAACCTTCCTTGACTTCTCACTAACCATTTTTATAGCTCCATATGAATGTGGAACAGAAGGGGTGACAGAATGTTTTCCTTCAGCACCCCACACTTCAGAACTTACTGGGAACAGAAGTAATCACAAGTAGGTATCAGGGTCTCTTGGAGAAAATAGAGCAGATGTCAATGAGATTCCCACAAGTCTTTTCAGTAACCTCTTGCAATGCAAAGAATTTCTGAGCTAAGTTAATCATTGTAATATTAGCAAGGATATGTATTTAGTGAAACTAAATGTAGCAATGGAAACTGCAGTTGCATGCAACCCAGCAGACCCATTTTTGTGCATTAGCACAGTCATTCATTTCCTGCTGCATTAGCTCTTCCAAATGAAGCCAACTACAGAAGAATGCCTTGAAGATTAATCCTGGATTTCCCTCTGCAGAAGTTGGGCCTGCTACTGTGCTTAAACTCAGTGTTCTTTCACCTCAGCATCAAAGATCAGGTGTGAGCTGAGTAGAAGACTTTCCCAGTCTAGGTGACTGATTTTGAAAACTCGTGCATTCCAGTGGTGCTTTGTGTCGCACAATCCCTCCAGGCCTTCCTTCTGTCGCAGCATTGGCTGTCTGAGAGCTGAGTATCGTAGCTGATCTTTGGGTGTGCATTTTGGCAGTAGTGTCTGATGCTTTCAGTGGAGCATTCATCTCGCCTCTGTCAGGGGCAAACCCATTCCTAAAGAACAATTTTCAGGAGGAAATCAAGAAGGAGCGTAAATACAAAACAAAACCAGCCCTTTGCTCCCTGTTCCTCCCCCCACCACTTCCTTCTTGAAGCAAGGGTTCTTGAAGACTGATTGAAACCATGTTGAATAAAATAATTTCAGGCATATGGCATTTAATTTCATTGCATTCATTTGGTTCCTACCCTAGTATCATTAAGTATTTGAATGGTGCTTTAGCTCCTTAGAAGCAGAGAATTCGAAATAATTTTAGTACTAAATGCAAGGCCTGCTGTTTGCATGCGTGAGATTTGGATTGCCTTATTTACATGCATATCTTAGGTATGCAAGACTAAGGTGTTTTTTAGCAAAACTAGATTAATGTGGAAACGGTAGTGATTTGTATGAGGTCCCTCAGTGAGTGTCAGCAATGTAGCCTAAACTGTTCGGATAGAAATTCTTAGGAAGAGAAAGCCATAGTGCTGAAATTGAGTTTGTCTGTTAAAACTTGAGTAAGAGTTAAGCATGCTTTGGGTAAATATATCAAAGCCACCTACTAGAAATCATTGGCTCTGCAATGGTCCAGGAGTCCTGTACTTGTTGGATCTGAAAATAAATACCACGTTGCATTTCGTAGCTTATATGTGGTACCGTCAGCAATCCAGTTCCAAGCTAAAAGAAGGCTTGGAAATGGTGTCTCCTCTAGCAGTCTGAAAACACAGTGGGAATTTGAGGCTATAAGAATGTTCTGTAGCAGTTAAAGAAATCCAAAATTTCAGTCTATGTATCAAATTTTTTTTACAAATAGAATATGCCTTAATTTTTAAAAGATCTTTTAAAAATTCTCAAGGGTAGTTTGCTGAAAGCTGCAGCATAAAAATAATACAATAGAACTTCATTCACTGCCGGTTATTTATTTCCATAGTTCTCAAGAAGTTTAACGTACATCTCTTTTTGTCACAAAACTGACTGCATAATAGCAGCAGAGTTCAGATAGTTTCTGAAAAACAGTGATTTTTTCAAGCAGTGGAATATCTGGCCTTGTTAAGAATATAAGAGAATACAGCAATATGCATGTTACCTCAGAGGTGCAGTTAATTCAGGGTTCCTGTTGAGTTGAACTGGAATTCTGTTTTGATATTTTGTTTATTTGTATTAATGAGTACCTTGAGTCTCCCATCACAAAAACGGTCCCTTATGCATACCTTCCAACTTACTCCAACGTAGCCAGGCCGTTTATATTTTTAATTTATTTTTTGAATCTGCATTACATTACAAAAATGTAATTTTTCCCTTGGTTTTATCCTGGGCTTGGTTGTGGGAACAGTGCAGTGGGAGAATGATTTTTTTTTTTTTTTTGATTTTTTTTTTTTTTTTTTTAGCCCTCAGTATTTTGGCCTCTAGTGTGTCTGTATATATCATTTTCTATTATATATATTATTATATATTATATATTATTATTATTATATTATATATATTATTATAATTTTCTAAAGTAAATTATAGTGGACAGTGTATATGTAACAATAGCTAAGACTGGCTAGTGTGCAGGTGCCACTTTATCCTGAGATAAAGCTGTGGCATAAACTGGCAGTAGGTGGAAAAATAGTGTCCTGTGATACCAGTAGGTTAAAGTTGGCTGTTAATGTAGGATGTTATGAGTTTTCTGCAGTTGTAGTTTGGTTTGGTGTGTTTCACTATTTGTTTGTAAGTACTGTATAGAGTTGGGATATCTGAGTAGGTTCAAACTTTGTGCGCACGTTACATTATTTTGGTGCAAATTTTTATCTTTGAAAGGTGCGTTGGCGTATAGTGACTTGGTTCGCTACCTAACGATTCCATTAGGAGTTTTGGTATGGATTCCTGTGGGTGCCAAGGCACGTCCCGATTCTGTGCATAGAAATACATCAAGCAACATTAAGAATGTCAGTGTTGTCTGTGGAGATATATTAAATCACTGGATGAAAACAACCACATCTGCTCATAAATCGTTGAAAAAGACTTGGTAACTTTGGCTGCTTAGAAAATATTTGGAGAGACCTACTCTTTACAGCTTTTAGTTTGCACAAAGGAGTGAATAAACCTTATAAGCAGCTTTTAAAAATATTTCCATGTTCCTGTATGGAAAAAATTTTTAGTTTATAATTTCAAGACCAGAAGTTAATCACTAGTTTTTTTTTATCCCAGAGAAAATATTTACGACAGAGATACTAAACACTTGAAAATAGGGTGACTTATAATGGAAGTGAGAGCTCATCTTTAACTTTGGAAGGACAAGCAGTACCAATTTAATTAAAGCGGTGTTAAAATAGGACTGCCATTTGTATCACAGTGATTCTCCACCCCTCCAAAAAGCCCTGCTGCCATTTTGTACCACACATTCTTGTCCTGTGCAAATTAATAGATCGTTTTATTTTCCGCAGGAAATCTGAAGACTTTTATAGCAAATCCTCCAGTGTCAGAATGAACACAGGTATGCTGCATCTGTGAGATTTTTTTTTATGTGTTGTTTTGTGACCAGAGAAAATCCCAAATTTACTAGAATTTTCATGAACAAATTGTACTTTAGTTGGTGCTGAACTCAAAATAAGCAAGATATTTTAATAGTGTGCCTGCTTATGTGCATTTGTATTCCATATATAAAATTTTCATACATGTTTTTCTATGTATGGATATATATGGATACACAAAGTAAAAGTGCATGTTTAGCCTTCTGTTCTTAACTTTATAGTAGCAGTTTTGTGTGTGTGTATGTTTTATGTGAAAATACATAGTATGAGGGTATAACAGTGATGGAAGAGTGTTATTAAAGCATCACATTTTCCTAAGAAAATGCACGTGCTTTAAAAATCCTTTGTTTCCATTCTGTACTGTCACTAAATTCAGGGGCATATAAACACTGCCCTGTATTATAAACTGCACTTGCATATCAGCTGAGGATAATCTTGAGAATATGTTATGGTGCTTTGTATTTTCTCTCAAGCTGCTGTAACATGTATTGACCAAATTAAGTACTCTGTAGAAAGTTGTCTTCATGATCTATGACAGCATACTAATATTTGCTCCTGAACTTCCAAAGCCTGTAATATAGTGCTGCTGTTTGTGCTGGGAGAGGGAACAGGCCTCTTGAAAGCGGACTGCTGAAATCCCGGCCTCATTCAGGTGTAAATTTTCGGTTGCAGTCAGCTCTGTAGTCTCCGTAGGTGAACTGTCTGGTTTGCAGATGAACTGTGGCACAAGGATAGACATATCCATCCTTTCCAAACCAGTGGCTTTATCACTGCCCGCAGTGCTTCACCGTGACATGATATGTGGGACCTGAGGACCAGAACTACCTTTGCAGTCTGATTTTCAGCAGCGTGCTCTAACTCACAGGGATTAGCTTTTCCATGGTATAGGTGCCGTTATCTAGATCACTGTATTAATCAAGCGTCATGGCTTCCTGTTGTCTCAGACATTTGGAACTCAGTAGGACCCATTTTTTGAACATACATTTTAATACAAAGTTAAAATATATTAGCTCACTTGAAACCACTACATTTGTAAGTAGAATAAGCAAGAGAAATTTATTTCCACATTTGAGCGTGTACTTTTGTTCCCCAAAGTTTTGGTTGTTCTTAATTGTTTTTCAAATGCTATCCAAGATGGTGTATTTTTCATTCATAAAAGTACTATTTGATATTTGTCCCGTCCTCTCTCATTTTTAGTGAAGATGCCTTTCCTAAACATGTCAGTCTGTATAATTAAGGTAGTACTAAAATACAACTTGTTTCATAGAACTGTAATTTCAGAAGTAACTTGGCTAATCATCATACTATAATTACATTGTGCATTGCCATCATATGAGTTAAAATCACATGATAGAGGTAATTTTATAGCTTCTACTTCAAAAAATGTGAATAAAGAGATAAATTGCCAGTTTGTGCTACTGCAACCCTGAAGTATGACTTTTTTCGATGTTGTACTAAGATTTTTCATGTAAGTTATGAATTCTCAAGAGAAAAGACATAAGATTTAAATAATCTGCGGCTGAATGACTTCTCTTGGGGATTGGGAGTCTTCTGATCACACAGGAGCCTTGAAAACAGTCCTTAAAGACCTGAACATGCCTGAAATCCTCTCCAGTTACTTAGACAGCATGATTTTAGGTTGAACTTTCATCTGCTCTTCTCTTAGACAGTGAAAACATTTTTTCATCTTCTGTATGCTTGATATTAATGTGCATGTTATCACCTGCACTAAAAGAAGGCATTGACAGAAAATGTGGCACTTCTTATCAGTTCTATTGATGTAGATTGTTTTCTGTCTGTAAAAAAAAAAAAAAAAACCAAAACCAGTGAGTAGGGTGTAAAAGTGGACATCTTGCACCTATCCTTGCACTTACCTAAAGCATTACTTCATTAAGAAAGAGAGTGACTCAGGTGGAAGCTGTTCTCCGTGGTGTTCTGTCTAGCTATTTTTTTTTTTCCTTTTTCCTTTTTTTTTTCCTTTTTTCTTTCTACACTGTGCTGTCTTTGAACATGAGTGCTACAGGTTTGGTTTGGGGTTGCTGGTTTTCTTTTATTTCACTGCATTATAACAGGAATTTGTGCGTGGTCCAGTTGGAGGCTATCAGACACTATTGATTTGCCACTAGTTTGTTTTAAAAATACGTGTTTCATTAATGACTCCTGCAGGTAAATGAGCTCTCTAGTTTGATGCCAGTAACTGGTGGAGTGGCAAAGCTCGTGTATATGCAGCTCTAAAAGTAAAAAGTAAATCTGCTGCTTAGAGTGGGCTCCTCTAATCCAGTGTTCCCTGCGGCTGCAGACTTGGCAGTCTGTCTCAGCAAACCCTCTGGAAGATATTTTTGTCTACAGAGAAAATGTTTTGAAGGGCTTTGGTTTGCAATACTCTACCATATATGGGAGGGATTTTTTAGCATTTGATGTTAATTCTGTACCACATGTTAGGAAGGAATATTCAGCAGCGTAAGGCAATGAAATATTTCTGCAAAAGCAAAGAAACAGAGGTAAAATATAGAGGAGGTTTTCAGAAGTATCAAGGGTACTTAGGCTCATGCTTCCTTTTGAAGTTCAAATGTCATAATTTTAAAATAGTAGTGTCATAGAATGTTGTGTGTGTTTTTAAACCCAGACTAAGCAATCATCAACAGAATAGTATTTTAAGCTATATGTAGGGGGTTTCTTCAGTAAGTCTTCAGGTATTTTACAGATTGATGAACGTCATTAACTTGGTTGCTTGATTAACTAACTTACAGAAAACATGAGGTGCCCATGAAGCTCACATCAGATTAAAACACAGGATAAATGTCCTTATGGTTCATTATACATATGTGCATGCATAGCTCATGTTGGAGGAGAGGTAATTGCATTGAGGAATAATAAATGGATAGAAGTTAATAGTTAAAACAGATTCTTAGTGTTCACCTGTAAATATTTTGGCTTAATTTCACACAGATCATTCTTGATAAATGCATCTAATTTTAAAGTTATTAAACAGGTTAGCTGTTTGTGTTAGATGAAGCACATAAAAAACAGCCAAGAGTGAAAAGTATGCAGTTCTGGAAGACTGCAAATATTATCTGTTTGTTAAAATTATTAATGGAAGTCATTACATGGACTGTTCTCTTAAATTTTGTCTGGGACACAAGAACAGAATTTCTTGGGTCCATGCAGAGTTCCTGAATAGATTGTTAAGCCACTTTTAGATCACTGAAGTAAATTAGCTGGGCTTGAGTTCCAGGCATTCTACAAAAAATTTACTTTTTAGCAGCATGAAAGAACCAAATAATAGGTTTGTGTAGATTATGTGGTAAAAAGCTTGTCAGCATATCCAAAAAGGAATTCAGAGAAACAGTGGAAGGAGAGGAAGCCCAAGTAATAGCCTGCCCTGCCAGGGTACTCCCAGGCCCATCATAGGAGCCATCAAATGCCTGTCTATCTCCATAGGCCTGGAAGAGCACAGGGACACAAGGGCAGGCAAGAACACAAATTAAGGAGACCGAGGGAACAAAGGGTTTCCCTCGTCCAGGGCCTTCCCAGGGCTGTCACAGGAGAGCCAGGCATGCAATGAGTGGCAGACTCAATGTTTGAGCCCAGTTGCTGGAAGGATCCGCTCTGTCCATGTGTGCCATTCTCCCTAGTGGACCTTCAGCCAGAGAGGGCAGGGTGGTGAGGCCACTGTGCTGTGTTAGTGTGAGTGCTTGGAGCTGTGTCCAGCCGTGTATGGATGGGGTGTGTACATGTGTCTGCTGGGAACGCATTTCCAGTCTCCCTCCTGGTTGGACCTGGGGACATAGAGAGGCAGCAGCTTTGTCTGCCTTGGACGGCTGGACCCAGCAGTATGTATTTGCCTCAGAAGGTCAGAATGCAAATAAGGAGTAAGAAGCCCTGGTATAAAGATTTCTAAACTTGAATTCACTGTGCAGACAAAGGGAGAAATGATACCATTCTCAAGTACAGTGAATAGACTAATAATCAGCAAACATGTTTGGATGCCATTTTTCTTTTCTTTAATAAGCTTTAAGAGTTTATTAAGAATTTCTTGCCCCTGGCTGCTCTCTCTCACCTCTTCACACAAGGTCACCATCTTTGCCCCCTTTGTTTATGCCACTGCTTTTACAGACTCTCTGAAACAGTCTTTCCAAGACACCCATCCCTTGTTGTTAAATGAAATCATGGTGTTTTGAATCATCTCCGTCTGGCTTTGGAGCAGGACCCAACCAGTAGCCTATTTGTCAAATACAGATACAGCTCACTCAGGGTGATGCTGTCTCTAGTGGGAGCAGCTGTTGGGGCTATGAATTTAGGGGAAGGGGTTAAAGGTGGAAGCCGAATTAAGAGAGGGAGAGAAAATGAAGCTGCAGTTGCATTTTAGGCAGCTGTTTTGATTGTGAGTTATTGCCCAATTTCATGCTCTAGCATTGCCTGCAGACCTTACTTGATTCAGGTCTCCTTTGCTTCAATGTTTAAGCAATATCTGCTAAGACAGGGCTCATTCCTGAAGAATTTTTCAGGTCAGAAGAGTTGTGAGCATGTGTATACATATTTGCACACATATTTTTTATATATACAAGCATTTTGTATAGTTTGTTTCACATATCCTCATTTGTTCCTTAAGTAACAGCTATGCAATATTAATTGCTTATAGTTTGCAAGTGAAATGAGCAGAAGATCATTAATTCAGTCTCCCTTACTGTTTCTTAATACTCCACACTCCACTTAATGGGAGCCTGGCCTGAACATAGATGGGAAGATGGAATCCATCATGCGTACATATGTTCTTGCCCACACACATTCATATTCTACTAGAAATTTTGCTCAACTCAATATCATATAAATGTGAGTTTATGTCTTAATTGAATGCTAATTGGATCTCATTATTTTGTACAGATACTGATAATTAATGCAGGTACAGACTTGTGAATATATATATTTATATTATATATATAGGTGTTAATATTGTATGTAGTCAGTTAAAATCTGTTTTATTTATCTTGTATGAAGCCAAAACACTTTGCTAGATTATGAGTCCACAAAGTATATAAAACTCTGACTCAGTTCAGTTACATTAAAAACTAAACTGAAGCAGAATTTCCTGAAGTTAAAATAATTAAATATTTGTGGTCAGTTTCTTGTTGTCTTCACTTTCTGTATCATGAAATTCAGGAAGGTAGCTCTTGAAAAATTACAAATAGAGTATCACTTTGTTTGAGTAAGAGCTGTGGCAGTATAACATCTTTTTTTTGCCAGTTAGCTTATATTAAATGTAGTATGCTTTCAAAGTCTGCCAATATTCTGATTAGAACAGAACGTCAGTATCAACACATCATCAAATCTCATTGGAATTACCTCTGATGTATGTTGATGGTGGGGGAAAAGGAATACAAGAATGGAAAATGTGATTTTAATTACCATTGCCATTCTATATTTATGTATGCAAACTAAAACAAATGTGCAGATTTGATAGCCATTGCCTTTGTTTCACATGTACAATGCCAATAATTAATGTATTGCTTTCAACTACTGCTGGCTGAAATAATTTGGCCTTTTGCCTTGAGCCTTGGAATTGGCAATGAGTCTTTGGTACCACTTGCATTGAGGCAATGGCTCTGATGTTTGCCAATGTTAACAACTACTTAATGCATATCCTACAGGACCTGTGGCCAGGGGAGTGTTGGAAATACTGAAGTAACAGGGGAATATTGGAATGAGCAAAGAAATACCAGGAGCTCACTTCTCTTAGAGACGTGGGTTAAAGATGACTCTGTGGCTCAAATTACTGCTGTCATAGCAAATACTTTCTGCAAATAGGTTGCAGGTCTTCATTAAGAGCTTAATTTTATATGACTCCCTGTCATATGTCACAGAAATAAAAAAGGCATTTATCATGCTTGTAGTTCCTGACTTCATTGAAGCACTGAATGAAATTTCAGTAGTATCAAATATTAAAGTTAAAATAATTATTTTAGTGAAGAGCAGAAGAATATTCTAGCTAAATATAATTGGGAAAAATACTTATAAAGTTTCTTTTACAGCTATGCTAGAGTTGCTACAAAGCTAAGTTGTGGGAACGCTGTCTTCTAATAATAAGAGAGTATTTATAAAATGCAATGGCAGCTCCAGTGAGAGAGGAGTAGAATAAAGAAAGAAAGGAGTTGGGCAAGATCCAGAAGGAAGGTTTTTCTCCATACCTCGTTTTTTAAAATTATTCTAGATTTCTAGTCATTCCCTCAGAATGTTATTCAGTTCCAGACATACTTTTTTTTTCTTTTCTTTTTTAATTTATAATAGATAAAAACGGGGAAGAGGGACAACCAGTTTGTTCCATCAAAATGAAAAAAAAAAATTATGCCTTCACTAGTAATTTTGTTTCTTGAGCATAAAGGATCCAAAAGGCTGAACAAAAGTACTTTGTCAGCTGATCAAACATGAGCTTAGTTTATGAATGGTGTCTTTCTAATGCATACAATAAAATTATTTTACAGTGCAGATTATTGATTAATATTATTTTGGAATGCTTAATCCTTTATCTTGATTACTTGTTTGCTTTTACTAATTAGCTGTAATTAAGCAGTCTTTCAGGTGACAGAGTGTATATATTTCCCTAGGGGATTAAGTATTAAATACAGCTTTCTTCGGTTATTCTCTGTGAGGTTTATTGTTGTTTAAAGCTTGTGAAATTTTATGTTTTCTGCAAATCTGCCAAACTTGCAAATTCACACATTTCTGCAGCAGTTCCCTAGCTGCATGTTTACTTTCATACGTTTGGCCTATCTCACACTGTGATATGTTGCATGTGCTTGCTCCCTTTGTCTGGGGCTGCTGTCTGTATTGTTTTGTGCTTCCAGATAGCGGTGGGTGTGCTCGCAAACGCGCTGCAATGTCTGTCACATTAACAGCTGTGAAGAGAGTTCAGAGTTCTCCAAACCTGTTGGCCTCAGGTATAACCACTAACCACTGAGATACAACTTCTGAATGGCTTTTTTGTAGTGTTGTGCATTCCTGCCAGATTACTTTGCAAGGAGGAGAAGGGTAACACTATTTTCTATTCCACTGATACAATATTACTTCTACAATGCGTTTTTAAAAGTGGTCATAATTTCCCTCTGCCTATGCTTAGTAGCCATTCATGAAAATAATAATAAAAAATGAAATATTTGTAGATTCATTTTGCCCTTGATATGTATTTTAGGTCTCACATCCCCTCTATTTTTTTCAAGATAACAAAGCATGAAAAAGAGGTTTTGTTTATTACAAACTTTTTATTGAAAGTTGATTTAAAAACTCTTCTCAAGGAAAAGATTCTGAGTGTTGTTGTAAAATGATTGTCAGAAGCCAAATTAACTTTAAAAAATCGTTTATGAAGCATGTTTGCCTAAAAATATTCATAACAATAAAAACATACTTAATATTCATTAGAGAGGCATACTGCTTCTTATCAATACTCCTGTGTGGTTTTTGCAAAATTAATTTATTTCTAACACAAATTAATATTGGATATTTGTTTTTCAGGGTCTGATTCTCAGTCTCCAGATTCAGGTAAATAATACACTGTATTATTTATGTATCAGTGTAATACCATGTAAGTGGATCAATTACAACAATCTTCTATTTATTTGATTTCATTACTCCATACTTCCTCATTCTTCAAGGAAAGCACAGCTGAAATTGTAATCCTAATTGTTAATGGTTAAGACCTCAAATTCAGGTCTCATTTGAAAGCAGTTATTTCCTGTAACACAGAATATGTTGTCAGAAAAATGAATTGTGTGGGAAAAAACAGACTGCTGATTTGCCACCTTTAGCTTCATCACTGTGGCACCATTCGGTGGTACTTGCTATTTCCTTTTTAGTGCCTTACTCAGGATTGCAAGTTCTGCCCACCTCACTTAGCAGCCTGCTCACATAATGTGTTACTTTTCCCAGCCTCTTACAGTATCTTGTCTTCAACATCTCCCTGTATGTTTGGCCAACGCTTTGAGGGCATTCCAGGTCTGAGGATAGAGAAAAAAACATGGTTGGTTGGTTGGAAAATCGAGGTGTCATTCAAATTTAACAATAAGATACATTCTTGGAACAACTAATTGGGTACTGTGGTTAAATTTTGTGAAACTGCCATGACCAGCTAACTTTACATGAACTGAGATGTTTTTCAAAATCCAACACATCTGTGAAGTTCAAGAACCTAATCTGAAGGTGAAAGAACTTGAGCCTGATTTATACAGGGGCCGAAGCACCAGCATCTCAAAAGGACTCTCAAGGTTAAAATCTGTAGTCTGTATGAAAGTTGTGGGAAGATGTCAAACTGCCCAATACCAGGGCTGTTGTCAATGCTTGGATTTTCTAAATTTTAAAGATCGCTATTTTGTAGAGTGGCAGCTTTAGCTATGTTCTTATAACTTCCATGGTAAAACAGCATCACTGTCAGTTGTGTAATTTGTTTAGTAGCTGGGTTGCTGTGTTGAGAGCAGTGTAGATGTACTAATCACACCCAAAAAAATGGTTTCGTTCTCTTTTATTCACAAAAGCTTGGCAATCTTACAATAATGGAAGTAGAGAGACACTGAATGGAGACACCAGCAGTTCATCTCTTTCAGCGAAAGGTTTTAGGAGCGTGCGGCCAAATCTACAGGATAAAAAATCACCAACTCAGGTAAAACTGGACACACCACATTTACTGCTATGCCCTTGCTGGGGGGGTTATTCTGGGAGGATAGCACATATAGATGGGATACCGCTATGAAACAGTGTCCTGATGTCTTCCAGATAGTGTGAATCACCTGTTCATGTGGGTCACTGCAGACTGGTTTTCTGCATAGATAAAGCACACTCCACACGGGCTGTATGCCCCCAGGTTAATTACCGGAAATTGCTTTCAGTGAGCAAGACAGACAGCTAAATAAAACTGGGTCATACACAAGTGAAAACTTTCTAGGAGTGTTCCCAGACTTCAAAGAGTACTTATTAATAGTTTACACTTGGAAAAGTGCGCCAGTCATCAAAATATCTGAGAACTAAAATTTATTAATTATACGGTAGAAAATGCTTCTGCCTGTTTTGTGGAACAATGTAATTAGAGCACACTAAAAACAGAAACAAACAACAACAAAAACTCAAACAAAAAAACTCCCCCACACTTGGAAACATCTTTATCTGTCCAAAAATGATCAACATGCTAATCTTAATACTCTTTCTGTTACTATTTTAGTTCAAAGGTTTAAGAGGCTCTGTGCTTTATATATGTGTGCTACCTGAGAATAATTGCTTGCTATCTAAGATCATGGAGTACTTACATACCTGAATGCTTTCACAGCAATAATTCTTATTCAGTGTAATAACTGTTTTTTAAAAGAAAATGTATGATTGTGGGCTCCCCTTTCATCCTTTCTGATTCCACTTTACTCCGAGGAAATGGAACATCTGGCTGTTTAAACAGAAGCTGCACAGGAAATGGTGGTGGGAACCTGACCAATTTAGTTGTCCATTGAGTTGAGCAATGTTGAGATGAAGCTCTTTAATTTGCTAGTTCCTTTATTTAAATATAAAAGTAAAACTGAACTGTATCTCCTGCTAACATTTACTTTCTTTCTGTTTCTTCTTCAATGTTATTTTGCTGTGTGTGGATGCTTTTGGCAAATAAGGCACCTCTGCCACCTCCTAGAAAAGAAAGTTTTCGGAGAGCAAGAGTAACTAATCACGAGAACGAAATTGATCTCCAGGCAGTAACTGCTGACCCAGCTAAACACCACCCCACAGATACTGCCTATTTCACTAGTGAGACGTCTGTTCAGGAGACAATGTCTTCCCAAATATCTAACACAAGTGTGTCCTATGCACAAAAAATCATTAAACCACTGACATCAGTCTCCAGTGCAGACACAAGCACAGTAGCTGGCATTAGTACTACTCTCCATCAAGGCCAAAGGCAACAGTCTCAAAAACGTAAGGTATCTACCCTGAAATTAACCCGGACACATGACCCAGCAAGTAGCATTCCTTGTAATTCACAGCAACAGCTCAAGCCTGTTGAAGAGCCAGTATTTCCACAAAGGCCTGTCTCACCTGCCTGTAACCCCATGCCTGAGATACACATAGCATCTCTTTCCGTTCAGATAGTTCCCACCCCTGACAATAAAGCAGAGCCTGAAATCCAAGATCATCCACCTAGTATTTCTCCAGACACTTCAAAGATGTCTTCAAAGGATTTGGGACAAAAGTCTACAGTTCTTCCTTCTTCACAGGCTGCAGAATGCCATGTGGTATATTTAATTTTTCCATCTTTTATTTTAGATCTTCATGAATCACTTAATAACCATCTGTTTAGTTATACTTACATTACCAAAGTTAGATCTTGTGTTTTCTGGGTAAAACTACCTGTCACATGGATCAAAACAGAAATGAACAGAACCTGAAGGTTTTGGAAGGTTATTGGAAAAAAAAAATTGTCTAGCTGAGATGGAAGGCAGAGTTCTTTTTTCTTCTGTGAGCACTTCATGGAGTGCAAGTGCACCGCAGGAAATTAGTGTACTGTAGGTGATGCATCTGCTCAAGTGGCTCTTCCTAGAGAGGATTGCATTAGAGGGTTATGCTGCCATAGATGCTGGAAGGATCAAGTACGGATAGAAAAGGTTAGGTTGAGTTGGGGGAAGCTTAAGTGCAGCTCTGCCAGTTTGCTAGGGCCACAAAAAATACATTTTGTCAGTCAGTGCTTTCTACAAGGCTGGGCACTGCCGTGTCCTATGTGTCCTGTGCAGTAGAGATTTTTAAAGAAAACAGGTTGGTAAAATCTTTGTCAACAACCTCCATATGAAACACCACTGGGCACTGAACTTCTAATCGCTCTGTTTGCCCTATACCTTATGCATACTGAAATGAAATTTCTTTAACTATACTGATCTCATCTAGGAGAAATGGGACTATCAGACACACAGTATAGGACGTGAGGAGTCTGAGCAGGGTTTGTTGCCATGCAGAAACTCACTGAGTCAAATAAAATAAGCCTAGGCACAAGAAAGCAGCAGTGAATACATACTAGGCAAAAGGAGAGCTCTGAATAGACTTTGTCTTTTCTACTCTGTTTCACCTAGCCACATTAAGATTTTTCTATTTAAAAAGATAATTATTCCAGTCTGTCAATATACCAGCTTATCTGTGTTTGAAATGGAGGTAGAGATTGCTGTAGGTCTAGGCATATCTGCCTCAAAGCTTTGTCTGAGTGAGAATCCCATCATGGCGTATTTGTGTTCATCTAGTTCTGCGGGAATCATTGAGGCTGCTCTGAAGTAAGTACAGCACTATTGACAGCCCTATTGTCAACAGTAGTAACACATCTGCTTTTCCAGACTGGTTCTTTCAGGGCATCACATTCAACCACATCTCTACTCTGGAAGCCGTAGGTATCTGCATTAAAAACAGGATAGCTTTAAAGTTGTAATGTCTGTCTCCCCCTTCAAGTCCCAAGTAAAATTTTTGATCAGAACAAAGCTCTGTGGAATTATATGGCAACAATCTGCAATGCTCCTTTTGAATTCTCTCCATTAAAAAACAGGAGCACAGAAGGATTAACTACATTTTTCCTTCTCAAGACTAGACACTATTAAAACTATCATCTTAAGTCTTTCTTTTAGGATGTATAAAATTTAGAACATTTTGAGAAAAACAAGTTGCTTTACCCTTTAGAAGAACCAGTCTGCTACTCAGTGATTTTTGTCAGGTAGAACATGTCAGTTCAAGCAAGAGTCACAGTAAAGAATCCATGTCAGAAACAATAAGGAAAGCTGAGCAATAGATTTTTCTGATAGATGGGGTAGATATGAAGATTATAGGTGAGAGGCTTGCAAGTCTTTTAAATATGAACATCAAAGGATACTGTCAAACAGCAGAACAGGTGTAGGTGTGTAGGTGTGGCCCGTACAACTTTGGTGTCTGTTATCTTTTCACTTAAAAATAGTTGCTCAGCCTGTTAGAATATGATGCATTATATATGGTCAGATAAATCAAAGTGTCTCTCAAAACAGAAAGTATGGTAGCTAACAAGGATTAGGGGAAATACCTTTTTATGATCAAGAATAATACTCAAAGTCTGATCAGAAGGACTAAAAATAGTTCGTCTTCAAGTTACTTTTTTTTAGAATTTTAAAAGTCAAAACACATTTTGCATTTTCTTTTTCATTTAGAATCTGATTTAGTTTCACTTCAAGCTGAAAAAAATCAGAAAAGTATCTGTCACTTATTTGGCGATTCTGCACTTACTTTTCTGCTTTCTCCTTGGTTTCAGCGTGTGGGAAGCACTATCAAACATTTGGCAACTGGGTTGCTCTGAATAAAATGATAAAAATTTCGGTTGATCACAGAGATCATTAAGGAACGTAGCCATCTTTTCAAGCTGTATCCCTTTATTGATCTGTTATCTGTAAAATTCAGCTGACATTTTCTGTGCTGTTCAAATTTGAAATAAATTCTAGTGAAGGGGTGTATGTGGCATCACAACTGAGTCGTCGAGCCAGTGGGTTTTGTAGCTCTTTGCTAAATACATGTCTCAAACTAGAGTACAAATCAGCATGTGAGGCGGTGTAAAATTCTGCATCAGGTGAGGTCCCAAAATGGAGATGCCATGAGCTAAAATTAGAAATAAAGGCTGCAGCTATATGTTTAAAAAGATTTATTTTCTGACTCAGATCTCAGTTTAAAACCTTGAAACTATTCTAGCTAATGCCAAATATTATGATCCCTTTAGTGCTATGTATCATAGTATTTGCAAAGTTCACAATCTCTGTCACATAGGAAATTAATTTTCAGTATACTGTACAGGATAGTACTTTCATTTTAAAAAGTTGTTTTAGATCTGCAAGCTTTACAGGACTTTGTATATGAGTTAAAATACTTTTGTACATGCAGCTTATAGGTCATATGTCAAGCTATGTCCTCGAAGGATGCTCTCAGACTGCAAATTAGGCCTGCCAGCAATGTTCAAAGCTGCCACAGAAACTCTCAAAAAACAAATACGTTTAGAAAGGTGCAGCTCTCCCTCTGTATCTGGGTTTATGTATGTGAAGGAGAATGAGGTAAGATCAGGTAATCATCACTTCTTAAGAGGTGGTAAGTGAGAAATACTGTCCATGTGGGGTTATCTGTGTCTAGCCAACATGCACAACTATATTATGTCATAAAGTATGGAAATCTGCAGCCCAGAGAGAGCTTGTGTGGTCCAAGTTAATGTATCTTGCTATGTTTGTGCTCCTGTTTGCCCTTAATTTCAGTGCTTATCTGTTGAAACTTTAGGAGCAAGCAGAAGTGTGCTATGACTCACTGAGTGACATTTTGTAAACACTCCTACTCAGAGAAAGGTTAAACCCCTTAAAAGTATATATGAAAATAGAAGCATTCAACTATTGCAGTCTCAAGAGATGCTGCTTATTTGTACCATACTGCAGATGCAGGAGAAATAACTGCATCGATTTCAACAGAGAAATTAGTATTTGTTAGTATGAAACCAATGGAGGTAAATTTTCTTGTCCAAGTTTCTTATTAGAAGTTATAAACCGATGAAGAATTCTGAGCTGCATATTCAGAAATAATCACCTGATACTATTATTTTGTTCCTGGATTCCTAAGTGTCCTGTTGTTCTAGATACCACTCCCTAAAACTGAGGTTGCAAAGCATTTGTTCTGTTATTTGAATTCCTCAGATGAGTTGACCACTTGGTTTAGTCCTGATGTCCTGGAGGAGTAAAACATCTATAGCAGATGTTTATGAAGGTGTTTCTTTTGACAATCTTACAGCTGTAGAAAAGTGCATCAAAGAAAATAAACCTGGAATTAAAAAAAAAATTCTAAATCAATTCATTTAGTACATTTCCAGGTTTTAGGTACTGACAATATGTAGAGTGGTATAGAAGAAAGAGAAAACCAGTTTCAGTGTTCTGGAGACAGATGTGAAGCAGAGAAAATTGAGCATGTATTTTTCATTTTAGGTTCTGCATCACTAGTATTGTTTTAGACAAGGGCTGAACTCCACCTCCTTATACTGAGTCTAGAATAAGAGGGCTAGGTAGGAAAATGGGCATTGGAATATAATTTGCAGCATTCGTTTGAAGATTTTGAAATCAGCTTTTAACAATTAAAAATAGAGGTATTTTTACCCATTTATGCAAATGTATGGGTGTAATTTGATTGTTGACTACTAAACTCTGCTATGTATTAACACAATGAGTTTATTCACTTATCTCTGATTCTCCTTATCTGTGTCTTGACTGTTGAAGCAAGGCCAGTACTCTGGTGTCATTAGTAACCTCACACCACTCCCCACACATCTTGCATTAAAATGATATGACTGGTTTTGAAACCTGTCTGCTTTATGTGAATTGGAAAGCATCTGTGTTCTTCAGGCCTGACATTTTACTGTTTGATGGAAGAGAAGCATTTCAAAGGACCGGCAGAAAGGCTGCTCTTCAGACCTTCAATTCACATCCAGACTGATGACATTTATCTCTCAAGTGTTGCTCCACAACCCAAGATAGCCACATAGTCTAGCTAGTTTTTCATCAATCTAATTGATTAAGTACTTGTTTGGCATTTAATCCGCCTGACTTCTGCTAGCATTTCTTGGGCTATACCAATAACAAACCTAATCTGAAGCATGCTGAATGGAACCAGTATTAAAAGTTTTCTGGAATGCATTCAGCCTTGTCTTTCTTGTATTTTTCACTGTGAAAAATATAAGAAAATATGATTCATATATGAGATTGCATGCACAGTGAAAAATATGGATAATTAGTAGCCAGTTGTATGTGTTTGGGATTACCAACATTATTTTTTTTTTTAAGTAGTGTAAATCAGTTTTCAAAAGCAATGCTGTTTTGAATCCCAATTTCAGTCACTCTTTCCCAGAGAGATACATACTAAAGAATTCTAGAGCCAGGCAAAATAGAAGTTCTGCTCTACAAAGCCAGGAAGCTTCATGCTGGGAATCAGTACCTAGAATTGCTGCATTCCTTCCTCCTGCCTTGTAAGAATAACTTTATGTTCTTTCTAAGAATTCGGCTTGATGAAATCAGCTGTTATTTGCCAAACACAATGAATTAAATTCCTTAAAATCTCAGTTTCATTAGCTCTCTGGATGCACCCTGAATATCTGTTCTTGTGTTGTCCATCGCTTCTTTTCTCAAGCATGCAAGAAATCTTCTCGGTTCAAAGCCAGAAGATTTACTAGATTTCTCAACTCTCCAAAATTTCCTGTTATTTTAACAATATAGAGATCAATTTACACATTTTGGCTCAGTCATATGTAACTTTTCTTCTGGGGATGCTGAGAGGATATCTGGTCTCAAGAACTTCAGAACTTCTTTTTGGCTCTGCTTCATAATTACAGTATGGTCTTCTGGTTCCTGTCTTTTGCTGGAGATCTTGACATGATGATCTGATGACATAGATGATAAAAATCATCATAAATGATGATTCTGTCTTCCCTTTATGTACCTGTGAGGAGAAATTACAGTTTCTTATAGGTGTATGTAAATGTACACATCTTAAATCCCTGATGTATTATGCTGTATAATCACCTTAATTTCTCATGAAATTATTTTTAATAGTATTTCATTGTTCTTTTGAAGTTTCCATTGGCAAATTAGTTACCTCCGTAAATACTATGTCCTTTTACAGTCATACACTCAATTCATATTGATTATTTTGATTAAGAGGTAATCTGTTCAGATTTCCTCTATGGAAAGATTAAGTTGGGGGGTGGGGGTGGGGTTCAATTGTAGATTTGAAGCATTGCTATGAATAAGATTTGGATTTCAATCTGTTTGACTCTGTTTCTTCACTGTTTTACCTGCAGATTTTAACAGCAGCTTTTGCCTATTTTTGTGTACCCTAGAGACCCAGTGATGCCAAAAATTTATTTTGAATCCATTTGTAATAGGTATCTGTTCACATACTTAAGATTCTCTTCTATAATGCTTATTCATAGGGATGGTCCCATTGACCTCAGTAAGGTTATTTGTGTAAATTCTAGTTGATCTCAACGAGAATTATGCAACTGGAACCCCAGTGACCTCTTTTAAGTAGCATAATCTGGGTTGTGTTCCAAGTCTTCCATAAGGGCTTTAGAAGATATTTTCAGATTTTGGATTAAAATGCCAAAATGGCATTTTAATCTGATGGCTTGAAACATTTTTTGAATGATTAAAGACATCTGCCTAGTCTAAGCATAGGAAATAACCATATTACTGATAACAATGTCATATGTATGACTGAATGTTGCTTTTTAAAGTAGTATTTACTACATATAGTATCTTACCGTCCTCTGTTTTACATAGATTTAAAATCCCGAACACGTTTTCCCACAGCTATTCCAGATTTCCTCAGCCCTATCAACAGTGAAACCATTAGTGCAGAAGTAGGCAGTATTTTGAATACTTAGGAATTGATTGAAAGCTTGTGGTTAATAGGCAGTATAGAAGGATTTGTGCAGCTGTTTAACAGATATTAGATGCCAACATGCTTTAGTTCAAAAAGAAGTTGCAGGGCAAAAATCCGGTTGCAGGGCTAGTTTAAACTGAGTGCCCTGTGACTGGTTTGAAATAGAACATAAAGCTCATACATTGTGTGGCAGTTTTCAGAAGCACTCTCATGAGACTGTTCCCTTCTACTTTTAAGGAACTGTGCTGAATCCAAACAACTAGCATGTTTTGTTTTCAGTATGTCCTGTTCTTGTTCTCCCAGTCTTCGTTCTCCAGATTTATACCAGTTACTCTAACAATCCTTATGTCCTCTAATGTTGAAAAGACTTCTATGCATACACCTTATAGACTAGGTTGACAGGGTGCTTCCAGGGTGCGTCGAAATTTTAAGATTGTCCGAATATTTTTATTAGAGAGGCAGTGGAGAAGATGTATTCAGTCACAAGAGGCAAAAAATTCCACTGCCTATTACTTACAGATCATATGAACATTCATTAATAGTGTTTCTGTATAGCTGGCAGTCCTGCCCATCTTTATATTACAGTTAATTTCAAAACCATACCTGTCCTTGACCAAAAAAAAGTGTAACATTTACAGAGATCAGACTTGCAGATAGATGTTTTTCCTTTGAAAACTAAATGGACGTGACATTCTCTAGCCTCATATTTTTGTGAAGTATAAAATAGCGTGAACCCTCTCAATGCACAATGGTGATCATTAATATATGCAGTACATTATGAATATTCATCCTCAGCACACTATGGTTTCTGGCATTGCTTCCACTGGTATTTTATGCATTCATTTCTTTCATGTTGTCCTACTCTAATATAGAGTGTGGTTGATTTATTTCCTAATCTTTGTGAATGTGAACTTCCTCGGGGTGGCTGAAAAACTTACACTTTTGTAATTCCCCTACACCCAGCAAGAGGCAAAGGGAAAAGTTCTTTATTCATTAAGTAATCTGTTTCTTTTCTTATTTTTTTTTTCCCTCAAATCTCAGCTTGGAAACCAGAAAGTAACTGCCCCTGTGATGGAGGTAAATGCTTCACAGACACACAGACAAACAGCAACAGAAGCTTCTCCACTGCCTCTTCCTTCTCCTGTGGTACCAGTTAACAGAGCCTCTTTCTCACCAGACAGTGGCACCCATCTAGTACCATACTTTTTGCCAACGCTTGATGATTTTTTGCCTTCACGCTTTTATAAGACCCCAGCCCTCTCACAGTTTTCATATAAGTGCCCATACCTAGCTCCTGACAGCATTATCCACAGGAACGACACAGCCTCTGTGAGCACAGACTCTGCCATGAGTGAGTGCTCCTCCCGCACAGTGAGTGAGTCCTCCACAGCCATTCTAGATGAGCTGCAGACTTGTAGCTATGATACTACTGACTGCTCTGAAACACCTTCCCCAACCTTGAGCCAGATGTCTGCTGTGTCAGATGGCACCACCTTAACCAACACTGCTGCCACTTCTCATGTAATTATGCTTCCTTTTTTCCTCCTCCATTTTGTTCGAACAGGTTGTCAAAAGGGAACAGAATTCGACCTTGTCTGTTATCCCATTACACAGACAAGTATTTTGTTAGTAATTTTCCATGGTCACGGTCTGATAGTGTTTTGCAACAGTTGTTTAAAAAAAAAAACATTGACATAGCAGATTTGGGAGTAGGAAATGATTGTTGCGCGGTTGCATGGTCAGCTAAGGTGTGTCAAACACTTTGCTTAAAAGAAAATAAATTCAAGAAATACCAGTTCCAAATGCATTAAAAGCAAGCATTCCATAGAGTTTGAAGAGATTGGTTTAAAATATTGTTAACAATTTACAGGTTTGTGGAGTTTGTAGGCTCTGGACTACCACCATTTTTGATTTACACTGAGATGCAGATTTCCATAATGGAATTTGTAAATTCACAGTAAATGTTGGCAGTATTTAATGCAGTTTTTTCCCCAGCCATGATGACTGACTGCACAAAACTGGTTTTCTCTCCTCTAATTAACCTTTTCCTCTCCTAAGCACAGTTTCTTATAGGACCAAACTGCATCAATAACCTTGTATTACCCAAGTGTCCTGTTACTTTTCTCTTGGTTAAGTCAAGGGGAAAACCAGTATGCAGTTAGACACTTCATACATACATTCACTTTTCTGTACCTTAGTATACTCATATATGGGGAGAAAGAAGGTATGGAATCTGGGTCAAACCCAGATCACTTCTGATTTCTTTTGAGATTATCCACATGATTAAAATGAGTCAGAACAAAGCCTTCATTTAAATTGAGCAATTCATTGCTGAATTGCAAAACAGTGGGATGTTCTGAATCCAAAGTTTTACTGGGTCACAGCAATCTTCAAACTTTGTACAAATACTTAAGCATACTGTAATTTTCAAGCCTGAACATATTCCCTATGAAATAATTTTCGTGGGGTCTTCTTGCTCATGTAGTTTGAAATTGTAGAATCTAATGGAAGCTTGGAAATGAAAGTACACATTAGATTTTTGCCTTTTCCAGAGTTCTGTGACTGTCAGGAACTTCAGTCAATTCTGAGTATTTTAGCCTAAATCAATGGCTTGAGGTCAGGCATGTGTTGCACAGCATTCTTGCAAAGAACTGCTCAGACATCCATAAAGGGACCTCTCTCCCTGTCTCAGCAGAGAGAAAGTTAGAAAGCAGCTCCAGTCTCAGATGGATGCCGCCTTCTGTTCTGATTCAGAAATCCAGAGAGCTGCTCTTTCTGATGCTCAGGCAAATGGCAGGAATTTTAAACCTGATACCTAGGAGGAATTTTTACAAGATATTGATTATCTTGCTGCAGAAGTAGGTGGCTCTACTTGCAGTTAAAGACAGGTTAAGTGTCCTGGAGAAAAAAAATTAATAGAGGTTCCTAGGGAAAAGAACACCATGAAAAATTATTTTTTTCCCAGTAAATTGGAAAATAGGTGCATTTTGGTTGAATAGGGGTCTTTTTCCATATTATCTTCCTTCACCACAAAGATTACCTAGGAAAGCAAAATGTCTAATTCATAAATAGGTATCTTAAATTTTTTCACTTCCTTGTAAAATCTGGGAATAAACTGTCACCTGGACCTAAAGTGTCACATTCTCAGATTGAAATATCAGTAACTACCAAATGATTCCAAGGGAGGGAAAGGCCTTTGAAACCGTAAAACTATCTTTTATAACTAACCCTATAAACTGTGCGAGATGCATCAGATAAACAAATGAAATAGCCACCTTCACAGACAAAGAGAAAATCATTAGAAACTAAGAAATTATAGCTGAGCTGAGATCCTCTCTAAAACCTTTAGAAGCAAACCCAAAAATGTCATGTACGAACATGCCAGATACACATTTATTACTGATATCCTTCATCTACTTGTGTGGGTGCTGTTTTCATGGTATTGTGTACTACTTAGTGTAAGTACCTTACTCTGTAACCGAGCTATTTGGTAACATCCTTCTCAGGAATATCTAAATTTTTTATTACAGAAATTCAGAGGAGTATCTTTCCGGTCTGCAAAGAACTCAGACCAGTTCTGCTCAGAGAAACAAAAGCCATAGTAAATGAGTAAGAAGGTGTAAGGCTCTGCACATAGTTGCACCCTGCCTTCCCTAGAAACAAGCTTTCCCACAAAGACAATATGTAGGAAAAGAGAATGGGTGAACAGCTGAAGTAGAGGAGAGATGGCTGGCCTCATCTTAAAACCTTATCTGAAAACATGCCTTCATGCTTCTTGAAATGCTGTCTTTGAGTTACGTAGCTTTTCTAGTCTTACAACTCCCAAGCTGGTGTTTTGGGTTTTTTTTTTTTTGGAGGAGAGGATCATATAAGAAAAGCCAACTTAGTTTTGATTCTAGAATTTACTAAGAATGGAGACATTTAAACACAAAACTTTCAATGGAGACATCAGCACAAGAGAAGCTTTTCAGCTCACATATGAAAACAGGCATCCTTAAAATAAGAAACCCCTGAATGCATCTAGGAATTCACATGATGTCTGCATAAGACCCAGAAATTTTTTTTCTCTCTTAGCTATGGGAGGCCAAGATGTTAAAAATTTCAAATCAATTTAATAATCTCTGCAATAAAAATGTATACGGAAGGTCATGAATCATTTGATTTTTATTTCTAAAAACAGTATGCATTTTAATATGTTTTTATTTATGCTTTGCTGCTTCAGGTGGTCTCTTGTTTACATCTGCAGCATGTTTTAGTTCATTTGTTATATAAAATTGAGCAAAGTTTGTAGTTCTTCTAATTCAGATTTAAAGAACAGTTCTGCATTAAAGGAGATGTTGCAGAAAGCTTCCCTTGCTTTTTTGCTGAAATATTCACTACTCTCTTGTTCCATTCAATGCTTTCTCAATATCTGTTTTGATTCTTTCAATACTCCCCATAAAAGCGATACAGCCCCGATGCAGGGATTCTAAACCTGGGGGCAGATAGTTTCCTCTTGTGAAGTACCTCTAGTGACTGAAGCCTAAGTGGGTTTAGGTGCTTAATGCTTTATTGCCAGTTGGGTAGCTCTCCCATTTTTGATTTTGTTCTGTCATTTTGTGGTTGTAGGTTGTTGGGTTTTTTAATTGGTGCTGTTTATTTTTATTGTGATAGATTACATATCAGCATCCCACAGTCACTCCAGCTGGCTTCCATTTTTTAAAGAAATTTTCGCTCACTCTTTTCAGCTGGTCCTAATGAGACTTTTCCCTTCAGTCTGCACAGAAGTTCCCATTAATATCAGTAGTGCTTGAGCATGGGCACTAAGGGAATACATCTCTTGGTGTGAGGGATCTGTGGCAGACAGCCTTTGTCATGCAATGTTAGGAACGTTTACTGCCATCTTCATTTTATATTGCTGTCAGACATCTGCAAACCTTGCTTGTGCCACCTTCATTGCCTTGACCGTGATCTTTCCGTCACCTTCCCATGACAGCATGCGTCACAGACAGCACACACAAGGAGAGAAGAGGGGAGGTACAAGGTATCTAAGGAACACATTCTGCTCCCTTTTTGATAAGTTTTGTGTTTCAGTGAACGCAGATGCCTTATGGCTGTGTACCTGACAACTGGTAATTGTTGCGTGGATGACAGTCTTGCGTCACTCTTTCTTTGGGATAGCAGTCGGAGAGCTTTGTGTGTAGTTTAATGGGATATTGTTTTGTCTCTCTCAGGCTCAGATCACAGTGAATGGGAATTCTGGCACTGCTGCCAGCCCAGTGAGTCACTTTCAAAGGCCTTTTTCCCCTTCTTCAGCTTACCCTCCACCAGCTTCACTCAATTCCAACATTGTTATCATGCAGCATGGCAGGATGATGGGTAAGCCTCACACAGAATGTTTGCTTTATACATTATACAACATGTTCTGATTCATGTGGCAAAGACTGCAAACAGTTGCAGAGTGCTTCACGTCCATAATGAAGGTATTGTCTATTCACCTACCTTGGGAAGTAAATGCAAAAAAATAATAGCATTTATTGTTAGGTGCAGTAGTGATCCTGAACTGGAGTTGCTCTTAAGTTTTATTACCTAGGTGTGTGAGCTAACCTCTTGCCAATTTTCTACTGGCTTTACCAAAGAAAGGGCGTCTATCAAAATGTCTCAACCTGTCCAGCCCCTTCAGATTTAGCCTTAAGAAACCAAGGGCCAACTTTGCACTTTGCTCCTTAAGACAACTTCCATAATTCCTCAGCAGAAATACTGTCAGCAAAGGGAGAGGCTCTGGGCTTTTAAAAACCTAAAGCCACATCAATCTAAAATTTGTCTGTGTTACTTTTTAGGGTATCTTTAATTTAAAAATTAAACACAAGCCAAATATTATAAGCCTTAGGCTCTTTGCCAGTATAATCCTGTTTTGCCAAGGGAATGATTTCCTTGCTGCTTTTTCTACCAGTGTTTTGCATATTCAGATAAGATTATACATGCAAAATAACTTGAATGTGGTCCCAGAGTACATTTTTGTTGTGCTTGCAGGGAAATTAGGTGACAGTTCTCGCTCTGAGGCTTACATCTTAGAAAAATGCTGCTGTCATCATAGTGATAAGTACAAAAACTGTATACATGGGTTTCTCCATATCCCAGAATTTTAAGTTTTCTGATTGTTTCCAGTTTGCTGATATAAAGGCCTATCAATACTGGTTTTGATATACCTAAAATATGTGTTTTCCCATGACTTTCACTCTTGTGTGATGCTGAAATTCTGTGTTCCACAGTAACAGCCTGATTTAATTCTCTTTGCTCATGTAAAAATCCCTCTGTTGGCCTTAGTTTGAGGCCTATGAAGAATGAAGGATCAAATCCAAAATGTTTTCTAAATTTAACATCGTGCATTTTGGGAAAAAGTTCCAAATATTCAGACGTTTGCCACACAGAGTTGCCCCTCGCCATATATGTGTAGCACTGAATTATTTACAGGATTTCAGACTTGAGTAAACAGCTGAAACAGCCATACCAAAGCCAGCACTGCAGTGGGAGTGAGCAGAAATACTCAAATTAAAATTAGAGCTTTCAGTCACCGGGGCTCCTTTTGCAGACTCGTATTACAATTCATATATTTTTCTTCAGAATAATCAGTGGATATTAATGCTGCATGAAAGTCAATTGTAACTGTCACCATTAGTGTTAGAACACGTATTTTCACTCCCTGCATTCATTTATCCTGCAGTGGAAATGTCTCACTGTACCTGCACTTGCAAAATAGAGGCTTTGTCATAGCAGCCCACTAATTTACTGAAACCTGCTGCCTGAAGGAGCAGGGCTCTTTTTCCTGTATACAGGAAAGAGTGCGTTGTCTGCAGAAGTACAAATTTTCGTGTCACATCCCAGCACTGAGGTGTTTTTTGTTAAGTAAAGTACTCTGCATTTTAGAAGGAAATGGTAATAGCGATGTATCAATTTCATTAGTTATAGAGGAAGATTTGAGGGGGAAGGGTAGAAATATTGCAAGTCAAAAACTTGACAACTTGCTACAAAACAGTAGCAGCCTGCACAGTTCACCTGAATTACTGTAGGTGGATCATCAGATTGCTCTGGAGGTGCCGGGTTACCAAAGACCATTTTTATGAATTATATGTAGGGTCACATAAGCATATCAGCACATGTTAAGGGAAGAACATTGTATGTCAGAATTTGTTTCTTAAAAATATTCATGCATCAAAACTTCATGTTTCTGAGCGCATATCACATAAGTTTTTGTGCAAGGCTGTTTGCTGTGCTTACAGAACAGCAATTTTCTATAGTTTGCTAGGCTTCGGGGGGGGAAGTTTTGAAATTATGTCACTAGTTTTCAAGGAATGGGTAGAAAATGTGCAGGAGTTTGATTTATAGGAGAAAGGCTGCTGCACCTTTCTCAATAGATTTTGCTGTGTTTGCGTGTTTTTTCTCTTTTTTTGAGCAAGGCATTGTGAAAAAGTACTTCTACTCTAATTCTGAGTTTATTAGCTTGTCTGGTCCTTAAATAAGTTTATAATTCTGTTAACGTAACATGAAGTAGGGCAAAGCCCTAGTTAAGATGGTATTTCTTTAAAATAATGTATATGTATGTGATTAAGATTGTCAGTCTTTGTACAGCATAGTAAAATGGGGAAGTGTGTTTTAACTGCCAAGTATGATTATTGTGTCATTACACAATATTCTGTCATGTTATCTTTACAGAGTCCACAGAGACATACTCACAGCATGTTCAGCATGTTGGCAGCACCACCACCAGCAGTACAATACCAATCTGTAGATCCTCAGAAGAAGAAAAAAAAATTACAGTAATTAAAGCTCCACATTATGCAGGGATTGGCCCGGTAGATGAATCTGGAATCCCTACAGCAATTAGAACGGTAGGAAATTCTGGGAAATCTGTGTATGAACTCATACAATGAACTGATTGTTGGTAATGGGTTTTTCACATTCTTCTACTCTTATATAATTTGGAATACAGCGTGCGTAATCAGCGGCCTTGTGAATATGATATTGTGTGTTGACGAAAAGGAGAATGCTGATGGAAGCATAATTGGGCAACCTCATGTTTCTAGTTTTAATTAGAAGTAGCCAAAATTTTGTGTCTTTTTTGTGTCTCTTGTAGTTCTTGCCTTTTGGAGATGCACAGTAATTGCATTTGGTTTGTTTCTAGAATAAAGTTTATGCATACTATGTGTGTGTGTGTGCACAAATATTCATATGTATGTAGGGGTTTGTGTGTGTATATGTAAAACCTTATGCTTCTGCATTTCTTGGGGCAGTGTTCTCATGTCATCAGGGTCGTGTAGAAATGCATAGTTTTGTTCTGGTGGCAGTCTAAGGGAGTAGCATTTTCGTGGCAGTGCAGTAAATGATCGTTGTGCCCTTGAGTGACACGTACACGAATAGCTGGGGAGCCCTTTCATTGTGACCAGCCCAGTTTTGATCATCTGCCGCTGGTCGCTGCTTGAGTGGTCCCAGGATGTCAAACTGAAGAGTTTTGTTTTCACTATGCTGAAGCATTCTTTCCACTCTGCTGTCAGGGCAGCCTCTTCTGGCTGCTCCAGAGAGCACAGAGGCAGCTGCACTAGGTCTGTAAAGGCAGCACTTACTGGCCTTCCCAGCCAGAGAAGAACTGCTGTGCTGGACGGAGAAAGCGAGAAGAGTGGGAGCCAGGATGAAAGCAGCAGAGCCCTTGCAGGTGAAGTCTTAGTGAGGTGCAGGGATGTAGCAGCTGTTGGATGTATCCTGTCTGCCAATATTGACATATGGGGCTGTATTTTATTGCCAAGAACTGCTTCAAGGGGTTGAAAAATTAGGGGGGAAATCAGGAATTGATGGAGAAAATCAGTAGGAAAAAATCAGGTTAAGTGGTAAGATGGGGAAAATTTTTATAAGAATGGGGGAGAAACTCTGGCATTTCTTGCTTTATTTTTGACATAAAAAAGTAATACGATCTGAATCTCTTAAAAATGAAGAAATTTCTTTGCAACAATGCTCTAGCTTCCTGTCCTCTTTTTAAGTAAATAGTCCCTTTGCTTTATATTGGATATAGTAATTGGTTTTGTGCTTTTTTAGTAGCAGATTGTTCTAATAGGGTGCGTATCAGTTATATAAGATTATAACAGAAATCTCCCTTAAGTGTGCCTAATGAAGCTGGCAATCTACCAAACTATATTTAACTTTCAGGTTGTATGATCTGAGTCAGATTTTCTCATAATAATATAATTCTATTTGAATTAGGACATTTTGCTGCTGGTTTTGCTCTGTTTTTTTTTATGTTTCAAGAAACCTTATAGCCTGTAATCTTAGTCTTATAGAAATAATTCTCACAATGAGATATAAGTTAAAATTTTGTGCTTGTGTGTATATGTGTAAGAGTGTGTCTGATGCAGCATTTTGCGTCCTTATTCTGCTGCCTTAAGACATAGCTGATAGTAAAATTGTTTTCAAGATACTCATTTGAGATTACTTTATAAGTGTGCACGAGTATATTTGAGCCCCATGTACCCCAGCTGTGCAAGAACAATGTTGGTATAGTTGTCAGCAAAAGACTCAAATATGCTGCACCTTGCAAAAGTGCTAAAACTGCATTTTCCATTAATAGTAGAAGGTAGGGTATGTCACCTGCCCTTACTCCAAGGTCAGCAAGCAATCCAAATCAGAGTCTTCTCCCAGAAAGTTCAGCCTCTGTCCATCTGAAGAGAGAACTTTTCAAATTAGTTCAATTTATCATTGCATGTAAAGTTTAGAAGTTTCTTACTCTTCCATCTTTGCGGAAATGGCAACAGTCTATCAAAAAAGCAGTAAATGAAGATTCATGGGTGATAGGTAACTACACACTGTGTTCCAAAGCGCTGTGCTGCTCGAAGTTAAGCTTGTCAATAAGCAATCAGGAATATCTGTGTTCCAGATCTTGAATGCTTTTCAGGAGTAGAGGGGTTTTGGAAGATGTGGTTACGTCCTCCAAGTCTGTCTTTACTCTCGGAACATGGTTTGTCACAGCTGTTTAGCCAAGGAAAACAGAATTACGTTCTCTTCTTTCTATTCCTGCTAACCCATTCTGTCCCAGGCTTCTGAGAAGGGAAGGGCTCCTATGAAGCTTTTTATTTGCTCAGAACCCCCATCCCATGTCAGCATGTTCCTTCTGTGCCGCTTTAGCTCCTTCTAGCTCTGGGAAATGCAAGTCTGAAAATTCAGATCATTGTTAGGTTCTGCCTTTGTGCCAAGCCCTGCCCCAAAGATGGTAAAATTCCAAGACACTAAAAGTGAAGTCTCTGAAAAAGAGAGGGTAAAATGCTGTTCACTCAGAAAGCATTCAGTCAAATATAGCACCATTTAGCACTGATGGGCACCTGGGAAAGGAAAAAACAGATGCATGGAAAGCAGTAAGACTGCACTGTTTTAGTCTATCCAAAATGATTGCTTTATACCTAATTATCAAAATTAATCTGTAGACTGAAAAAGCCTCTACTTAGTAAGAATGAAAAAAAAATCAAGTCCCACTAGGTTTCTTTCCCATACTTAGTGATGTAATATTTCAGCTTGAAAAAAAAATAAACCCCCAAAAAACAGAGGTCCACTGAAAGCCTCAGAATATTCTGAGTTGGAAGGGACCCACAAGGATCATCAAGTCCAGCTCTTAAGTGAAAGCCCGTCCGGGGATCCAAGCATTATTAGCACCCTGCTCCCACCAACTGAGCTAATCTCAGGGTCATAGAGGCCTCCTTTAATTGCATATTTCCTGATGGATGATTACAATACTGCAGTCATTATGGACTCCTCCTAGGAAGCCATTGCAGTTATTTCTTATGTCCTCTACATGCTGTTTGGCTGATTGTTTTTTCACATATGATGATACCATGTTCCAACATTTAATTGCATCAGCTGCAATATATGCAAAGCAGGATGGCATCTGAATGGCTTGGTCCATTCTAATATATTAAATATATAATATTGAAAACTGTTAATTCCTCAAACTGTGTTGGTGTGTGGGATTAGTGAATATAAATTGAGAAAGTGTATTTCAAAATTAATGTATTCTACTTCTTAGCTAATCCTATCTGGTTTATAACTTAAAGCCAAATTATTGGCTGAGACTTGAAATGCCTAGGAGTGGTTTGAGGGGGAGTTGATGAGAGAAACAAACATTTAAATGTCCAGAAAGGTGTTGGGAAACCTTCTTCTCTAGTCATGTGGGAGCTTCTCCATACCTGCTCTCTATGTGAGAGCCTCCTTTGACTTTGTGGAGGACCTGGCAATACTTGACAAACAGTAGGAACATAGCAGTAGTGTTTATGCATTATTTGCAATTCGTTCAGCTACCACTGGTTGGAAGACTCTTCTTGGCTCAATACAATCAGAAAGGCAGTCTCAGTATCATGGGACTGGTGCAGGTTTCTGTTGCTGTGGGAAATGAGGAGGAGCAGGGAGGTTATGCCCATCAGTGTGAATTCCTTCAGACTTCCTGGACTTGTAAACTTTTGAGTATATACTATCCTGAGCACCAAACAGCATACTTGTTTCAAGTCCAGCTAAATTATTCTAACCAGAGTTCCAACAGTATAGATATTTAATACCTTTAGGGAAACAATATTAAAGTGACTGAAATCTGCTTCTGAATAACTTGTTCTTGGCAGAACTCAGCAGTATTGGTAGATGGGGGAAGGGACCTATCTTGAGACAAAACTGAAAATCCTTTATGTCTATCTTGCAAGCAGGTCTAGGTAAAGAGCATGACTCTCTGCTTGAATTTTTTTCTTACCCAGGAGATCCCCAAGTTCTTCAACTGAATGTCAGCTCTTCTTTTAAGCATTGTTCTAATATTATTTAGTAGCAATTTTATGAGAACTCAATATGAGTCCTCAAAATACAGGAGCATTTCTGCATTGTCCCTTATAGTAAGAGCTCACCATTGTAAACAAAACATATTCATTATGTACAGAAACTGTAACAAGTAATCATGGCAAAAGTGTGATTTAGTAAAGGTGGCAGTGTGTGGTGAACACTCTCAAATCTGTCCAGTATTCTGTAGGGAAGAATTTGTGGATTTTCACTTTTTGTGGTAAAGAGGAGTAAGCAGAGTGATTGCAAATTTAGTATTTGCTAGTGCAAGATAATGCACTTCAAGAGGGGTCCTTCAAATTCTCCCTGTGTACCATGAAGTTTGAAGATAATTTTTTTTGGTTGCCCAGAGAAGCTGTGGGTGCCCCATCCGTGGAGTTCAAGGTCACACTGGATGGAGCTTCGAGCAACCTGGCCTAATGAAAGTTGTCCCTGTCCATGGAAGGGATGTTAGAACTTGATGATCTTTAAGGTCCCTTTCAGCCAGGCCATTCTATGATTCCATGATTCTCTGCATTGAAACTTTTGCTTTTCTGGCTACTGTGGGACACGTAAAATTTTAGCACCTAAGAATAGTACTGAAAACATATTTGCCTTTGTGTTAATCTTCTTCTGAAATACTATCATCCTACCTCAAAGAAAATTGCAGCAAAAGAGAAAAGGCAGAAGGGTTAAGAGATAAAAAGAAGCACAAGCAGATGCTGATACAGGCAGAGTTTGGGAACCTTGGGATTACTTTGTTTGCAAAATAAGGATAAGTATCATTAAATGAGTGATTACTGAAAGATATATTGTATTCACTTTTCTCAAAAGAGAAAAATAAGTTAAAATTAAGTTGTCTGGAAAGGGCTTTTAAAACTGGTAAAAGGAATACTCTTTGTTTACAATCCAGACATTAACTCTGAAATATAGTGTGATCTTAGTTCTTTTCTCAGTAGTATTACAAAGTTTCTCTGCATCATTTAGCAATTACATTTTGAAAGTAATTTAAGCCAGAAATTGCCAGGAGGTCAAAAGAAGCTCTTCTTACATGCTTGTAATCATAACTGCTGAGGTGTTTCTATTTTCCTGTAAAGAATCTTGCGTTCATCGTTGTCAGATGTAGGGCACTAAGATGATAAACTCTTGATCCGGCACTAATTCCTATGTTCTGAACCATTGTACCCTCCCAAGGTCGGAGTCCAAGACTGACTCAGTCTTCAGTGTCTTCCAAAATTTGTTACAGGAATTCCTCGATAAAATGCATAAATACATTCAAAATACATGAAAATTATTGTATTGAATAGGGAATAACATATAATAGACTGTCTGTGCAGAATAACATTAAATGTCTGATCCAATCTGTACACATGGGTATTTTTATTTTGTTGTTAATTGTTAAAACTGTATTTTTTTAGACAGTTGACAGGCCAAAGGATTGGTACAAGACAATGTTCAAGCAAATCCATATGGTTCATAAGCCTGGTGAGTATGTTCTTATCTTTGTCTCCCCATGTCTAGTTTGAGGGATGAGAAATTGTCTACTGTAAATCTCCTACCATCTGTACTGCCTTTCTTTTGGAGAACTCCAGTGTTATAACATCATGGGCTAGTAAACAGGCTGGTTTAAGGATAAATTTTGTGCCTGAATTTAATTGTTGTCATAGGTTATCTTACTTGGTTTTGCTGAAATGGCACTTTGGTGACATTGCTAGCTTTAGAGTTAATGTCCTTTATGATTTTCACCAAGGATGTCAGGAAACTGTATAAATGGCAGTTATGCTCATTATGCCTCTGTAAGGAAGGAGACTATTTATCTGAGGTAGAGCTAACATTCAGTATGGTCACACAGAATGTTAGTGGGAGAGTAAGAAATGTAGGCAGGAGAATGTTGGCTTACAAGATCTATTTTGAACACTAGTCACATAGATATTTAGGGCTGCCTTTTGTGATAGGAACAACAGCTTAACAATATGTAGCAGAGGAAAGCTGACAAAAGGAAGAAACTGAGCTTGAGGAAGGGAAAAGAACAGACAAAAAGTAATTTGCAATTTGGTGCCAACTTAGTAAGCATGCAATATGAGTGACAGAACCAGAAGATACCATTTTAACAGTAAGGTGGTAAAAACAGCCTATGGTAAGTATAATGGGAAGACAGAGTCTTCCAAAAGCACCTATGAGATGAGGAAAAGAAATACGGTGCTTGATTGCCTACCAATCTTCTGTTTGTATTTGCAAAAGCAAAGCTCAGTTTCTGTGATGAACTGGCATGTATGGCACTACTGTAACATCTGTATTTCTTTTTGTAGATGACGACACAGACTTGTATAATACTGCATATGCATACGGTACTGGTAGGAATTATTCCCTATTCAAAATGATGCTTTTGTTAATGTCAGCAAGTAATGGTGTAGTTAACTCTTCACGCTCGCTTTTATAATGCTTGTAGAGACACTTTTTATTGTCTTGCTTGATCTCAGTTGTTCATGCCTTTTTCCCACAAATGAAACAAGTTTAATTTTAGTTGCATTCTTACTACAGAAATTAATTGCAGCTGTGGACCTCTTACTGCGGAGGGACACTGTAACACTGTAGTTTCTTGATTACATTGCATTTATATTCACTAGTGATTGTGAGTAACACAGCCTTTCCTTATGAAAATGGAAAGGGAACTACTGTGTGAAAATGAAAATACTAATTACTGACATGGGAAGACAAAAAGAATGTACTGAATACACCTTAAAAATATGCAGCAAGAGTGCCTAATGAAACTGATTGTTTTACGAACTTGTCCATTTTTGCTATAGGCATTCATGTTGCTGTTATTTAGCAGCAAGGAAAGATATATTCATCTAAGATATGTAATCATTGTGTCTTAAGAAGATTATAGCCATATGGTAAAATTATTTCCAAAAAAAGCAAACATGAAAGCATTAATTGACTATGTGCATAAAAGCCATAGTGCCTTCTGCAAAAATGCCATTCCAAATTTTTCCATTTCAGTTTTTGTTGCGTTAGACATGCTCTCAATAGTGCCTTTTTCTGTGCTGTTGAGAGGATTTGTTGTGGGTCAGTAGTTTGACATCTCTTTGTACTCTTGTGATCCTCTTCAAGATATGCTATTGCCTCATCATCACAAAGTAACTAATTATTAAAACAATGAAAAAAGGTGTTTCCTGCCTCTTCTCTACCTTCTGAACGTAGAACAACTGAGCAACAGGATGAGCCTGGAGATTAATTACGGGCTGTCATTAACAGCTGTGGTGGATATAGACACCCATTAACTTCTCCATCAGATTAATAATGAGTTTATTTTAACTGTGCTGCAGTATATCTACGTGTTTGTAATTTTATGTAAAAATATATAAGAAGTTCCCTAATGAGCTACATAATACCCAGCAATGTACTTTTAAATGTGCATTTACATGTTTTTGTAACCTTGTCGTTTTATTGAGTTACTGTGGGTTCTTGTAGCATTCCATGTTGTGTTTTTTTAAGACTTACTCTCATGCCATGACTGTTTCTGGTTTTGTTTTATATTAGGTAGCTATAGTCCATCCTTCTCTGCTCAGGCACACCCAGCTGCAAAGACACAGACATACAGACCACTGTCCAAAAGCGCTTCTGACAGCGGCTCCGATGCCTTTAAGGTCTCGTCCCCTTTGCCACCCCATGTGCCCCCTCCAGTACCACCACACCGTATGAGGCAAAGGTCTACACCAGAAAAGTAAGTTAGCGCATTTTCAAAAGGTGTTCTTGCTAAGTATGGCATTCCTATTGCAGAAGATAACAAAGGATAAAACAGCAGCTCTAGAATAATATGACTTTCAGGGCTTTATTCAAGGGCGAGTCAGGTGATGAGGGGTGATCTTCGCCAGGAGTCTGGGCATCATGCATGGTGCTGTCATTTCTTCAGTGTGCTAAAGAAGTGTTTATTCTTATTCATGATGCGACCATGAGCATTAAGGATTTTTATTCTCATTAGTGGGATTGTCCTGCCTTTTGTGTTTCAGAACAGTCTGTGCTCTAGGAGCTGTCTTCAATAGTTAGTCTCTGAGTAGGAAAGGCCCTTTATTGTATCCAGAAGCAAAGAGAAAGGATCTAAAAGATGATGTAATTCAAAATTCAAGGGAGAGCCAAACTATACAAGAGTGTAGCAGTCAACCCACACTTCCCCAGAGCTCAGAAGTGCTTTATATCCCCATTTTTTTCAATCTTCGTTTTGGTAGACCAAGACAGTGTTTACAGATTAAAGAGGCATTTCAGATATCTCACGGTTTTCTATCCAAATTTTCTGCACAAAACCAAGTCCCAGTGGTTAGAGTCCAGTCTGGAAAAAGTTAGTAATGAATAACTCAGAAAAGAAGTGCTTATCCTTTTGATAAAACCATGCAAGAGACCTGCACACAAATTCTGTTGACTTCAGCGTATCTGTAAGTACTAGCTCAAGCAAAAATCTTCTTTAGTGTTCACATTAATTAATACTACATGTTAATGTAATACTATGCTATTATACACTTATATGCGTGTGGGTATTTATATGTTATATATTAAAAGGGTAATATTTTACCTTTCGTCTGTGCCTACAAGCCCACCTCTCTTGGTTACACTCAAGCAACAAAAGATAATTTGACCATTTTTGTCACCTTGGACATTGTAAACATATTTATATGTAGAAATTATATTAAACAGTTTCAAGCAATTGGGAATTTGAATAAAATGTTATGAGGGAAGACTATACTAAGTGTTTAAAACTAAGACACGGCTATGGCTTTTTGAAAAATTTGTAGGTAGTGGCAATCCAAAATGTAATTCAGTAGATACACATACTGCAGAGGAAGATGAGATTGCTTGATGGTTACTGATTTTGGCTTCCCTGTTGCCAAGGGCAGGTTGTCAAGAGGGAATGCTAAAGGCTAGGGTTGGGCTGCCTCGCAGAGGCCATGAGGCTTGAATTTTGTTAGCAGGTCATACAGAAGTGCAGATTTTTTTAGCAAGACACCAAGATGTGGAGCTGTTTAGCTTTGATCTCTAAAGTTGTATGAGACATTGTCCTTTGCTAGGCCAAATGCCTTGGTCACAGAAATTGAGGCTTGTTGCAGTTCCTTTTAAGCTTGGAAATAACTGCTCAGCACTGAATTTGGCTATTTAACCTCCCCTTTTAATCTCCTGCATGACAAGACAGGCAGTGGAAATCTGTGTTCTCCAGGCCAGGGGATGCCGAACATGTTAGTTATGCTTTGCCTGCTGCTGAAAGCTATGGCTCATCAATCTTTTCCTGCCATTGGGAGGTTCTTTTTTTAATTGCCTATAAAGCCAGAGTATTTAAAATCTCACATAAGAGGCTTAGGTCCACATGTATCACAGTTTCATAGCTGAGAGGTAAGATAGGGTTTGCATTAGCAGGTGAGCTCAAAAATATAGTCCACACAGGATAAAAGGCTGAACACTGTAAATTAGTTGAACTGAGTGTGAATCAGAATTTCAGTATCATCCTTTTTTCTTCAGTGGCTTGCAGTACAATGCAACTTGATCAGAACATTTCCATTTTCCTGTTCATTCTCACAAAACGCAACCTTTTCTACTCTGAAAATATTTTTTTTCCTCAGTGAAAATAAACAATAAAGCCATGTAGAACTACTTCCCTTGAAATGTAGGGCATTTTATAAATAGAGGTGTCTGTGTCCCAGAAATGCACTTGCAAGCATACTATTAACAAAAGCTACCCCATAGATTTTTTTAAGGCACATGACATGTGCATTATTCTGTCAGGTCACATCAAACCAAGTCACACCAGAAAGACCAATAGAACTGATAAAATTTAATCAGTGTGTGCTCTTTCTTATCATAAATGCAGACAATAGCTGGTAGTATTTCCCCTTCCCTTTCCTCCAACCTTTGAGTTACTAGTGGGTCATTTTACACAGAGTTAAATAAAAATACGTATGAGCTGCAGTTTTCCAAGTCCAGTGGAGGTACATACTACAAGAACTGCCATGAAAAGGTAGCTCTCACTGTAACTAGCTAAGTATTCTCCCAAAATATATAGGTAGCTAGTAATATGACGTAGTAAATGACTGAAAAAATATAGTAGCCTGGGTTACTTTTTATTCTTTGCATAGCACTATTAAATTGAAAGCAAATTTGTAATTATAGAGAAAATGGATACATTTCTATTCTAAATTCAATTGCCAAGTTCTTCCTCTTGTTTATCTATTCAAGATAGAGAAACAATATACTGCTTTCAAGGATATTCAGGAGCAATTCTACTACAGATCAGGATAATGACCATTACACTGTCTTTTAAAATAATTCCTCATTTTTTGCCTCAGAAGATTTTATAACTTCTTCAATATGGCCTTATCATCATATTATGTGATGACAAAAATATCTACCACTTTCCTATATTAGTAGAATGCACAAAACATGTATAGTTATTTGCAATGGTTTGCAGTGCCCTGGTATTTTGACATAGTATGCCAGGGAAGTTTTTAAACGGGTCTACTAGTTAAAATAAAAGTATAAGTGATCACAGGCTGGACATCTCTAGTATTTTTCCTGCTGTACTGAGCATACCTGCTGTAAACAGGTTAAGAAGATACAGTAAAACACTGGGATGCCCGGCTAGATGTTCCACAGCTGAGAGCTGGAAAGAGTAACCATTCTGAATGTCATTTGGCTTTGCGGGTTTCTGTCGTACAGAGCTGTAAAGCACATGGTGATGACAGTAAATCGGCTCCGTTGCTTGTGTTTGTTGTTCAGGAACGAGTGGGATCCTCCTGACAGAAAGGTAGATACTCGCAAGTTCCGTTCTGAACCAAGAAGTATTTTTGAATATGAGCCGGGAAAGTCATCGATCCTTGAGCACGAAAGACCGGTAAGACACATAAATGAAATGGGTAATACAGTAACAGATTTGGTAAGAGGTTCTCTTTTTATTATTTACTACTAATAATAACCACTTAGAGGAATATTGAAGATCCTTTTTCAAATACAATTTTGCAACAAATTGTCTTTACTCTTATCTGATGGCTGTATTGAAAATGGGTTTGGCTTATTTGCTGAACTTACATCTTCAGTGTTTCCAAGAAATCACCACCGTGCAAACCTCATGGATGATAGGCAGAACAGATGGAAACTGCTTTTTCTAATTGATATGCATCTCCAGCACTTATTTTCAGTAATATTAACAGCATATATGATACCTGATTGAATAATGCGTAAAAATAAAATACTCGCATTTTCAGGATGTGCTGAATTGTATACCTAAGGAGATTTTGGTCAAATACTGGCCAAGGTTGCCCAGACAGGACTCACACAGCCCTGAGCAACCTGATAGGATTAGACCTACCTTTAGCAGGAGGTTGGGCTAGATGACCTCTGGGGGTCCTTTCCAGCCTCAAATACTCTGTGATTACAGAGTGTACATTAACATGTAATTAGAGGTCTTTATTCCTGCTTTCTGAATAATGATTGCAATTGTGGAATAAAGCTATGCTTAATGCATGCAAAATGACAATTAACAGAAGTTTTCATTTGCTGAAAGACACATGCACCCAGCCTTTCTAATTTAGCTTTGTGCTATCTTAACAACTTTTTTATTTTAGGAACGCTGTTATGTATGAATGGCAATATTTTCTTTTCTTGGTCTTTTACATTGAGGTTGAAATGTTTGAGGGAGTCCAATTTTGAAGAAGAACTTTATGAAATCAGTACTGGGTTGTTATTTGCTTCTGTATTACGTGCTTTTTCACAGAATTTATTTTGCCAATTTAAAGCAAATTAAGGAAGTAATTGAATTTCAGAATATGCAGCATATCAACAGTGTGAACCACCTGAATCAAGCACCTTTTCCTTTGTTTTTGTGGTCTTTGCAGGAATCTAATTTTCGTTAGCTAGAAAACACCAAGCTCTTTTTCTGTGAAATTGAGTTCTTTCAGAACTGATGTGTTTCTCAAGGAAGAAATTGGCATTTCTGTAGGAACTGGTAGTGAATCAGTATAATTAGTATCTGAGTGCAGATGAACTTAACCAATAATTTTATTTAAAAGGCAGTGTCATTTGTTCTGAGGACTTTTTGAGTCCCATGGCTGCATTATAAACACTGAAGTAATTTTCCAGCCTTCCCGATGCCAAAGAGTAATAGCAGATTCAAGGAAAAAATAAGAAAATTACACTGATTTCAGTGTATTCCAAGAATGGCCTCACTTTTCTAATAAATTACATTTTCCGCTAATGTAATATGAACAAAAATAATTCATATAAGAATTGCAGTGCTAATGAATATCATCAGAGCTACAGTTTTTCAATTCTAGCAAACTAATGAAAAAACAAAAAAGTGAGGTTTGCTGACTGTTCCTACATCCTTTTTTTCACTTACTTATGCATTTTACTTCTGCTAATCTAAATCAAGAGATGGAATTTTGAGCTTTGTTTGGTCCTTAAAATATTTTCATGCAGAAAAGCTTTAGTCATGTTGTACCTACTAAGCAGTATCCATCAAGGGTAAGGTCATACTTTATCATCTGAAGCTTAGACTAAAAGTTTAGGCTTAGCTGATGTACATACAAGGAAGCATCTCTTTGTATAAGAAATTTTAAAAGCTGAGAAAAGAATATTCATGTACAGAATTGCGAGATTTTTTTTTGTTTATGTATGATTCAGAGCTGTAAAAAATTGGAAATTAATATAAGATGAAAGTTGTGCTGACACTAGTGTAACATAGTTGAAAAAAATAGGGAGCTATCACAGTTTTATCAGTCTGGAATTTCTACTGTTGATAAAGATGCTATTTAGCTTTATGTACTTAATACATTGCAGTGTCTGCAATTCAACAAAATGTTCCTCTTTTACTCCAATGTCATTGAAACCATGGACTTGTTTCCTACTATGGATGTTTGCTTTCCATTAATAAGTAAATGGGCAATGTAACAACTTGATCTTACTCATGTGTAAATGAAATTAAACTTTATTATTTACTAGTTTCTACCTTGTATATAAGAAGCAATTCCTTCATACATGTGCATATATCTGTTTCTGCAGTAGAGTATGTAAGGAAAAATCTCAGTGTTACTGTAAAAAAGTCCTCATAAAATTGGTACAAGCAATGCCTCTATTTTCATTAGTTGTTTTAGTCTAAGCATAAAAGTCTACATGTGCTAGTCAAATAAAACTGTGAGGTTAAGTTATAGTTCTAGATTTTTAATCGCTGTTCAACATACAAATTTTCTACTGAGTTTATATGCAAGAGGAATTCATGATTAGAAGAAATTTTTAAAAATTACTGTTTTGTCAAATGCCAGAAATAGACTGGGCTTGCTCCATGATGTACATCTGTTGTTTTTTATTTGGTTTGGTTTTTACTGTAGTGAAAAATTTGAAATTTTTTTTAGAACATGCACATTTGGTTGCTTTTGACATCTCAAGCTGGTTATCAGAATATTCTGCTTGGTATGTTTAATATGTCATTAAAAAAATATTTCTTCTCATAAAGAAACAGACTAAGTCCATCTGGTAGTAGACTTGGAGCTACCACAGCTATTTAAAAGTAGTCCAAAAAAAAAAAATTAAAGAAAAGCAAAACCAGATTCTTTAGAGATAATAAAATGCCAAACCCAGATTTACAGCAGGCATCTCAGCCCACTGTTCCAGACAGGCTTCAGTTTGGTGTCTGAACCTGCAAATGCAAAATATTGGTCTACATGTGAGAACCATTTAACTTGTGAGTTTAGATGCACAGCTTTGATTATTACCTGTGAATGTCTATTTGTGTATCAAACCAAGAACAGGCAAAGCTACATGTAATACTACAGATGTAATTTTTTTCACTGTCCATGTTTTGTACTTAAGTATGCTGATGCAGTGTTGTGTTGACCATCTGTTGCAAAAGGCAAAAGGAGTGAAGTTACTTAGTGGTCTTTAGTAGTGTATTTTCAACAAATAATCAAAATATTACTAAATTACTAGATGAAGGGTAGATTGTAGGAACATTACTTGACTGACAAGTCATAAAAAGGGGTTTTCCTTTATTCCTTTTACCTTCTATTCCAGTTGTTTGGGAGATACTTTGTGAAACTAAGCCAAGTGCAGCTTTTAAGTCAAAATGATTCATTCATTTTAAGTCTCTTAGAAGGGGAGATAATAGAAGAAGGTCTGTCAGCAAAACTGAATCCAAAACCCAAGCCAAATCAATTGCCTGTGTATTGATCTTGGTAGAACAGGGAATGCAGTCCTCTCCAGAACTGGCAGGCAGCTGGGAATTTGCAGGCTTTAGTGCTCAGTTTCCTTTTGTTTGCTGCCCTCTGCGGTTGAAGCTGTAAAGTGGGACTTGTCTGCCTGGATGCATACTTTGTAACAGTCTCGTTTTATTTGCAACTACTGCACGAGAAGAACTGTAAACTTAGAAACTAGATAAAATGCACCATTTCTAGCTTTTTCTTTACCAGCAGAAATAGGAGGGTTTTTAAGCTTGCAGCTAATTGCAAGAGTATTTGAAGTTGAAGAGGGAGGCAACTCCCATTCTCATATTTACCTCCTTGGCTGGCTGGGGGGAGCCCAACTGATCTTGCCTCCCGGCAAGGAGGAGCATGGGCCCATCACTGGGTAGGTGTGGGGCTGCTGCTCTTCGGGACACCTTGAGGCTCACTAGGCTGGCACTTGCTACCCAAGCAAGTAATGCCAGTAGGCCTGGATTTCTAGTGCCAAAAGCTCCGCAATTCCAACCCTATATACATTTCAAGTGATTGATTTATTTTTTTATTTTATGTAAATACTGACATTTGCTTATATCAACATTTCTGTGAAAATTAATTTTTTGGTAGAATATAAAGGTAAATGCATGCAATATATCAACATACAGTAACTTAGTTTGGAGAAAGGATGGAAAAGAATTGTTCAGTAATGTCTCCTCAGATTATCCAGATATAAATTGTGGAATTTTTTTGAAGGTAAGCAAAAAACTTCTAAATGTGGCAAGCATTCTCTGTAATGGGAACCAAGTTGATAGACAGCAAAGTTATCTTCTGCATTGTGAATTTGTCATTTTTTGCCTTCATGCCTTCATATCTCTGTAGAAGAGAATACTGTGGTTTTTTCTTAAATTAGTCATAGTCTCTATTAAATCCACACATTTTTTAGTAGTCAGTTCATGAAACTAATTTCAGTGGTGTTTCTCTACTAAAGACTTGGGGATCTGTAGTTGAGTTCAAGCACTTGTCCGTAGGACCACTGAGATACAGCTGTGGATGGTGGAAATCTCAGGGCAAAACTCCAGAGCAGCTTCACTTCCTAACCCTGCTGTGGAGCACAGCAAGTTTTTCATCAGTGACATTCACTTCCCTCTCCATTCACAGGAATACTACTTCCCTTACTTGAAAGGACACTGTGAAGATAAGTGTATAAAACAACAGTCAGGGTCCAGACATTGCATGAACAGCTCATATATATGCGAGCACCAAGGTAGTTCTGAAGGGTTTTTTACCTTTCAGTACAGCGGAGTTGGCAGGCTGTCACAGTAACATCAAAAGCAGCAAGAAAAGTGCTGTAAGATGTTTAATTACCTGAAATGGTCATGAGCACGTTATCTCTTGCAGAAAGCAGAAATAGCTCTATGTGATTGCTCCAGTGTATTGGTGACAGTTTGACTCCAGAGGAAAAAGTGTTATGTACTTGATCACCAGTATCTTTCTTTATGCAGGACCCTGTCTTCTTTGATGATTGCTTTCTAGGGCACACCATAATTAGTGTCTGGGTTCTGATAGTTACACTTATGGAGAACAAAATTTTAAATTCAGAAATGTCTTTAACAAGAGGATTTCTCTGTTTCAGAGACCTTTAAGCCAACTGTTCACTGTAATTCTGTGCTGCACGAAAGCCTACATCAGATGCTACAAAGAAACTGAAGCTATTTAGAAAGTAATTAATGCAGCCAAGTTTACAGTTGATTAGATATCCCATTGAGAGCTGTACTGTTTTGCACCGTCATGTTTTCATGCTACTTGAATAAATCTGTCAATTATTCTTCTGTTCACTGAAGAATTTCCTTAATGCTATGTTCAATTGCTACTTTATCCCTTGGCTGTGAGAATTTTCAGATGAAAACAATGTATTTCACTGTCAACAAAAATGCCTCATTATGTCTACAAGGCTATGGGAGATAAAGCATTTCACAGTACGGCTGAAACAAATATTATGGAATGCATAATTTTTTTGTTCCCAATGTTTAGACCATAGGATTAAAATATACCAGTTCCTTTTCATATGCTGAAGTGGCTTTTCAACATAGTGATGCTTGCATGATGCATATTCCTTATCTCTGCTCAGCGCTTGCTTCAAGACATCAAGATTCAGAATTAACGTGCTTTGTTGAGAAGACAAGGAATGACCAAAAGCAACACAGATAAAGTTGTGTCTTTATTGCTGATCAGATGGGCAATTTCTTGCCTATGCTGGAGAAGGCAATTATTTAAACCATCTTCCTAACAAGGAATCTTTAGCAGCATTAAATGTAATTAACTAATGCAGTGTGTTAAAGAAAAGGTCAAAGAGGCCTCTTAGCTTTAAAAGTGTAATTTTAAAACATTTAACATCTTCCAGTCCTTGGAAGAACATCAACAAAAAGCGAAGTATTAAAGCTACCAGTCAATGACACCTCTTGAACAAGAATATTCTCTATCTTAAATACCATCTTCATTCTTTGATTTTATTCCATTTCTTTCCCTGTATTTGTTTTATGTCTGTGTGTTTGTTGTTAAAGTGACATAGCATTTCTAGCACTTCGCTCAGTGTATGCCTTTTCCTTCCCTTTTCCTTCACAACTGCTCCAGACTGATCGCATAAACCCAGATGACATAGATTTAGAAAACGAACCCTGGTATAAATTCTTTTCAGAGCTGGAGTTTGGACGTCCGGTAAGTGAGGACAGAATATTGATATTTACACATTAGGAAAAAATATTTTTAGAATGAGGAATTTAAATTACCAAATTCAGCAAGTATATGCCAGTAAAATTAATGTAATTTTTTTTTTTGAGGAAGGGCAGTAAAGTCCCATGAATATAAGTATTTTTTTCAAATACACTCTTAACTTGCTAGAATAGTTATAGTAATAGCTTTAATCAGAAGTACGTATTAGACATATAGTAGTGTGTAAGTATTTAATAACAAGACAAATCTAATGATAAACAGGGATGTTTGCTAGTTTCCCTACATTTTTGCATTTGGCTGGATTATTTTTGAACAATCTTCTAGGACAGAAAAACATGTCAGTTTGTGTTAGGGATGCTAAGTTACAAATCACGTATTTTACTTAAAGGACTATATCTAAATTTAAATGTATGAAGCCATAAACAAATTTCTCATGGCAGGAAATACTGAGAGGTTTTTTTTGCCTTTTTTTCATCTCTTGTATGCATACATGCAGAAGATGTATTTTGTACCTGAACACAGAGATATGGGTTTCCTCTGTTTTCAAGCTGAGCACCTGTTTGAACCGACAGACTTCAGTTCTGCTCCAATTTTCACAAATCGCTATTACCCAAAAAAAGGGCTCTGGCAACCAGATGCTCGTTTAGACCTGCTGCAAGCACTTATGTTTAAAATTATAAACCTGAGGAGTTCTGTCTGGTTGAAACACCTAAAAATCAGAAATATCTCCATCTATCACATTTGAATTCTTAAGAACTTGCAGTTCTTCTGCAAATACCATAGGCTTAATTGTATCTAAGCACCAAAGGCTGTCTGTATATTTTTTACAAGGGTAGAACAGTAATATTGTCCTTGAGGCAAGATTGAGAACTAGGTTTCACTTCCTCCCTGCACAATGCCTTAACAACTAGGTTAGAGATGCACCTGCTCTTGCTTTTGCACACTCCCTCTCTGGCTCCACAGAGCTCAAATTCTTTCCTGTACACTCTTAACATCTCTAGGAAAAAGGATAGCAAATGTTTTCATCCCAGAAGAATGTCTAAGAGGATAGTTGGAGTATCCAGACAGGTAGAAGACAGAAGTTAAAATCCCCTTAGAAAAAAGAGGGAAGTAAACCCAAGCATTCCCTCAGTCTTTTTGAGCATTCTCATAGGGTCCCCCCAAGATTTTTTGAGATTAAAAAACAAAAGCATCTGGCCACAGGCAGGAAATCTGAAGTAGACATGAGCTTGAGAGTATCAGGATTTAAAATATCTCCATTCTTTTCTTTCCCTGTTAGCTAACAGTTCTCTGGAAGCCCATCAGAATTTTAATTAGTGGCGTGCCAGGCTACATGAGAAACCTGAGCACTTGACACAGGGTCTTGGAGGACACCCTGGAACCAGGCACCTTAGTCCGTTTCTGTAGCTAGCCATAAGCCAAAATCAGAACTCCCTGCTACTTCAGGGAGAGCAGAAGAGAAAGCAAATCACATACACTCTTTTAAAACCTTAGTGTTTTAATCATAGCATTTTAAAAAATTACCCATTGAATACCTGCTGAAAATAAAAAAAAAATAGAAGTTAAATGTATCTGGGTTTAATTTCTTGTGCAGTGGTCTATAATGTTATCACATTTTCATGGATTACTTTTTATGTCCATTATCCAGCTATTGAAGCCATATTGTCATTCCTCCCTCTAGGTGGGCAGAAACAGTACAGATAAATTCTTCTGATGAACTATATCTCAACAATATTATACTGATAATGATAACTTTTAAGATAAAATATATTGAAATTCCTCCAACAGAGCGTAACTGTGATGCTTTACACTCTTCTATCTCAGTATTAAAAACTGCCAGTATTTATTCAAATTTTACCACCTAAAGTTACTAACATTTTATTAAGGTATTTAAAAAATAACAAATTTATCCTTCCATTCTACCCATGTGTGTCACTCTTTGTATCCGACACTGTCAGCACTTAATTTCTAACTGTGTCACCTTTTCCACATGTTTCATTCCTTGCTGCCATTGATTCTACTCCATTTCATCTCTACACTTCTGCTTTTATGATGCAGCCACCTAAAAAGCTTTTGGACTATGTTCAAGAGAGTTCTTCTGGTGTTTCCAATGAGGTAAATGAATGGTTCTTTTTCAGATGATTCTCTTGGGAAGAAGGGTTGGAATGCTCACCATTTATGGCTTAAGTTTGTTAAAATTTAGCGGTTTCCTTCTGATAGCTATGAGACATTTCTAATTCACAATCATTGTATCTTTGTCTTCATATCTTTCCAGATCACTAGTGCATTGGGATGTTGATCTTATTATCCTAGGAACTGTGAGTCCTTATCCCCAAAACTTCTGAGAGATTAACACCCAGAATTACAAAACAGTCCATACGTCTCTAACTCTTTGACAAATTCCCACTTTTCAGAGTTGGGCAAGTGCATTGCACAATTAATCCATCAGCACAGTATTTTTTTTTTATTATTAAAATATCTGACTGCAAATTCTGTGTGTCAAGTGAAAGCCTTTGTGGCTAAGCTGTCATTTCTCCAATTAAGTATTTATGACTAAGGTTGCTCATCAGGTAAAACAGCAATTAATAGTACTGTTGTAATTTATAACTCAGGATTGACAGTTGCTGTCAGTACTCCAAATAAAATTCATCAAGATCAGTTAGTGGGCTGTCATTGCCCTACTCTGAGTGGGAGAGATTCAGGCTTTCCTTCCTTCTCCACTCCCTCCCCATTTTTACAGCATTAGGGCAAAAGTCCGTGAATCCTCTACTGGCAACTTTGCTTCATATGGTGGCTTTACTTTATTCATGTTTGTGATTCACTCTCATCTTCCGTAGTGTCTCCAAAAGTTAAACTCAAATTGTGGTCTTAAATTGTTAATTGTTTGCAATTTACTCTGGTTCGGTTTTAAGCTTTCTATGTATCTAGAGAAACCTCATAGTTGTGAAATTTGGGGCCAGTTCTCTGAAAGAAACAGCTTCTACGCCTTTTCTAATTCCTGTTGGTTTTCAATACAATGAGGAAGACAATTTAAAAGCCCTAACATGACTTTTAAATATTCCCATGTTCAGTAGGTCTGGGTAAAATGGCTATTAAGTAACACTGGTTTTCTCTTGGATTAATTTACATAAACTCCTGTCTTTAATTTTGAAATTTTAATAATCTTTGAATATGATAAATCATGTTCAAAAACTACAGCAACTTAATATTTCTCTGGAGGGGGAGACTATTCAAAATAACTTGATAAAGTATTATAACCATCATGCAAACAAGCCTATTTGTTATTTACCTTTTATTTTTGCCTACTTTCCCTAGCTTCATTTTCAGTCATAATTAAAGCCTTGATGCATGAAAACAGCTAAAATACTGTTTAATTTTAAATATATATCTCATTTTTTTTAATGAAAATCAAATCAATGTATTCCAACAAGTCTGTATTTGGTAGTTTGGAGTTGTCATCTCCAATATTTAATTACTTTTTTCAAGTGGCCTTTATTCATATAGAGCAGTGTTGAATGTTCTGCAAGATGACTAATTATCTTTGGAGATGGGGGAGTAGGAGAGATGTGTTCAGTTGCGCCATCTAAAAGTGAGTCAGTGCCCAAGGCCTGACAGGACAGCTGTGAACAGTAAAAGAAGCAGTAAAATTAACCACATGGCAGTGTTTACTTTCACCTTTCCCCTGTATGTCACATCAATGAAGCTCCACCTGTGGAGAGAAGGTATAAACTCCACACATTCTACAAACAGTAACATATGCCTGTGGTAAAAATTAGTGTTGTAGAATGGGCAGCGTACAGGATCTGTCATATAGAAAAAACCTCAAAGCCAGCATCGAATAAAGGATAAAAGGGCAAGTTACATTCAAGGTGATAAGGGAATCTTAAAGGATGAAAAGCAAAAGCCATCTAGTAGCCCAGCAGTCAATTTTGGCATGATACACACTTCTAGGCATCTTAGGCTGATCACTAACACACTGTGTATGGCCTGGGGAGTGCTGTGGATAAGGAAGTTCCCTCTGGTGTGATTTCCATAGTGTGATTTACCCATAGCCTTCCATAGGATACAGTGGGGATCTGCTCCGCCCTTGGGAGTGACATCATGGTCTGTATAGCCATGGAGCCACTACAAGTGGTGGGAAGCAATCACTGCCTCAGGGCCATTTGGCCACTGTCACGTCACAGGTGGTCAGTGGTCACTAGTGGAAGTGGTTGGCATCTGCACAAAAGAATCCACAATAACAGTTTATCTGCAGTGTTTGTGCCGCCTCATGCAACAGTTCTAAGAGATCACCTGTGGTCCCGAGTTTCCGTCCTCTGCTGGTTCCAGACCGTGGCAGTGACTGGCCAAGAGGAGGAAGACGGTTGTGGCCAGTTTTGAGATGAGACTCGGACGTTTTCCAGGACAGGCTGCATGCGTGTTGTATGGGTAGTGTAGGGAAGCACACAGACCTGAGGCCTTTGCTTACTGTGGTTATACTGGCTGTCGGTGTGAGCAACGCTGTGTGTGGCATCTATGGTTTTATTGCAGACAGACCTCTCAGTATTGGATATATCTTAAAATCACTGAATTTGGAAGTGGTGGGAGAATCGTCACAAAGTACTTTTCAGCCTTCAGAGGGTGTAAAGAAAAACTTGAAAATATGAACTATTTGAACATTAAAAACTCAGGAATAGATATCTTCCTCAGAATGTATTTTAAAAGAAAAATAGCATGGTATTTTGTTTGGACAGAAGAGGTGATCAGTAGTGCACTCATCATGACCCCAATACACATTCCAGATATTGAGAAATAAAATAGGAGTAATTTCCTAGGTGCTAACGGCAGGTTTATTGTTTGAGAATATCTGATGATCATCAGCATCACCTCCATAACACAACTGGCTTCAAAACTCAGGCTTGTATTTAATCTGCTTGTGGAAAGGAGGTTTGATTCTTTACTCCTTTCCTGCAGCAGATAGTATGGGTTTGGTTTTACTGTGCCCCTTCTCTCTAATGTTTAAATCCACTGATTTTATGAGCTAGGTTACGGACTTTGAATATTACAAGTGTCTGTTTCTGTTCTTCACATTCACATCCCCAGATCAGTTTTCATATTAAGATATCATAAATAGTTTCTTTGTCACTTAAGAACAATGCAATGACATATGATTTAAAAAACACCTTGAAATCTATGTTTGGATAGGAAATTAAAACTTACAAGAAATAACTTCACTTTTATTTGCAGAAAAATACGTTGATTTTAGCAAATTTAGCAGCTGAAAATAAGAGGCTTGATCGTATGCCACAGTCTTGTGTGCTCTCCTACCAAGGAAAAACACTTATGTGGGGCACCACTGCACAGAAAGCCACCTGATAGAGCGTACATCGTTGTGTGAATGAGGCAAACCTTTACTGATGGAAACATGAGAGAAGCTGGGCACACAATCAGTAGTGTTGGGGGCCTGTCTTCAACAGACATGTCCCAGCGGGAGAGCCGTCCTTGTGACACCACTGATGCACACTTCCCTTCCCGTGAGAATGGGACATATGTCCCTCTACCTCACCTTGCTCTTCTTGAATAACTTGGATACCTTAATTCCCAGATTCTGTGAAGATCTCTCATACAGAGCCTGGAAACAGCAGATGAGCGTGGCTTGAGGACATGTTAATTTGCAAAGAATGAACATTATAGGAATCCCTAGCAGGTGGACAAATTGCCTTTGGTATTTTTTCAATGCCACTTTCCCCTTCCTCCTGTAGTGCTCATGCTGGGGGTTGCATGCTTGTCATTCTCTACTGTAAATGAGATGCAGGTGAAGAATGACTTGAGGAGGGATTCTACCTTTGAGGTTATACAGTATGTCATTCTGATCCAAACTGGAATTTAGGAACATAACAGTATTTAACAGTGAAAACAATAGTAGTAATAAGTAGTAACACAGGAGAAATACGTGACTGCTGGCCTACAAATCAAAGAACCTACTTTTAAGAAAAGATAGACATATTTTAACCTCATGCAGAAGTCACTTTAAATATGTTCTAGGAGACTTACAGTCTCTGCAAAGTAGCTTTAAAGTCTTTGAATTATTACCCTCAGCTGCCATTCTTTCCAAAAGTCAGATTTTTTTTTACCTGATTTGGATGTGATTTAAATTAAATTAGAGTTTAAAAGTACTTAAAAAATTGGAATTATCTTAGCTCAAGTTTTAGATAACATTTGTTTCATATTGGGGCATGTTTGTGTGGCTCTCCCTGTCCCACAGTATAGTGAATTTTAGTATAATACAAAAATTAAAGCTTCAGTTAGTGTCCTGATGGGATCACTTGGTATGTGATTCAGGTCTTAAAGAACAAAGCCAGCTGACAAATGAACTCTAAGGGAACAATCATATTGTCTTTATAGTGTCCCACCTGTAAAAGGAGTTTAAACAGTTACTCTAGAATGTCATTTAAAGTGCACAGTCCTACAAAATCTGTTCCCAAATATTCTAAGACTACAGGTGACTTCTGGAGGTATACCTAAGTGTGAGTTAACAAACCTGGGTAAAGTTCTATTCATAAACTTGCAAATCAAATCACTGGAGGGAAAAAAAATCTAACAAAATAAAGGACTTCTACAGGCCATGAGTGCCATTACTACTGCAGTCCTTTGGTACAAATATTTTTCCATGCTAGGGAAAAGCCAAGAAGGTTCTCTATAGAGGGGAAAAATACTTCCTGCAGCTTAGAAATCTGTATGATAGTTCTATTTCTAGTCCATTGGGTTAGCTCTGAAATGACATGCCAAGAACAAGAAGGAAGTTTAATTCTTGAAACTCGCTTCTTTGTACCCATGAATAAATACCCCAGGGACCATGCAGTTCATTCTAGATTCATACCTGGTTACCAGAATTGTAGTATTACTTAATTCTGACCAAAGGCTTGAAATGGTTAATTTAAAATTAATAGTCATTTAAGGTTGACTTTGTATTAATAATATAATTATGGAAGTTCCATCTCCCAGTGTTCATGCAGTAGCTACATCTGTAACTCCATAAGCAATGACCAATGTTCTATGATGAGAACTGTTCTTACCAGGATTATAAGATATATAAGGCAGTTGCTGACTACAAACATCATGGGATTTACAAAAGTTGCTGGCTATAATTGATTGTGAGATTTTGGTGAGTAACTGGGGGATGAGAAGAAGCTTTGCAGACCTCACGTGTACATGAAGGAATTATTTTCAGATTTTTATATTTTTATAGTAAAGATTTGTTTCAGCTGTTCTGTATCTGGTTTTGAAAGGTGGGTAGAAAAGCATGATTTGAGATCATTATTTAGTAGTGCTTTACAGGAAAAAATATTACTGAAGAAGAATAGGAAATGAAATGCAGCGATGCTTTTTAAAAGCTGCATAATTTATTCTCATGAAATGTTGCAGTGTCTATGATGGAGTGCCCAGGCTGTTAATCATCATGGGCTGTTGCTATAGGATTTGTCACAGAGTAACAAAGAGTCATCAAACATGATAAGCAAAAATTGTCACTCTTTTTTCAAATACAAATATGTAACAATCCATGTATTTGTTTTCACAGGCTTCCTTATATCATCACTATTCAACAGACAGAGGCCTGGATAGGCCCTCTAGGTAAGAAATACCATCTATTACTTCAGCAGACACAGATTTTCCAGCCTGAGGGTCTTCTTTTGGACCTGAAATCAGCAGATTCTGTGAAGAGTCAGATTTTAACATTCACCTTGTGAGCTACTGGCAAGTTAGATGCTTAGAGAGGGTGTTGATTTTGATACTGATGTGTAGATTTTATTTTAGTTTTACAAGGACTTATTGTTTACATTCAAAATAAACCATATTGTGTTCTGTCTTTCCACTACCATGCATGAGCTTCTCTCTGAACAGCAGTGATTCGTCCTTCACCCTTACTGCCTGCAGCACATTCAAGTGCTGTTTTCTTAAGCATGCTGCCTTGACTGTTCTTGGTCTTGTCTTTTTCCTATCTTTGTTCTTAAATTCTAGCTCCAAAAAATAGTCCAAAAAAAAACTTGATGCATATAGTTCAAAGAAAATGGCATAGTAATTTTGTAAAACTTTAAAACAATCAGGTTAAGAACAAATTCGTCTTTTCCCTGTGAAGTAGGCTGTAAGATGTGTGAGACCAGTGCTTCTTCCCGTTACGTGTTTTTCATCTATTTGTTCTGGCATTTTTTAATCCATAAACCAGTAATATAATTATGAGCTTACTTCTTAAATTCCTGAATTCTGATCTCAGAATCAGACTGCTAATGATACTGCTTTTTTCTGTAGTTCTGCAAGTACTGCGAGTGACTACAGAAAGCGAAGGAAGTCAGAACCTGCTGTAAGTCATCAGAGGGCACACAGTGATCAGAACGCAAACAGACCTAACCTGGGCCGTACAGACACACAGGGCCCATGTACCACCCTTAGGAAGCCTTTAACTAGCTCATCTCCTTCTTCTCCATCAAGAGCAAAAGGTAAGAGGAGACCACATTAGTTGGCAGAAAACTACTGATGATGTGTTGTACAATATGTTGGTAGCAACTGCCTCCTGTCGCTCGGTGCGTTGCCCCAGGGGATGTGATGTGAAGCAACAGCTTTGGGTCTTTCATGAAAGGCTAACTTGTTTATTCTTATGTACATAATTTTAAGCTGAAAAGCTGGATTTGTAACAAGGATTTTCCAGTTTCAGCTGCTTGTTCTAACAAAAGAAAATTGACTAAATGAGGACTATTAATTCTACCACAATATATAAAACCCAACATTTTTATTATCTCTACTAGTCCCTTATTAGATTATTGTGATTTTAAAACCAGTTTTATTATATTGAGAAAGTAAATCAAGACAAATAACCTATAAGATTAAAGATGTGTTTCCAGGACAGTAGACCTTTTAAATCCATAGCTGATGTCTTAGACATTGTCAGTTATCAGGACCTAATGTAATCATAGTTATCAATCAATATCCATAGTTATCAGGACCTAATTTAATCAAGAAAGCATCTATAGTCTGATTTTTTACTTTCTAAGTCCTTGGAAGTATTGATTACAGCTGATGCAATCTAACTAGCTTATTTTTGGTGAGTAAATCACCATCCTATTACTGTTTTCCACATCTCTCCAGGAAAGAGACTAGAGAATCAGTTGTTCATTTGGATTTGGAGATGGCTTTTTAGAAAGACAAAAGGCTTCCATTAAAACATACAATAGAAGAAATATATAAAGTAATACTGTATACAATAAGTCTCCTTCTGTTTAAATTATTATTTGCTTAATTGCTCTATTTTGTAGCTGTACTAATCAGTAAACTTCTGTAAATGTAAATTCCCAGTGAAAAGAACATAACATCCAGGCTGCAACAGAATGCATCAAAGAAAAGCAGTGAGCAGTATTGAGAGTGAAGTGGTTGAAAAGCAAATGTATTTTAAACCCAGTGTTATAGCAGTAATTTTAAGAGTGGATAAACTCATCTATTTGGTATACCAGGCCAGGCAGTAAAAGGTTGATAAACTCCATCTACCTGCATGTACCTTTGACTCCACTACCAATAACAAGCACTAAGCATGACTTAAACACTTCCTGTGTTTGAAAATCCTTCCATTAAGAATATCTTCCACGGCCAATTAGCTTTCAGAAGGTGACACTCTGTTCTCTCCCAGCATTATGACCCTTGTAGAATGTTAATTTTTCTTGAAATTAACCAATTTTTTAAAGAAGGAGCACATTATAAACTGATCAGCATGAATTTTGAACTCAAGTGTTTCAGTTTCAGATCTAGATTCAGTTTTTTCTAGAAAGCAGGCTGAGCTGTTTGAAGCATCCTTCCTGAACTGAATGTTGCCACTTGAGACCGTTCTTGAAAGTTCAGTGCAATTAATAAAGACCACCGTTCCAAATTTTGTCTAGTGTCTTCTAGATCTACCATGTGCATAAAAATATGTCTTAAAGCTTGAAAACTCAGGCCTTTGTTGTGGAAGTCAATCTAAGGATTATTTTTGCTTCTGCGTTCTGGTTAGGCTCAGTAAACTGATACACCTTCCTTTACACTTGTATAGCACTTCCTGAACTGCCTTGTTCTGCCCTGCATGAGCTGTACAAAACACCGCTCCCTTCAGTGCTATCACACAGGGGAGGAGCAGGCTACCTGTGAATGACTGGGAGAAATTTCCTATTTGATCTGATATAAATATTTACCTTTATTTTAACTATCTTAGAAAATGCAGATGCAGTGAACTCTTGAGCATTATACGGGTTAAAAATCCTAAACAACTTTTCCAGAATGCCCAAGTGGAAAAGTTAGTATTTTCCTGAGGTCTGGATTTGTTGTTTGGCTTCCTCTTTGAATCCTTTGCAGCTGTTACTGTCTGTTGACCTGCTTAAAACTCCCGATTAATCTCCAATTAATGCTTGGTTTCCTATGTTGCTTTAATGGCAGGGGCTGTGGAGGAGATAACATCTCCATAATTAATAAGGAATTCTTTTTGTTGTTCACGTTATCATGAGGGCATTTTTGCAGCTGGAAAATAACTTAATTATTAGCTCCGCTGTCCTAGGCTGTAACAAACTATGTACTGACCTAAGTTAATAGATGCACTAATTGCTGTTTCTTTTCTAGTCTTTCTAATACTTACTGATGCTAATTCCAACTTTCTGAATCTTTTAATTTCTGGCAATGTCTCTTTTTTACCATGCTGCTCTATGGATTATAAAGGTGGGGATATTAGCAAAGTATATCCATCCCTTTTAAGTTACTCGGTGCACAACCACAACACCTCAAATGAATTAGATTACTGTAGCACTTACAGACAACATTTAGCTGTTCCAAATGATTCAAGAAGGGCAACCAGCTACAAGAATGGCTGGCAAATGACTCGCCAAAATGCAGAAGTCTGGAGTAGCACAGAGGAAACTGCTTCTCCAAAGAGGAAATCTCGTAGCTGTGATGACCTGTTAACAGATGATCGTGATAGCTATCCCGATGCACAGGCCAAGGCTGAAAGCATGGGCTCTCTATTATGTGAGGAGGACTCCAAAGAAATTTGCTCAATGAACTGGAACTCCCCATATGTTGAGGGCCGTGGAAGTGGTAGGTCAAGAGTTCGTCACAGATCTGCACATGATGCTCCGGGTTTCCTGAAGATGTACAAAAAGATGCACCGCATCAATCGCAAGGACTTGATGAATTCTGAGGTGATTTGTTCTGTCAAGTCCAGAATACTGCAATATGAAAAAGAACAGCACAAAGGTATTCTTCAAGGATGGAGAGAGTCTTCTACTGAGGAGGTGCCCAGAGACATGGTGCCAACCAGAATATCTGAGTTTGAAAAGTTAATTCAGAAATCAAAATCAATGCCGAACCTTGGTGATGACATGTTGTCAACTGTTACATTAGAGCCTCCTAAAAATGGCTTGTGTCCAAAGAGGCGATTTTCTATCGAATCCTTGCTGGAAGAAGAAACTCCAGTCAGACATCCCTCTCAGGTACAACGGAGCTACAAGTCTAAAACCCTGGTGCCAATTCATATTGAAGTGACCAGTGATGAGCCACAACGATCTCATATAGATTTTTCAGACAGCGATCAAGATGGAGTGGTTTCTGATCTCAGTGACTTTATCCAGATAGAGGGTTCATCCTTTTGTAGTGAAAGTGACTTTGATCACTTTTCCTTCGCTTCATCTGAAAGCTTTTATGGATCGGGCCATCACCACCACCACCATCACCACCACCACAGGCATCTCATCAGCTCCTGCAAAGGGCGATGCCCAGCATCCTACACCCGCTTCACCACCATGCTAAAACATGAAAGGGCTAAGCAAGAAACCACTGATGATCCAAGGAGACAGGAAGCAGAATCTGGCCTCTCTAAGATAGCATTCCTAGTCAGTCCAGTGCCTTTCCGGAGGAAAAAAAGTGCAGCTCCTAAAAAACAAACTGACAAGAAAAAATGCAAGTCATCTGTATTTGAAGCACTAGATTCTGCACTTAAAGACATCTGTGACCAAATTAAAGCTGAAAAAAGGCGGGGAAGCTTGCCCGACAACAGTATATTACACAGACTTATTACTGAGCTGCTTCCAGACATTCCAGAAAGGAATTCATCTCTTAAAGCTCTGAAAAAGAGTCCCACGCACCAGCCTTTTCATCCACTGCCTCAAGATGGTGCTATCCATTGTCCACTGTACCAGAATGATTGTGGAAGATTACCTCTTAGTGCCTCTTTTCCAGACATGGATGCAACTAACAACAATGATAGTGCACTGTGTTTCCAAGGTGGATTAACTTTCTTCCTCTATCCTTGTGATTGACTTATCCAACCTTACTCCCTGTGTTTCCCACCCTTTCTCATTCCACTTTGTGTCATCTATAAGAAGCTTTCATCCCACAAAATTCTTAGTGAAGGACATCTTTTTCACATAGGTGTTGAGGGCAAATAAATTTGCTGTCTATTCACAAAATACAGTAATCAGGACAACTGAAGTAGCAGTGCATTTCAGCTAATTGATTATTAGTTTTATAAATTATAATGATATTAAGCAATGAATTCATGCATCATAAGATGCTGGTCAAACTGAAAACAATAAGCAGATAACCTTTCCTTTATTACTAAGAAAAAAAGAATCTGCATCTAAAAATGTGTTGTACTATATAATTTTGTTAAATGTAAGTGATAAAAATGCTACTAATTCTGCCAGTATCATAGAAAATTGATTCTGTTTTCTTATGAATCCACTGCTTTGTATTACTTTTTGTGAATAGATGTGAAGGTCATTTTAGGAAGTTTCCATTTCCACTGTTCAAACAATACAATTTTCCAATTTCTGTGGCAGCAAAATTAATTCTTTTCATAGAATTTCAGTATGTCTGTGAAATTTTGAGAAATTTCCTAGCCTCTTCGAAGGAAATTTCTCAGTAATCAAAACTTGAATTAAATTGTCAGGGTAAGTATGACCAGTCGGTTTCTAAAGTTACTGCTTTGAGTTGTTTTGTTTGTTGCTCTGCTTCTTTTTTTTTCCCCTTTTTTTTTATTCCCCCCGCAAAAAAAATTGCTTGAAAGATATTCTTGAAATCCCAAATGGATGTAAGAGAGAATGTCTTTAAAACATAAATTATGCAATATTTGATCAGACCCATCTTATCCTTATTCTCACGTACTTTTGTGTAACTTTTAGAAGCTGTTACCATCTCTTCTTAACCAGTTATAATAGACATATTTACAATAGAAAACTAGGTTAAAAAATTTGGTTAAATAAAATTAAAATATAAAATACAGTTCAGAATGGAATTAGTCATACTTGAGGCCTGATCATGATTAACCCTGTCAGACAGTACTACATGGTGAGACTGAAGTTGTTGAAAAATGTGCTGGTCACATATAGTTGCTAAATGAGAATTTTCCAGTCCGTGAAAATGAGGAAATCCATAGTGTAAAGTAAATGTGGATTTCTAATAGCTTTTGCAGCTATGAAGGAGCCTGGCATGAGGAAAGCAATATGCTCTGTCAACATTAATATCCCTAAAGTAGCGTGGAGAATGAGTAAAGCAGAATATTCCGTTAGTTTCCATCAGCACCAGTCATGGCTGAGCTCTACTTCTAATCAAGTTTCGTGTTTTGTTGGATCTGTGTGTCTTTTACAGCCACACAGAGACCTGGAGGTCATAGCAGATGACTGAAAACTACCAATATTGATTGCATAAGGAGCTGTAGAGAAAAAAAAAGAAATTGTTTGTCCTAAAATTTCTGCATTTTCAGTCCTTTTCCATATCCTTCTCTTACTGCTAGGAATTCAAAAAAATAATAATAATAGATGTGTTTGGAGTCGTTGTATCTTTAGGTTTATGCAGTGGGCATACATCCTCATTCAGGAACACATGCCATATCAAAAAAGCTGTCCAGAACTGCAGCTGTGATATACTTGTTGGGAATGACATGCTCGCAACCAATGGCATAAACAATAAAATTATCTCATCTCTTTGCCTCCGTTGTATTTATCAATAGCCTCAAGTTTTTGTGGCTTAGCCAACAACCAGTTAGAATGGATTTGATGCTTCAGTTCTTTTTTTTGTTCCGCTTGTATTTCTTTAGAAATGTGTGAGCTTGGTAACAACAGATTGTGGGAATGAAGTAAAAGGAAGACAAACATAAATCACGTTTCCACTAGGAAGTACCACTGTGGTAGTAGGAGACTAAAACAGTACTTCTCAGAAGAGGCAGTTCATTAAATAGTTCTATTTTCATTTCACATTGGCAGCTTGCAGAGCTATAGAATGTATAAGATTTTGATTTTATTCTTATTAAAACATGAGAAGATATTCACCATCTTGTAATAAACATTGGTAAACTGTGCTTTAGAGAAGTCTGCCACATAGATTGGTGAGTAATATGATTTGTATTCCATCTCTTAAAACAGAATTGTTTTTATGAAGTAACATCCCTTTAAATTCCCTTGTGCTGCCTAACATGTGCCCCTGGTAAAGTAGAAATGCATCTTAGATCACTCAGGAGGAAACAATGTTTCTTCACATTTTGTCATTGAAGCATGCTTGAATCATGTGTTGTGCATGTAATTCTGTGTTTATAGTGTTGGCATTCCAAAACAGTGTCACGAAACCTGATGAAGTCCCAGTACTGCTGTCATGTCTTCCACTTGACCCAGTAGGGGAGCATTCCTTTTCACAGTGAGGCATAAATATGCCCTCTCGTTCCTCTACCGTGTCGTTTCTTCTGCTGTGGATCAGAGGACAGCCTTAGCCTTTGCTTAAAGTTAGAATTTTTTTTCCTTTAAAGTGCACTTTATCATCGTATCATGTGCTTTTCTTTCTATTAAAGGTAAAACAATAGATTTCAATGTCTTTTCACCCCCCTAAATGAAACCAGGCAGCATCACAGATTTGAATTGTTTTGTTTATGGTAGTTTCACATAATTTCTGTTTTCAGTAGACCAGGAGTCTCCTGGAAGCTATTCTTCTGCTTTCACTGATGTGGGACGATGTACTCCAAGGGAGAGAAGAGGAACTACAGACAAAGAGGTACTGAAACAATAAATAACACAGTGATATCCATATGGAAAATTGGTAACATATTTGAGACAAGACTTGTGTTGGTTTTAAGACACTACAAAAATGCAGACCAAAGGAACAGTTACTTATCATCATATGGATCAGCATCTTCCTTTTTCATTAAGGAGATTGGTACTTCAAGAAATTAAATAATATCAAGCTTTGTAAGATAAGGGCTTTTCTTCTATTTATTGTTAAATAGATCTGGACAATTCTAAATTCACTAGTCATTGATCAGCTCTGTCAAGGCGGAGTGGAGTGTGTGTTCGGAACAGAGAAAAAGAACAGATGTGACTGGGGAAAGGCTCTTTAGAAACCCAAAGTGTTACCCAAAGAAACTGCCTTGGTAGTTTCAAAACTGATACAAAACATCTGCATTTCACCATTATTTTTGTTTGTAAAGCAAACCACTGCTGTCAGTGGATTAGACAAAACCACTTATCCTAAGAGCAGTCTCTAACATCTGTAGCAGTTGGTGATTGTGATTAGATACTGATTGCTTGTAGTAGTGCTTTGGAAGAGGAAATGGAAGCAGGCATACCACCTTTAAAGTAACACAAAGTATCACTGAAAAGTACTTACTGAAAATAAAGTATATTATTCCGCATCTTCAGAATGCTTATAGATCTAGAACTATAAATGCTCTCCAAACAGGCTTCATGGATTTTACTAAATCGTAAAGTACATTTAAATTAACCACCATCTACAGACCATGGATTGTTAAGAATTTCAGTTGATTTTTATTAAAATATTGCACAGAATAATGGCAGCATAAAAGATTACTATATTTTAATTGCTAATATGTAAGATTTTGCTCTAGGCTATCTACCTTGGTAAATGGTGGTATGGTTAGAACTGAATTCAGATCCATTTACACCCCACTGACATGTTTATATTGCTGCAATTTGATTTGAAGTCTGATTTTTTTAAAAAAATACTTCTCATTACAAAATACAGGCTAACAAAGTTCCAGGAGCCATATTGTGTGTTTCTTTTAAAGAATCTAATGACATAGGAAGTCATGTTTCAATTTGAAAATACGTAAAATACTTAAATTACAGGCCATTTTTAAGATCACTTTAAAAGGTTTAAAAATATGAAAGGGGAAAGGCATCTCTGTTTCCAGTATGTTTTGTACATTTCAAAGTATTTTGTATTTAAACAGCTTCACTGTTCTTTTAATATTATCCCCTTTCTTCTGTTATTTGCTTTAGTAGTTACAGTACCAGCTGTGCCAAATCAGGAAAGACTGAAAAGGGCTTAGCTACAGTTGATATGAATACCCCCTCCTGTCTAAAAGACTGTTTTTAATAAGAGCAACAAACAGAAAAATGCTTTTAGACTTAGACTATCTTATTTGAAGGAGATCTGTAATGGAAAATTGCATTAGTATTGCAAAATTCAAGTTGGCAGGATCCCTATAATAACTTTAGGGACTTTTTATTATAGTGAAGACAATTCTCTAGGTATGCGAGATTAGCTAGGCTTAAAATGACGAGAAGGGAGAGAACCCAGTCAAGAACACCTGCTCTGGAATGAAGGTAAAATGCAAAATTTGTAAGTGTCCCTTTTTATTCTTGTCATAAAAAGATGTGCACCTTTACACCATTACAAATAGTATCTCTCAGACATAGCATAATCAGCTCATTCTAGTCACTAGTACATCCTAGAGAGGCATTGTTTAGAACATGGCCATCTTACCTGTGCAAGTGCTTGCAGAGAAAGACTAAATCACTTTACCAAACACCCTTGTGTGGTACTGCTTACCACTTCTTGCACCTTCCTCTGAAGTGTCTGGTCCTGGCTACTTGTCAGAGGCAGACAGTCCGGGAGTGAAGCTGTTGGGTCAGATCACAGTTCACATTTTCATCACGGCTTTGAAAACAGTGGAAGTGTGTCAGCCATACTGGTGAGGAGAGTTAGGGCTGTTCTACAGGTTTATTTTTGAAACTATATTGAGCTTACACGTACTTGGTGACGGAAGTTGATGAATGTATGAAAGAAATGATACAACGTGGTTGCCTGTGATAGCAAGAGAGCTGCACAGATGACTCAGATCACCTCCAGTCCTGTGCTTTCTTAAAACTGTGAATGTAATTATAGAAATTAAAAATATTCCAACCATTTCCAGCTGTCAGAGTATATATATAAAAATGTAATTCATCATTTGCAATTGAAATTAAAGATAACAGAAAAAGCACCTAAAATACTACAGAATATTAAGTATGTGTATTTATGTTGTACATAGAGATCTAGTTTCCTACAAGTCACATTGACATAGTTAACTTTTTTATTTACTTTAGTACTTCTCTTAAAGTTGAAAAGTAGTCTGCATTAAAATTTAGCTCTTTCTGGTTTTAGAACACTAAGTCCCAAACACCTAACTGCCTTAAAAATAAAGCCATATATTTAACTGCAAGAACCACTGTAAAGCTCATCCTTTTCTTTTTGGATCTTGGTCACCTTTTTAGAAGTTGAAACACATTTATCATATAGTAATACTACCTGAATGTATTAATCACTTTGCCTATTTTTCAGAAACTGCCAGCTAGAGCTGTATATGACTTTAAAGCTCAAACTCCTAAGTAAGTACTAGACTTTTGTTCATTTAAGAATTCGTAATTCAAGCAGACTCTTTCTACCACTTAACTGGTGTTTGAGCCAGTTTCAACAGCAAATGCCATGGCCATGAGGACCCTGCTTGCTGTCACAGTAGTCCCTGCATTAGCAAACTGTGAGAAGTTACTTTGTAGTAAAAATGTCTTAAATTAGTACATTCTCCATTGCGTCTGTTTGAACATATGAATAGCTGTGCATCTTCAGCCTTCTAGAGCACAGGTTGTGAGGGACACCCACTGAATGCTCTTCATTTGTTGTGAATTACATTAAGGTGACAGAGGGTAAAGTGCTTAAAATACGATCATAGATAATGAGTTTATCAAAAGTCTGTGTAATGCTTCAGCATCTTCCTGTCTGTCTTAACATACACAGGCTTTCTGCAGGATGTGACATGGCATGACATATCAAGACAAAAAGCAGTGGTCCGTAACAAAAACAAGATTGGGAGCCACTGATTCAGGATGTGAGAGAGTCAAAGTAGAATGTCTACATTTCATTTCTGCTGTTGTTCCAATGTTCATTTAAACATTCTTTAGATTGTTTAAATTTAAACAATCTTTAGATATGGCCAAACATTGACACTAGAATTACATTAGCTGTGTCTAGGACAAAACTCACAACTGAAATTACACAGAGCAGCACATTAGCTCTTGAAAAAACAAATGGATGATACAGCAAACATCTCCCAAGCCAGGATCTGAAAATATTCTTAATAATTTTTAAAACTTCCTTATTTTGGTATCTAACATTTAACATATCACAGTCTCTGAGTATCAAGAAATGGTGAGAACATAATCCTGTGTTCTTCATGCTTCTGAATCGCTGTCTTGAAAAAAAAAAGGGTAGAGCAGAAGCATGGGATTCATAAATGCCAGTAATTTGGTTTTATATGGTATGATCAACTGGTAAATGTAACACAGCTGTGATGCTTTTTCTTCAAATGTTTAGTTGTTACGTTCTGTTTCAGTTCCAAACTGTAAAGATCTCAGGAACCATGCAGGGAGAAGAGTTAAATGTAAAGCTATAAACATCTGATATAAATAAATTTGTTACAGAGAGCTGTCCTTTAAGAAAGGAGATACTGTCTATATCCTCAGGAAAATTGATCAAAACTGGTATGAGGGTGAGCACCATGGAAGAGTTGGAATATTCCCAATTTCTTATGTTGAGGTTTGTTCTCTGTTTTAATTCCTTTACTTAATTTGGGTAATAGGTCCACAAACCGCATGAGGATGATGAAAATCTGATTTTTCTTTTTTCTTAGAAACTTTCTCCCCCAGAAAAAGCACAGCCTGCCAGGCCACCTCCCCCTGCACAGATTGGAGAGATTGGAGAAGCTGTTGCCAAATATAATTTCAGTGCAGACACAAATGTGGAGTTATCACTTAGAAAGGTACAGTTGAGAACTGTCTTCCATCAAAATGCTGTTATGGTGTCTCCTGCTACACAGAATCAATGTATACATAAATACTGTGCTTTGGCGCACTCTGCATTCAAGATTTGCAGTGCACAAAGCTATGCCACGGGAGGAAACTCTGACATAATAGCTTGTTGGCTTGCAGTCTGTCTCAGCTACCTGCAAATAGCGTAAATGTGTTGTGCCTTTAATTTGGATTGTGGCAGAGCAGCATTTGCAATAATCTGCTAACTGCCCAGCTAAATTTTGAGTTTGCACTTCCATTATCTATTCCTTTTTTTAATTATTATTCCTGCTGTCACAATTATTACGGTAAGGTATTTAATACAGAATAAATAGAAAATTACAGAAGATAAAAGATACAGGAAAAAGCCTCAGAGATATTTTTGTGAATGTAAATATTTCATTTAATAACAGTTCTCTGTTTGTAATGTTCTGTTGTCTTTCCTATGCACATCCAGATGGCTGTACTGAACTGCACATGAGCAAAATAACTGTTTAATTTCTGAAGTTAGACACTGGACTATTAACACTGTAGAGAAACTTTATTATTGCAGATATTAAATACTTAGTCATAAGTCATCCACTGAGAAGTTCATCCCCTTACATTTTGGGGTCTTTTAAGAATTAGAGTTCATAGAAGCTTTTCAGTGGTTTATTTTGAACAAAAAAGTAAGGATAGAGATGCTTGTTGCTCACCTAGAGCCTAATCCAGCGCTACTGAAAATAATGGGTGTTTTTTACTCATTTGAAATTAGTAAATGTCAAAGAGGTCTGAAAGAACCCAGGAATAGGAACTTAGAGAAATTAGGGCTTTGGGGTAATTCGATGTTTTATTTCTTTTTAAAATTAGCTGTTGTGTTTATTGTGGTGATCATAATCTTGACAGCCCAATTTTGGTTTATTTGAAAAGTTGACTTGCACTGGTTTTCTTTTGTTCCATCTCACTAAAGACAATTGTAGTGAACTCCACACATCAACTAGAGAAACAAAATTAAAGAAACCCAAAAGAATGCAAAACTAATAGGCAAGGATTTGTTTCAAAAAGACACTTGGTGAAAAGCACATCATGTAAGCCAAAGAAGGGTGTAGCGCATGAAGTAAAAAGTTTGAATATGAAGTTGATGTTTTCCTTTTCAATTTCTACGGTCTCTAAAAACAGTGAGGCCCTGCCCATTTTACACAGGAAAAGCACTTCTTTCTCTCATATTTCCAATAGACTCACTTTTTAGTTCTCTACCTCCACTTATTCCAGTTTTACTGATAACAAAGCTCTTGCATGGACTTCATTGTTTAACTTTTATCACTCTTAATAAAAAATGGCCGTCACTGTTGCATGTTATAGTTGGGGCATTAGCTAGCAGTTTGACCAACAATTAAAACAGGTTGTGTTCCAAAGAGAAGTGTTAATGTTAATCTCCCAAGCAAGAGGAGAGGACTACATGAGATTCCCCTCAGATGAAAGAACAGCATTTTCAGTCCATGCCAAACCCCTCATTTTACTGGGATGGTAGTTTTATAAATCAATGGGAGGAAAAATGGGAAAATGGAGATGGATGCTCAAGACTGATGGGAAACAGAACTGCAGGGAAAATACTACTATGTGTTAAAATAATACCTGTTATGTACAAAATTAACTTCCAATGTATGTGCTGATAACTCATTTTCATAATGCATTTCAGGGAGACAGAGTAATTCTTCTTAAGCGAGTTGATCAAAACTGGTATGAAGGTAAAATACCAGGAACCAACAAACAAGGCATCTTCCCTGTTTCCTATGTAGAAGTCATCAAAAAGAATCCATCAAAAAGTGTCGATGACTATCCTGATCCTCCAATACCCCAAAGCTATTCTAGTGACAGAATACATCATTTAAGTTCAACTAAGGTAAGGATTTTCTGATGTTAGCTGCCACCCCTAGAGTGGGTTTAGAAGGACTTGTAATTTTTTTGTTAATGTAATTCATGACTTAGGCATTAAGTACACAACATTTTCTTTCTTGCATGGGTAGAATTACATTACTATGCTGTTAATAAATTATTTTTAATAGACAAGTGTGTCTCATATTCTGCCAGGATTTATGCTCTCTTCTTCATTGGCTATTGCATTATTTTTAGTAGAACCAGGCAAAATTTGGGCAGAAAAGTCAAGTCAATAGAGAAAAATTTATTTGGGAATCTTAGCAAGAATTTGAGCATTAAGGGTATGTCTAGCAGACTTGTAATAGTACAATGTGAAGACATTCCCATAGCACAGCTGTCCTCAAAGCCTACCGTTCCATAAGCATGCAAGACACAGCTTGCCAAGACCAGTTCTGTACCATTTGAAGCAAAGGAGAACAGCCAGTGATTCTGTACCAAAACCTTCCTCCTTTTGCCATTCGCAGTCTAGGAGGAGGCTGTTGGTACATTCTTTGGAGCGGTAGAAACTGACAGTATCGTTTCATTTAGGAGTGAGATAGATGATTGTCATCACATTGTCAATGAACTTGGATTCAGACCTTTATGGCTGTATATTTTTCACACCAGATGTGAAAATTTGTTCCGAATTGTTTTCCTTCCTAGTCTAGATAACCACCACAAATCATACTACAGGATGCTGCAGAAAGATTCCTGTGTTCTGGTTTATCATTCACTTGTGAGGCTTCGCAGTCACCTGTGCAGGGAATGTAACATTTTTGGCAGTGAAAGAAACTAAGGAAGTTTCTGCATATAAACTGTGCTTAGAATTAACATGTTATCAGTTATTTTGAACATTCAAGATGGAAACTTTTCTAGATCTTCCTCTTCACCTTTGTTGCCTATCTCTTCAGCATGGGCAGTAGGTTTTGTGTGTAATTATAAACTTACCCTGTTTTTAATCCATGTTTCATTTGATTTTGTCCCCTTTTCTACTTCTATCTACTTGCATACTTGGTGGTCATCCACATGCTTCAACTTTGAAATAAGTTCCGCATTTTCTTACTACTTTGGGGTTGTAAAAAGCTATCAAAAGATGTCATTTATAGGCAACGGTAGCCTCTGAAAATATTACTTAAGACTAAATATTAGTTAGTTTGGGACAGTTGCTAGAACAGGTCTTGTCTGGTTTTCCAGAATGTGTCACAGCAGAGAACTAGATCCTCTCTCTTCTATTCCCACAAAACTGTTCAAATAGCATCACATTCTGTAGCTGCCAACTGAGGTATTCATAAGCTAGGGCCCTTTATTGTTACAGGAATCCAGAGGGTCCTGAAGGCAAGTCAAGTGTTTGCGGCAGCTTAAATGCTCCATATTCCAGAGATGCCTCTCCCTATTTTCTGTGGAGCAGGCTTGTCTCTAAGGTATCCTGCTAAAGCTCCATAACCCTTGTTGAGCAGAGGTGGTGCTTCAGAGCATTTACATCCATATTACAAAACTATCCTGCCACTATTATTAAGTTAGTTATTACTAAATTTGTTCGTGAGAGAAGGAAATTGGTAGAAGCCTTCTTTTTAACATAGGATACTTCTGCAATGATCAGGTGAAAAAAAACCCAAAACCACCAACTTCTACTGAGATTCTTAAACAGACATCTTTTTCCTAAATTCAGCTGTATTCAGAAATGGCAATACCATGAAGAAGACATGTTGTTCCTGACTACCTAGAAGAATTTCAGCAGTCCTGAAGGTGTTCTAGGGTTTACCACACTTTCTGATACCACTTTCCCTATTCCTTTGGAGTTTTTTACCACATACCTCTTCTTGTTGCTAGAGCAATTGCACTAAACTTCTCTGGCCTAATGGCAATAAAATAAATAAGCAATACAAGTCATGAGCAAGTTTTGCTCTCCATAACTTGGCCTAATCCATCTGTATCTTTAGATCTAGTGCAGCTTACAGCTATGGGAAAGTAAGAATGGTGAAGTCTCCTCAGCAGTATTACTGACCTTAAAACCACAGGTTAGGGACCCTTGATTAAGAGGAAAGATGGGGGAAAGAGACTGAATATTGCTGTAACAGCCTAGCTCTGTTTTAGCAGACTGCCTTCTATCAGTCTATACTGTTCACTTTAGTACAGAAGACTCTGTAACAAAGGTTTGTCTAACTATAATATAAAGCTATTTGCCTCAAGAAAACTCAAGCAGAAGGTAAGTAAACTAACCTCCCTATTCTGCAACATTAATGTAGACTTTTGAAATTATTTTTCTCTAATACATTAATATTTAAAGTCTGTAGTAGTCCAGATAACTTAGAGGTGTACATCTAATTATTTTGGATAGTTCTAACGATGAGATCAAAATATTTTTTGCTCAGTTTTAATTTTGAGGATTAATAGTAACAAAAGTGCATTTTCAGTATTTACTGAAGCAATGGATATCTACTGATGCTGTGTACGTATGACTCACCAGTCTCTCATTCTTAGAAAAGGACCTTTCTTTTCCCAGAAGGATACTTCAATCAATATTGTGTAACGGTACTCAAAGCATACTGTTGTGTACTGTGCTGTCACTATTCTAAAAGCATTGTTGACTGCCTACGTCCAATTTGAATTGAATGTACCTTTCACAAATGTAGACATAATTTGAACTGATAGGGTTACTTTTGAAAAACAAATGTATTCTGTAGCTGCTCATGCCTTAATAAAAGTATGCAATGTGTTAAAGATGTTTCTTAAACATTTACTCAGAAGTACTAGGAAAAAGTAGAAGTATTAACATTTGAATAATTCGAAATTACCTCCACTGTTATACCTGGAAAGAAGTATTTAATGTCACCTGAAGTGTACTTCTGAAAATGGTATTGTCAAAATATTAGTAATGGTTTGAGAAAATTTCATTACGATTAATTGTATGATTTAATAACCTGTGACAGGCTCACTAACCGAGCACCATAAGTAACATAACTTTAGCAGATCAAATGCAGTTGCCTTCATGAATGTAATGATTCAGATCTGTCTTAATGTTTGACATTTATGCCCTAAGCCAGAACCTGATACAGTATCATGTTTCAAATGTCTCTCCTGCTGTTCTGATTCATGTAGTAGTGATTTCAGACACCTATGGTCACTGAAATTCTACCCTGTAATCCAGATGATGGCACAGACATTTTTCTTTTCCAGTTTACTCGTATCCTGATTCTCCGTCATACTTATCTGTTTCAATTCCCATGTTTTTCTTTTTTGAAGTTGCCTTCCCAAGCACTGACCCCACTTTCCAGACAACTTTCCTCCTCTTGGTCACACATTGATCAAAAGATTCTGCAGGCTGACTCTAGTGACTTGTTTTCAAGGACTGTTGGTTTTTCACCTTCAAGCATGTGCAACTTAACTTCTCCATCACTTCCAGACAGTTTTCTTTGTGACTTAGAAGAACTCAATTCTTTAGCATTAGCTACCTCCCAAACTGTAGCGAACTCCCCAGGTAATAGCATTCACCACATTAAGGATGGTCACTTTATGCCAAATACAGAGGTGCCTCTCAGCTCTCCTACAGCTCTTCCTCTGTCCTTTCTTGTATCTCCCTCTGTCTCACCTTCAGCCAGCTCATCTCATGACATAGCATATAAGCATGTCAGCAACAATACCAAGTCAGGAAGAGATGAAGACTTAGAAGGTATACTTGACCCTTTAGTTATGGAAGTACCTTTAGTTATTGAAGAACCTTTAGTTACTGAAGTACCTAGAGATTTGTCAGATACTACAAGAGAAGGTGAACATGGCGCTATCCGTAACATCCCTTCGCCACATGAAGGAGGTTCCGTGTCCAGAGTGCTAGCTGCAAGTGGTGAAAATGAAGAGGAAATCTGTACTGCAGATCTGTCACTTAGTATAGGGGATCAGTCAGAACCTCAAGAATCAGATTTCTATGGAGGAGCACAAGACACAACAGAAGAACTGACAAGGCTGTATATAGAGGAGGATCTGGTACATGACAGTTTGGAATTCCCAATAGCAAGTGGAGAAGATTCTATGGATTGTTATGAAGGATACACTTCACCAGATATTGATAAGGTATTTTAATTTCTGACAGCCCTGACTTCTGTGTTCAGATAATTCAGTATAATTATTCTCTGCCTTTCCTTGTATTTACATGTTTGTATTGTGCACAGGCACAATTTTACACAATTGCATTTGATGAAATTGAGCTCTGAGCGAGCTGGTTTAGTGAAAGGTGTCCCTGCCCATGGCAGGGAGGTTGGAACTACATGATCTTTAAGATCCCTTCAAATTCAAACTGTTCTATGATTCCATGATTAAAAATTGTCAGCATTAGGGGACAGTCCCTTCTCAGAAGCAGGCATATGCATAATTGTAAATTCTATGCTGTATCAATTGTGCTGGTCCTTTCCCTCCTGTCCTTGGTTGCCAAGGAGCTTCTGATGTGAAAAGCCAGTGAACCATTTCCCTCACTGGCCCATTACGTGCTGCCCCTTTTGAGAGAGAGGCCCCAGCAAGCAAATGCTGTCAACAGCCTCCAGAGAGAGGGACATGTGCCTCCTGTGGAGACTCTGCGGTTTGTGCCCCACACGTGTCACTTCACCAGCTCATGTATTTATAGCAGCCTCTGTTACGAGAATCTGACTAACAGTAACAGATCGGGTTGTGTTTGGCAGGTAGACAAATGCTTCCTCCTGGAGCCCTCCCCAGTTCCTCTTTGGGACAGTACATCGCTGAACTATCCCAAATGTGTGCTGGCCATTAAATGCCACAATATAACTACGCAGTTTGTGTGGTTTCCAGGCAAAGTTTTAGAATAGATTTTTTTCTGTCCAGCACGTACTTCAACAGACGTTTCAGGCAGTTGCTTTGACTGTCAACGTGCAAGTCAGGTGCGTAGGACAATATTTTAGGCCAAATGTTAAACTATTTAATTACATTTTGCAAGCTACCTCTACCCTTAAATGACCTGAAAAACATAGGAGAAAAACTTAAGAATAGAGGTGAAGTTCATGGCCACAAATGGCAACTTTTTTTGTGCTTTCTGAGGCAAGAAATTTCTTCCAGAAAAGTAGATGACTTATAATAAGATTAGCATGAGGTTTGTGATTGTTCGGGTTAGTTACATGTCTCCTTATTGAGCATTTGACATCGTTCAGCTGATTTTATAACAGTTGGATAGCACAGTTACTTCTCATATTTCTTAAACATTTAAGCCAGCTCTGCTTTCTGCTGGAGCATCAGGAGACTGATCCTCTTTTCCACCTTTCTTCTAATCTTCCATTTCCCTCTGCCAAGGCACCTACTTCCCACTCCGTTCCTACAGCATCCCTGCCTACTGCTTCCCTCTCACCTCTTCTCCTCTCTAAACCCTTACATCAGCAGGAGAAAGCCTCACTACAGTTAAAGGTAACTGCACCTCTTGAATATGGATTGCTGCAAATCTTCGTGTCTATTAAATAACTGCAAGGCTAACACTGAGTTTGATCTTCTCAGATGTACTGTTTTCTTTACTAATATTAAATAACATAACAAATGGAGTATTAAGATAGGCCTTTTTCAAATGAGACACAAGGTAAAACTATAACCATTATGACACAATTAAATAGCTTAAGGAGATACCAATGATGGGAAAGCAGAAAGCCTTCAACTCAATTTCAGGTCCATACTAGGACACCAGTGTAACTTACTTAATTGAATTAAACAGAACTGTATTCAAGTATGCAGAAACTAGATAACATTTGTGTTTCTGTTTTCAATTTCAATCCAAAGCCTGGGAGAACAGTCGTAAATTTCACAGTAAAACACCACTGCAGAGAGTCATGTTTTAAATACCAATTTCTTTAGTCAAGGAGTGGACAAAGATTGTTCCCTCTTCAGGACTACAGTTCGTGTCAGCATTGCAGCTCTGTGGCAGAAAAACGAAAACTTGCTCTAGAAAGACAAAGTTAATGTGCAGTGCTGACTTCCAGAAGATCCGTCTGCTCATGAAAAGGAGAAAAAGTCATGTAAAGAGAAACTATCCTAGAAAAGTGATCATTGCATCTTTACATCTATGTCATAAATACCCTCCTTTTTTTTTTTTTTTTAAGATCTACCGTATCTTACAATGTGCATTCACAGAAAACACAGACATAAATGACTTAAAGAAGTCTTAAGATCAGCAGATCTGTTGGGTTTTTTTCTGAAGTAGGGAAGAGACATAAGGCTTCTTTCCAGGGCATGAATCTGTCATGAGCTTAGGTTTATTTCACCTCAAAGAAGGGGTAAAACAGAGTACTGCACTTGTTTCTGTAACTTTTAATAGTTTAGCAGTTGGTATAATGCTTTTGGTGCTTTTGCTTAGCCTAAACAAACAAATTAAGAACATTCCTCATCTACACTGAAATTCTTTTTAGGTGACTTTTATATTCTTTGCCCTTATTTGAGCAAGGTGTGTTAATCCGAGCTGAAAATAAATAGAAGGAATATATTTTTTGAGAGTTAAAGGATCTGCCCCAGGGAACCTCCAAGGCAGTGTGTTGCTCTTAATTGGGCAAGTCAGGAGGCAAGACACCAAGAACCATAGGGATGACTCCATCTCACACACACAAGAGCCTGAGAAGCAAGAAGAACTTCAGATCTGGGGTCTTGTTACAGAGTTCTAGCTCTTAATTATTGTTTTCAAACCACTTTAAATCTGGATTTTTTTTTAAATCTGAGGAACAGGTTCCTTTATAAACTTAATCAGTATAGATTTACCTATTTGAGAATTGTCAAAATAATTAGATACACTCCTACCAATGACAGGTGTTTTAATCAGTCAACACTGATTACATTGCCAGAATAGAGAGTTGGATTAAAATATAGTATAAAGTATAACTTTATACTATATTTTATACAGGTTTTGGCTGTCATCATTTCTTGCTATTTAGTCCACAGGCTGGGTTTGAGAAGACAGGACAATTCCTGTCCTCTTCTCTTTATGCATGTTGCCCATGATTAAATTCTGCTCTCAACTGCCACAGTAGAAAGAACGAAACATTTTGAAGAATCAAATATCACAGGTGCAGGGAGGTTCTTCAGAGAGTTCTTGAACCTGTATACTGATACTTCAGTAATTTTTGTTAATTTAAAAATACATACATATGTATATATAAACCTATATATACATGTGTATATATATTTGGTATGTGGCTCAAAACTAAAGCATGACCAGGAATGTGGGAAATTGAATACAAGGAGCTGTGGGTGGGAAGTGTCACTTTGCACCATGTTGGTGGGAAGTATGTGTCCTCCAAAAGAAGTCTGAAGACACATCCTAAGGAGAAATGCTGAGATTTTTCTGCCTCCTTGGCCTCTCTTGGTATCTTTTTTTGTTGTTCTTATTCACCCCTCTCCTAAGAGGGCGCTGGTTTTTTGTTTAGTTACGTTCTACTGACAGACACAAATACCTAAGAAAAGGTTTCTAATACAGCACTCCACTCTCCTCACATTCCCCCCAACTCACCCCTGCCCATGAAAATTCACATTTTCTGCACACACACCCGTTAAGAACTGAATTCTGACGAACATGAAGCTGATTTGTAGTGATGCTAACAAAATGAGGATATTTTCATGAAGTACTTTCCACCAAGTATTTACTTGCTTTCTAAATGCAAACCCAAGGGATGTGTTCTGTTTATCAGCAAGGAATTACATTTGCCATTGGTATCTCTAAGGTAGCATTTCTGCTCTGTGCTGTTGAGCTTTTCTGGGTTACTATCTGAGCTACTTCGGGGGTATACATGCAGTAACTGTTCCAACTGCATATGCTGTATGTGATTAATCTTTTAATTGTAACATGTAAGGGCATGTGCCAGAGCAGCAAACCCTTGGGGAAAAAAGATACAGTGATAGCAATGAAAATACTGTACACTAATAGCACTCTTCCTTCTACCTGTAACAGCTGCTTTTTGTTATCAGGAAAAGCATGTCTGGTTTGCATGTCTGAATGAAGCAACAAAAACCCCATGATGCTTCATTCTTAAACTCTCACTTGACAAAGTTTTTGTGGTTCTTCTAGGCTAATTTAAAGAGAGAGATATTTGTTATGGGTAAACCTCCTCGTAGCCCAGTGATGACTAAGAGATCCTGCAGCTCACCTGTCAGAGGTCACAGCTATTCACACAGGGTATGGTACTGGATGCCCAGTGTGCAGTAACAGCTTTTCCATGGACAAGGAGCTCAGTGTCTAGTCTTTCAGTATTTTGCTTTTACCCAAGTGTCTCAATACTATCAGTATGCTGTGTTTTCTTCCTGTTGTGCTTCTGTGCTAAGACTGAGTAAAGGCAGCAGGTCTGTGTGTGCCTGAACTTATTATATAAATCCATTAGTGTACTGTATCTCTGCAGTACTGCATGGTATTTCCAGTGCTACAAGGTGTTTGTATTTAGTCTGGTTCTTTATATTTAGTCTGGTTTTATTAAAATTACTCCTCTCTTTCAAAGCATTTTTAGTTTATTAAAATTACAGCAGCTGAGAGTCAAAAATCTATTCTTCATTGCATCTATACAGGCTTTTGCATGTATACAGATTGAATTTTTGGTTTTGAATCCGTGTCCTTTTCAAAATGTTTTGCTCCTGCTATATTTTTTTCACTCAATACTGTCCTCTTTACCCAAGCAGTGTCATTACAGATTTTAATACTCTTTAATCTTTCCCTTCTTATCTGTAACATAGCTGTAACACAACTCTAATATTTTTACATAGCCAGAAAGTCAGGTTGTTTAGAGTTTGCATGGACTTTGCTCAAAAAGGTGATCCACATTATGAAAAGGGAGGGAAAAAAAAGTCAAACACAAAAACCCCAGCCTCAACCTAAACAATATGAGAATGAGAATTTATGGCTTATGTTTTACTTTCAGTTCAGGATCTAATTGTCCTTTGCATTGGTTTCTTAACATTTAGCTCTTAAAACTGGTAAAGAGATTAATTGTTTTCCATGCTGTTGCTGGTGATTATAGGCGATCATCTTTCTGGTGTCTCCCTTTTTAAAATTTGAGTTTTAGCTTAAGATATGCAGGTTTGTGTAACTTTCAAAGTCTTAGCTTTTTGGCAGGCCTCTGTTTGCTTCCAGGTATGACGGGACAGTGCTTTCTTTGTCAATGAAGAAAGACAGCTCAGTCCTAGGAAGGCCAGGATTCTTGTAGTAGCAGACAAATACCATCTCACAGAAAGTCCAACTAGGAATGAGAGCTGTAAAAAAGGGATTAAGCCCTATTTTAATTTTGCACATTACTCCAAATCAATGACATGTAACCAGTATATTAAGAGGAGTGTATTGGTCGATGTGTGGTGTATTTATGACTTTAATTCCAAAAGTACAAGAGCACATATCATGCACCTAATTTGCATGCTCAGGACTCTACAGAACTTTCAATCATGCATGAAAATCAGGCATACAACTGGCACAGTTTTTAATGTTTTTGGGATTAGGTCCTGCAATATTTCCCAGGAAGTAGGATAGTCTAGTAAACTGAGGTGCAGTTGAAAACTAGAAATTTTTGCAGTAGTCCACTGTCTAGCCAGTGCCACTGTATGTGGGAATGAGAGCTTAGGGAAAGAAAACAGAGAGAAAGCTTCTGGATGTCAGCTGGGGCATTATTGTGGAATGCATTATTGTGGAAAATAGAGAGCAAGCTCTAAGGTTGCCCTGTTCAGACATACCACCAATTACTTCACCCTATTTCGCCAAGACTGTAATTTTGTCAAAAGATTGTTTTCTCTGAGGCAATAACAGAGTTGAAAATCATGAGTCACCTTGATTCTTATTATCTATTTCTACTGTAGTTAATTAGCAATAGAGCATTTTATGAAGCATATGCAGAAAAAGAAGATAATGCTAGCCTACCCAGTTTCTTCCTGGCTTGGTATTATGTTCAAAGCATTAAATCATTTGTAGCATTGTTTAGGACTTTTACTTCCATTGTTTATAGGAAAAGTCCTTAATCTCGGCTGAGTTCTTTTGCATCTCTGACTATCTTTGGCATTCAGCTCAGTTACAGACCTGATGAAAGATTAGCAGCAAACAAGGTCAGATTCCAGTCTAAATACAAAGCATTCTGACTATTCTCCTCTTGCTTGACAAGCCAGCCATTGAAGGAGGTTTACTGAGAACTGTTTAATTTGCAATCTTTACTGTTTATTCTTTGGTAAAAATTATCCATCTTTCTTGTGCACTGGCAGAGGAGAGTTAAGTGAGGGAGAGAAGACAGTAAAGAGTATAAACAATTTTTTTTTTTAACTTTGAAAACCTCTTTCCCACCTAGCATTCAATAATATGAAAAAAAAAATCTGTAATCTACCTGCCTGCATATTTAGGCACCTTTTAAAAGTTGTACTCTATAGACTCTAAAGTACAGACTGTTCACAATATTTTCTGCACATATTCATAGAGACTGCTGAAAAGAAATTTAACTAATTTCATCTGGAGATGTTGAGAGAGAAAAGGGGGAAAAAACCCTAACAAACTGCATCCTGTGTTTTTTCATTCAATTTTTGCCATCAGCCTGTGGATTGTTTACTGCTGCCTTCTCTCTTGGAAGACTGTATCATCTTCAAGAGTGATAAAAGAGTGACTGAAATAGTCAAACCAAGAGAGAACCATGGGGCAATAAGACAAATTCCATGGCTTAAAGATCAGATTGCAGTTTACTCAATTCATGAAAGAAAGTGCTATGAGCAATGTTTGATATCCACACTCCCAAAACAGATATGGTTCCCAGACTTGTCTCCTACAGCATGACCAGAGGGTATCCTCAGTCAACAGAGAATATGATCCCTGCTCATATCAAGAGCTTTTCCAGGCAGCTGCTCCTGCACTTTCTGGCCCCAGACAGATTCTAATCAATATAAGTCAATGACTTTTTAAGCAGGGTATGGTTTCTGTAGAAGGTTAGTATTTTTCATTTCCATTGCATCCAGATGTATTGAATATTAGTGGTCGGTAATGCTCCATTAAGAAGGAACATAGTTCCTTTCACAAAGCTTTGCACTGGAAATACAAATTACTTTTTTCTGTTGAAGTAAAAGTGTTAATTGTTATATTCACACAATTAAATGTATTCTTTCAAATTTTTTTTCTGTTCTTTGCCTCCCAACAGCCCGCATGGCTTGAGATGAAACAGAATTAGTTAAAGCATAGCATGTTATGCCTGCCAAGTTAGTACTCTGTGTGTGTAATGTAAATTGGTATGTTGTTCGTCTCTGAGTATTCTCGATTCTGCCATTATGTATGGGAGATTTTATTTCTGCTTATCTAAAAATATATTTCACCCAAAGAATGTATGATGTTCATCAGTTGCATCTGATTTTTCTAATCTTATTTCTGTTTCACAGTGAAGAGGCAGCAGGGATCTATTCCAATTTTGTACTATACTATAAATAGAATGGACTGTTGATGAAGTTCACAGTTTTGTTTAGTTTTTATTATGACCTCCAAAAATCAGATCTTTAAACAAGCCAGGATTCAGTTGTTTGTCATATCTCTTAAGAATTTATTGTGAGTTGGAAGGGGGGCAGAATGGGCCATGGTTTTACACAAGGTAGAATATGAACTCTTGAGCAACTATGTTACACCCCTATCCAACTATTTGGACCTTAAACTGCAAATCTTTATTACATTTCAAATCATTTCATTTCAGCCACAGCGCCCTGTGCTTTCTCATGAAAACATACACAGTGGGGGGGAACCGTAAGTATACTTCTTGTCTACTAAACCAAAACCTAACATTTAAGCAACAGCCAGCACATCATCAGATAATTTTTTAGCTTGCCAAGTACAATTATGAAGAGATTTCACAGATTTATAAACAACTGCATGATGTAGGAAGATATCCAAGAAGGTCCCAGAGGGCAAAGCCTTATGTGTTTAATTTTACATTTAGTGCAGGCAGACATGGCAACTTAACAGTTCTCCATTGTCTATACTTACAGAAGGGATTTTGACGTTTTTTATTCTCTCCATTTTTACATCTCAGCAAAATGACAATTACAGATTTAACACTGATTCAACTGATCTGCTTTACTGACTTGATACAATTATTCAGAAACAGTTCTGGATGTGAATAGAGAGAAAAAAAGTAACTTGATAATGTTGATCACAGGAACACAGGCTCACTCATTTTGGTGTGATTTACAAGTGCAATTTAAATATGAGATACAAGAAAGCTATTCTGAAAACTGGAGAAGAACCTAGAACTCAAGTCTTATTTTGACAAACATTGTAAGTGCTTGGGACATTTCAGTACTGACTGTTAAAATGCAAGTTTAGTGCATGATTGTTTCAAGATTTCCCCCCTGCCCCCTGTCTTGCACTCGGGTCCTGCTTCAGTGATCACTGAAACCAGTAGCCGTTCTTCCTTTAGCATCAGAGCACTTCAGCACATGCCCTATTAGATCATTCTTCATAAAATGTAGCTAAGGCATAATGTCTAAAAATATTTTTAAGTTTTCCTTAATCATTTGAAGATGGAAATGAGGGGCAAAAAGTTAACCAAATACCTATACCACAGATAAATAATTAGATTTGGATATTTAGTCTCACTAAAACCACAAGTTCCTGTTGGTATTATTGAGTGTACTGGAGCACCTAACTCAGTTTTGAAAGCAATAATTGTCTGATTCATTTTGTTCAATACAGTATAAGTATTTCATGACTAAAGTTATTTTTTCCTAAAATTAAAAATAGAAATATATTTAAATTGCCAACTAACCATTCTTTCTCTTGAATATGTTTTCTGACAGTATTGTAAGTGCTAGTAGAGTTTTCATACTTAAGAAAATCTTAGATTAGCATAGAGAGAACGAAATTACTACAAAGGAGTTTTTAAAAGGGATTATCAATAAATGACTAAGATTCAGTTTCTAAAGTACAAAGAGATCTAATTGGGAAGTTGTTGTTACGGTACTTGAGTAAGTAATTGGCTTGAATCCTATTCATCACACATTACATCTACAAATCCTGTCCCCTTGGAAGCTGCATTTAATTATTTTTTGGAGTATCACCATAGCTCTGCTTTCCTGGAATGATGATAAGCGTAACAGAAAATATTATTGCCACTTAGTTTTTTGCACAGATTGTTCTTACTCCTGCACCTTACCAAAGGTAATTGCTTAGACAACCAGTTTCTTTCCATTTTGTTAGTGTAACTAAAATATAAAAATAGACTTTGGGGGCTTGGGAAGATACTGCCAGTCACAAGAAATTAAGTTAATATTTTTTTTTCTTAGAACATTGTCTTCATTTCTAATCTCCGAACCAGCAATGTGAAAAATAAGTGTAGTTTATTCAAGATGACCATCATTAAACTAAACCTAGCACCAGTCTGTATATAGGATTTTCACACTGGGCTTTCAGGAGCAGGAGTTTTTTACTAAAATAAACACCTTATTTAAACCATGAAAACTTAGCCAGAATGATAAACATATCAATGGGCAAGCTATCCTGTTTTTACTGGGTAAAGTGTAATAATGGCATTAAGGTTTAAAATTCAGTGAACTGTTTTAACAAAAAAGAATGGATACAATTATATTTTGCTTCAGTATTCTGAAATTAAAACTATTTCCTTTTCACAATTTCTGCAGTTTTATCCTGCTTCTTTATACACAGTCAGTCATATCTGAGGCACAGTTGCTTAGAAAAAAAAAGGCCAATTCTGATTTTGCAGGACTCACGGGCTTGTGCAGCAATCTTCCTGTCAGCCCAAGAACCTTCAGTTCCCCCTAGTGAGAGTTGATTCTTTCAATTCAAAAAACTTCAATTAAAAGCTGGCAAGGAATGAAAGAATGCATTTAGTAATTGCACACCTCTTGCCATTTGTCCACCTTACATCCTGCAATCTGCAGCCCTGGTCAGGTGGAGAGGCACAGTTCAGGGTCTGAATATTGTTTGAGTTTCCATCCATATGTGCTCTGATTTGATTCGAGCCTCCCCCTCACTCTCAGAGATAGATGGCTTATCTGTGTAGCCACTGAAGAGCCCAGGGAGGTCCCCAGGCACAGTGACAGTGTGTGTGAGCAGCTGTCCTGGGTACCCTCGCTTGTGCTGAGTTACTGGCTCCACAGAGCTTAAAGGCAGAACTGCAGTTTTAGGTGCTGATCGTGGAAGGTTACAGAGCTAGCACATCTAGATTCTCTTAGCAGTCCTCTGTTTGGTGACTGAACTATAAAATAGCACTAAAATTTTAAAAAACAAATCTGGAAAAAAAAAATCTGTTTTTGAAACAACTGGTTGAGGAGCCACCAGGCTTGCCTTGAAACCCAGACTTTAGTGTCCCATGAGTTGCATTTCTAATGAAGGTTTTCTTTACTATAAGTTCCTAACCCTCAAGTCCACCAGGCAAAAAAAAAAAAAGAAGCCCTTTTCCCCTCTATTTGCAAGAAGTGTTTCTTCTTAGTTAATGTTTAAACCAGCTCCTTTACTTGAGCAAAAGTGCAAGGAACTCGTACTTCTTTTTAAAATGCATCATTTGTCCTATTTAAGGTTTCAGGCTCTATATAACTATACTCCTAGGAACGAAGATGAATTGGAGCTCAGAGAGGGAGATGTCATTGATGTGATGGAAAAATGTGATGATGGATGGTTTGTGGGTATGTTTTCATCTGGTTGCTTTCTTCTTTTCCCCTCCCCAACCTTTGCTGCCCTCTTTGTATAGTGTGTTCTAAACAACTTGATTTTTGGCATTTAGTGTAATAAACTTGAACCTGGCTTTATCAGGAGAAATCCCAACCAAAATCCACTGAAATTAGCAGGTGATTTCGCATTTTTGTCTTTTAAAATTGATAGATGCAAATTGGCACATACCTCCGGATTGTTGTACAGTATTGTTGTCATTTGTGACACAGAAGGGACAATGTATTACTTCTCTCTTCATAAAGGCCAGGTAACTTAAAACTTACTCACACAAATACATCCACAGCACTGATCACTTGTGAAACCCAAATATTACTAAACAAACAACAATTTCATAACCAGGCCTAGATAAGGTGGCTTAATCATTTCATAAACCCTCATGCACACAACAGCTAACTTAATCATCTAACTAGTCCTTAATACTTCAAAAATTCAAATTATTTAAATAGACTTGATGTTTTAGAAACTAAATTATTTCTATGTACCAAGAATTTTAGCACAGCTTTTAATCAGACCTAACAATTTAATCAAATATGCCTCTTCATTTGCGTTTGGCTTCCTGCAGCTATACTTTATTAAACCTCACAAATAAAATTATATAGTATAAGGAACTGTAGAACTTTCTGTTTGTGCAATATTAAACATTAAAATTTTAAGGTCATGCTTACATAGTGATTTTCTGTTGTTATTCCCATCTTTCATCTATTGCTTCTAATTTCAGGAACCTCAAGAAGAACCAAATTCTTTGGTACTTTCCCTGGAAACTATGTCAAGAGGCTGTGAAATTTTTTTTTCTACTTATTTATGCTGCATCTCTGCAACACATCTGCATAAAGCTGCTAGAAAACATGCTACGCTGGCCTTCTGTTTTCTTGCTTGCAGTATCAAATAGAGGCCATCTAGTTCATCCTCATCCCATCCCACCCGCCAAACCGTTCCAGCAGTATTACAGCAACGACCACAGTGTGAATAACTAAGCTTTTCTGAGACAAGAGGAATCACTTCAACATTTAAATACTCCCTGCTTTAAAGTCTTTTCATGTGAAACACAATAGGAAAAGCCTGATGACAGGTACACAGATGAGTTGCCATGGGGGGTAGGGGGGGAAGGGGGAAAAAGTATTCTTGGTTTGAACATTTGTGGTACTACCATGAAGTCTGGTGGGATTTTTTTCAGCATGCATGTAATACAGGGGAAAGTTGCTGTTTACTATTTTTTAAAAAATTGATTTTACACATTCTTATTAGCTTGGCAGCATTTGTTGCTTCCACATTGCTGTGTCACGGGTTTGCCTATTGTACTGGTTTACAATGTATGACAAACTATAATATAGATTTTTTGCCTGCACTTGTATGCTGTAACAAATGCACAGTGATTGTAAAATCTCAAGCAAGCAAAGTGAAAAATGGAAGAACTGCAAGTGTTTTGAACAGGTGCAATGGTATTGGCTAAATCTTTTTTCTTTTCTTCCCTATTGAAAAACTGTAGTAAACCTGTAGTGTTTTCTGTTAAAAGGTAAGAAGTGCAAAAGGCACAAAGACCTGGGAAAGAGGACTTAAGGAAGAGACAGACAATGCTGTAAGCATAGACAATAATAATGTGCTACTGATGTCTGATATTAAATGGTTGTAATCAAAATGTTGTAATAGTAAGCAACATGAAGTGTAAAAGGTTAGTGTTTTTACTTATCAGGAATTTAAAGAAGCAGGAAGTAAACAGTGTTAGTGCAAAGAATTGTTGGGTTTTGGTTTTTTTTTCTTTCCTAACATAGCCACCTGAAAAATATTCACAAGCATCATGTACTGATTTATTTCACTATATATGTGTATGTATGTTAATGAAACCCAAGTTACACATTCTTTTTAGGAATTTAGACAGAAAAAAAAGTCACAAGTATTAAAACCGATATATTTTAGAGGTGTTGGGTTGGTTTTTTTTCTGAATGAAACAAGTGTTTGAAAACATACATTTTCCATAAGCAAAAGTAAGCATAAATAGCAAATGACATTAAGGCACAGGATGATAATGACTATGGCTTTATAAAAATAAAAATTCAGATCTGGTTTCTTTGGCACCTTATAGATGGCAAAAGCTTCTGCTGCATTTTTCATGGGTAAAGGATCAAAATTATCAAAATGTATGTAGTCTCTGTAGCATTTTGTACATAAGTTTGCTTTTTTGTACAGAGCCATTTGGTTGTTGATTTTTAAAAAATTAAGTTTCTTATTTGCCCTCTTCACATACAGAACATTTCAATGCGTTTTTCTTTTCTTGCTCTGTTTACCATAAGCACATCTGGATAGTGCAATTCTGTAAGATAGCATTTTATGCAAAATTTTATTAATTAAAATATGGTTTACCAGCCAAATCTAAATGTACATATGTCTTTATTACTGAGAAAGGTCATTGAGGCAAAGGTAAAGAAACATCTTTGTGCAGCATACCTTTATTATTGCAGATTTCATGGCAAAAGCTTTATATTCAAAGGCTTACAATTTTAAACTAGGTCTGCATGCAGCTTTGCTGTGAGATTAATACTATCTTTGATGCCATTTATGATTGAAGACTTAAATATCTGTTGCCTGTGATATTTAAAAAGTACTGTTTCTACTCTGTATCTGATTTTAGAAAAATGCAGGTTTTTCATACCTGGCTTTCAGGTAACTGACTTTGAATTCCTACAAGCAAAAGATCTCTGTGGTTTTTTTTTCTTGAATAGACTTCTAATAAATTTTGCTTGGAGTACAAAACTGTTTCCCCCATCATTTTTCCAAACACACTTAACTTATCACTTAAGTATTGCAAAGTGCTTGACTCTTCAAGCTTATATGCAAATAGTTACACCTTGTACTCACACACACACACACACACACGCACCCCATCAAGCATACACCAGTTATGTGTATGGGCAACTAGCATTGCCCACACAGCTCTCAGTTGGTCCACTTCTGTGTCATCCCTGAAACACCTGAATGCAACGTTATGGACTTCCTGCGTAGTGTGCCAGTTTGAGATGATTTTTCTCTCGCCAGAACCACCCCTCACACAGAAGCACAAAGGTAAAACACACAGTGGTAAACCCTTTATACATGCCAGAAGTTCCTACATCCTAATTCTTCAACAAAACCAAAATGAGAACTCCCGTGTAAAATGACAGCATAGGAACGAAAATTAAGGAAAACACTGGTGTTTTTGAGGAACATTTTATACTTGGAACATCTCTGTCTGGCAAGGAGAAATTGTCCAAAAAAAATGTGGAAGAAGAAGCAAAGCAGGTTCTGGGTTTTGGGTGGGGATTGTGTTGGGTTTTTTGTTGAATTTTTTTTCACTGCCTGGTAGCACAGTTACTGCTGGTGCCTCAGAGTAGCTCTTTGGTCCTTCTTCAGCATGCCACGCTGGCCATTCCTGCCAGGCTGCTTCTTCCCAAATGCTGTGCACGGTGTACTTCTACCACTGAAGAATCCAGTACAACAGCAACCTGCATTTGGACAGGAATAATGCATTTCCTCAAGTCTGATTTATGCTCAGTTTTGTCTTTACAATTGCTGGGCTGGAAAATAGTCTTCTATAAAAGCTAGCCTAATAACACCAGCTGGTTAGTATAGTCTCATTAATATAAAGAAATTCTGGATAGTTAAGGGTCTGAGTGGTTAAGGAGTGAAATAGAATCCTCTGCTAATTGCGAAGTGAATGAAAAAGGGGGAAATGTAGGCCATTGTAATGAGAATAGCAAGTCATTGACACTTCAGGAGAAGATTGTAGTCTTAATGTTTTAGTCAAAACATAAAGAAGTATGTCCAGGTAAACCCAACATACTCAATTCTGCTAAGTCTGCTGAAATCCCAGCTACACTATTTAAGGAACAAACTAAAGGATTTTTATCGTTTCCTTGTAAAAGCCTCTATAAAATCATGAAGGACACCCCACAGGACTGGGTGGTGCTTTGTCCTAAAAGCCAGAGCAAGAGAGACCTGGAGAATTAGAGGCCAGCCAGTTAATATCTAGGAAAAGATGAAAACAGATCAATTAAAAGCATCAGATATTCAGTGATTTCTCTGGAAAATTATTTATCAAACCAAATTCCTTTTCTCTTGTCAGCATATGTAGCATGCTTCTTGATTCCTATTAGAAATTTCTTTTAATGCTATTTTATATTTTTAATTTCTATTAGAATTTTCTTTTAATGAGTTGGCAGCTGGGTTTGCAGACTAAGGAAAGTCAGTGCCAGGTGCAATAAAATCAAGTCTGTTGCAGAGTTGCACTACATTACAGACAAATAGGTAATGCAACCACAGCATCCCTAAAACCCAGTTGATCTCAGTACCTACCCTGCAGTGAATATATTTGCTGTTGAGGCAGAGGCTTCCTAAAACAAGAAAGCCCATAACATACCAACAAGCCAGGGAGACTAATGCATGAGCAGTTCAGGGTAGTGATCTATATCCCAAACTAAGCAAAGGGTCACCCCAGCAGGTCTCACATTCTGTCACCTGCGCCAAAGCAAAGCATGGTGTCATTCTGCGATGCCTGGTATTTACTAGTTGCCTTTTAAATGCTGATATACAGAACCCGGACAGGAACACGAGGTGCTTCCTGTGCATTTGAAAAAGTAGCGCATGAGCCTATGGGAAGCTGGAAACATGAAGTCAGTAGCTCTAGAAAGACCTTAGGTCATTGCTAAGTATAGTCCCTTACAGCATTAATAGTTACAGGGTGAAACCCTGCCTTTGCTCCAGATAACAGGAAACTCCTCTGAAGTCAACAGATCCCACAGTACTGGTAATAATTTCTGTGTTAACTTGAAACTAAAATTGCACAAGAGAGAAGCACTAGAACAACTGAATGTCCAGTTTGGGTTGGTTTTATTACATTGAAAAGTATGAGTGCATGCAGAGACCAGAAACCACTTCTTTAACTGCTCCCCCAAGCAGAGCTGAGCAGATAGCTCTCTTTTTCAGTACCTGACAAGTTAGCTTTTAAAAAAATCAGGGTTTTTTTTAACAACTGTTTTATCAATCAGAAGCCCTTGATACAAGCAGCAAATATCAATCAGACCAATACCTGAATCTATCCATTTTACAGAACAGGGAACTGCCAGACCAACATGATGGAACTTGGTGCCTTATCCATACACAGTAAATAGGGATGCTGAATTTAATAAGACTTTCTTCTTCAACTTTATGGATAATCAATCAACACCATGCCATTTATTTGACTGGATGCAAAAAATGCTATTTTACTTTTATCCCCCCTGTAATGGCCAGATAGTTAAGCTCCCAAGTCTTTGCTAAAAATTGCCCGATAGAATCTATTGTTCTCATCAACATAGTGAAGTCATATTCCTTTGAAAATTATTGTTACACATATCTATGCAGAATATGACAGAAATCCACTGAAACAAAAGAATGAATTAATTCTTGCTTGCACTTCCCTGAGTCAGGAACTATTTAAGCCAAAGAAGGTGATACTGGTGACTGCTAGGCTCTCATTTATGGGTTTTGTGTCACCTCTGAAACAAAACAAAAAAATAGCAGAAGCTTCTAGTTAATATGGGGTGATGAAACCAGGGAAGAACCTGAACAATCCAGCAGGTACAACTTCTAGTGCAAATGTGCTGTAAGCAGTTAACACTGTTCAGCTGCACCCAGGACTCCCAGCTCGTGTTTCATTTGTATCCATGAGAATCCCATATACAATGTATTAAGAAATATGCCTTTTGATATTTAAATTTTGTTTTCTCAGGTCATAAAGGAGCAAAGTTTTGTGATAACAGGTTGTTTTATACTACAAAAAAGTAGAAAGCATTCTTACTAAAATAGCTTTAATACCTATAACAACTATCCCATACCAATTTTTTGAGAAACCTTTGTATCATGATGTCACATCTAATTACAAATCAGGAGCACGGAGGGTTCCACTACATCAGAATGGCATTACATCACAAGTGACACCAGGGCAGGGAGGGGGGGAAGTGCTGACTGACAACCAGAAATGCGTTGCTATCCTCAGTACAGACGCTCACATCTGAACAGTTTGTGTTTCTTGCTGCCAACACAAATAACAAACGTAGAAGCCATTATTTCATCACCCACATAAACGAATAGCAAAGTAATCCTCCTACATTTTCCATCCATCAGCTAAATCAGTAAACCACTTTAAAAACATCCCAAGAACAATGTAAGTATTTATTTCTACCAGTGAAGAATTACCAGAAAGTTACATTCAGTGGCTCTTGATACTTGCCTCCAAAAGGAGGGGTTTCTCTTCTCTCTCACAAGCCCATGTTTCCCTTTGCAAGAGAGGGCCCAGTATTCATGTGTGTCCACTATGGGGGCCGAGCTCTAGCTCCAAGTGACTGGAAGAGTTGTTATTTAAATATCTTAAAGGATCTGGTCCTTTAAGATTGTTTTGGCCATCTTACATTAATATAAAACAGAGTAATTCAATCTCAAGACTTTCTACAAGTGCCACTTAAGAACCAAAGAAATGAACTGCTCTATTAAAATAGAGCAGTTTCAGTCATTTGCATTGAGATTTTTTTTCTCTCACCCCTGAGTGAAGCATACAAGTGAAACCAGCGCTGCGGATGGGGAACGCTGAGGAGACTGAACATGTTGTTCTAAGTGGGTCATTGCACTGCTTCTGTCGCTGTGATTTGCTAGATAAACCCCAAGCATGCAGTGACCCAACTCATGCTTCCCTGGGTTAGTGCTCCAAACTGTAATGTGAAACATGTACAAATACCAGCTGGTTTAATACCCGCCAGAGGCTTTTCTTACACTACCACAGATTCATCTGTTATACATAGGGGGTTTTTTCACACGTAACTGGAAGTATTTGAACAGGTGAGAATGAGCCCTTCCCTCCTTACACCATAAAAGAGGACAAATGAATGTGCCCAGTACGTCTGGGGTAGTAGAGAGCAATATTTATATGCCATGGAAGAGTTCAAGGAACTATTTATAGATTCATTTCATCTGCTCCTGCAGCCAGCTCTGAGGTGCAAGACATAAAGCAGCACACAACACAATCTGAAGCAGAAAGTATGAAAGTCATATGCCATCAAAACCACAGGGAAACACCCAGGACACACAAAAAAACCCTCTGCTAGCCACCAATCCATACTTACATTCTGAAACAAGCATACTGCTACAGAGGGGTGCAAAATTTTTGTACCTACCGTTTCAGTCAAAAGGAGTTTTAAAGAAGAGTGGTTGAAGAAAGAAATTGGCCCAAACCTACATCAGCATCAGATAATAATTTCTGATCATCACAGCTTGAATTACAAAACTTCTGGGATTTAAGCTGTTACAGAAAACTGACTTTTCAGTTGCACACATCACTGATAAATTCTGTGGACAGTACGCTGAAATTACTGCTAACTCTCCAAACTTTCTCCATTCTTTGCAACACACACTTCCTTTGTTTATCTATTTCATTGTAGGGTCACAAACAGTGCAAGCTTCGAGACAAGAATCCTCAAGGCAGAAAACCTGCAACTTATTTGTACAGCGTTCATGCTAAGATATCCTTGGTTCTTTAAGGTCTTAACCATTGCTTTAATGCAAGGGGCAAAACCACCCCTAAATAAAAATAAATTGTGTCACTTATAGACATACCTTCACAGATACATCCTGTACCTCAGACACAGAAACAGCAGATGTTTCAACCCCCCCCACTCAAAAAAAAAAAACAACCCCAAAACAAAGAATCCAAACCGAACAAACAAACCAAAAACCCCCTAAAAACACAACAAAACACACCAAAATCAGAGAGGTGGGGTGGTTACTAGTGGAGAATGGTATCCCAAACACACTGCTCTGAGGCAGACAAGACCAGGGAGAGTTCTTTCAGGCCCTAGAAACACAATAGCTGGCCATTTTATGGAGCCAGCCTTGTCAACCTTCTTCCTTCACCACACACATCCTGTGCTTCCATGAATGATAGCTCCCCAGGAAAGCCTTAGAAAGGTAACTACTACAGTCAGACCAGACTAAAAAGAGAAAAGAGCATGATCAACAGAGGAAGATACAAACATCTATGGCAAGCCCAAAGAAATTCTCCAAGCTCTGTAGGCCTGCCCACCCTGAAGGGTGTGGTTGTAAGCCCAGATGGAAATCTGACTGTCCTGGTTTTAAGTCCAGCTGCAAATTAAGAACCATGTAGCCGCTCGGTCAACAACCCCTATAGCAGTGACTCATGCTGCTTTTCCCTCCTGTTCTACCACTCCTCTTCCTGTCAGCTCCAGAGGCAAAAGTACTATTGAAAGAAAGGCAGACATTCATGGAATATGAAACATTTTACTACTGAAAAATACTGCAACTCTGTTTTATTCTGTTCAAGCTCTCACACTCTGGCTCTTGCCTTATCCAGAGGTCTACAAAAAGACCTCAGCATCTTGACTTCATTACTGAAATACAGAACTTCCAAAGATGAAAAGGTCTCCTGCATCAGGCCATAAAACTTTATGTTAGCTAACAGCTCCCACAGCACATGGACTGGAGTTGATTAGAAGATCCTGACTTTAAACATTCTGGCATTCCCTCAAGTAGGAAGACTTTAGCAAGTTACTTTTAAGCCCTGAGAAGTGCTAAACCAGAAATTGCTGAAATGCAGTGGACAGGCAGGAGGGGGGGAAGAAAAAAGCAGTCTTAGGGAGACTATTTTTTTGCATTTCTGAAGACTTTTTAGTTTTCAGGGGTTTTGGTGTTTGGTTTGTTGGGTGATATTTTTTTTGGCTGGAGGGCACTGGTGGTAACGATTGCAAGCAAAACCGTTTCCAGGGCTTTATTTCCAGAGAGATTTTTGTTAGGAGAGTTTACTCACATTTCAAAGCACTACCTGTAAATACCATGATTTACCTTTCCTCACATTGTAGAATGAAGATTAACCTTTGAAAAGCCATGGAGGAATTACACCCAAATTTTGGCCTGGATTCCCACAGTACCAGCAAACACCAAGAAAAAAAGTTCCCAGCTATGGTATGAACTACATTAACTCCCCACATGCTGGAGTGGGGCAATAGTGGGTCAATGAATACAGGTTTTAAGACTCTTTGTGGATATGCATATGTGACAGTTTTCACATCTACCATTTCATATACATTTATTACATGCTGATAAAATGTGAAGTTTGTCCTACCTAGGTTTCTTGCTAATTTTGTCCTTGGTGCAGTTCATTGTTTTTCACAATATAGCCGCTTTTTGCAAATGTTTTCTCAATTCTGTGCACTTACCCCTACATTCACTGAACAGAATCAAGCAAATAGTCCAGTCAGGGCAACGTATGGAATACATAATGAATTACCTTCATTCGGTATTTTCTTTTGCTGATAAGAAACTAATTTGTGGACATGAACAAGCTGCCAGTGTCCTTTAAACGAGCAGAAAGAAATCAAGACAGTAATGGGGAAAATATTTACAGTATTTAGCTACATTTAAGCATTCTGCTTGAGTAACTAGAGTGTGCGTCAGGACCCGAGGACCCAGCTTTGTGGCTAGCTATATTCTGAAGCTGCTAATCTCTGGCTCAGGGCCCATCTTACCCTTAAAACAGAATACAATATTTGTCTTTCAGCTGTTGCCGTTTGTCATGACCCAATAAACCTTGCTAGCTCTTCCATAGCAACTGCAGTTAAAATGCTAAACCCAAGCCACAAAGTGAAAGAAAAACAGATGGTGAATATGGTACTTTATGGAACATAAGACAAGAGTCATATATTAAAAGACATTCTGATGCCTGTTTCTAAGAGAAAAATACTCTGAAGTTTTGGCACTTGGACTACAAGTGGCTATGACCTAACATGTGATCTCACATGTGATCTCATCATTTGTTTGTGTATGAAGTCTTATCTCTTGGGAGACCACAAAATAGGTCAAGGTATTGATCTAGAGGTTTGACGCATGCTTTGAAGAAACACTTGACTGCTCTATAGTTAGAAAAAAAAAATCCATATATTTTTTCAGGCTTAAGGCAGAACGAACTTTTGTTTTCCCTTCCTCCTAAGCCTCCCAGAGGTCTTGGGTCAGTAGACTAACACAGAACAACTGTAAATACCTATTACCAAGGACACCTTTCTCTCACAGACACAAATGCACACAAGCTCACAGACAGGGGCTGACAGAAAAACCTGGTAAGTACAGCGATACAGAATGAGCCAGTGTGGACATGGTCCAAATCCTTATGGTCTCCTGTTGCTTACATGGCTCCAAAAACCTGTAGCCAGCCCCAGGGAAACACCAGACACACTCAATGGCATTCACACAGTTGGAGTACAGTTGCATATAAGCACTTTGCTCTGCTATGTTCAAAGAGCCCTATGCAAGAGCACTATTTTACAGCCAAGGATAAAGGTGTGGTTAAAAAGAACTGCTTAGAATGAAAACTAGGAGAAATTTCAGAAGACCCAGACAGGATGAGCTTTGCCTCCCACTTTATTTCTGTCTTTCATAAATGTATTTTGTAGATAGTCATAGCATTCCCAGACTTTTATTATCTGTTTTTTACAATGTAAGACATTCTCAATACGTCAAAAGATAATAATTTAAAAATTATAGGTGAAAAAATTTTTTAAATCTTAGAGCAGGAATGAAGTACAAATCACAATCACACAGGGATAAGCATTTTCTTTTTAACCAAGAAGTCACTGTTCTTTTCTTGACACTTCAGATCTTTTTCCAGATATAAGTTTCACTGACAAAAATATACTAGAAGAAGGGAGAAAACATACATACACACAAGAGTTTCCATGGGGAGGGACATACACTACAGACAGGATCTTTATTGACAGTTTTACCACTCCAAGCTCTCTCTTGTTCTAATAGTAATCTAGTAATTACTCTCTCTAGTAATCTAATAATTACTAGATGAAATGCTACTTCAGAAGCACTGCTACTACCCCCTGCCTGATGGGTTCCTCTAGTCACACGTTATACTATGGATCTATTCTTAGTCTTGAGTTTTGCAAAATTCTCTGCAATTTTTGTTACACCTAGTGCTACTGAATAGAACCAGCTCCTTCTCCAGTAGCAGCACACGTAATCTCAATACATTCATTTTCCTATAACCTTTTATCTTGATTAGTCAAGGAGAAGAAAAAGGTTAATTATAACTATCATAGAAGGGACATACCACAGCATTTTGTGCCAGTTTTAGTCTATGAATAGTGTGAATACAGTACAGTGGATCCCATGAATGAGACCTGAATAGCAATTACAAAATACATGTCTGAAAAGAAAGGATGCAATGTCTAAGCAAGAGGTACACAGCAGAAGCTGACCGGGTCATGTCTGAAACACAGCTGGCAAAGCAGCTTGTAAGTGTCCAAAATTACTGCTATTTGCTAAATTACAATTTAACACACCCCTTTGGAAGGCCTCATGCTACCTCCATCACTTCCACTGCCCATTTCCCTGCTCCTAATCACCTTATTTCCTCCAGAAATTCAGATAGCCTCTTCTTTTCTGTTCCCTGCCAATACTTGACTTGTATCATGCAACCCAGCACAAGAAAAGGCGTATGGTTAGCTACCACTGGCATACTAATAGCATCATGTTTTGGCCTACAGAGACACAGGCAAAAATAATCTAGTGGTAAATGTTTACCTTTTACACGTAAGGTTTGGAAAGAACAAGAAATAAGTGTCTTGATGCCACTTGATCTCTTCACTACCCCTTTAGCAAAGATAAGCTTTTCTCTTGAAAAGACACAGTTAAAGTTTCCATGTAACAATAAAGGATTACATAGCTAAACGCATAAAATCACACATTAAATCAAGAAATAGGACTAATTCTTGTAGAAATAAAAAATGAGACTTTGCTTTTAATAGAGGCCGTGCTGGGTGTCTGAAGAGGTATGTTATCATTCTTGTAGGTACGTGTCATTGCACATCTAATGAAGTATTTGGACTGCTTCCTGAATGCTGCTCTATAATATGCCTCATGAAAGAGGTTCTATAAATCTAACAACTGCTGTGCATTATTTTTTCAGGTAATGTCGAATGGCAAAAACATCAGAGAGTTGTGTAACAGCCAGGTTACGTTGTTCAAAAAATTATGTAAGTGCCAGCATGTTAATTTATGAAGCATACTGGACTTATCTGCTGGCACAGAGCCTTGCTAACTTCATTCCAACTTCAGTCCTTTGAAATTAGCTTATCTCATTTCCAATGCCAAAATGGGCTTTAACTTTAAACAAAAAAGGCATCAGCTTGCCAAATTTGGACATGACGTTTGACTGCAGCTATTAAAGGGAGCAGAACCACTGATGAGTGAATGAGCTGGAAAGAAAAACAACTCTTTCCTCAGTCAGCTTTAAGATTCTCCATCAGAACTTCTACAGGCTGTCAGAACTGAAGGGCAAACCCTTTTCCATACACAACAGGAAAACCCAGCCTCTCAGAAAACATCCAACTCTCATAAAATTAATTGTGACATGTGAGAAATGCAGCAACTAGGCACAAGAAACCAGTAAAGGCCGACAAATTTCTTTCCTAGTTACAACCATATCTAACCCCCTGCAAAATAGGCAAAATTGAAATAATATGACAGAAGAGACATTTCAGAAAACCAGTGCAATAATCAGAATCTTAGGAAGACAGATTGAGAGCCAATACATGCATACGTCAGTTTGCAAATACTGAGTTGCAAGCAAAGGGTACAGACATGAGTTTTTAAAATTAAGGTGAGCAGTACTTCAATGGCTTAATGTGACATCAGCATCTCGTTCCATTCAATATACTCTTTAGATTTTTTTTTAAAACTCTAGTTATTATTTTATAAATGTGCCCAACTCCTCCTTTACATTTTTTGAAAATTAAAAGGAAAACAAGGGAAAAAAACATCAGTGCACAAATACCCAGTAAAATGAAAACCAAGTACATCTGTAATTAAACAACTTTTGAAAATAAAAGATTTCAATTTTTACTTTCAATTTGCTTAGAAGTTTATGAAACAGCTCTGAAACATAGCATTTCACTAAAAAAAATTACTTTCCACTTATTGGCTGGTTAATTTAGAACAGATTCTTAATGTGGGCTTTTAAAGGCTCTAAGACACCTACTCCTCACTTGCTGAGTAGGAAGCTTCTCGAAAAAAATTGAGGTTAAAGTCTTCAGTTCCTGCAATATTCATAGAATAAATTTACCACCTTTGAAAGTCAAATAATTTGGGGGGAAAAAAAAATACTTCCTGAACCTGCACACAAAAATTTAAGAAAATGCTTATCAGTGGCAGTTTGCTACTCAGAATCTAAACAGCAAAGTACCAGAGTCATGTGAAAATGATAACCAAAAGTTTAAAATGAGAGGTCAGTTGACCTAAATCGCTGCTTCAAAGCATCCACAAAGCTGGGGCAGGTAGGGAGGAGTTGTAGGAATGTCCTTCTCCACCTCACGTGTATTTCCAGCCTAGGAATTTCCAATGCCTGGGAGAGAGGTACAGTACAAGAGCCCCACTTCTCCCTTCTTTGCCAGATGCATGAGAAGAATAACAGAGCTGCTTGCCACACCACCTAGGAAAAGCAGAGAGGATTTCTCTCTTGCCAGGAAAAACTAAGGGTACTGCTAATTTGACAGACATCCACTAACCAAAAGCTGATAAGAAAAGCTCACCAGTATGCAAATTGTTAATCATTCCTGTTCCCTAACAATGCAATTTGGAAAAACTACAATCTGTATATAATCAGTCTTACTGCTTTGGGAACGCTTTTAAAATAAGTCATATTTATTATAAAAAGACTTCCCATATACCCATGAGTTTTGAAACAGAAAACAGGCTGTGCAGTTCGGAACACTCTGACCTTTCACCTCTGGACAGCCAGTTTCAGTACATGCTGTTCCACATGTGCAAGTGATTTTCAGGCTCCATTTAGCATCCTAGACTGTTACTATCTAAACTTCACAAACAGTGTCCTAGTCCAATATAGTTTATTATGATATTGACTAAGCTCCAAAGTAAGACAGGAGGTTTATGACTTAAAATGCAGACTCCGAAGAGTTTGGGGTTTTTTGTTCATTTCTGCCTGTACCAGGGTTTATTCTGGTTCTGCAGCCTGAAACAGAGCACTCCATGAGTTTACAGAAGGATGAATTGGTTTTAAACATTTGCTCCTTAAAACTTTTTTCTTCAACTCTCAGCCTGCCAAGTTGTCAGGAAAACAACATTTTCTTCCATCAAGACAGGGACATACTGGGAGAAAAATAAGAAAATGCCATCCAAAAATATTCTGATATGAGGTAAGAAGCATGGCTATTACTAGGAACATGGAAAACAATGCCATGTCATGGGCACAGGAGTTTGATTGTCCAAAGCTGGAGAGGTGGCATGGTGTGCAATGATGGATTTGTGCACCATGCTACTATTCCAATGCCTAACTTGTGACCCCAGCTCCCAAATCTCAAAAAGTTGAGCGACACAAAGGAATTTCACACAGCTTCTCCCTCCCTTCAATTTTTGGGGGAGGAGGTGGGTGGGAAAGAGTAGTTGTACTCTTTTCAGTTGTACTCAATGTACTCTTTCAGGCATTGGATAGAAAAATAATATTTGGCACAAAAATCAAATAAAATATCAACCTGGAAAGCAAAATTCTGCTTCAAACATTTGGGTAGTCATACTACAAACCAAAAGACTACATTATGATTCTGAGGAGGCTAGTCTATACATAAATTCATAGCACAGCCATTAAATTCAGAGAGTGTATATTTGCAGGTAAAAAAAAGGTGTAATGCCAATGATCTTACAGTACAACAAAACAAGAAAATCTATTAAAAATACTTGTTTTCTTATATGCAAGCTTCAATGGCACAAAGAAAAAAAAGAGGAAATGGCACACTGCTTCATATTTAGAAAAACCTGTTTTCATAGCTACAACTTCTATGAAAGAAAATATGATGCCCTAAAACCAGAGAGAAAAAAAGAAAATGTTCTTTACTTTACTGAAAGGAATATACCTTTGTCAAGGGGATAAAAGGCTCTGGCTTCAATCGAGCTCAGCTGGGCATTTTGGTCTAGTATGTAAACACAGAAGTGCTCTAGGTAGACAAACCGAAAAAAAAGCACACATACTATGTAAATGGGTGAAGGACTTTCTTAAAAGCAGTCACCGAAAAGGAACTGGGAAACAGCCTTATGTGGCAAGCATCAAGTCAGTATTGCCTTTCAAATCTTTTCTTTTTCCTTCCCCTTTCTAATTACAAAGAGAAAAAAAAAAACAGAACAACAACAAAAAAAAAAACAACCCTAACTGAATCTGGGGAACATCAATAAAACAGGATCTAGCAATTGCTCTCCAGAGCAACAGCACCTTGGAGAGCAAGTCACCCCTCCAGTAAATCAGGCAGAAGAAAAATTATTCCTTGAGCAAGAGCTCAGCATCATATATGCATATGATTTCCACTGAAACTGAGAGCAATCACCTGCCTAGAAAAAGGTTAAACCTACTCTGCCCTTACATATATCTAGCAAGATTTGTAGAGCCGTATGAGCGAATCTCAGTATAGTGTAGAAACATGAACAAATTTTACAGACACTTAAGCAATCCCAAACTTGGGTTTCTTTAAAAAAAAACAAACAACGAAATTAAAAACTCCACACCCAAAAAGTAAGACTGCACATTAAGATATAACTCAATAACTTAATAATGGTAATTTGGAAGGAATCTCTCCGGTAAACAAGTTATACAAGCATAATTTTTGACGCTGGAAACTCAGAGCTTGATTATACTGTTTGACCTGACACCGAAATTTTTATATTTCAAAATCATTTTCTACTGAAGTGCATTGCAGGATTCAATATTTGAGATTACCAGTTTTCAGAGAAAAAGAAAATGCAAATTGCACACGAAAGAACTCTTTAAATGAATACATCTAGTATGTTATTCATTCCCAGCTACAAATCAAAACACACTACAGGATTCACTAGGAAAAGAGGAGCAAAAAAAAGAGTACCAAACATGCAAGGCATTTGCACTCAGAACAGAAAATCAGGGAAGAGGAGAAAAGGTAAGAAACTGAAGTACTACTTGGTGATAAATTCTGACCTTGAACACACACAATGTAATCAGGATGAACTATATAGTGGCAATATATTGAAGGCATGTACTGAACCAATCTCAAAACATGTTAGGACATACCAGAGTATATACACTACTCATAAGGAATGAGAGGATTTTTTTCCTCAACTTCAAAATATACAAAAGTATTTGAGCTACCAAGACTGAGATACCACTGACCTAAACACCTGCCTTATTTCTTTAAATGTGCCAATCTTCCTTCACATTCCTAATGTAAGCTGTGCCCCCACCAGCTGACTGTCACCCTATAAGCTCTTTGTGATACAGATATCCTTTCTGATGGTTCACTTTGAAAGAGTCACTACTATGTGTTTCATTCTGATCAGGATGTGAATTACACTTTAACAATAGAGGATATCTTTGAAATATTCTTGACAAGGACATAGTTACAAAAACCTCTGATGAACACTACTATCTACTAGCAAGCCAAAAGTAAAGGACAACTACCTTAAAAAAGTTAAGATTTCTACAAAGGAAAAAAGACATCATCACCTAATACCGCATTTCTCTTCCTCAGTATGAGAAATATGTATGACATCAGTCCAGATTTTTCAAGGCATTAGGACTGGTGCATGCCATGGTCTCAAGTGACTATCTAAAAAATGCAGCTGAAGGGCTGGGAGGACATTTTAATGCAATAAACTATTACATTACAAATAAGACAAGACGTGAAACAAGACCTTGAGAGGGAAATCCCCTTATTAATATTTCTGTTTACATGAACCAGAGTCATGTACAAAGTCAAAGCACTGCATTGCATAGCTGAATCAAACACCAGCAACATAATCGGCATGCTATCAAGTGAGCAACACGGTTGCTTTAAACCAGAACGACGCTGCATCCTGAAGCTCGCTGATTATCGGGCTGAGGGGGACGCTAAAGCAGCAGATAAAGTTGATGCATTTGTTGTAAACTTTCCAGCATTCAAGCTTTATTTGTCCGAGTTTGATACTCCCCTCTGTGGGTGGAGAAGCCGAGGGACTGGCTGACGTCACCCAAAGAGTAGGGATAAAGTGCAGTGCCCACAGCTTTGGAATGAGTAAAACTTCTTAGGAGGCATAAAAGGTCGGCTGCCCTGTCTGGCAGGTGCTCTGCTGACAGCAACCTTCCTCCTACAGCTCAACTCCTCACACAGACCCAAGGAAAAAAGAACAGTAACCAAGGAAAATCTGTCCACGATGCCACAAAATGTTATTCTCCAAGGACCATCACCCTGGGGATTCAGGCTCTCAGGAGGAATAGATTTTAACCAACCCTTAATCATAACCAGGGTATGTACTCTTTCCATTTGCTTTCTATTTATTCCATTTAATAATTGCTGTAGATTTTTGTCCTTTACTTTTCTTAAAGTAAAGTTCAGAGATGCAGACAAAACTGTGAGTAGATTAAAAAGTAGCTGCTAGTTCTGAGGAGAGCCAGCTGAATACTAAGGGTTTTTACAAGTTTTGTGTGACATGTTTCTGTGATTGGCCTAAGAGACTTTAACTGCACTACTACTTATGTCTCAAAATTAAATTCAAGTGCCTTGGCAGCAGAAAAACTCTGGCATGATTTCTCAGGCTTTCAAAATTGCATTTAAACCTACTAAAAGCAAGACCTCACTTTTATGCTTTCCCCGACTAGCCTCTCTGATCACTGAGGGAGAAGACTGCTTGGCAGCAGCTCCTCATGTCTGGGAGTTTGTGCTTCGCAGATTAATCTGACTCTTATTTAATTATATCAAGTTCTGTTTATTGCCAGCAAAGGCAACAATACCTGTTTTTACATATCTAGTGGTTTTCACTTTCATGAATGTTAAATGACTGAGTTATTAGAAAGTTATCCTCTCCTGGAAGAGAGATTTATTTGGTGGGTTTTGCCATATTTAGAAACTCAAAGTTTACCTTACCCCCCTCCCCCAATAAATGGCAATAATTTGAGCCTTCATTCTTTTCCATGGATTTTGAGATATTAGTTGCAATTTAAGAAACCAGTTATTCAATCAATGTAGCATACAGCACACTGTCAACTGCCCTGCATCTAGAGATGTGGATCTACTCAAAAGACAGGATACATATTTCGTTAATTTCTATATTTGAAAATTGCGTTCAATGTACATCTGGCTAGAAATAGTTCTCCTTTTATTTCTGCTGCTTTTCAGGACCTTAGACACACCAAATGTGTGCTCCATGAGCCTCCAAATCACTATGCTGTTTTGTTTGGTTTTTTTCTTTTTTTTTTTTTAAAAAAAGCCTTACACTATGACTCACTGTATACACTATGCCCAGTATTGAGTAAACGTCAAAAGCCTTGAAGGATGGATACCACTAGTGATGTCTTGCAGTAAATATGCTTCCAAACAAGAATCAGTAGAGAGTTTAAGGACAATCTTTTCACATATTAACTAGTGAAAAGTAACTTAGTCATTCCAGATTTAAGCATAAAACATTTTATGTATTTTAAATAGAAGTTAATCAAAATGTTATCATTTGACTGAATTTAATTACATAAATACTCATAGAATATAGCAAAGCCTTTGGAGAAACAGGAGACAAAAACATTGAATTAAAAAAAAAATCTCTGGATGTTTTGGGGCCTTCATTGCCTTTTATGGGCCTCTAAAAGAAAAATAGTTTCCATTATCTCTAATGAAAAATATTTTAACAGTGTCTGGTTTGTATTTTCTTTGTGTTTAGATTAAGTGCAATGAAGTTTAAAACTGCAATAACAAAGGATGTTACTATAAATACAACTTTCTAAAGAATAAATTACTTCGCAGTTGACTCATACCTACCAAATGTGTCACAAGACATAAGTCATTTGTTACAGAATGCTTGTTACAGAAATGCTCAAAATCACATTTCAAGTGGTACAATGAAATATATCTATACATATATATATATATATATATATATATATATATGAAGAAAACAAGGTTACATTTGCTTAGCTCAGCCTTAGGAACATGAACAGTGAATCTGTTTAAAATTAGTATTTTTCTTGCCACAGCATACATTTAGAAGAGTCCCTCAGTAAGTATTCATGCAATACCCCTTAAAAAATAGAGAACATTTCACAAGATTCACAAGTCTTGCCTCTCGGGGCCTAGGTGTTCCTTTTGTAAAAGGTATCACAAGGAGCCCATTCACACTAGGCTTAACTGTCCTGACAAGAAAAAACTAAACAATAAATAGAAATTATTTTAAAATATATTCTGAATAAAATAATTGGACACGTGTTAAGACTGGTTGGCCATGTCCTTGTTCAACAAGAGACAGCTTTTATCAGGACTTATCAAGAGCGACAGACAATATAAGAGACCATTATCCACCTGTCTAAAGAACAGATGTCACTTCAAAAGCTCAAGTTGCTCTGTTGTTTTGACTGTTTCAAGCAAATGCAAAAACTACAGACGGTGATCACGGGGAGAGAGGAAGAACAGGAGGGGACTACAAACTGACATACTCAAATTCTATTATGGTCAGAAAAAATTAATTAACTATAAATACTGAAAACATTGAAATCCTTGGAATTTTTCATAGATGCAAAGAAATTGCATGATGAAGCTGATTACAGGAACCATTGAAAATTGTGCAGTTTGGAGAGAATGGTAAAATATTATCAACTCTAGATTTAAGTTCTATTTAATTTTATAGACATTTACCAATCACAATGCAAGTATTCACATTAACTCAATTTTATGTTTAGCCACTCTGTCTGCAGACACTCATAGCTCTCCTCAGAAAACACAGAACCTGAAATATTTATGATGCTATAACGTGATAAGCTATTACCAGATGCAGAGAGGTTTTCTTCAAAGTTTCATTGGAGACATTGACCCTCATGTGGTTAAACAGTTAGTCCATGACAACATCTGAATGATCAACATATATTCTTGTATTTATCCAAATCCAGGATACCCAGGATACAGGAGTAACAGGCACACCATGCAGACATGGCCTGAAGAGCAAGGCAAAAATTTTCCCAAAGCAACAGTAGAATCTACCTCATGAAGCCACAGTGAGCAAGCAACAAACACTACAGTCATAACACAATTCTAAGTGTCCAAAATACACACTTAATGTGTCACTAATAAGTCCTTAAGAAACAGTATCACTTACATTATTGAGGTACCCACAATATCAATATCATACCCATGGTATCTTGCGCTGCACAACATGGTCCCTTTCTATAAAATGTAGTCTGCAGGGCAGGTGCCTTCTCTGCACCCTATCAGGCCTGGGCACATAGAGCTCAGCACCCCCATCGAGGTGTTAAGGCCCAAGAGACACATCTCTGAAGCTTGGCAATAATCAATAAAGCCAAGGAATAGGAAATACAGACTCCCTTTCCATCCTTGCTCCCGCCAAATGATGGTAAACCCATCCAAAAGTGTAAGTGGTATCACCGCAGCTGCTGACAACTTATAAAACTCAAGGGATTTAGCAGCAGCACAGGGCAGGGCATGTCCTTCTAGCAGTACAGCTGCAGGGGAATGTACTGTGCTAGACAGACACGCTGCTTTATAAGGCAGGATCATTATCTCAGC